>JARQAD010000011.1:33881459-35081459 GCA_029955455.1 Quercus agrifolia
AGGATTTTTTGTCCATTGCTAGTAGCCGTCCACACTTACTGCACCACCAACAACATAAAATTTAGAAGTCTAACACCATCAAAGAAATCTTAAAAAGTGGGAAACAGAGTCACACCTGCAGACTTTTGAAAATAAAGTTTGATAACTACAGATCCAATGCTACAAAAACAAAAGCAGAAAGTTATAAATCTTAAATATGTATGACAAGATTGTACAAAAAAAATAGTAGACAATATAATTAGCCCAATAAACTCAAAAGTACAATAGAGATGGTACCAGAAGAGAATGTAGAGCTGTTTCAGCTTGATTTCCGAGGAAATACTGCAGAGCCATAGCAGCATGCTCCTGCAATAGGAAAATGCTAAAATAAGTAGGAAGTTTTAACCACCTGAACTAGGAGAAAGATAAAATGACCAGCAAAGGCTATTACCGTGATGCGTCTAAATACATGATAAACTGAAAAACCTCTAGAATGTATGTAGTTGCCTCCCTGTTAAATACAGTAGAAATTAAATACATTGCAGCTAAGCACCCTTAATAATAAAAGAAAAAGATAATAGTAAAACAATAAGGCTCGATAATTATTAAAATAAAAATAAAAAAAAGTACAAAGACAACATAAACATTAGCATCTACAATATGAAAGCCAGGGAAAAACTAAAAGCTTCAAAATAGAAGACAAAATAGATCACAATATGTAAAAAGAAAAAGATTTTGCAAGATAAAGTGTAGGACAAAAGATATCCACACTTCCACTGCCATAAAGACAAGTAGTCAGTTTACTGTTTAGCCCACAAATCAAACAATCATCAAGTAAAATCTCATATGGCACTTAAAGAGAAATCAGAATACTCACATAAAATGTAATCAATCTTAACTTGTGATCTGGATATTATCTCAGAGATGAGGAATGGAACAATGAATCATATGGGTCTCCAAGTAAACAGAGAATAGCATGATATGATATTTAGTAAAAAAATTAAGATATCTGGATATACAAGATTACCTCATCTGGAGAGAAGAAAGCAACTGAGTCAGGGTCAATAGAACCAGCTGGATGCAGAGATACAACTGCTCTGAAGACAGATGGAAACAGCAACTCAATTACAGCAATCTTCTCTACAGCAACTGCACTCAACGATCCTGTTCTTAGTTTATTTGAACTATGAAAATTATGTTCTTTAGATGTTTCCATGGAAGCCTCATTAGTTGAAGAGGGCAGCAAAGAAGCTCTTTTCAACCAGTCCAATCGCTCATAAGTGAAAATTTTCAAATTTGGCACTTCTTTTTCCAAATGCATTAGAACATCTGATAGTGTCTTAAAACCACTAAGCTCTTCTTGATGATTTTCCATCGGTACTTGGGGACCACAATGTTTCTTTGAAGCTGATTTGGTATCCTGATCATGTAATCCATCATCAAGATGAGGAAAAAATCGTCTTTTCTGATCAGTGAAGGCCTTGAGAGCTAACCTGCAAATATTCAGAAGCATAACTAATCAGTAACCAGTTGGTGCATGGCCATTGAAGAACTTGCAGTGGCAATTTATTGAGACTAGAAGGGGTATGTGCTAAGTAATATATTAATAATAACAATATATTGATCAGTTTAACACTTAAAACAATTGCTCTTCTTTAGTATGAGCATGGCATGACTAAAAATATAAATTCCTTTGACATCCTCAAGAAAATATATAAGAGCAGATCAATGTAGTTTTTTTTTTTTTTTTGATAAGTAGCAAGATCAACGTAGTTGTATCTTGTATGTAAACCTAACGCAATAGCATGATGAACCAAGGAGTCTCCAGGCAGAAGCCCCATTCCCCAATTGATTAACTGATTCGGACCAAACGCAGCATTGGTAGAATGTGGCCTTGTCGTATGGTCTTTCTTTCACGATTTTTTTTCATTTTTTTTGGCCAGGAGGAGCAGAGCATGCACTGCAGCCAAACTTTTATGAATTGTGGATCTTCTTCAATTGATGGATAACAACAATAAAGTGGTATAGCAAGTCCCATGCACAAGTTTTAATAGTGGTTTCTAATGCACAAGAATAGAAGATTTTCTTTTCTTGAGTTGCAGAAGTATGCAACAGGATAAAAGGTAACAGATTGAGAAACTTTCTTGAGTCTGGCTATTCGCTAACTTTTTTCTGCTAATGTGAAGCAGTGAGAAGCCAACTGGTTGTTGGACTGAAATATGGTGTGTTCCAGCAAAGCACTGGGTTGTTGGTAACTTCCTTCATTTTTTTTTTTTTTTTTGATAAGTAAGAAAATTATATTAAAAAAACCTCATGAAAACATAAGGTAGAACAGAGAGTACAGAGAAGGAAACATAAAAAGGGAGAAGAAAAGGAGAAAACAAGAACACAAGCAAAGCCAACAAAAAACTAATTACAAAGAAGAGAACTAAGGAACATAGGGATAGAATCACTAGAGGTGAGTCCCCAAGCCCTAGACCAATCAAAAAGAGAGCCACTAAAGTAAGCGAGCAGTTGGTCATCGGTTTTGTCCCTGTCCTCAAAAGTACGCCAGTTTCGCTCCCTCCAAATGCACCACATTAGGCACAACGGAGCTAGATTCCAAACTCTAGAAGAGTGCTTTCCGAGCCAGTTCCACCAGCCGAAAAGCGTATCTGCAATCGATCTAGGCAAGACCCAAGAAATCCCAAAAGATCTAAAAACCAGGCTCCACAACTGAAAAGCTTTTCCACAATGAAGAAGCAAGTGATTCGCCGTCTCCCCATTACTGCGGCACAAGATACACCAATCAACAAAATCAAAGCCTCTACATCGCAGAATGTCCCTTGTAAGAATCTTTTCCCAAGCTGCAGACCAAACAAAGAAGGAGACGTGCGTAGAAGCCTTAACCTTCCAAACACCTTTCCAAGGAAAAATAATAGGCAAGGGACATCGAAACTTATCATAGAACGAGCGAACATCAAAATTCCCCTTCTTTGACAGCTTCCAAATCATACGGTCTCTTTGCTCAGAAAGAGGTAAATTAGAACCCAGGGTATGAAGGAAATCATCCACAACACTCGACTCCCAATCATTCGGATTTCTAAGAAGAAGAACCTTCAAACTTCTCCGGACCTCGGTCCCCAACCGCTCGAGAGACGAGGCTACAGATGCCTCCCTATTAATAGCAATCCCATACACAACCGGGAAGGATAGATGGAGAGGTAAGTCCCCACACCACTGATCCATCCAAAACTTCACCCTATCCCCCACCCCTACCTCAAATCGGATGTGTTTGCTAAACACCTCCCAACCTTTTTCGGATACTTCTCCATAAACCACACCCTTGAACACCCCTACCTAATTTGGACGACCAACACCCCCCACTCTTCCCCAAACTTCAAAGCTACAACCCTCCGCCAAAGACGAGTCTCCTCAACCCCAAACCGCCATAACCATTTTCCTAGTAACGCTTTATTAAACGTAGTTAACTTCCTTATGCCCAAACCACCTTTAACCTTAGGAGCACACACCTTATCCCACCCCACCAAATGAATCTTCGAATCCCCCCACAAGAAGTCCCTCTGAATCTTCTCAAGCTTATTAGCCACATGCGAGGGAATGGTAAAAAGGGATAAATAGTAAGTAGGAAGGCTAGAAAGCGTACTCTTAAGCAACGTCAACCTACCACCTTTAGACAAATACAACTTCTTCCACCCAACCAATTTCCTGTGAAATTTCTCCAAAATAGGATTCCAAATAGAAGGGGACTTATGGGAAGCCCCCAACGGCATACCAAGATAGGTCATAGGCAAAGACCCAATCCGACAGCCCAGAATCTCTGCCAAGGCATGAACATTATTAACCTCCCCTATAGGAACCAACTCGCTCTTCGAGACATTAACCTTCAAACCTGTCACAGCCTGGAAACAAAGGAGAAGCATCCGCACATGAAGGATCTGCTCCACATCTGCATCACAGAAAAGAATAGTATCGTCCACAAACAGAAGATGCGAGACACATTCCCCTACACCCCGGCTACCAACAGCTTGGAAACCCCTGATCAAGCCAACACCTTCTACTCTTTTCAACATCCTACTTAACACCTCCATCATAACCAAAAACAACATTGGAGATAGCGGGTCCCCTTGTCTTAGACCCCTCGTGCTCCCAAAAAAATCAGCTAGCGCCCCATTAATCAAAATAAAAAACTGGACAGTAGAGATACAAGTGCGAATTCATCTACACCATTTCTCCCCAAAGCCCATTCTCTTCAAAAGATCTAGAAGAGCCTCCCAATTCACATGATCGTAAGCTTTCTCAATGTCAAGCTTACAAATGACCCCCGGAATCTTGCTCTTCACACAACTATCAACACACTCGTTAGCAATAAGAACTGAGTCAAGAATCTGTCTACCTCCCACAAAACTATTTTGAGACTCAGAAATCAGTTGATCTAAAACCTGTTTCAACCTATTTGCCAAAACCTTCAACAAAATCTTGTATAAGCTCCCCACCAAGCTGATAGGCCTAAAGTCTCGAATATTGGAAGCATCATTTTTCTTGGGAATAAGAGCTATAAAGGTAGCATTCAGAGATTTCTCAAACTTACTATGATGATAGAACTCCTCAAAAACTGCTAGAACATCTCTTTCCACCACTCTCCAGCAATGGTGGAAAAAAGCCATAGAGAAACCATCAAGACCTGGAGCTTTATCTCCCGCCAACTCATTAAGAGCTAGAAGAATCTCCTCCTTCTCGAACCTCATTTCAAGCCAACCCCTCTCCAACCCATCTATCTGATCAAACTCCAAACCTTCCACAAAGGGCCTCCACTCTTCTGACTCCTGGTACAAATTTTTATAAAAATTTACAACCTGAGCAGCCATCTCAAATTCCTCCTCATAGATTACCCCATCCACCTCCAAAAAGCTCAGGAGATTAAACCTTCTCCGGGAATTAGCCATCTTATGGAAGAATTTAGTGTTGTTATCTCCTTCCTTAATCCATAACATCCTGGATTTCTATCTCCAAGAGATTTCTTCCAAAGAGAGAAGATTCTCAACTTCAGATCTTGTCACCGCTCTCTCACAAGACTCTGCATCAGAGAGACCAAACTCCCCTTCCTTGGCATCTAATGAATTCAAAGTCTCTAATAATTGAGACTTTTTGCGACCAACATGACCAAACTCCAAACGATTCCACTGAACGATGTCCTCTTTCAAGGCCTTCAACTTTTTGGCAAACACAAAACTAGGAGTGCCAGAGAAAGAATGACGATTCCACCAAGACTGAACTCTATCAATAAAGCCATCCATCTTGAGCCACATATTCTCAAACCTAAACGGACTTTTCCCCCTCACCATTCCCCCCACCTCCACTAGAATTGGGAAATGATCTGAAACAGGACGAGGTAAAATCCGTTGGGTCACATCCGGATATTGCTCCTCCCAACCCTGAGACACCAAAACTCTGTCTATCCTAGACATCGAAGGTCGAACTGACCCTCTAGACCAAGTATAGCTCCCTCCCTCCAAAGGCAAATCAATCAAATTAAGGTCCTCGACGAACTCCGAAAAAAGTTCCATAGCCGGAGTGAGACGAGAATTACCCAATCGTTCACTAGGGAAGCAGACAATATTGAAATCCCCAATACAACACCAAGGGACATTCCAGTATTGCTGAACACCAACCAACTCATCCCACATTAACCCCCTCGCATTGTTTTCAAAAGGGCCATAAACCCCCGAACAAGCCCAACTGAAACTGTCTCCCACCCCTTGCCACCGAACAGACACAGAGAAGGAACCCACCAAAACTTTCGTCCTCTCTAAAACCCTCATATCCCACAGCAGAATCCCACCGACTGTCTGGACGGCGTCCAAAGCCACCCAATCCACAAAGGGGCAGCTCCACAAATTCCCCACCATCTGTCTGTCCATGCCAGTAAGTTTAGTTTCTTGAAGGCAAATTACATCACACTTCCAATCACGCAATAAATTTTTAACTATTGAATGTTTCCGACGGTCATTCAGACCCCTAACATTCCAAGAAATAATTTTTAAATTCATAAGATATATTGATAAAAAAGGGCCACCCTAGTGCACAGGGAGTGTACAAGGGAAAAGAAATCAAATACATAAATTACAAGATTCTAGGAAATCAATAAAGGAAGGGAAACATGAGCCTCTCAAAACGTTTGAAAAAGGGCCTTATTAGTTGTTGCATGCGTAGGCATGGTAACATCTGAGCAACCTGAGAGAGGGACAAAAATTTCATGATTGAAAGCCACTCTATCCTTTCGATAAATAAGAGCGAGGGGCATAGATTGAGACCCAATAGCCCTTCCGGTTCTAGCTTCACCTGGCCTTGATTACCGATCTTTGGTTTTTTTTTTTGGGGCTATCCCAAGGTAGTCAAATGCAAAATGTAACCTTAAGATGCCAAGACCTTGTATTGCCCGAGGCGTGAGCCAACAAAAAGGCGCAAGCCCAATTAAAACGAGGTGCCAAATTCTAAATATATTTGTTATACATATAGAATTTAAATCATATGTTTATAATGAATTTAAATACTATAATCAATTGTTTTTGACATGTATTGCACGAAGAAATTAGGTCTATTAATGAATTTCAAAATAGGCTTAATACGGTTTAGGTTCCACGGATTATTCTAACAATGGGTTTTATAACAAACTTTGATAAATTCAATAGTATAACAATAAGTTTTACAACAAGCTTCTGTAAATTAATAATCTAATAATACTTATAAAAAAAATATTAATAATATAATAATTGGTTTTACAACAAGCTTCTTAAAATAAATAAACTGAGGCTCTCACTTTAGCGCCTTTTTCAATGTTTAAGGTGCTCACCTTGCTAGCCTAGGCTCTAATGGCAAGTGTCTTAGAACCTTAGAGGTGCCTCACCTTGCCTGAGCGCCCGGCTCACCTTTGATTTCCATGGGCTAACCCAAAATGAGGAAAAACCTATGAATGGTTGGCAAAGGGCAACTCAAGGACGTACAAATTCTTGGCTTGAAAAAAGGTACGCTGGCTGGAATGTTGCAATTACTCTTCCATCCCTCTTTTTCTTTGTTAGTTTTGCAAAGGAGTTTGGTAGGTGCTAGGCAATGAAAAATCAGTGTTGGTCAATATCTCAGACACCCTATAAACAACTAGTATCAGTCCATATTCAACTGATAAACCAGCAAAATCCTCACACACATGTAATTTTCTAAGTATATAAAAATTCCAATATTCCCTGTATCATTTTTGGAGATTGCTTTAACTAAGTATCAATATTACAACTATAGTCATCAGTGTCCAAAAAAAAAAGGAAAGAAAAAAAAATTAAAAAGAAAAACTCTTCTAGTTCATAGATTAGCATGTATTAAGAGACCAGTGGAGCTTATGTTCTGTTCACCTAGAGGTAAGGCTCAAAAGGAAGAACTGGATACAGGGTTCTGAATCTCATGTCTCAAAGTTAAAGGTGCCTATGAAACACCTAACATCTTAAGAATAGGCTAAATCAAAAGAAAATCTTGAATACCATTTTCAATTTTTTTATTAATTTTTCAAAGTCAAAACTTGATTACCAACACTCGTTACTAAAGAGCTCTCAAGAGACAGTTTGCTTTAGCAAAAATTAGGGAGATTTATAGCCTATGAGCTACAGAGAAATCTATGGATTTCGTCAGCAACTTTTGATTAGCATCTCATATATTTTTTTTGATAAGTAGATTAGCATCACATATTTGACATGAAAGAAATACAGATTGTTATGAATCATAGGTTCCTTCAGTATCAAATCATTTTGAATATTAAGCTAAATCAAACGAACAACTTGAATACCATTCAATTGTTTTTTTGATAAGTAGAAGTAATTTTATCGACAACAAACTACTTTATGCAAAAAAGCACAAATTCAATCTCAATAATTCCCTCCAACCATTTCCTTATTTACATTTTCCTAGTCCAATCACAATGATTAAATTAATGTTCATCAAGGGTTTGACCTAGCAAATTTTTGGAAGATTTATAACCTATGGGCTGCAGAGCAATCTCTTGCTTTCTTCAGCAAGTTTTAATTAGTGTATCATATTTGAAATGAACTGAAGACAACATGTTCTGAATTCAAGGTTGTTTTTGTATCAAAGTATTTAAATGTAAAATCACAACTTATTGCCAGTAAAATTTTTGCATGCCAGTAACCCAACAGATAAAATAAATAAAGAAAAGCAGTACAATTTTCAAAAGATAGAAACAAAAGCATTTGCAGCTGATGAACTACAAAGCAATCTATTGATTTTGTCAACAACTTTTGATCAGCGTCCCATATTTGACATGAAATAAATACAAATGAATTGCAGGTTCCTTTAGTATAAAATCGTTTTTGAATAATAAACTAAATCAAAAGAACAACTTGAATACCATTTTGATTATTTTTTATACTTTTCAAATCCAATAACAATAATTCTGAAAACCATTTCTGATTTACATTTTCCTAGTCCAATCACAATGATTAACCTAATGTTCCTCAAGAGAAAGCTTGCTCTAGCAAATATTTGGGAGATTTATAACCTACGTGCTACAAAGCAGTCTCTTGATTTCTTTGGCAGCTTTTGATTAGTGTATCATATTTGACATTAACCGATGAAAAAAACATTATGAATTCTAGGTTGATTTGGTATCGAATTATTTAGATGTGAATTCACAACCTTTTGCCAGTAAATTCTTTGCATAACAATAACCCAGCAAGAAAAAATTGAAGGAAAGCAATTCATTTTTCAGAAGATAGAAACAACAGCACCTTATTTATTTTTATAATTACAAAAACTCAAATCTGGCACTTAAGCTTCGGAATCAAGAAGTTATGCCTCTGCCTTCTCCTCAAAACTATGACAATCACACCACAATTACCTAATACACTTCCGCAAGCATAAAGTTTTACAATAGAACACACTCAAAGACATATACCTGATTCTTTGAAGTGTAAACCATATCACCTTCTAGTTGGGTCACAGCAACACAAGTTTAAATTTACATTTCATGTATAACTTTCACCCCCAATCATTTTTTTAAACAATTCTCAAATTTCATCCGCGTTTTACTCTTGATTCTTAAATAACAATCATTCAGCATTTACTACTAATCTGAAATCAATACAACAACAACCCAAGTGATAGTTCCAAAAATTCCAACAAATTTGGTACAGCCATGTATCCTCAACAGACTAATCAAGGTCAGCCAAGTGTATTCTTTTTTGTAATTCTATCCTATCCAAAATCATACTCTACCACCTCCTTTTTTTAGCTTTGAATCAACTTAACTCTTCTCCATTGGTGCATTAATCGCTCTCCTACATGTGACCAAAACTTCCCCTCATTTTTTTTTTTTCATCAATAGTGGTCACAGTGAATTTCTTCATTTCGAATCCTATCTTCCCTTGTATTCTCGTTTCAGCTAACACTAATTTTACGAAAATGTTACTTCTTAACAGCCTAGCATTCAATATCATATAGAGCATATCTACAATAACAAACAACTCTTGGTGTGCTTATCCACTAATCTGAAATCAATTTCAACATGGAAGTCAGGCAGAGCTGAAATGACAAGAACAAACCTCGTCCTATCGACCGCAGACGCACCAGCCTGGCCGGCAAGCTGGCGTTTCCAGGCGTACGCAACGACGGCACCGTCAGGACAGACCACCGGCATGTGCAGCCCCCACGAATTACTTCGAGACCGAAGCGATTCACTCAAAACCCCAGATTCCTCTAGCTGCCTTCCTAACATAAACCAAAAAACACAATTTCAAAAACGACGAAACCCTAACCCTAACCCTAACCCTAGAAAGCAAGAAAAGAAAATGAAAATGCGTGCGTTACCGACGGAGCGGAGGTCTTGGAGGTGTTGGCGCATGGAGGAGTCTTCTTTGAGAAACAAGTGGAGAGGTTTGTTGCTCTGGTGAGGCTGCTCGGCGATGAACAGTGCTTCCAAGAGTCTATCGGCGCCGAGCCTGATATCCGCGATGAGACGCGCGGCGTGGCTGAGTCTGTCCATTGCTTGAGCCACCTGTTTCGGCGGTGCCTCCTCGGACGGTGGCGGACTGGAGCTAGTGGTTGCAGGCGCTGTGTCCTCCACCTGAGGTGGTGGTGGTGGTGGTGGTGGTGGTGGTGGTGGTGGAGGTGGTTGTTGCTGTTGTAGCTGTTGCTGTTGCTGCTGATAGTGATGCTGAGGTTGAGTCTGTGGCTGTAATTGTTGCGGTTGTAGTCGCATTTTTTCCTTTTTGGAATTTGGGGATTGAAGGTCTGTGTCAAGTGTATGGCTGTTTCTGTGACTCACCCTCTCTCAGCTAGCCTAGTTGAGCTTTTTGGATAATTGCACGTTGATTACATTTATATAAATACTACAAATATAAATGCATTTTGCAGTTTTGCCTTTCAGGTCGACGAAAACTTATATGATAGCGAGAACCGATACGCATCGCGACAAATCATAACTGATAAGTTTTAGCAACCAAAAAAATATATATATATATTCATAAGTTATAATCAGTTTTCTAGGAAAAAATTTAATTAGAAAATTAGTTGTAATCTTACTTAATATTTTTTTATTAAATGTGAATTTTGAAAAATCAAGTATTGGATAACATATTTTCTTTATATTCTTCATGCTTGTAAAATTTTTAGACAATTAAAAATCAATAATTATGTCATCAATAAATTATTTAAATTGTAAGTTTTTGTAGTTTAAAATTATGCATAAAATATAAGCTTATAGATTATATAGTTAATAATATTCAATTGATACAAAATTTGACATATGTATTGAGAGCGTAAAAAACATACAATTCAACGGTTAGATTTCAAAATATGTATTAATGTTTATTTTATTTAGTAAGATTGTAATTTTAGAGCATCCACAGCAGTGAAGCTATAATTTTAGCTATTTAGCATCACCAAAACTTACTTTATCTATTTTATTTACACATATGCTGCAGCAGTGGATCTATTTTAGCTTTCAATACAATAAAATAATATAAACATCACAATAAAATAATATAAACATTACAATAAAATAATATATCTCACAATCAAAATACCAACTACAAACACCTCTACCATCAACCACAGCCACAACCATAACCACAACCACAAACACCTCTTCCATCAGCCACAGCCACCACCACTACCACCACCACCGGTCCACAGCAGGAATAAATTAAAAAATTAAAAAAAAAAAAACTCAAATCTCCAATCCTTTTTCCTCAATCACAGCCACAACCATAACCACAACCACCACCACCACCACCACCACCACCAATACCACCACCACCAGTCTACAGCAAAAAAAATAAAAATAAAAAAATAAAAAACCCACGACGAGCAAGCATCGATCATGGAAACGAGCTGGGTCGGTAGAAGGGGTGGATCAGGGGCTTGGGTGATCGGAGTTGAGAGAGTGAGAGGCCGGCCGGAGTGAGGGAGTGAGAAGCTGGAGTGAGGGAGTGAGACCAGAGTGAAAGGGAAAGTGATGTTCAGAGATGAGAGAGAGAGAGAGAGAGAGAGAGAGAGAATGAGAGAGAAAGTGAGTGAATGAGAGGTAATATTTTAATCCACCGGGTGATTAAATTTTTTTTTTTTTTTTTTTTGTTGCTACTTATGAATAGGTCACATCTATTTTTAGATGTGTACTATAGCAGTGGAGCTAAAATTTTTAGATTTAGCTCCACTGCTGCAACATCCTTTTAGCAGCAGTGTAGCTAAAATATAGCAATATAACTACACTGCTGCAAATGCTCTTAGGCTATAACCAATTTTGTAACTAAATTTTATCATTGTTTTGAATCTAAAACTTAAATTACTTTTTTGTCCACACATAACTATATATTCATTAGTTATTATCAGTTTTCTATGAACAAATTTAGTTAGAAAATTAGCTTTAATCTTACTCAATATTTTTTTTATTAAAGATAAATTTTGAAAAATCCAGCATTGGATAACATATTTTATTTATATCCTTCATACTTGCAAAATTTTTAGACAATTAAAAATCAATACTTATGTCATCAATAAATTGTTTAAATTGCAAGTTTTTGTAATTTAAAATTATGCATAAATATAAGCTTATAGATTATATAGTTAATAATATCCAATTGACACAAAATTTGACATATGTATTGAGAGCGTAAAAAACATACAATTCAATTGTTAGATTTTCAAAATATGTATTAATGTTTATTTTATTTAGTAAGATTGTAGTTTTAGGCTATAACCAATTTTATAACTAAACTTTATCATTGTTTTGAATCTAAAACTTAAATTATTTTTTTGTCCACACATAACAACAAATAACAACTTACCACTTATGATTTGTGTGGGAACACAATCTATTTGTCCGCTTTGGGGGATTTTCACCCCAGGCCAAGGGCTAGACCTTGTAACCTGTAAGGCTTGACACCCCGCACGGCTTTGTCCTCTTGGCGAGTGTGGGCATGCTCATTTTGCAAAGTCCCACATCGCTTGGAGAGCTTGTAATGGTACCCTTATGCCTTATAAGCTCAAAGCGGACAAATAGATTGTGTTCCCACAATTTGTTACAAAAGTATTGTGAACAACATTTCTCTAAATAAATTTTGGGTTAATTAAAGTCTCAATTTTTTATTTTCCATTAAAGTATCAAATTTACAAAAAAGGCTCTTGGTTTCTACAAATTCAGGATTGGGTCTTACTTTTTTAATTTTATCCATTAAATCTCAAATATATGAAATCCTTTCAATTCGAAAGCTCTCTCTTTCTCTTTTTTAAATCCTCTATTCATTTTTGTTATGGGCACAACTTATGTGTAATTTCCTAAAAAATACATGGTTGTATTGACTAATGAAGCACAAACAATACTCCAAAGACAATTAAATTCAATACCACTACATGTTTGAATTTACTTGGAGGACCCAATATATTGCACATAGGAAACTTTAACTAACTTCTACTCTTTGGTTAATCTAGACAATAACATAATAGTGAAAAGGGGTAACCGTTGACAAGATTTTTGTGTTTTCCCTAGCTAACCATCTTCCGATTGTGTGCAATGAGTAAACTTGGCCAAAATATGACAATCAATGAGCTTTACCCGCACAATCTATCTTACCCAAGTTTGAATTTATTGTACCTACAACCCATATGTTATGTGATCGTAATATGTTGTTACCTTCCATCGTTGTTACGCCATAAACAAAGAGTTCCACGTGAGCTCCTATTTTGCAACGTGGTGGTAGGAGATGTAGGGAAATAGTTTCGGGGGTAGATAAGGTCAAATCTGCAAGGACCATGTAAACACATAGCACTAAAGTTGTAGAACCAGTGAAAACATTTTCTCTTCGGTCCATTACTACTCAAAAGAAGGAAATTGTATAATTGAGATGATCAAAAGCTTCAAATTAAAATAATTTCATAAGTTTGGAACTTCAATTAACAATATTAAAAAAATTGGTGCATAGCATGAAACACAATATAAACTTTGGACATTTTTATATACAAAGTAATTTATTCCTTCAGTTAGTTACATGGTATCAATGTGTCAATTTTGTTACTTTTGTGTGTGCCCCCAAATTGTGTCATTTTTTACTAGGAAGACACCCAAAAAAAAAAAAAAAGACAAAAAAAAGTTGTTCTCCTATTCCATCATTATTGCACAGTGCCAAAACCATCCAAATCAATTAGTAATGAACCACCAAGGGGGTGTTTGGTTTATGTTTTCAAACAACAATTTTCAGTTTTTAAACAACATTTCACGCATTTCAATGCATTTTTTCACCCATACGTATTTCCACAAATGTTTTTAAACAACAATTTTCAGTTTTTAAACACACATACCAAACGGGCCCTTTGTTTGATATTAGCTTATTTTGGTTTTATCATGAAAGTGAGTTCAAGTATAATGTACTTGAAAACGAGGTTTTAAAACTATACATAAACAAATTAAGATACAAGCTAAATAGAAAAGCTCATGGCTGGCCGACACCCAAATCCACTGCAACCACTATAGACAAAACTGTCAATTTTACTTATCCCACAAAAAGACAAATTTAATGTAAATGATATACTAGTAGAATTATATAATTTTTCATTTTTATTTGAAAATTTGCATTCTAAACCCTCTACTTTAGAAGCATAACAAATTAAACCATGGGCCTCAAACAATTTTGCTTCACTTCAATCAATCGAGATTTAGTTTGTTACTTTTTTAAACATCATTGTTTAATTTGTTACTTTTGAAATTATATGGTGTAATTCATTGCATCTTAATTTTTAAAATGCAACTTTTTACTCGAAATTTTTCAAACATTAAAATAATACATAATATAATATCATAATCCATTCATTTATGGGCCTACCATTTTATTTCCTTTTTTTCATTCCATTTTCCCATGCACACCTAAACATAGTGTAGAAGAACTAGTGTTACTCCAATTTTTGGGATGAATATTTAGGAGGAAACGAAATAAACATTCCATTATAATTATTATCTTTTTCAGTAATAAACTTCCAAACAAATGAATAAATGAAATATTCCATTTTTTTTTAATCCTTGTAGTTGTATTTATTGTCCTCATATTAAATATGATCTTTAGATTAAAATAAAATTGTTTGAAATTCTTCCAAATTATCAAAAATTACATTTTTATAAAACAAATTTCCTGCCACAATTTACCCATCTTGATTTATTTAAATTTTTTGGTTAGAGATGATTTAAAAATATTATAATTTAGTATTACAAAACTTTTATCAAGAGGTTTTTGGACTAACCAAATTTTATACTGGTATAAATATATATTTTTTGACTAAAATACTGGTATAAAAGAGTGAAATATTGCTAAAAAAGAAAAAAGAAAAAAAGAGTGAAATATTGCAATTGAAGACAAAATTGTAACTTTTCTATTAAAAAAAGGCAAAAGACAAAATTATAACAAACCACGGGAGTAAATCGCAATTTCCATAAATTAAAATTAGTACTTACGTTCTTATTTCCGTTGAGGGCTTTGAAGTCTCTCGAGACTCTTCACCGTTAACAACCCTACCTTTGAGCCACCATATTCTGTTTGGCTGCCAAGAAAAGGTACGAAAGAGAAAAAAAAGAAATCATAATTTGTTAAATAATTTGCTTTTCTTACTTCTTATTACTATCATTATAATTATTGTTAATATTATTATGATAAAAAAAAAAAAAAAAATCTGCACAAGCAAAACCTATTTGCTTTTAGGATCACCGACTTAAATTAGTGTACTGAAAACCCTAGACGACGCCATTTAGCTGCTTCGTTACTATTCTATAACGCAATGGAACTGTGATTCTGTTTCAGAAACTAAACCTATTCGTTTTTCCTTGATTTTTAGCTTCTCTAGTAAAAATGGCGAAATCGAAGGCTCACTCAAAGAAGCAGCAAAAGCGTGGAGTTGATTTCAAAGTAATCTCTCAATTTAGCACAAAAACTTTGTTTTTGAAATTGTGATTTCAAATTATTCAAAGCTCTATTGTGATTTCGTGTTATTTGTTGAAAACTATGCAGAAAATAAAGCGAAAGATTGGAAGGAAGTTGCCGCCGCCGAAGAATGCTACGAATACCGAAGTTAAATCCAAAGGTATTGACCGAAGAGTCTCTTAGCTCCAAATTTAATTTTGATTAGGCCGCAGAATTTGATTGTAAATGAAGAATTGGCTATTAAGTTTGTTTTCATACACACATACACATATATGAACCTTTTGAAGCATTTTGTGTTGATTTGATTAACTAAAAGTTTACTCAATGTGCATTACGAGCAGCAATCACACTTCCCGAGCAGAGCGTGGCGTCAGAAAAGGGAGGTTTAGCTGTGAACAAGAAAGGTTTGACTTTGAAAGAACTTCTTCAGCAAACATCTCATCACAACCCAAAAGTTCGTAGAGGTACTTTCTTATTAATATGGAAGTTTCTCTATTTTGAAAGTGTTCTATTTTGCCGAACAATTCTATGTATTGAGAGGTCTAGAAAGAAGGAAACAAAAGTTAGTGTAATGTTAAAGTTTATTGCATTAGATTGAAGTGTAACCCCGTTTTTATTTTCTTCATATTGAATGGTAATTGCAATGTTCAACTAAATTTTTTTGTTTGTCTTTGAAGATGCATTGATGGGTATTAAGGATTTATTCCTTAAACATCCAGCAGAGCTAACATTGCACAAATATGCTGTCGTGGAGAAACTGCGTGAACGTATTGGGGATAATGATAAAGCGGTTCGAGAAACAGTGTATCAGCTATTTAAGACAGTGATATTCCCTAGCTGTAAAGAGGTAATTTATAATAATTAAAAAATGTTAGTTGTATTATTCATTGTTGTTGATTGGCATTAGTTCTTCATTTTTTTGAGATATATTTCTCTGTTTTCCTTGTCCAGGATAATCAAGGGCTTTTTATTTCCTTAACAATGGCGTATATCTTTAATGCAATGACGCATTTATCAATTGACATTCGGTTGATGGCATTCAAATTTCTTGACCTTGTCCTCCAGAATTATCCACCTTCCTTTTTCCTGTATGCTGAAAAGGTATCTTAATTTGTTTCTTTTAGTTAATTGTGATTATGTTATTGGCATTGGCATTTGTCTCTTGAAAATCCTTCTGGTCTAAGTTATTTGAGAATCCGTGTTCTTATTTTGGCTCATTAACTTAGGTGTTACGCCATGTCACCCCACATAACCATAGGGTGGCGGGTGAGTTCACAGTTCCAATCCTTTTGTGATGTGGTCAAATACCAAGTGATTAAAAAAAATAAAGTTTCCAATGAGCTCTAATTTAAATGGCACTTCTTGTTCTCTAAATAATGGGATAGAGGGTAAGGTCTAGGGTTCAAAACTCACTGAGTGTGTTTATAACTTACCCAAAAAAAAGAGAGTTAAGGAATAGTTATATTTTCCCATGATATCATTATTTTTGGCTTTGGGATTTTCTTAAAGATTTTATTGGTTGCTTCATCAACAGATTCTTCAAAATTATGAGAATATTCTACGGAAGAACCAGTACCAGTTCTATGTACAGGACAAAGGGAAGCTCAAGAGTGTTCTTGCTGGGTTGGTGTACTGCTTGTCACTAGTGCCATGTAATAAAAAAGAAGTTGACTCCTGTGAAAAGGTACCTTCTAATTATCATTTGCAAATGTACCATCTGTTTTACACGTGTTTTATTGTTTGGTTATTCATTATGGTGGTGCTTAGCACTTCCAATGTATTGCATAACCATATTTTACTTTTAAAAATTTGGATGCGTAATATTATTTTAAGTTGTTGTTATGATTCTGTCATCTCATTAATATTATAAAATTTGTACCCACTTTCAATTATCTCTTACTGCTTAATTTGGTTGGTACTAGTTGTATCTTGTGTGCTTTTTACCATCCTTGCAGCGTCCTTATTCTTTTGGTTGAGTAATTTGCCCCGTAATTGTATTTATATTGTGTCAAGTTCATTTCACGTGACTCTATTTTCAGGTTTTTAAAGTGTATAAATCTTGATTTCTATAAAGTGAGTATCTGAATGACCAAGTCAATATGAAGAATTTAGCGGATAATTAGTATGCTGTGTGATGATGGCCATCTTTGGTTTTCCTTGTCCATTGAAATATGACTCTTATTCTTTCTATTAGGTGGCTCCTATGTCATGATTGTGATGACTGCAGCTTTCAAAAATGAAAAATTTCCTAGTGCAGTAAATTGCATGGGCAGTAACTTGCAGTGGGTTTACTATCGTAAACAGATTTTACTTTTCTAATTAATAAAACTTCTATTACCTATCAAAAAAAGCAGTAAAAATTGCATTTTCTAGTCTAATTTGTTTTTAATTATGCTCTTGTATAGTATGCTATGCCTTTTCCCTTTACAAGTGCCTATCAATTTCTAATGCTCTCTTGTTAATTTAATAGAATGAAGCTGGACAAGGGATGTTACATGCTTTTGAGCCTGACGTGCCTACAGAATCTGCTGGTATGTGAAAGCACTTTATACCTTACTTGTACTTGGGTATTTTGATGTCATCATTTGGTGATTGGGTATGGCAATATTTTGTGCATCATAAAAACAAATGTGCTTAATCCTGCAGTGGTGGTGACACCAGCAATTTTCTCATCATCAAAATTTATTTATCGCACATATTTTGATATGGTGGGGTACTCTTACCAGCTGCCATTCATTGATTAATTTTAGTAGATTTCTAACTTTTGATACCTATTTTGGTTTTCTATCAATTCGTTGTTTGGCATCTTTTTTATATTTATTCATTTGGAAAAGAATGGAAAATTGAAGTTCACATCTGATTATTATCATTATATAGCTTATTATGTAATCATGATATTATTATTATTATTTATGATAAGTATCTACTCATGATATTAGTATTTTTTTTAATAGTAATTATTCATGCACCTATGGATCTTAATCCATGACCACACCCTCCATCTCAGTATTACTCAATAGTACCATTTTTTTTATACTCTCTCTATCTCTCTTCAATATAATATTCAATTTTTCCAAGCTTCTGATGGTCCTCATCAATGCTCTCTTTGTTTGTGTAGGATTTTCTGTCATCTTCAAGAAGCTGAAGGATCTTATGCCAGTTTTAGCCGATTGTTTCCAAGATTTTGTTTCATTTTCTCGCGCTATGCCAGTTCTTGATGCACAATCATTTGATTGTATGTTGGGCATACTCCAATGCATAGATATCACAGCCAAATTTTTTATTTATGGGACTAACAAGGGTAAATCAGAATATCAACCTCACGGAGTACCTGATGTGACACAGTGGGATGAAAATCTCTCATCATTGTTAATGAAGAAGGTACTACAAGTGTTTCCCCTCAACCCGCCATGTCACATGTCAGAAAAGGTATGACTGACCTCAATATTAAGTTTTCAGATTATTTTCTTAGCTCCCAATGAGAGTGTTATATCCTTTTTTCCCCTTTTTATCGGTTTTGATTGGATTTCCTTTCTTTTATGTGTCTCCCCGATAATATTTGCCTATCTCCTTTGACCCATGTTTTATAAACTTTTGTGTGCATGCTTTAGGTGCTGTTGTCTAAATTTGAATTGTTGTGGTTTTCTTTTCTTCTTCTTGGCAGGATGATGATAGGTATTTTATCTTGAACACATTGGTTACAGGAATACTTTTGCAAATCAGTGAATGGATCTGCCCTCCTGCTATCATTTGGGAGAAATTTCTAGAATTTATAGAAAATGCACTGCTCGGAAAGGTCTGATTCTTGCACCATTATGTTCCTATAACTTTTAAAAATGCATGGTCGTCAAATGTTGCAACTGTGGATTTGTAAAATATACTGAGTTTTTTTCTGGTGAGGTATATATACAGTTGTAAGTTACAATGAACAGGTATAACTTTAAATTCCTTTTTTTTTTCCTTTTTTTTTTTTTTGGTTCTTGCTCAAATATTTTAATACTAGTAATTGGTACAATCATGGAGGACCAAGAAGAGTGCATGAACCACAAAGCTCACATAATATAGAGATATAGATGACTAGCCAGTCTGCTATGAAACATCAATATTGATTTCAAAAGTAGCATTAAAAAATGCAATGAATTTTTGAAGGGCGTTACAAATGAGGTATAATGAACAATTTATAGTTGAAACATTGCACTTAATTGGAGTAATTTTTTTTTATGTATCATATAGAGGGCAAAAAGCTTTACAGATTAATATATATATATATATATATATATTGCAAAAAAGCTTGTGGTTGTTTGCGTATGGAAAGAAGAATATTATCATTCAATCTGTGCAGATTTCATTTGCATATCGTGAACCAACTTATGTTACTAAAACATAAAGATTTTTTATTTTTTTTAATAAAAGAAAGCCTATAAAGTAATAATAATGTCAGTTTATGCAAATTATCAACATATTTTAGTGTCCAAGAATATTAATCATCATTACAATAATGTGATCTACACATTAATTTTTTGATTGAGTAGAAGTTACCTATCAGATTAAATGAACATTAAATTGTTTGTTGCGATACCACATCAGGGGAAAATGGCACACTATAATTTGGTATATATCAAAATGAAGTATAATATAAAGATTTAGCATTATTAGACATATATTCATACATATTAATCAAGATGATTTGTTAGACTAATAATGTATAAACAGGAGATCAAATTATATTACACACTGGACATTTTAATATTTATTGCATTGTGCTGCCTATGAACTCAAATGGCACTTCCTCCTTATAGCCTAATAGGATGGAGGGTAAAGTCATTGGTTTGAGGCCCATTGGGTGCTTGTGCTACTTAATTAATTTTTTTTTATTGCATTGTGCTGTATCATTTTCAGAATGTGTTGGACCAGCATCTCAGACACAGTTGAGAGTCAGATTGGTTGGATTTATAATGTGCCTTTGAGTTTTATAGTAGGAGTTAATCATTTATGTAATTGTTTGTTGAAAGCAAATCCTTTTGTCTTGACTCACAAGACAAGTAAGTTACTTAATAAGGCCTGCTTTTTTGATATATTAGGGAGGTTGCTGAGACGATCTGATGTTTCAAGTAACAGGCTTATTTTGTATAGATGGGTGATTTTTTTTTTCTTTTAATCTGAGTAAATTATATATTTTGCAGATTTATAGTGGCACAAGGTCTGGTAAAGTAGTCTGGGAAAAGCATTTACTTTCACTTCTTCCTTTTTTCCCAAAACTTGTTTCACAAGTGCCGAGCAATTGGAGGTCTCGTCTTCTTCAGGTCTGACTTATGCTTTTAAGAATTATTAATTGCTAAGAGATTTTCTATGGTAAATCACATCTGTTGAACCTCCCTCTTTCTTTATTAGATCGTTTGTTCATGCACTTTATTGATTGCAGGCATTTACCAATGCTTTTAAGGATTGCCACCCGGAGTCTTCATTAAAGTTGGCATGCCTTTCTACAATTGAAGATATGCTTATTCCAGTAAGCTTGGTTTTTTACTTTCTGGGTCACAATGTCTTCAAGATTGCCTAGAGTCACCATCTCTCTCCCCTCTCTCTCCTTCCCCCCCCCCCCCCCCCCCCCCCCCAAAAAAAAAAAATGATCACCAATTTTTATTTTTGTACATATTGTAGAAGGAAGATAGGCTATATCTAGATTCAAGTGATCCAGAAATACTAGACCATCAGATTGCTTGGATAAGAGAGCTTTCTCCATTGCTAATCCTGCTAGGTGATAAGCATCCATCTTGTTCCCAGGTAACCATATGATTTACCTCATGAACACTTCATGGTGCTACAATTAGACAAAATTATTATTATTTAAATAAAAAAAGTTTGATAAGATGAAAATGTGGATTTTGAACACCCCATATTTCTAAGCTTTAATCTTCATCTCCATTTTTATTGTTACTCATTATTTACCTTTACATGGGTTCTGTATCTCTTGAAATTGCAGGTTGTGTTGCATTTGCAACTTAGGCTGGGACAGTGTGCTCTGTTGAACTCTTCTTTTGCATGGGAATATGACAACATGCAATACTCATTGCTAGAGTTTTACTGCACATGTCAGGATGATGGTAAAATCAATTTGCTAAAGACATTTAAATTTGGTCAATACCCTTGGGGGCAGTATCAATTTGTTTCCTGTTCTTTTTTATCCTGCAGGAAAGTTACACTATGGTCCTTTCATAAGGCTTCCTAGAGATTCGCAGGAACTCTCTCTCTGTTGCCTTTACTATTTTTCTAATTTGGATTCACCTTTGTTGCAGTCAATAGCTTCTTGTTGCCTATGTAAGTACTACATGTCTGTTAGTTCAAATATTGATTTAATTACAGCAATCCTAAACTTGCTTGGTATCCCTACAATTGATGATTTACTAGCATAGATAATTCGGTCTTCTTTATATATGAACCACTTATGTTTATACTTTTCAAAGTGTTTGTGGGTAATGGCTTTCTTGGGGAAATTACTTGACATTCCTTGCCAAACAGATCAAGGTAGTTTGTGATTTCAAATTTAAGCTGCAATGACTGAGGTTCCCTTTATAGTAGTAAAACATTACTTAAAAGTTTGGACATCTTGTTGGATCAGGCTTTGTTGGTGCCTCAATGGAAATAGGAAGTTTGACGTTCGGTCTTTCTATCATAAGATTCGAAATGTAACTCTTTCTGGAAAGTAAGGGTTCCTAAAAGGGTGGCATTCTTTATGTGGACAGCAGCTCATGGCCAGATTCTAACTTTGGATAATCTTATGCTCCGTGGTCGCATTTTGGTGAATCATTGTTGTATGTGTTGTTGTAATGAGGAATTTGTGGATCACCTACTGATTTCCTATTCGGTAGCTCATTCTTTGTGGATGTATATGCTTCAGTTGTTTGGGATTGATTAGGTCATGCTAGGTTTAGTTGTAGACTTATTTTTTTGTTGGTTTCATTGGCTTGGGAAACATAATTCTGATATTTGGAATTTGGTTCCAGGTTGTTTAATGTGGACTATTTGGACTGAATGTAATCAACGTTCTTTTGAGGATATTGGGAAATCTCTTACTCAATTGTTAGATTTATGCCAACGGACCCTCTTTGATTGGTCTTGGTGTTGGGGTCTCTCGGATTTTCTTTTGTCTCTTAGAATAGCTTAGTGTCTATTTGTTTCTTTTTTCTTCCTTTATCTCTTTGTTCACTATGGTGAACCTTGTGTATTTTTCATGCTATTCCTTCTTCAATAATATTTTTTCTTAACTATCCAAAAAAAAAAAAAAAATTGGACATCTTTCTTGTTTGGGCAGTAGAATGATCTCCCACATCAAGATAGAAATCCCGTCTCCTTATATTGCTTCATTTATAGTAGAATTTGTTCTTAAGATAATTAGGCAAATGACCTTTCTGAAAGGTGTTTTTGCTATTAAATGAAGTAAGAGTTTCCTTGAATTAGAACACAGATTGACAGCGCCAATCATGTACGGCATGTTGCTGCATTAAGTTTCAAGATGTGATTCATGAATAGGAGTTAAATACATGTTTATAAATATCTGGGGTGATCGATGTTATTGCCAAAGGCATAGTGTGTTTAGAGAAATTTCTTTTTCTGCTTTTTAGTATATGGTAGTATGAACTTCACTGAATATACATGTAGTGGTGGAATATACATGCAGTAGAAAGCTATGCCCTTTCTCCTGAAATTCTTGTGAAATAGACTTTGTTTACATTTTCTTTATTTTCTGACTGTTGCAGGTCCTGATTTGGAACCATTTATGTTATTACGAAGTATAGAGGTTCTCCATTCGGCCTATGCTGCTGGTCACGTCAAAATTACTGACTATATCAGTTTCAGCATCACTTTGCTCTCACGTTTTAAAGTTTTACCTGGTACCTTGGAAAGAATTTCTTCTTTTGCAAATTATTATATTTTATCATTTCCAGACCAGCATTTGGTTTTCTATTCACTTTTCCAGCTGAGTTTCAATATGTATTAATCTTATTCTTCTTTATATATTTGCAAATAGAGAATTTTAGCATGAGATAATTTTTAACTGCATGCTTGGGTGTTAGAATTAGCTTTTGGATACCTTTTTATATGTTTTAATGGTAGCTGCCATGTCGTCCATCAATAACTGTAACCAACTCATTAAAAGTAGTAATTATGACAAGTTTGATGTCTAAAAAAGCTTATCTAATTTGAATTTAGAATATATCATTTGTACGTAAAATACTGCATCAATAGCAGGAGCTACTTAATACTTATAAACTAATGTTTAGACAAAAATTTGCCAGCTTCTTTTACACCCTTTCTCAAGTTACAAGTATCTTGATTTTTATCTGCTGTGATCCAATTCCGTTACTTCTATACAATTCATCATTACTGATTTATTTTAATCTGAAAAGAACTTCTGATCTTTGCAGAAAACATATATCCTGTTAAAGAGAGTGATATAAAGATGAGAAACCATGGAACATATAAGTCAGTCACCACTGTTGTTTGCTCAAACCTGTCGCAGATTGGTGACAGTTCTCTTGTTTTTCAGATTCTAGAGAAAGTGACAGTTGGACAGATAGTAAGTTTACTAAACTCTTTTAATCTAAACCTTTATTTATTTTGTTCTCTTTTAAATTGATGACTTCCAAAAGCTTCCTACTTGAATAAGGAAATGGTTTTTGAACCATTTTCTTTTCTTCTTTGATTGTCTGTTGACTGATTCTTATGAAATTTTCTTCGTGTGTTTGTATTTCAGTTAATGAAGCCACCTTTGGACAATGCTTGTGCCATGCTCAGAATGCTTGCTGTGCTGGATTCTAAACCCACGAGACTTTCTGAGCAGAGTATTGTCACTCTAAGCAATTTCATTTCAGGATATCTGATTGATGTTGTGCATGTAAGTATTTTGTCTTGTTTGGTATCTTCCTTTGACTATTTTTTAAATAATTTTTATTAAAAAAAATGAAAAAAATGAAAATGTTTAATACATATGCTTAACATATCTTTTAGTTTATGTTCTTTGATTGTGCTGGCAGTGGTTTGTTCTTGGATGCCCATATATTGCGAGAATGCAGAAATCATTAGTTTTTCTTATTTCTTCTCTATTATGATTAGAGAGTTCTTGTACGCAAGTCCGTGTTCTATGTAAATAAAGTTATCATATTTAATAATTAAAAAAAAAAAAATTAAAAGATCTACAAAGTTCTCATGGCACGTGCATAACTGAGACATGCTAAATTTCATCCAGAGGGGGAAATCGTAAAAGCTTTCATCCTTAAGTGTTATATGTAAATGAAAGTGTTCTCATAAAAAAAAAATTTGAATTTCTGCAAAATTGCTAGAGTTCATCCTGACCATGTAACAGCCATCATCTCCTATGGTATCCAGAAGGATGGCATGCTGACTGAGACATTTGAGGTTCTAATTCTGATAATAATTATGGCCCACAAAATTCATGTAGAAGTGTGTTTCCATTATATAATAATTTAATTTAATTTAGTTTTATTTTTATACTGCAAAAGATGTCTTTTTTTTTGTGTCTATAGCTCAATATACGAGGTAGGACTAATTTTAATGATGTATTGTGGTATGCTGATTGGCCTAGTAATATTATGATGTATAATCTTTTTTTGTTAATGTAGTAGTTTGGGTTTTTTTTTAAGATCACAAAGCTTATTGGTGTTATTGAGTGTGTTGAATCTTTCACAAACTTGGTTGGGTGGTTCTTACTAATATAGTTTGCCTAATGTGCAGTGCATTCCAGAAGATCATGATGAGGCCAATGTCTCCTTTCCTACCCTCCTTTATTATCTCCTACCTTGTTTTTTCTTGTTTGATAGAAGTCACAAACTTCTGAATCTTGTTTTGAAGACAATGGGATCCTTGATAACTGCAAGTAGTTCATCACTGTGTTCGCCTAACTGTATCCAATATGCAATGGAGTGTTCAAGTAGAATAAATGCCATTGTTTCTGTCCTTCTATTCATGCATAAGGATGTTAAAGTTCAGAAAATTATCTCTGCATTCAAGGCAGAAATCGTCCATATGTTACAAAAAATACTCTCTTTACAGGTATAAGTTTGCACCTCAAGCATGACTCTTAGCATTTAATAAACCACATCCATTTATGCTAAACTAAAGTATGTAGTTCGTAATTCAAAGCCATCAAATCCTATAATATTAATTAGCGTGTGTTTTGCTCCTGTATGTATGGGTATATAGACACTTGTATGGGAACCATGATTTGCCAAGCCAACTACTGAGGCAGGTGCCCCTTTATGCAGATCATGCATAACAAATATAATTTGTAGATAGCCATACTTTGCACTATACATTCTCATTGTTTGTTAAATTTAAGACAGAATTCCAATTTGAGTGCTACATTGAGTTCTCACTCTTGGTGCCAAATAGCTTGAATTTGTATGCATAACGGGCATGGGATGGACATGTTGACTTGACAAATTTGTTGTAAGACAGATTTTTTCACTTCATCTTTAAGTTGATTTGGGACTAAGGCTTGGTTGTTGTTTTTGTATTGTGAGTTGATACCTTAGATTGTCTGTTTCAACTTTCTAGTTTCTTTGATTGAAGAAACTTTAGGTTAGATTCTGATTGCTGCTTTATGGCGAATCATCTTGAGATTTATGAAAAAATTGAAATTTTCTTCTGACTAGCAAGTCACTATTTATTAGTTTTAAATGCTACTTCTTATGCTAGTAGCTTTGAGATACTTGTTGATTGCTTCTATGTAATCTTTCCAGTCTTCAGAGGAAATCAGCATGTCCATTGAGGAGAGGCATAAAATACGGCGTGCCTTTGATCGACTAAAAGTTTTGATAAGTAAATCATCGAATGGGATACCTGCAATATAGGATGATGTTTATAAAATCGTCATCTTACCCTTGTGAGTTGTCTAACTTTTCAAATTCATGCCTTTTCTATTAATCTCAACTATTATTAGTATTTTCTTAATTTTTAATTTTTTTTTTTTTTTTACATTTTCAAAATTTGATGCATCATTCATGCACCCAGATGGTTCTGACAATTTCAAGACATGTTGGCAATGTACTTGTCGCTTAGTCCTCACACTTTCTTTTGTTTCTTGCAGCAGTACTTAATTTACACCGTGGGAACTCTTAGAGATCAGCCCCAGTCAAGGTGAATGCACTAGTAATGAGCTCTGAGAATGGAATATCCAACAATCTTGGCTAGTGAACATTGCCAAAGTCTTACAGTAAATATAAGGCACCGGTCCCAAGTGTAAGTCTTACTACATGACCCTGTGTCTGCAATTTTGAGTTAGGTAGTAAAATTCTACCCATCGTTCTGGGAATTTTTGGTGGGGAGCTAAATTATAGGAGCAATCTTATCTCAATGTATAGTTTGATTGTGTTTTTTCCCCCTAATCCTTCTGGTTGTACAATAGTTAATCTCTTGGATATGAAATTTTGTATTAGACAACTTATGATATATATATTTTTTGTTTATTGTTATAAAGTTTCTCTCATCCTTAGACATTACGGAATAAGGGATTCTCTCTCTCTCTCTCTCTCTCTCTCTCTCTCTCTCTCTCTCATACACTGATACATGGAGATTATGTCCAATTCGCCACTTGCATTTAAAAAAAAAAAAATTTTGTTAGAAAACACATGATTATGATTCTTTTTTGTTGAAGATAATTTAGAAAGACATTAGGTTGGTATTTCTCAGATATAATAGATAGTGTCTCATTGCTCTCACCAGCTCTCGAACCCCATTACTTGATGCTTAGTGTCTCAACACAAGATGGAAAATTGTCAAAATCCTAAATTTGATTCATATCCAATCAAAAAATAGTGAGGATTCCATCTATATACAAATTAAATTGAACTATAGTTAAATGTTATGTGGGTGTTAATACCACACCTGCAAACCCAGAACTTGCAGCACAAGTAGGCAAAGTCGCAATTCAAAGAGAGCAGCTTATTTACAAAGGCCTTCCACCTTTTAAGTATTATTATTTTTATATATTAATAAGCAGTTGAATTTCATTTATAATTTTTTTTTAAAAAGATCATTTTTGTTTCTCTTTTTAGATATTTTTGAGCATTGTAATTTGAGAGATTTGGGATGCTCTGGGTGTTTTGTTTTTTTTTGTTTGTTTGTTTGTTTTATTTTTTATTTTTTATTTTATATAAAAATATAATAAGATCCTCGTTACTTATCAAAAATAAAAAGGGTGTAACACTGTAACCCCAGTAATATACTCGTACTATACAAGGAAGAGTCAAAAAATGAAAAACAAAAAATACAAAGAAAAAATATACAAAGTAATTAAAATCTAAAGAGAAACATGTACCATCTAGAAAATCCAAGAAAGAAACGGGTGAAAAATGAGTGTGGGCCAAAGTCACAAAAATGGAACACTTTAGTGGGAGTTTAGTCATTTTAATTTTATAACCATCTGTTTAGTAAAATATTTTGACAGTTTTTAGTGTTTAAATAACATTAATCGTATTTTCATACATTTTTTTATCCATATATATTTTCAAAAAATACAAACAACATTACTAAAATAACATTACCAAACAACCCCAAGATCATTTGAAAACCCTTTATTAAAAAAAAAATCTTTGAAAAAAAATGTGATTTGAAATGGCTTTACTAGATGAATTTTAAAATCTTTGGTACATCACACATAACAAAATCACAAATACTTTAACATTATCTAATACTTCAATATTATGAATACCGTTTGAGATTCTGTTTTGGTTTATTTATTGGAACGAAATATTTCGGTACCGATTAATATCAATAAATATTTATGTAGTACTTCAGAAGTACCATCATAATATATATATTTACCATTTTTATATATATTTTTGGTCAAACCTAGAAAAATTACCATGAATCTTAAAGTTATAAGCCATATTTAATATTAATAATTATTATTATAATAACTAACAAGTTTTTTAAAATATAATAACGATAATATTTACTAGACCCAAAAAAAATAATCACAGAGGTTAGAAAAGACACAAAGCCTGCAACCTATTAACTACTCTCCTTTTGAATTGTATTATTATAATGCTAGTCACGTGGAGTGGCTCACAAAACTAAAAAATTGGAACAGAAATGCCAAAATACAAAGCTCAATGAAAAAAAGTGGAGGGTAACTGAGTAAACAAATCGGCGGATAACTTAGAAAATGTACAAAGAAAAGAAGAAAACGGAGAGGACCAGGTGCAGAAGAAAAGAAGAACTGAACAAGGCCAAGTTGCTGAGGCTACTGACGAAGTGAGGTGAACTGCGATGGGTGGCTCTATTCAGATAAATAGCTATTAAAACTTGAAAAAGTAAAAATTTTCTGCATTTATAAGTAGATTCAGTACCGGCCGAAATTCACCGAAACAGGCCGAAATGGCCGGAACGAACCGAAATTTTTAGATTAAAAAAAAGAGCGGGAAAATCTACATTGCAATTTATTAATTTCCCATTTCGGCGCCAAAATAAAATAAAATAAACAAAAAAACATAGAAAAGAGAACAACTTGAAAGATTGAAGAGAAAAGCACTGGAATGAGTTGAAGAGTTGCGAAATCAGCGTTTATTTAAGAAAACCAAACACATTGCCATACAACAATGCAAGCTAAGATCAGTACTTTCTTCAAAAACCCTACTTCTACCTCTACGGCACCCAAATCTCCAGACCCACCTCCCATTTTTGACGAACTCACCATCTGGGAGAACAAACAGCACCAAATCTTCAACACCTACTCACGCAGAGCTCAAAACCCAGATAGGTAAAACTCTTTGTTTATGTGTTTTGAAGGATCTTATAACTTGGGCTCTTCATTTTTGCTTCTATATTTAGCTTTAATACACTGTTTTGTTATCTGGGAATCTAAACAATAATCAATTAAAAGTTATACATTTAGGTGTTTCAACTTGTTTGCATACATGAGTTTTGAAGAATATTGATGAATTTGATATATTCGTTGGGTTTAATACACACTGTTTTGTTATCTGGGAATCTAAACAATAATCAATTAAGTTCAACATTTGGGTGTTTCAACTTGTTTGCATTCATGGGTTTTGAAAAATAATGATGAATTTTATATATTCATTGGCTTTAAATCACTGTTTTGTTATCTGGGAATCTAAATAAATCAATTCAGTTCAACATTTGGGCGTTTCAACTTGTTTGCATACATGGGTCTTGAAGAATAATGATGAATTTAATACACTGTTTTGTTATCTGGGAATCTAAACAATAATCAATTAAGTTAAACATTTGGGTGTTTCAACTTGTTTGCACACATGGGTTTTGAAGAATAACGATGAATTTATATATTCTATGACACTTTTAATTTTTGGGTGTACAGTAACAAAGGGTCTATCGGTGAGCTACTAGTGAAGAAACCCAATTCAGATTATTTGTGTTCAATAGCGAAATCGAAGAGTTCTGAACGAGCAATTAAGGCGAACAAGAAGAGAACTTATGCACAGTTGCATTTGGATTTCGGTCAGTCTGATTTTAATTTACACACATGTTCAACATGTGGGGTCAAGTATGCTTCTGGAGAGGAAGAGGATGAGAAGGCTCACAAGAGATTTCATAGAGACTATACCCTTGGGATTCCATTCAAGGTATATTACATTAAGAACTATGTGATTCACTGTTTGTTTTTAAGTCTAGTGACAAAAAAATTCATGATATTTCCACAACTGTTGATGTGACATTTTATAATTGGCGTACAATAAAAGTAACATCAATGATGCGTTGATGTGAAAATAGTGTTACACCAATCATAATTTGCTACCTTAGCAAGTTGTGGGAAAAAAGTTTTGAAAATATTTTCTCTCTAGCACTGCTCTTTTTTTAGTGATTTATTTTTTATATTACAAACTTGGAGTTTTTTTAAAGGGTTGGTGCAGTGAAAGGGTTGTCCATATGCCTTCAATTGAAGGTGGTCGAATCGTTTTGGTGTTAGATTGTGATCCTGTTGCCCATAGGAGCAAGGTTCGTGTTTAATTTGTGATTTATTTGAAATTATTGAATAAGATGGTTTGTAATTGTTAGCTTATACCTACGCTAATGAGTTCTGTCTTAAATGGCAATTTTCCTCCCATAAGAATATGCAGAGGGTGAGGTTAAGGATTTAGAATCCATTAGATGCATCTGTAATTTACCAATAAAAAATAAAATTTGTTAGTTTATATTAATTGGTATGCAAATGGGACTTGTGAGTTAATGCTTTGTGGTATTAAATTGGAACGATATTGTACTGGCAGGTCGAGGAAGTGGTAAAAATGATGGAGATTGAGCTTGGAAGTGGATGGATTTTCCATAAGAGTTGTAAGGTATTGGCATTATCTTTTACTTGATAGTTTCATAAGGTTTCGTTTCCTCTTATAATGAAAGAAATTGCTAGAGGATTCTTTCACTCTTATTGATTTGTTTGTTAAATTTTACTTGATTCCATTCAGATTTCAATGATTCCAGAATAGTACATCAATTTTATGAATTCACGTTCAACAAACTACAACTTCTATGATGATTGTTTTACGGTTCCAGTTCTGTAATGCTAAAATGTGTACTTGTTCATCTGTCTGCATAAGTTTCTCATCCTTGAATTCTATCTCATACATACATACATACATGTGTGTGGCTTTTGTATTGAACTTTATTATCTTCTTTTTGTGTTGAGTGTGTGTGTTTAGTTTTGCCTTCTTAGAAACAGAAAAACAATAATCTAGACTCAAAAGTATATGGAATAAATGATAGTTCCCCAGCATCTTCTCCTAAAATTCTTCCTACTGATGGAGGAAATCTGTTTTCCCATGCCTGAAATTATTCATAACAATACCCAATACTAACACTGCATAAGCTACTCTATTTGCTTCCTGATGAGCATGATTAATTCTAACTTCCTGGCATGCAGTCATCCGATGAATTAATAATATCTTGGATCAGCATCCATTTTCTCCAAGGCATGACAGACTTTCTAATAACAAAATTGGTGACCACTTTTGAGTTGTCTTCTATTTGGATGTACCTAATTCCATCTTGCAATTGATTGGGCCAAACCTCCCCTTAAAGCCCCACTCTGCCACTGTAATAGATGAACCTCCTTATAGTCTAGTTGCACCATATAGAGGGTTCTGGTATGCTATCTGTAGATTTTAGAGTCATTTGCTATATTTTCTAATTTTTTTGGAAGAACAGCGCTTGAATCAGGGGTCATGCCTCTGTTGTATATAATTGTGCATTGAGGTGTTGACTTGCTGTTCTTTGCTTTGTTTCTCATGTTGGCAGGTGTATCTGTTTATTTCCTCCCAAAGGATTGTAGGTTGCCTACTTGCAGAACCAATAAAACAAGCATTCAAAGTTTGCTCATCAAATGGGGGATCTGAGGGCACTTCTGCCAAGGGAGTGGCAAGACAAAGTTCAACCTCCCTCCAATTTGGGGATATAAGTTTTAAAAGGGAAGTCAAGAAAAGAACCCGTTCTGTTAATAGTTCTGAGGTTTTGGATGGGAATCTCAATGGAGCAATCATTTGTGAAAACAAAGGGGTACCTGCTGTCTGTGGCATTAGAGCTATTTGGGTCACTCCCTCTAACAGAAGAAAGCACATAGCTAGCCAATTACTGGATGCTGTGAGGTAAGGTTTTTTATAATTTGAGTCATTTGACACACTTCATCTCTATGTGTTCTATTTCACTGGTGTTTTTGATAAAGTAACTGTATTATATATGGCATCTTCAAGTATTTCTATCACATACATCCAAATCATGTCAGCTAAATGAAGATCAAGACTAGTTGAAACCTAGGATATCTTAATAACAAATATGAATGTGTATCACTTGTTTCTTGAAATGGAGTGGAACATTTCACAATCATTTTTTTCTTCAACGCAAATATGGAACCTTTTTGCAGCCCTTGGAAGTAAACTGAACTGATTGCTTTTTCTTAATCAGTTGCCAATGTGATTTGGTCTTATTTTGGCTGTTCTCTTATTTTATGCTAATTGCAGGATGAGTTTCTGCATGGATTCTGTTCTTGAACTCTCTCAACTGGCACTCTCTCAGCCAACCTCAGCTGGAAAGGCACTGGCATCCAATTATTTTAGCACTGGATCTTTCTTGGTGTACAAAACCAACGGTCTAAACTCACAGATGGTTAACCAAAAATTTCTAGACTGAGCATCTCCTGATGAAGTTGTTTACTTCAATGGAAGCTTTGCAAAACATTTTTTTTTTTTGCTTGCATTAATTTTTAGGGAAACTATTGCTAATATTTGGTGGAAGTATTTACCACCTCTGTTCAGCTGAGTCATGCAGATGCATATCTGCTGCGTTATTAATTGTTTGTATCATAAGACATCTGTAACTCCCTAGGGTAACCCAAATGAGAGAGGGGAAATAAATATGAAAGAGAAAAATAAAGCAGTTAGGACCATTTTTAAGAAAAACAATAATTATTTGCACACTATTGTACACACTCAGTAGTGTAAGTGTGGACATAAAAAAATGTGGTTATCTTTTCAGAGCAACAATATTTGTGTTTTAAGACCTAAAGAGGTCTAATAAATTTTCCTTAGAGTAATAAATTAAACTTACTGTCAGCACAAGTTAGCTCTACCAAACTTGATTATACTTCTTTTAGGTGAATCGGTGTTTGTTTACTATTTCTTCGCTTGGCCACCAATAATGGTTTGACTCTATCTCTGACTTCAAATGGGAATTGGGAAGTCATAAACTCCTACGTTAATAGCTGATGTGCCAATATATCCAACTTAAAAATTATGGAAAATATTTTATAAAATATTGTATAAAGATAGATTTTCATGTTTTTTAACATTTGGTAGCATAAAAATAAATTAAAAAAAAAAAAAGTTAAAAGAAACCATCTTTAGTCAAAGTATAGTTTATTTTTAAAGATTGTTTTTCACTATTTTATTTTTTTTGGAAAATAACTTTATATCATAATAAGTTAAATAAAGGAAGTTAGGAGATTGTTTTTCAACTCATTTAAGGTTACTATCAAACATAAGAAAATGAGATAGTTTTATAAAAAATACTTTTTGAAAAATGACTCATTTTATTGAAAATATTATCGCCGAAACAAACAGAGCGGCAGTTCAAAGATGCATGATGCTGAAATATTTCTATCAAAATTTGAGTTATATTACAGTACTCTGGCTTATTAGTACCAGATGCACTTTAGAAAGGAGTAATTTAGTAATCATAGCTCATCACACATCATTTTGCATAATTTAAAGGATCTCATGTATCATATGATGCATATTTACTCTCACAATGTGTGGGTTTCATATATTTGTCATCCACACATTGTGATATGGAGGATCTACATACATATATTCAATATATAAAATAAAAATTGTTGTAACTCGACCTCAAAATCATGGGATAGTTGATTAAGTCCTAGTTTTTTAGTCTTGGATAGAGCCAATGAATGTTAGGAACCCTGTTCCTATTCTAACTTGGAAAATGGCTACTGAGAGAGAGAGAGAGAGAGAGAGAGAGAGAAACATAGGAAGTTAGTTATTTAGCAAAATGGACCCTGCCCACTAACCTACGACTAATGCGACAACCTTAATGTCTGCTAATACTAGCTAAGGCGTGACTAAGGAAAGTCAAATTGCATTCACCATATACAGTGCTGCTCCGCAAATCATAGCCATGCATCAGCTAGCGGCAGCAACACTTTCTAACCCTTGCTCTTCACAGCTCAATCCATGTAACAAATAGAGCACAGCAGCACCAAAAGCCAAAGTAGCCACCATCAACTAAGTAAGTAGTAACACAGCAGCATAAATTACCAGCGCTAGCACTACAGCCCCATGTCTAATAAATTAGAACTCTAAACAAATATTTCCTACGTGAGAAGCTTATCAACATCCAAGAGTATGTTGAGTTAGTATTGAATTTTTGCGTTAGAGATATCCAAACTAATGTAGAACTAAAATTGTTTTTTCTAGACAAGGTTTCTACGTAATATGAATAAGATTGTATGTGAACTGAAATAGTGTTTCTAAGAAACGATCTCGGCATAAAATGAATTCTATTTGAATTTTTGCCTTGGGATATTTAAACCTTAAAGGTTTAGATGTTTGATATCCAAACTAATTAGTATAACCCACTGTTTTAAAAACCGGACCAGACCGGCCGGTTCGACCGGAAACCAGGAGCTAGTCCGGTCCGGTTAAAAGCCCCAAAACCGGTCAATAACCGGTCAACAACCGGAAAACCGGCCAAAAACTGGTCAAAAACCAGGGTTGAACCGGAAATTAAAAAAAACGGTTCGATACCCGGTTCAGTTTTTAAAACCATGATATAACCAAATAGTATTTCTAAGATAAGATTTATGTATAACATGAATAGTCTATTCGAAAAAGTTATTCCTACATTAAAGATATCCACATCTCTAAAGGTTTGAACCTTAGATATCCAAATTAATATGCAAAACTAAAGTCATGTTCTTAAGATATGATTTCTATATACATGAATTTTATATTACACTTTACAGTGAGCACAAATTAGCTCTACCAAATTTAGTTACACTTTTTTTAAAGTTGGATGGGTGTATGTTTCAAGGTGGTCGATACCGTACCGGTACTAGTCATACCAGTTTAAATATTGGGTGTACCAGCCATGTACCGGGCATACCGGCCGATTTTGGGTGTACCGGCCGGTACACACAAAAAAAAAAAAAAAAAAACTTTTTTTTTTAAATTTTTAAATTTTGTAATTTTTGAATTTTTGTAAGCGCAAAAGAGTAACTTATTTGCATTAACTTATTAGTATTATTTGTTTTCTTAGTATGTAATGAACGATTAAGATTTTTGTTTTTTATATTGTGATTTTTTTTTTTTTGGTTGATGCTAAAGTCTAAAATCATAAATAATTTATTTTCAATTGAGATAATATTTTATGGTAGACTTTTATATTTATTATATATATATATATATAAAATAGCGGTAAACTCGAAACAATACACCGGTATTGATTAGTATTGAAATATATCGTTCCACTAGTCAAACAAGTACAGCTTTCGGTATGAGATTGACTCTCTTGGTATGTTTATCAGTTTTGTTCTTGACCATTAAATTTTGAAGTCCAATAATGATTGACTCTATCTCTGACTTTAGATGGGAAGCACTAACTTCTAAGTTAGCTGATGTGCCAATATATCAAACTCCAAAATATCAAACTTGAAAATCAATCCACAGATACATGATGCTGAAATATTTCTATCAAATTGGAGTTATAATACAGCACTCCAGCTATTACTACCACATGCACATTTAAAAGGGTTAATTTAAAAATCACTACTCATCAGCACCATCTTGTCATATTTGAGAAGGTGTCTCATATATCGGATAATGCAGTTTTCCTCTTATAATGTGTGGGTCTCATATTGTTATGAAATCCACACATAGTGATATCAAGGATTTATATAAATATATCCAATATATGAAATAATAATTGTTGTAACTCAACCTCAAAATCATGGTATAGTTGATTTTAAGTCTTGGTTTGATTTGTTCTAACTTGGAAAATGGGATAGTTGATTTTAAGTCCTAGTTTGATTTGTTCGAACTTGAAAAATGCTACTTGGAATGGTATTCATATTCATGAATCAAACAAGCAAGCAAAGCACTAGCATCGTAGCCAACAGGGACGGAGGTAGCCTTTGACTTGGGGGCAACACCCCCCCACCCCAATTTTTTCTTTTTTAATAAAAAAAATATTAGAATATATACTAAGTATTAATTTTAGTAATTCTATTCTATAAAATTACACTTTGGCCGCTTAACAATATCATTTTAGCAAATTCTTATTAATTTGCATCTAGACCCATCACTTACACCATTTTTTTACTTATTAATAACCACTTACCATATCAGTAATTTGTAAAAGAATTTGTAGTTCTAGCATTTTCCTCATTTTAAAGACCATAAAAAAATCTATAAATTTAAAATTTAAAACAAAATATACAAACTCAGAAATATTAGCTCAACAATAAAAATTACCAATAGTGAAGCTAAAATTAAGTCCAATCAACTAATTTTATCCAAAACAAACAACCCAACATTTTAAAAAAGTTTAAACAAAAAAATTTTGTCCTTACTCAACAACACGTAAAAAAAATAAAAAAATAAAAAATAAAAACATCAATAATTAAGCCGCCACACACAACTAGCAGCAAAGTCGTCCCCTTAAGTACAAGTCCTACCTCCATCCCCGGCGGCTAAGTCTAGCAATTGCCTTTCTCAATCTTATACCTTTCTTCATTTGAGTAAACCTCACATTCGAAAGTGACATCAAAAGCATTTATCTAAGCACTACTTGGATCAGCTGCATTGGACTCTCTTTTCATTGCACCTGAGAAATATTTATTTGTAGGTCCCTTGATCAATGGAATAGTCCCATGTAGGGATCTTACGCAGGACTCTTTGTAGAGTTTTGAGTGTTGAGTATGAAATAAATTAGAACTCTAGACAAATACTTCCAACATGAGAAGCTTATCACCATCCAAGAGTCAAGAGTATGTTTGAATGATTGTATTTTTAAGAAAAATTACGTTTTAAACCTTATAATTTGAAGAGTGTAACAAATTAAATTCTACCGTTTCAAAAATAATAAATTAAGCCTTGAAGTTTCAAAAAGTAACAAATAAAATCTCAGCTCCCATAAATATAAATAAAATAAAATTTTAGCCCATTTAAGTTTGACAACGTTGTGTTTGGAGTTTAATAAAGTTTAGGATTTAATTTGTTAATTTTAAAAAAATCTTAGAGTTTAATTTGTTTCTTTTTCAAACTAATTTATTAGATTTGAAGTTACAAAATTTAATTTGTTATAACCCAAAAATATAGGGTTTAAAATCTAACTTTCTTTATTTTTTTAATTAGCTTTTTCTGCTTTAATTTTTCTTAAAGTATCTTTGCTTTAATAATAAAAAATTTTAAAGTGGTGCTATTGATGTTAGTTTGAGTTATCAAACATATAAGACATTAGCTCGACCGGGACATTTAGACGTACTACAATGGTTTTTCCTTGAAATTTTCATGATATTAGTCACGCAAAGTTTTTCATTACATTGCTATTATGTATATAATTTTGAAAATCATTACTGGATACTACATATACATATCAATTCACAATCATTATACGTGAAATTCTACTAAATACGACAAAAAATTAAAAAGAAAGAAAGATTGGTCTAATAGTATCTCCTAAATTGAATAGGGATTGATGCATGAGATCATTAAGTTCAATTACAATTTTTTAGGTTCAAGATTTTTGAATACAAAATATCTGAATAGAATTGCATAAAAAATATGCTCATTAGTCTAGAGAAAAAATAATAGCAAAAATCTAAAAATTTAATTTTTATGGAAAGCTAACAAAAGCAAAATCCAATTTTAATTCTAATTGAATTTTCTCTAACATTTAGTTTTATATATATATATATATATATTACCTAGTTAGTAATGAACCGTACATAATTATGGTATATTCTAATTTACAAATTTGAATTATTTTTAGTTATACAGAAAATAGCTCATAAATATAAAATCATTCAAACTCTCTTTTCCTCTAATTTTATATATAGAGTTAGATATATTATTAGGTTATTTATTTATTTATAGTTTATTTATATTGAACTCTTCGTTTTCTACACTGAATTAACTCATTTGACACAAAAATGAAAAAAAACTTAGATTAGATGGGACACATGATGTAAAATTAAACTCTAATTGAAATCTAATTTTTACATTGAATTAACTCACTTGGCACAAAAAATTTAAAAGCTTAAATTAAATGGAACACGTGGTGTAAAATTAAACTCTAATTAAATTCCTATTAATATATATACACACACACACACTAGTCTCTGAGCATGCTCTCACGTGTGTGCTTAGAGGCTATTCTAATTTTTTTTTGGGTAAATGTTAATAATTTACATTTGTAAGGACTAAAATTGGATTTGACCCAATAAGGGATTGGGTTTTAGCCCAATAAGCCAAAGCAATGAATTTATAGAACGTGGATGAAAGAACTGGGTCTATCCAGCAAGAAAGACAATAACCGTCACTTATTTAAGTAGAATAAACACAAAGAACATGAGAAAATCTGTCCTTGGAGTTGTCCGAGAATGCTATGTATTAAGGTCTAGTTCTTGATCTTAATTACAAAGGTCCAAAGGATTATTCTAAAGATTTTTTTTTTTTCTCTTTTAGGCCACTCTCCCATGTTATATACTATAATCCTGGTATCATCTCCACCATATACGTGTAGATTAAGTTCTAAGAACTCCCTTCTGTCCCATCCAACACCTACCAGAACCTTCAACTAGTAGCTGTAAGGTTGCTTAACCACTGTTTAGGTATCACCTTCACATTAATGCGGTCAGAGAATTAGTTGGGAGGCATTTAATGTGGAGGTAGCAGTTTTTGAAGATATTTGTTGCCTGCCTTTGCTCATTCCTTGTCCAATGTCCGACTCCCCATCGTGATGCAACTTTGAAAAATGTCTAGAATGATAGGACAGTTTTGATCACCTCGGGTCTACGTCTTCGAGATGACTTTTCTCCCCGGACGTATTTTGGGCTATCGCGTACAATATTTATCTCTTCTTCTTATACCCTTCCCATTATAACCTTTATTTAACCATCCTCGGATTGGACCATTGGGTCATAGGCCCAATTCATACAGTGTTAATAATACTTTTTAAATAATAGGCCCCCACAGTATCCATTATAATTTGAGATTACTACATTCTCTGATTACAAATTTACCTGGAATGTCATGAGAGTTATGCGTATATTCAATCATATTATGCATTTCAAAACTACTCATATAGCCATGATAGTTTGTGCTTATATAATTTGCATTCATTATAATTTCGGATTATTATATTTTTTAAACACAAAAACACCTAGGGGGTGATGAAAAATTATTTATCTTATCTTATCCTTGTCGGTTTTTGTTTTTTGTTTTTTTTTTCTTTAATTTGCACAAAAGATGGGAGTGTTTTTTTTTTTTTTTTTTTTGAAGAAATTTTTTTTTTTAAAATGGACGGATGGAGATTTTTAATTTTTTTTTTATTATAGTTAAACCTATTTAATTGATGTGATAATTTATAATTTATTTTTCTATTTAAAAAAAAGAACAATAAATATATAGTTGCTTTGAAGAAGTGGGTTAGTGAGAGAGTGTTCCTATTTTGTAGTTAATGTTTTAGTGCAAATTAGAGATGTATTTTTACCGAACTATCATTCAGTTTAGTCTGTACTTGAACCTAGGACTGAAGGGGTATTTTAGAACCAAAAAAATAAAAATATGGTCCAAATAAGAGAAGTCACTTAAATAATAGTATATATATATATATATATATAAGAGTTAATTATATGACTTATTAAAAAAGTCATATACCTAAAATTAAATGGTCTTTTTAATCCCTACATGGTAGATTGGAGGAAAATGACCTCAGTTTAGCGCTAAACTTTTCATATGCTTTGTGAGCAGCCCTTTTCGTCACTATCACAATATTACTAATACAAATGCATTAAGGAAAAGAAAAAGATAAAAAAGATAAAAGATAAAGATGCCTAAAAAACTTGCTAATCTGTTGGGATAATTGACCCTCAAAAAAAAAAAAAAAATCTGTAGGAATAATTAAGAACAGCAATATCCCAACAGGGACCATAATTGCCACGTGATCCTTTTAATCAATCGAAATTGAAGTCACTGAGAAAACTATACACTATCAACAATTATGTCTTTTTCTCGCAATAGCCCATTCTTTTTACCCACTTCGAAAAGTTAAGTGATTTTTATTTTTTATTTTTTTTATGAACGAAAAAAGTTAAATGATTTAACTTTATGTTTTCTTTCCTTCTAATTTTATAGTAAGCTTGGAGAACTTAGTGCATTTAGAAACTTTAACAATGTTAATAAAATAACCCCGCAACCCCTTCCTACTACTTTTTTTATTTTTTATATATATAAACCTAAAATATTATTTGATAAGGATAATACGGTAAATATATTCACTGATATTGGGGCGTAGAACAATGGTCCAACCAAACCCATCAGCTTCTTATCCACTGACATGTTGCGATGGCATGAAGCCTACGACCCCATGCTGACGGGGTCAGCATGGGACGAAGGTGGTAAATTGACGACGTTAGGTTGAAGGGTGTGTATGAAAGTAACGATTCTGACATAACCTAAACTTTGCCTCAACGCATGTCAATACAAGGAAATATCTTGCGCTCCACGCTTAGAAAGACACCTACAAGGAGAGGGTTCTGTAAAATACGCTCATAAGGATTCCTATATGGAAAAGACTTCTAAACCAAGGAAAAGATGTCAATCCTCTACTATTATAAAAGCCCCAAGATCCTCACAAATTAAGGTATATATAATTTACCTAGCGCTAGCACTCTAGAGTTGTGAATAGCTCTTGCTCTCTGTTAGGTCGTCTCTTTTTGTTATTGTGCAGGTGTTGTTACAAGCGTACAAAGACTGTGTGGCTCACTGGTGATTTTTCGACATCATCATTATTAAAACAAAGCAGAACCAGCATTTTTCATGCAAGCATCCAAGATTGTAGTAGGAAGGATGAGAATTACAACAAATAATAGACCTATAAATAGCTGCAAATTTAGCTCTTTCCTAAATCAATTAAAATTACAACTAATAAAAAATTTGCTAAAGTTGTAAATAATAGATTGGATAAGCCAAGTAGTGATATAGCAACTTTCTTTAATAGCATCAAAACAGCTTTTAGTATCACCCTCGACTTCAATTCTCTCCATATTTTCTACCTTCACAATTTGTGATGCACATAGAATTGCATACCCTATTTTTTGTTTTTTTTTTGAGAATTGCATACCCTATTTATGCATTAAAAATTCTTAAAAGAGAATTCCTAGCCTCATCATAAATAGAGACTTGGTTATAGCAGCATTATATGCCTCACAAGTCGAAGTAAACTCTCATAAATCGAAGGTTAGTCCCTTTTTCTTTTTTTCCTTGAAGACAATCAAGGTTATTCCCTATTTCACAATCATGGGATTAGTTTTTTTTTTGCTGAATTCAATGGAATCGTTTTTACCAACTTTAAATTCTAGATTAGATATAATAAAGTATAAACTATAATGGCAAGTACGCAAATATACTTGATATAGAGGGGCAATTTCGTCTACATGGCAATAAAACAGAGAATTTAGGTTTTAACTAAACAAAGCAAAACCGCGTCGTTTTGTTTAAACTTGCCCCCCAAGATTTCCCATTTACGTCAATATCCTTGTCTCTCGAAGGTGCCATAAAAATATATATATTTTATACCGTAAATACCCCCACCGCCTTAATATATTCACCATTCTGTCCCTTAAAAACCCATTCACTCTCACCCTGCTATATAAACCCCTCTCAGCTCTCTCATCACGTTTCAAAGCCCTAATAAAAATAAAATTCCCAAAAATCTGACGTCATCACGCCGGAGATAGTGACGAAAATGGTGGAGATCGCCGGCGGAGTCTCCGTCCCGGTGGTCTTCTTCGACGGAGAGAGCGAGAGCGACATCGGAAGCGTGTTCGTTTACCCGTCGTTGCAATTCAAGGGCTTCCAATCGATTTTGAGCCGGAAGATCGGAATATCGCCGCACCAGTTCTCGGTCTACCTCGCCGCCGGTGGTGGCGGAGTGGGAGGAGACGGAGCGAGTCGCCACCAGCGACGGAAGGTTCCTATCACGGCGAAATTCAATTTCTCGGCGATTTCTTCTCGCGAGAACAACAGCGAGGACTGGTTCTTCCTAGTGGTCTTGAAGCGATCGCGGCGCGAGAGGCGGCGAAGAACGCAGGGTCGGAGAGAGCTTCACGAAGACGAAGACGAAGAACAACAACGCTACGATTCTTCTTCTTCTTCGATGAGTTTCGTACAAAGAATGAGCAAGAAAGTCCCGGAGAACGTTATGCTTCTCCGACGCAACGCCGGGATTGAGAGCCAAATCGCCTTCTCCCCGATCGTGGATCGGGTCGGGTACGAGAATCGGGTCAGGGATTTGCTGATCGAAAGGGAGAAGTATTTGGCGAACATGGGTCTGACCCGTCTGTGTTTGGGGAATCGAGAAAACGGCGCCGTTTTCGTAAACGACAACGCCGCGGTTCGAAACGGCGTCGTCGTGTGCGAAGAGTGCAATAGAAGAGAGGTTGGGTTTCATTGGTGCGTTTACGATGCCGTGACTTTCGGGTTCAAGTCTCCAGCTGGCCCGATTGCCCGACCCGTTAAAGGGTCTGATTAAAGTCAGTGATTTTTATAGTTTGAGGGTTGGTATACGGTAACTATGGTATGCTATTTGCTACCATTTACCTACATGAAAAAGAGTAGGGACTGCACGTGACTGAGTCAGTGGGGGTGTTTATAGATGGTATATAAATTTATGACCTTCTAGGCTAAGTGTTTGGTTAATTGAGGAAACAAATTGACTGAGGAAAAATGGGCAGTGTTGCTTTTTTTCTATTTTTTGGGTATATTATGGGAGAGAGTCTGGGGTACAGAGTATAGGGCAAACATCAAAGTGAAGATAATAGAGAGTGACAAATCACAAAAATGTGAGGAAAATTTGATATTAGTGAGAAATCAGAAAAGGAATATTATCATTGTAGGGCCTTGAAAATTGGCCTTTTGGGGTTTTGTTAAAGGTGTTTTTGGCATTATTTTGTGTGTGTTTTCCTTTTCCATGCTGGTATGGTATGATATGGTAGTGAAGTTGAATACATTGCCACTACTTTGATTTTAAGGTTTTATTGCTTGTATTTACAAGGGACAAGTTCAATTTATTTTATAAGACATATATTATTATATATGTGATATTCTCTGCTCAGTTTTATGAATTTATTTTTAGGAGGGGGCTGCCTCTTTGCATGATTGGTCAAAATAGAAAATACCCTCTCGGCAAACTGGAAGGTCTATTCGTATGTGTGTGAGTATTGATTTACCTTTTTAGTAGCCAAAATGTATGCTTTCAATTGATACTTGATAGCCAAACTTATGTTAATTAATTGTCTACATGTATTCGTTTTTATTGGAAAATTTTATTTTCATCATTTATTAATATATAACTGGTATTGTACGTTAGAATGAAATAAATGGAAAATAGTAAAATGGAATAAAACTAGACTATCTTGTTTGGATGGGGTCTAGATTTCTAGAATATGATAGAGTCCGGTTGAGAGTGGGTTTGTGCCCAATAGTTACAATATAACCAAACTTGTCCCATGGACTTCCCTAATTTTAATACTAATAAATCACAATGCTCTTTACGTTTATTTATTTATTTGTTCCTAAAACTTAGGATAAATGGGGGAGAATTGAGAATGTTACTAAATTACAAGATTTTTAACTCTATGCATATATATTTAGGATAACTTTATACATTTTTTTAATATAAAGTTTCAAACCTATGGTGTTCGCTTCTGATGATGACTCTTTATCATCAGATCAAGACATCAATCGGTTTTTTATGTAGGTAGGGATTAAATCTCAAATTTCTTATTCAACTATAAGAAACTTCACATACATATATATTTATACATGTGATAATGTTAATTGCAATGTATTATGGTTGGCTTCATTACGGGATTGCGTATTCCTGTCATAGGAGTTAACTATATGACTAATTATGTTATTGCTATAGATCAACAAAAATATGATTGCTTTGGTACGTTCATTAAAAAAAAAATTGATTGCTTTGGTAAGCATTGGATTAGGGCAATCAGTTATCAAAAAAAAAAAAAAAAAAGGAAAAAGATTAGGGCAATCATGTGAGAATATATAAAAGTTTATGTAAGTTATATATAGAGGATCAAATCCATCCTCTCTTTATTAATTAGCATGAAATTGTGTGAAAGATGATAGCAATGGTAATTATTCCATATCATGTGCCTGAGATATAATTGGTTGGTAATTAAAGTGTAAAAGTTAGATTATGGACAAAAAACTTGGAACTGGAAGATTGAATCACCTCCCCTGGCAGTCAGGTACATAACTCACAAGATTAAACCCCAACTCTCTACTCTGCAATTGCCAACAAATAATATTACACCTGCCTATAAATATATAATTTGATAGTTATAATGGATAAGAGGGATTTGATTTGGACATATCTGTTAGAAACGCGTTAAAAACACGGTTAATTGAATTAAAAAGTACAAACTATTATTAGCTACCAATAAAATAATATTAGAGACACAAATGGATTCATTTGGATACAACTTATTTTGTTGAAAACTGAAAATACTGTAACAAAATAATTTTTAAATGAGTGAATAATGCCATGTGACCAATTTTTAATATATATATTTTTTTCTAAATAAAATGGTTGTGGGTCTCATGAATAATGTATAAATAGTACGTGAACAGTGCACTTTGTCCCCTAAAGCTGAAACGAATGGAGAAAAAAAAAGAAAAGAAAAAAAGGCATGAAACGCCAGAAACGTAGACGCAAGAGAAAAACGCTGAACCCAAACGCTTATATAGCCTAGAAGATTGAACACCCTTTCTATTTTATATTTTATACAAGTGTCACAAGATATAATTGTGTAATATTTCTACCAAAAAAATTTGTGTAATATTTTTCATAAATTAATCGCCTCATACATTAAAGTCTTTTCCAGTTGCTAATTCAATTCAAATAGTGCTTCTAACTCTATTGCTTTGTGACAATAATTGCTTTGTTTTTTTTTCTTTTTAATTGTTTTTTTTTTTCGTGCTTTTAGTGGTAATAATCTAAGAGGTGTGAGAGATGGATCATATCATTACTAACAGAACTCTAACTCATATTTTGGAGAAATTATCCAAATACATTAGGTGTGTTGAATTTGATGTAAATGAAGTCATAAGCCATAATCCCCCACATTTTTGGCTTATTGCTCAAGGAATAGTCTAAATAGTTCTTATACTCTGCACAATTGCACTCAACATTCCTCTCATATGGGGTAAATCCCTCAAGTATAAGACCTATTTATTGTGGGAGAAATGTCTCAAGCAACTACTATACAAAATACTAACTCATACTTTGCATATTTAAGCTTATCTTTCTATCTTTTTGGGATCTCTTAGACTTATTTATAATTCTACAAAGTCACTGGTGCAATGGCATTTAAGAGCATTCTCATTAGCTCTCTCAAATGTGCCAAATGCCAAATATTTGGCATATTTGGCACATCAAACATAAAAACGGACTCTCATCAGGGGTGCTAAATGTCTCAAAATTTTGAGACATCCTACAGTACTCTCTCAAATATGAGAGCGTACAGATAGGAATGCTATTTCTATTTAATGTTTTTTTATTCTCTTTTCTCTCTCCTCTCTCATCACTTTCTTCTTTCTCATTCTGCCTCAAGTCTCAGACATAACCTCTCCAACCCACTTCAATCACTCTTTTTTCTTCTCACCCTCGTTGGTTTTCTCTCTTCCTCTCAGCCTCGCCACGCCACCTCCTTAACTTGATGCTGATCTTTGTTGCTATTGTTCTTTTTTTTTTTTTTTGCAGTGATTTGATACTCAGTTCGGCGGTGGGATGAGATAGTAATGGGCGGATCAGTGGTGGTGGGTTGCGATGGGCAGATTCAGTGGTGGGTGGGTTGGAGGCAGCAGTGGGTGGGTTGGCGGCGGCAGTGGGTGGGTGTGTGGGATGCGGTGGGTCGGTGGTGGGTTGTGTTTTTTGTTTTTGTTTTTGTTTTTTTGTTTTGGTGGTTGTGATTCGAGTGGTTGTGGGTTGATTTTCATGGGTTGATGTTGGTGGGTGGTGGCGGTTGTGGGTTGATTTTGGTGTTTTTTTTTTTTTTTCTTTTCTTCTAGTGGTTGTGGCCGCAACCATTTTTCTGGTAGTGTTTGTTGTTGTTGTTGTTTGTTGATAATGATGAGGAATATAATATATTATTTTAATGGGTTGGAAATATTATTTTAATGTATAGAATTGAATAATAGAACATCTGATAAATGGTATGCTGTAAAATAATGTGCTAAAATAGTAAAGTAGGTTTTTGATGTGTCAAAATGACATTTTTTATAGAACAGCTGATAAGAATGCTCTAACCTGTTCTCTAGGATTAGGCCTTGAATCTCCCCATTATATATATATATATATATATATATATATCCATAAATTCCAACCCTTGTAGGGCAAACCTTTTCGCTCAAAAGTTTGAGAGTAATAATTGAACTTCTGAATAGTTTTTATAAAGTATGTGTTTGATTTTATATATCTTCCTTTTCATCCACAAACTTGTTGCCAGCAAGCACTTATGGTTATAGCAAGCCATAGAATTTGGGGAAGCATATCACCATATATATATATATATAATTCCATAAATTCCAACCCTTGTAGGGCAAACCTTTTCGCTCAAAAGTTTGAGAGTAATAATTGAACTTCTGAATAGTTTTTATAAAGTATATGTTTGATTTTATATATCTTCCTTTTCATCCACAAACTTGTTGCCAGCAAGCACTTATGGTTATAGCAAGCCATAGAATTTGGGGAAGCATATCACCATGCAAATTTCCCAACCAAACAAGGACAATCCCTGCAATATATACACATGGATCAATAAATAAAAAAACTGACAACTAATTAAAAATGACACATCAGTGCCACGTTATTAGTGATTTTGATGTGTCAAGTCTACAAGCCAAACACCCCCACAACATTAGTAAACCTTTCTCAGAGCAAAACAATCTCAAACTCCGGCGGCCCTCCACCAACGGCCCGGCCAACCTTTTTCTTTCATCCTCCTTGCTCACCACCCGTCCACCGCAGGTTCATACTACACCACTTCAACCACCACACACTGGTCATTTAGTACATAGGAATTAATTGTCCAAATTGATAAGTGTGGGTATTAATTTACTCTAATATCAAAGTCTAAGAAATGGAAATTTCTATTGACCATGTTCACTTACATACCCTCAGTTTTTTAAAATGAAATCACTGCCTAATTTGAAAATCATGATTTTTATGCAAAAGTGGTGAGTGTGTGAAATAGATATTACTCTTTATAAAAATCCATAAAACAAAAAGTTATGATTAATGGATACCCTCATGTTACATGTTAATAGGTATAGAAATATAAAATATTTGTAACACTTTAAAAAAAAAAAAATAATAATAATAATAAATTTATCAATAATTCATGGAAGCACACATAAATTCAATGCAATAGTTTAAGTACTTTATCATTTGTGCGTAATTTGATTGATTTTTTTTTTTATAGAAAATAACAACAAAAATCATTTGACAAGTGTTAATGTACATCCCATTTGAATTTTGGAGTACTCTCAAGTCTCGTCCTTTTCTTTTTTTCAAAGATATGAATGTTACAAGTTACAACTAATAGTTTTAAGAAATGTTATATCTACAACAATTTTACAACAAATTTTAAGTGGTAACTATTATGAGTGGACAAAAAAGTAATTTAAGTTGTAGATTCAAATTATAACCAATAACAACTTACCATCTATGATTTGTTATAAAAAAGTGTTGTGAAAATATTGTAAATGTAGCACTTTTCAATAGTTTTTGCTCAGAGAAGTGCTACATCCACAACAAATTTTAAGTGTTAAGTTGTCATTTGTTCTAATTTAAACCTATCACTAAAATTACAATTTTACCTATTAATTATAGTTAATAACAATTTATCACTTAAGATTTGTTATAAAATTGTTGTGAAAATGTTATTAACATAACATTTCTATTTTGCAAATAATAATAATAATAATAAGTAGGGCTGTGGACATTAAAAAAAGAAGAAAAAAAGTACCATGCACCTAGCCATCAAGCTCTTAGCAAATAGTTCAATTGATAATTAAATATGTACTTACAGCAAAAACTAATATGATTCACAAACTAAACTAATGCTGTCTAGAATGATGATGATTGTGACAAAATTTGATGATATCAATTAAATAATATTAGGGAGATATAAAAATGTAAAATTTTACGTCACAACTCGCTACTCATGTGGTGAGTTATTTGGTAAATATGTAATAATAGGTCATGTGACGATATTATTTTACCAATCATAACTAATCAAGGGACAAATTATAGCACAAAATTGTGCATATTTATATTTCTCTTGACGTTACTCGTATCGATTTTGTGAAAAAGGAGCAATACAACCCAAAGAACAGGCTGGCCTAGCTTTGGTGCCATTGTTTGTGCCGATTGGGGTGGAGTGCTCGCAACAAAGACAATGAAGGCGCCCTCACAATCACAATCACAAAATTATGGTAGCGGATTTTATATATATCTTACTTTTTCTCTTTCCTTCTTCTGCAAATGGATCTCCGGATGACGCGTGTAATCATAGAGAGGACGAGTCTCATCGAGTCATGGGTTGGTCGCATAACGTATCAGCCTTTTACAACAACACTCTCTCTCTCTCTTCTTCACGCGCCTCTGCTTACAACGAAATCCTACGCTTTCTGTTTCAGCTCGACACGTACGCGGAATTGGGAAATATGTCGAATCATTGTGGCGCTTGAAAATTGTGAAACCCCGGATTTGGTAGAGAATGAAAGATGGTAAAACAAGAATGAAAATGAAATTGAGTGGTTGGGGTCAGGAGGCAAACGGCTGAGTAGTGTTGCAGAGAGCGAGAGAGAGAGAGAGAGAAGAGCCGATTTTGACGGATTGAGGCAAAACTTGCGTGTGCCGAGTGGTCACGTGATGGTAGTACGGTTGCTTAATCGAACCCTATGCCTTGTTTGTTATTTTAACCTATTGTGCTGTAAATTAGACCCTAAAATTTGGGAGTGATTAGATTTTATACTTTAAAATTTAGATTTTATCACCTAATGTTTGGAGGTGTTTGTCCCATATTAGTTGTGTGTGTATAGTGTTCACTGTTTATAGCCTCAATCTATAACTACAAATATTAGGTCATTTTTATTGTTATATTCTGGTTATGTAATATATTATGAACCTGGTTTAAAATGCTATTATTATTATTTTTTTTTGTTTTAATAAGTATTACTGTTTATTTAAAAAAAAATTTACACTTGACATTTTAGAATTTAGATTTCACCCCCTATATTTTAGGTGTATTTAGATTTTACTCCATAAAATTTGGAAGTATTTGAATTTTACACCCTAAAGTTTCAAAATTTGGTGGTGTAAAATCTAAACACTACCAAATTTTAAAACGTCATGGTGTAAAATTCAAACACATCCAAACTTTAGGGAGTAAATTCCAAATTTTGAAACTTCAGTGTGTTAAATTCAAATACTCCTAAATTTTAGGGGTGCAATTTGCAATTTACCCTAACCTTTTTTTAAACTCTTCTTGGGGATATAATTGTTGAATTGATTGTTTTGCATAACATTCTAGTAGCTTATTACGTATTAAAAGTATAATTGCACTTAGAATCTTAAAAAAAGTTTTGTTGTGGGTTTTATTTTAATTCAACTAGCAAGGTCTCTTGTTGTTGAATAATAAATTTGAGATTTGATCTTTGCCTATACAAAATATTTGGTGTCTTGGTTTGATAAAAAAAGTTTTAAGAAATGCAAATAGTTAACTACAAATTTAATTAGTTAGAAAATAAACTAGCAAAACATAAAAGTTTTGTTTTCTGGTTTTTAATACTCCAATTTAATACTCCTTCCGTTCCACTTTGTTTGTCCTGTTTGAAAAGTCAAACTTTTTAAAGAAACATCATTTATTGTCTTATCTACCTTTTAAAAATGTATAAGTTTCCAAAACTATCCTTAAATAAATTTATCAAAAAATTGAATTATTAATAAAATAAGGGTATAATAGGAACATTAGTAAATTAATGACTTTTATTTTTAGAAATAGGACAATATTTTGGGACATCCCAAAATAGAATAGAGAACAAACAAAATGAGATGAAGGAAATAGTTACTAAAAGAAAGGTAAATTCAAACCATATATATTTCCGACGTGAATATCAAAATGTGTCAAGGGTTATAAAATTATTAACTAAAAGATAAAAGCACTTCAAAAAACATCTCATATGAAAACGTTAAGTTTGAAGGTGGCCCAAATAATCTAAAAAACTAAAATGACCATGTGGTTCATATTTATGGCTAGGGTATCCCTAAAACAAAACAATCAGAGTCTCCTTTTACTACCCCAAAAAAATCCCTAATTTTGCCACTATCTATCTCCTTGCTTAGCAACAAAAAAGAAGAAGACAAAAACTAAATCCTTGGTTTTGAAAGGATTTAACTATGTTGCATATTCTTAGTACCCTTAAAAAAGACAATTTGTTTTATTCGCGTAACAAGAAATAGTTGAAAATGAAACTTTATCATCAATTACGAGGAAAATGGGGATGAGCATCCAAATTTGAAAATTTTCTCTAAAGTATTTGTTGAGTCATACCAAAGGCTAGTAAGAACCATAAAATTACTAGTGACCAACTTGTTTGTAGAGTTGTTGTACTTGTGCTTGCCTTTTCTGGTTTCTACTGTAATTATGGAACAAGCATTTTATATCCTTGAATATTATGATTTTTAAAGGATTTAAAAGAATGTCAAGTTGCATTTTGATATGTCATAAATAATTGAGTTGAAATTTCTCAAAAAATAATATATTTTGTGTTTTTTTAATGACTTTTGCTTATATTTTGTTAATAGATGTTATTTTATTTTTTAATGTAATAATTTAGTTTTGAATTTCAGTACATACTTATACATACATACATACATATATATATATCCTTGTATGGTAAAATTCGTATGTTAATGTTTTGGCCTTTCAAAGATAAAATTTGAAACATTTTTTCCTCATTTAGTTTATCTTGGTTCGTATTTAGTTTTATAAATTAAAGGGTGTCCATAAAACCATGAATTTCAAATTTTAATTTCATCAAATACGAAATCATAGTTGATTTCACTAATTAAGAAATAATATTTTTTTTTACATAATGTGATACTAATCAAATAGCAACCTTTGTAGAGTGCTTTAACTACCAACTCCAAACTCAATTAGAATTGGATAAAACTTAGGTGCGGTACATTATATTCTCTAATTGTTTAAAAGAATTTAAATATATTGAATTTAATTGTATTGGAATAAATAATATTATTTATTCTTTTTTGGTAAATGTAACTATTTGTTTATATTTGAATAGAAAAACTTATAGACAAGATTTTAAAAAGTTGTACTTAAGTTTTACCTACTAATATATTCTCCATTTAAAATTAATTCATTTCATAGTTGATATTAAATATTAAAAAAAATCTAAAAGTGAATATTGCCAATCAAAACTTGTAAACCGGTCATGCCTTATAGAGTATTGTTACATATATAACATTTTTACAACAAAAATTATTAACAATTTATCATCTAAATTTTATTGTAAAAATATTGTGCTCAAAATTGTATTATATCTTATAATAAGTATAACTAGCTCAATAGATTGACACATTTTATTACTTACAAGACATCTAGTATTCAAAATTCCTCACTTCTTGTTGGAACTATGGAATGATCGAAAACGAAAAAGAGTTATAACTAAATAACTAACCAATAAATTTTGGGCTAAAATTGTTGAAAGTTGTTATAGAAATACAAACCAAACAAACCTTATTAATCTCTCTCTTTCATTCCTACCCTCTTTATAAAGGGTGGGAGTTCTGGGGAGAGAGAGAGAGAGAGAGCGCAAGAGAGAGACCCCAAGAGAGAGAGAGAGGAGTTTAAAATCATAGACCCCTCTCTCTAGCCCCTAGTCTCTACTCTGTCTCTTTCTCTATCTCTGTTCCCCTTACTGTCTCTCCTCCCCAAAAGTAAAAATCCGCGCTTTCCACACACACCCTTTCTTTTTATTTCTCTCTCCCCCTCAAAAACCAAAACCAAAACCAAAACCATAACCAAAACTTTGCTCTCTTTTCTCTCTGTTTGGTTTTGCTTTGGGGGTTAAAAGTTTCACACTATGGCACAATTTCCTCCAAATTTGGATGATGGAGAAGTATGGCTTCCCTCTGATATTTTCATCAACGAAAAGCCCATCACCAAATTCAACCCACACCACCATATCTCCTGCTCTTGCTCTTGCATGCAAGACGAGTACGAGGAACTTGCTCAGCGTTTCGCTGCTTTCGCTCTCCGAAACGTTTCGAAACATCACCCAAACTCAGAGGTCCCCCCTCTCTCAAAAAAACCCCAACCTACCTTTTGTTTGTTTCGTTAAATTTTAATCACCTTGCATGGCAATCTTAAAATAACCACCTCTTTTTTTTTTTGTTTTTGCTTTTGTTTTTTTGTATCTTGCAGAGGTTCAGACAAGCTGTTCGTTACGGTTCTGTTACTCAAGCTCATGCGCCGCTGGAATATATTCTTGACCTCAACGGCGGTTACGGCCGTTCTTCCTCTCGTAACGGTCACAGGCTGTCGCACGAGCACCTCCTCGTTGAACAACCTCAACCTCCACAGGTATGGTTTCAAGCTTTTTTGTTCAGTTCAGCTTTTTTTAATAAACGAGTATCTCAGAGAGTTCAGAGTTGTTATTATATTATTTTAATATTAATATTAATATTTTTTGTAGGATGTGTATGAGAATAGCTTGAGGGCTAGGATTCTGAAGTGTCAGCAAAACCGCGTACAAAACCGTCTTTATCCATTTCAAGCAAGTAGCGGTTTTGGGGTTAGTGGTGGAGGACGTGGTGGTGGTTTAGTCAAAGAGTCTGGTGGTACAGGTGTCTTCCATCCACGTATTTTGAACAACACCACCACCACCACCACCGCCACTGATTTGAGAAAGAAACAAGGTCAGTTTTTTAACTAATTATTTTTTATTCTTTGCTTTAATTATTTTTTTTTTTTTGGGGGAAAATTTTATGATGGGTTTTGGTTTTTTGTGTGACTGATTGACTGTGTTGATTCTTTTGGTAATTTTAACTTTTAAAAGAAGAAGTGAATAACAAGAAAGTAGATTTTTACATAATTGAATTTAAAATAAAATAAAATTGCAAAGGATATCTTTTCGTACGAGATTTTTCTGAAGTGGGTCTTGCTTTTTTTTATTTTTTATTTACTGTGATGGTACAGTACTTTACAATGCATGTGCTTGGTGTTAATGAATATTAGTATTGTTTTTTTTAATGCTTTCCTAATCCAATTTCTTTTTCCACACGTTATGACGTTATATGACATGAAAAGTGTCCTGTGAACTAGAAGAAAAATTCTGGTATCACACCCAAAAATATAACTTTGCCTACAACTAGGCGAGATGCAGTTGGTAGAGAGGAGTCCCCATGTGGGCCCATCATGTAGGCCTATCATCATCCCTCTACTGACCACAACTTACCATATGATAGAGTGCTCATATGCGGTTTTGGATGTGACGCCAGAATTACTTGAACTAAAATTGAAACCAAAGGGAAATCAAAATTCTCTATTATTATGTTTTCTTAAATTGGGTTATGATGTGTAAAAGTAGTAATATTTGTTTTATATTGTAATATTTTAAAAGTTCTGTATCTTAGATTCCCTAATTAAATTTAACTGTGTTTTATTGGCCAATACAGCACAATCATTGTATTTTTGATGAAGTGTAGAATACGGCACAATCATGTGGCTTACTTAGGTTCCTGATTAAATTTTGGTTGCATAGTAGTTGACTAGTGTATAATATATGGGTCCAAAAAAAAAAAAAAAGGCTTGGCGTTTAATTTTATGTTTCACTAATTACAGCATACCACTTATTGATTTTTTTTAATAATCCATTTTAAACCTATAAAAAATAAAAGTAGTCAGCCAAAAAAAAAAAAAAAAAAAAGGAAGGAAGAAGAACGTGCAATGAGTGTGAAAAGGAGGATTCCTTCGTAGTGTGAATCCTAGTTTGAGTATAATTTGGAAACCCAAATATGTTCACGACACTTTTACAACAACAACAAATCTAAAATAGAAGTTGTTACTAGGTCTAATTTGAACCCACCACAAAAAATAATTAATTTTTTGACTGCCAATAACAGCTATTAATAACTTACTACATAAAATTTGTTGTAAAATTGTTCTCTTTACCCTTTTTATAATTCCTTTTTTTCCTTTTTACATGGCTATATACGAGGACACAAAAGTAGGAAAACGAAGAAAGGAAGGTTTTTTATATTCACACCTGTATAACTTGACCATTTCAACCCTCAAATAGTTCTTTGATCCCAAGTTTTTATTTATGTTTACCTCAATCTTCTTAATTTGACAATGAATTTTTTTTAAAAGTATCTTTGTTCATTTATCTATGGCAGCTATGAGAAATAGGCAAGAGATTCAAGCCACTCAACACCTCAAAGCAATTGGCATGGGCAAGCAAAGGGAGAGCCATCACTATCTTCCACCTGAGATGGCCTTGCCTCAGGACTGGACTTATTGAGCTTTAATTATCTCCTACACTCTTTTTTCTGCTGTAAAGTGGTCTTCTGAGTTCTGTCTTGAGAATGGTAGAATAATAAAAAAAGAGAGCTCAAGTGGAAGAATGGAAGGTCAAATTATATATAATCTTTTGGGTCTTGTGCAGTAGAAGTAAAGAAATTGAAGTTTAGAGAACTTTTAGGCCTGTTTTTTTGGTTTTCTCTATGCTGTTCAGCTTTTGTAGAGTTCTAAGTTATAAATAAGAAGTGTTTGAAAGGGTGTTTGTTGGAATTTGAACTGTTTCTTCAGCTTATTATATATCCTAGTATTACATTAAATAGTATATTTTAGTATGTTGTAGTTCATTAGTATAATAATTTAATGGATTCTTGAAAGACCCTTATTCTGTCTGTTTGTGGTTTATTTATTACTCTTGCGACTATTTGTGCTATGATAGCTAGCTTAAAACCTCATTTTCCTTTTCCACTGGTGAAGACAAAACCAGAAACATTTATTACATCGTGGAAATAGCCGAATAGTACAAGAAAGTTGAACTCTCTGTTTTGTTTGAATATGCAATTTTTAAAGGTTATTCACTGTCAGCACGTGGCCCAAAATTATTTATTTCAGGCCAAGAACATACCAATTTTTCCTCCATAAATCAACGGTTTACATATGAAACAATATACAACTATTTATACTATTTATTTTTAAGTTCGACATGTCTATAAAAAACAACAAGATGTCAGTTATAGGAATTAACCACTTTGTTATTTAATTTTTTTTTTTAATTATGAGTGGTCTCCAATCATTCAGTGTTATTATTTAATTTCTTATTTTGACTTGAAGTAGTGTTTATAATCATATGGAGTGTATGGGTCTTCCCTCTCACATGAGGCTTGTAGGGTTGATTATGATGTAATAGAGATGACTCATGTATTTGACTTATAAGAGCATCCTATGAAGGGAGAGAAATACATCATGTGTATATAGGATGCTCATATGAGTCATATCAACAAAGTTGTCAGTATCGTATGATAAGTATCGTATCGTGTGTAAAAAATTTATTATTGTATCGATGCATCATAAGTGCTTATAAATCGTACGATATGTTTTAAAATGAGATTTTTTTATTTATTGAAGTCTGTACTTTTATTTGAATCTAACAAGTTGTTAGACTTGTTTTTATCACAAAATTATTAGGTTACTTAATTTAGTTTAATAAAATAATATATTCATAAGTTTTTTTTCCCTCTATTTCTCTTACAAAATTTGGACTACATAGTATACACTTGCACTTCACTTTAATATTTACAAATTTATTTTTTATACTATGGATAAGATATTAATTGACAAAATAATTAATTTTTTATTTTTGTCATTATTGTTATAAGTCAAAGAAACTAGAATGCCAAGAATAAATTTTTTAATAAAAAAATTATTAAAATAAAAAGAACAAGAAGAGATAGTAAATGTTAATGACGATAAAGAAAATTTTAATGAATAAATAAGTTTGCAAAATGATTAATATGATGATAGAATTTACTTAGATGGAGTTAATTAGGTAATACGACAAATATGATAAAAATAAATTATTATTTTTGTGCTTTTGTAATATATTATTACTTTTGAATTTAAGCAATTTGAATGTGTATGTTATAAATACATGCTAGTTTGATTTATTTAGTTAGTTTGTTAAATATTATTATATAAGTGATGAATAAATTAGTCATTAGTTGAATATATTCAACATTTATAATGAATATATACTTTATATATGTTTATTTGTAATTTATTTATAAATTTTATTAAGTGTCTATGTATCTTACGATACATAATATGATTTGATACATGATACAGAAAATAAAAAATCGATTCGCAATACGATTCATGTTTTGACAACTATGCATATCAATCGCTCAATTAATCAAAAACTTATTTATTTTTTAAATTATTTATTTTTAAGCCTTTGGACGTGTCTATTAAAAATAGCAAGATGTGTTAGTTAGCTACAAGATTCTTGGCAACTTGTTCTCATTACTTATTGGAATTAACCACTTATTCAATGTTGTTATTTAATTTAATTTTTAAAATAAAACTATAAGCAGTCTCCTATTATTCAATGTTGTTATTTTATTTTTTATTTTTGACCGTAAGTAGTCTTCCTGTGGAGGAAGAATATCATGCATGAGTCTTCCCTCTCACATGGGATTTGTGAGGTTCACTCTCTTGTAAGAGAAATGACTCATGTATTTGACTCATATGAGCATCTTATGAATGGAGCTAGCTTGTGGGATCTCTCTCACATGGGGCTTGTGGGATTTACTCATATGAGCATCCTATGAAGGGAAAAATACATCGAGTGTATATAGGATGCGTATATGAGTCATATCAATCGCTCAATGAATCAAATGTATGCGTTCGAGTATTGTAAACCTGAAAAAATTTGGACATTGTAGAGTTAGTATTCCTGTTTGGACATGTTAGCTGATCAATTCAGAGCTGAACTCGGCGTAATGAGTGGGGGAGGAGCATTAGTGCATCATTCTGCAGCAGCTGACAATGGAGCCATTGGTATCCCAAAACTTTATCAATGACCCTACTTCGTTCTCAAATCCTATTTGCCAGAAGGAAGCCTCCAAAGCTCTGCGTGCTAAATGGGCTTTTTATGAGTGTACCTGATTGGCACGTAAGAACTAGAAGTAAAGCCTTAGCCATTGGTTTCAAAATATGGGACCAAAACCATGTTTGATTGGGAATAGAGCTGGTTGTACTCATGTACATATCAAAATCAAACCTTAACTTCAATGATCATTGTTTATTATTATTATTTTTTAACTTAGACAATTGCAATTAACACCCTTAAAGTTTAGGGTTATCTGAATCTTGTCCTCTAAAGGTTTAAAAATTGAATTTATTCTCTTAATATTAGGTTACTCTTGAAAAATGACATTTCCATTCATATCTACTAATGAGTAATGAGGTGGCCAATAAATGAAGTTTTAAAAAAATTGAACGTTCCAAAGAATTGAAATAATATAAGCATTTACAAGCATAAAAGACATTGTGTTTAGTATCCTTCAACTAAAAATTATTTTAATTAAATCTAGAATAAGATCATTTTTCAAACTAATTAAATATATAAATAGTACGTTTATATGCAAAAACACAATTCTAAAAACACAAATAAATTCAACAAAGAACACAAATATAATGGTAGTAATATATTTAGAGAGAGTACTTAACTATTGATTTTTTATAAGAAAAATTAAATATGATTGTTATTCAATAGAAGATACGACCAAGGTGGGTGTCTCAATGGTAGGTGTGGGGGTGAAAGGCCAGGCAGCCCAAATCTATGTATATGTTCGGCCAAGGGCCCAATCTGAGGACTTAAGGTACCTTGAGGACAGGAAAACACTTCCATAAGGCTTTGCGTTAGTAAGTGAAGAAATGAAATCCAACCGGAATCGGTGGTTCGAGGAAGAACACTTTCTTGGCTAGGCAAGGCTGAGGAGGGCGGGTATGATTTGCCATTAAGAGCGACACACCGGACCATTCCATGGAAGAGGATAAGAATTAAGAAGGAACATGACAAAAGAATGTTTGAAAATATCTAGGAGAAAGCTGCTACCATCACATTAAATACTCTATAAACTAACTGAATTGTGCTTTTCAGCCTTACAAGTACTCCTGAAGACTTTAGGGAGGGGTTGATGGGACAAGTATCAACACTGTCAATCTAAATCTACACGTGGACAGTGGAAATGAAAGGAAGAGAGTAAAATAGAGGAGAAGAGAAAAAGATGGGGGGCTGGAGGCCAGACTTGTAACAAAGTTTGGAGAGCAATATTTAAGAGTGTTAAGGTACTTTTTTTTACACCTAATTTTATTTAAGTATCACCTATTTACTTTCAAATACACACACCCTATTCTATTCAAAGCCCAAGAATACTTATGCTTGACAATATTTGAAAAGCCCATGATTCAAGTCCATGGCAAAACAATTTTATTAATGAAATTCAAATCCATAATCAAAACCCATGATTCAAACCCATGACAATTCATTCATCCAAAGCCCATTCTCATTGGCAATATCAAAAGCCCAATTCTCATTGGCAACATCAAAGCCCAATTTTTATTGGCGATATCAAAACCCAATTCTTATTGGCAACATCAAAGCCCAATTCTTATTGGCAACATCAAAACCCAATTCCCATTAGCAACATCAAAAGCCCAATTTTCATTAGCACTACTTTATCAAAAAGAAAAGAGCCCAAGATTATCAACGCTTGGCAAAGAAAAAAATATCATGTTAAAATGTTATTGTGGCAAAAAAGGACCACGGCAATCATCTTATGAAGAAACTCATTGAGAGCTATCTTGAGGATTATGTTCTTGTATTATGAACCCATGAAATACATGGACATCATTTTGCATCACGACATCCATAATATATACCTTCTACACTTGTGGTAAAACATTTAAACCCACAAGCTCATCATCTAAATTATTAGAAACAATGAACGTTGCAATATGTAATTCATCATAGTAAGTGTTATTTACAAAAGTGTTTTGAAACTTGTCCTATTGTTTCAAACATTACAACTAATTGCCCAATGGCCCATTGCAAGTATTTATGAAGAAACCCAAAAAAAATGTTTACTAATAAAAGTCCATGAGGAATAAAAACCCATGGCAACATATGCACACAACTCAGCCCATGTGAGCAAGAAACACCAGCAGAAGGCAAAGAAGAACAGCTCCTGTTCAGTCCTAACCAAAAAGAGTAATTAGGGACTCATACAAGGGAACCAAGCTTTTGAGAATGAACTAAAGGTTGTCCCCCCTATTTTCTGTCACCCTCACTTGACGTGAACAGTGCCTAAGGGCTATTACATCAGCTGAAGCCTAAAGAATGATGGAACTCCATCATTTTCCCCAAAACTGCACCTCCAGCGGAAGGGGAGCTGAAACCAAATTGTTCAAACTCCAACAAATTGATGTTAAAAATGCTAAGAATGTTTAAAACGTGATTCATGTGCCAAGCCCATGAATCCTAAAGGGGGAAAATTGGGAACATGTGGTTTGGAGAGCATAAAGGGATCTGTAGTGGAACCCCCTGAAGTAGACTAAAACTTGACACCTGGCTTGGGGTGTTAAATCTTACTTCTCAAGGGTCCGAATCTCAATTGCAGCATTAAGATTCACTCATGATACACGCTTCAAATCACAATAATCAAGCTCAGCTCCAAGAATCCTAGCATTTAATACAAAAAGCTCTAAAATCCCATAATTACCCAAAAAGGCAAAGCAACCCCCTAAATGGATTTTCCTACTTCTGAGCAAAAATCACAGGGAAGCTTGACTCTGATTCATCACCTCTGAGTGGCCACACGTTTCTTGGAGTTTTGTCAATAAATGCTTCTCTAAAAACTCCATTATAAAAGCACAAGCAAACTAACCAAGGAACAAACTTAGCCACCCCTTTGAGACTTAGAGACTTTGAAATTCGTTGGCTATTTTTTCTAGTGGTTCAGCTCTCTCTTAGCTCACCACCCATCATCCTTAACCTAGACCCATCTAGTCCCAGATATCCTTCTCCCCTCTTACATTACCATAACTCATAAATGTCTTCTACTGAGTCACAAACAGCCCATTACTCACAAAAAGACTTCAGTCTCAGCGTTTCTCCCATACCACTCACTCAAAAAACAGACCTCATTCCACTCGTCCATGCCTTATAAACACACACCCACCAAAATTTTAGCTAAATATTTGCTGCATTGAGCTAGGGATCTTTCTCTCCCTTCACACCATGCCAATTAATCCTCCTTTTCTTTTTCTTATGGAACCTTTAATGCTTACTTTTTATTTTACTGTAAAAGGATATGATATATTCATAATGATTGAACTCTTCCCTCACATTAATCTAATAATGGCTGAAAGCACAATAAATTCCCATTGAATGAGACACATAAAGACCTAAAATTTGCTTAAATTTATCTAATTATTGATTGTTGGACAGTGTAATTTTACCCTTGTTGTTGGACAATTTATCTCTTTGGACTTAAGCGAAACATTACCCTTACCGGTGGAGAATTTGTTTTCCCTTGGACTATCAAAACAGGACCACTAATATACTAATTAATTATTGTAACGTATTTTTTATTGGGCCTTTGTTGCTGTTTTGTTAAGTGCAGTTCTTGTTTCTTCTTGCTTGGATAGGCTTGTCATCACATTGAAAGCCTATGGGTGTCATCTCAAGAGCCCATAGTTGAGTCTCGGTTTCGTTTTCCAACATTTCATTCAGAGGCTTAAATTTCCCCCTCAAGAAAGAGTCAATCTCCTCAGACAAAATCTGATGACATTTTTCTCTAGTAAACTTCGTTTGTCTTTTTTTCTTTATCAACCAAATCCAACGGGCGATCACCTAATTTCTACAAATATATTGTTTGGGCTTTTTTGGGCTTAAGTTCATATCTTTATAAATGGTAAAGTCCAAATTATGACCTTACAATAGGGATGCTCGACTTATCTTGTTTTTTTCTTGCGTGGGATTTTCTTACCTTAAAGAGGTGAGGAGATAAAGATATGTTATTTAATATAAATTTAAATTATTTATATATATAATTTAATCTATTTTTATACATATCTTATTTATCATTTTTTTTTTTTACATATTTTATTACCATTCCTAAGAGCTTGCTTCTCTCTCTTTATGGTCTCATGACTATCTGTCTCTTTTTTATTTCATCTCTACTTTATTAATGTTGAAGCCAACTCATTAAAGATGACAAAATACCTCAAAACCTGCCATAAAGGACAAAGTTTCTCTCAAACCCTTTAAAACGGTGACACATCCTTTCAACTTGACTCAACTAAACTCCGCACCATGAAACAAACATAGCTATACACAAAATAATAGTGGACATCTTTTAACATGGAGCAACTATATATACATGGAAGAACCAAGGCAACAATAAATACCCCAAGCTTCAAGCAGAAGGAACACAAAAAAGATAGAACCATACTTTTCACGCTCAGATGCCAAGTCAATTCTCCATTCCACTTTCTCTTTAGACCTCTCACCATCTTTTGAATCTTTTGCATCGCAGCTTCTCCTAGACTCCTAGTACGTACTACTACTTTCCCTGCTTCTGCATAATACATACAATAATACACTTGAACAACGGCTACGTATAGTATAGGTATAGCCAAGCTTTTTAGACAGCCAATTCACAACAACAAAAACTAATTTTTTTTTCTCCTTCAACCTTTTATTAAAGCAACAATTGTCGCCCCAGTGGAGTATTTTTCAGGGTCTATTTTTTTGACTTTATTCGGATGCTGTTGCTAAAATAAGTGAGAGGAAAGAAAAAGTAACTAAATGCATCCAAATATTTGAAGACCATAAATAATGCTCAATTGTTCATTTGAAGCTTTTTGGGTTTTCATTTCTTACCTATAATGATTTCATATAAATTTGGAGGTCAATAAAAAAGAAAAAGAAAATAATGGACACATTTTCCTTTAAACCAATTTGTAAAAAATATTTTCTTCCATTTCATTATGTGACAATTAAAAAAAAAAACTTTTTACGTTCAGGTAACTAATTTAAACATTAAATAGTGAATTAAAAGAACTTTCTTATAAACCGATTTAGAGGTAATATTTAAAAGAAAAAAGAAGAAAATAACGTTTTAAAAATTCAAAAGGTAAGAGAAAAAAATTGATGTAAATTTTAATTAGTTTAATTAGTAAAGTATTTTATTGTTGAAATTTGATTCATCCTATACTTTTAATAATAATAAAGAGCAAGATTCAGGACATAACGTCATCCATTGAAACAGTCTTAATTTTTTTTTTTAAAAAAAGCGAAAGAAAACATTGACAATATACTTCAAAAAAAAAAACCCATAATAAATTTATTTATTTATTTATTCTCACTTTTTGAGTAAAGTATTTTGCTTCCAATGACGTGGCTTAAAGTAATGCCATGTCTATTTAATAACAAATTAAAAAAAGAAAAAGAAAAAGAAAAAGAAAAAGAAAAAGAAAAAGAATGATTGGAAAATGAAAGGCCAACTAGACCCGGTTCCACATGTGGTGGAGGGTCCATATAAATAACAACATGACTCGCCGACTCAGTAATTAAAGGACCTGAGAGAAATCCTAAACTTTATAACGACTTTCGCGCTTTCGACACCTAAAAGCAACCGAAACTAAAGAAAAAACACTGGAAACCCAAAAATACGCACATTTCAATTTTCAATCTTAACAAATTTTCGTCTTTGTTTCTTTTCACATTTTCTCGATGCCCAAACAGAGAGGAAAGAAAAGAAAGTGAAGGAAAATTAAGAAAACGAGAAAGAAGAAGAAGAAGGAGGAAAAAACAATGGGGGTTCCACAGGTAATGGAGGCTCTGAGCGAAAGAGCTGCGGCCATAAGAGAGTCATTGCAGAAGAGCCAAACCAGCACCGAAAACATGGTCGCCATTCTCGGCTCCTTCGACCACCGTCTCTCTGCTCTCGAAACCGCCATGCGTCCCACTCAGGTAAATTACCATTTCTTATATTCCTCACTGTTCGATTCCCGAGAAAGTAAAAGGAAAAAAACTTACATTGCTAAAACGAAAGGAATGTGAAAGAGAAAAGCGTCGATTTTCATGGTTTGTGATGGTTTTGTTTGTAAATACTTGAAAGCGATGAAGAAAATGGCTTTTTTAGGTTTGCTCTGTTTATCAATGCCTTTGCACAATGAGATCTACGTGATGATGCTTTAATTGAATCAGTATAGGCTAGGGTTTTAATTTTTAATTTAATTATTTTTATTTTTGGTTATGGTAGATACGAACGCATTCGATTCGAAGAGCACACGAGAATATTGATAAGACATTGAAGGCTGCAGAGGTTATATTGGCGAAATTCGACCTCACGCGCAAGGTTGATCACTCACTCTTTTTTTTTTTGAGAGGAAAATTTATGATCTTTTTAGCTATTTTACTTAATGTGGGCATGTTTGATTGTGATTAAAAGCTTAATTTAGTAGTTGACAATAGCAACTGTCTTTTTCCTTTGTGATTATTTAATTTGTTGATGAATTTATTATGAATTTGGAATGTGAGCTTTTGGATATTTTATGTGACAATGAAGTATAATTTACTAGTGGGAAAGCAAAGAGAAATACAAATGAATCCCACTAAAAGACAGAAGTTTAAGTTGCAATCACTAAAAGACAGAAGTTTAAGTTGCAATTTTGAGCCATTTTATTAGAAGAAGGAAACCCATTTAGACAAAGCTGAGAATTTTAAAAAAAATGGATCATTGTTTAGTGTATTTAGTCAATAGAGGCTTACTCTGCTACCCGTCCGTCCTTATTTGTTGGTCTTGCTTAGAAAATCAAACTTTTTAAGGGAATATTAATCAAAGTAAAGGGCAAGTTTGGAAAGTTAGTAGTATTCTGTTTTTTGAAATTTTGAAAGACAATATTTTAGGACATCTTAAAATGGAGTAGAGGACCCTTTTTTGTTGTTGTTGTTGTTGCATCGCGTGGGAACTTGTAAATGAAGCTTCAGCTAGTTTGTCTACTCAAATTATGAAATCTAAGGGTAATCCTCTTTTTACTTCACACCAACAAATGTTAATGCACTGTAGACTATTAAACTAATGTTTCATTCTATTCAATTTTGAGTGGTAATTTCTTGTGTGAAAGATTTTCTGACTTTCAATTCAATATAAATTTGTAGGCAGAGGCCAAAATTCTAAGAGGGCCTCATGAGGACCTTGAAAGCTACTTAGAAGCAATTGATCAGCTAAGAAGCATTGTTAGTTTTTTCAGCAGCAACAAAAGTTTTAAGAGTAGTGGTGGCATCCTTAACCACACCAATAATTTGCTTGCAAAAGCTATCTCAAAACTTGAAGATGAGTTCAGGCAGCTTTTAACAAATTACAGGTTCATTTTCTTTAAATATCCATGCTGCATTACTTTGTATTATGGGGCAGATAATTATTGCTGCTTCATATTTTTGGGTAACAAGCTTTTCTTAGAACTTCCTTATGTTTTGATTACCAGCTAATGCTTTTCTGATTGGATTAGAACCTCCACTAGTTGTGGAATTTTTCTCTTTCCTTTCCTTCTTCTTTTTTTTTTTTTTTTTTGGGGGGGTGGGGGGCGGGCGGGAAGAAGTAACCTGAAATATCCTGAAATTTGTGGAATACATTCTATTTGCCTTAGGCTTAATGAAAGTTGCACTAGATTTTAACTTTTAATTAACTTCATAGTTTGGTTTTTACCAAGTAGAACAGAGAGAACAATACATTTTAAAGATTGAAACCTTTAGTCATTTGATAGGTTTATGAAGAACTATGATAATTTAGGATCCTTGTTGCCGTACTTTGCTTATGAAATTTCTAAAGAGAGTTGAAATCAACTCATTGTTTACTCTTTTATGTGCTCAAATGTTATAATTTCCCTGCACTCCATTTCTAATGTTACAACTTTGGTTTTTTATAGATGGTTATTTTACCCACAGAATAGGGTAGAATTGCTTTAGTACACTTGAAATAAAATCTCATTGTCATTTCTTAATACTATAGAATGTCTTGCAATGATTATTGAGACTAAATAATAGACAATGACAACCTATAGCATTCAACTAGTATTTTTTTTTGCTGACTGGTTGCCTTTTAGTCTCTAAAGAATAGAAGAGTATAACTGGTTACCCCCCTTTTTTTCCTGCACCGGGTGCACCTTTAAGATTCTTATTTTTAAGGTATATTAGCTTTTTAAGTAAATCACATCTATTCTTGATTTCAGCAAGCCTGTGGAACCTGATCGTCTTTTTGATTGTCTTCCCAACTCTCTACGGCCATCATCAGCAGCATCTAGCCAGCAAAGCGATGTTAGTAGCAAGGGTCATTCTGAGCACCAAAACAAAAGCTTGGAAAATGCTGTTTATACGCTTCCAACTCTCATACCTCCCAGGGTTCTGCCACTGCTGCATGATTTAGCGCAGCAAATGGTTCAAGCTGGCCATCAACAACAGCTATTTAGAATTTACAGGTTCATTTATATATTTTCTTCTTAATCAAATGCTGTGCCATTGCTCAACACTTTCTTTTCAATGTGAATGTTTTTTTTTTGAAAATCTTCACTCAGTAGAATTTTCATTTCATAAATGTACTTCCTTTGATAGAATAGGATAAATTTTCCATTTTATTTTTTTCTTTTTTAAAATTAAAATCTGACTAAACAGGAATGACCTTTATTTGATCAAAACGCCAAATTGGAACTAAATTTTGTGGCTGGCTGAGGATAAATTAATTATTCTAGAAATTCTGCATAGCTTGGAGGTATAATTTTGATAATCTTCACAAGTGGTTGGTGGAGCCATCAGATTTAAGTTGGGATGGATCTTACACGTTCAAGACTTGTGCCTGATTAGCTAGAAGTAGTTTGATGCAGATCTTGGTGACACAAGTTAATGATCTACTCTTAGATATATGATATGTATATTGTCTTTTGAATTCCAAATTAAAAAGAAATAGAGGCAGATGTTGTTTTTATTAAAGGAATGATTACATGTTCTGTTATCATAGGGATTGATTCATTCATGATTTTTTCTTCAACTTACATCCTTTTTTTAAATTGTAGATACATTAATAATCTGGGTTAGTTGATAACAGTTTTATACTGTTTCTAAATTTATTAGGGATACTCGTGCTTCAGTTTTGGAACAGTCTCTCAGAAAACTAGGTGTGGAAAGACTTACAAAAGATGATGTACAGAAAATGCAGTGGGAGGTTTTGGAGGCTAAGATTGGGAATTGGATACATTACATGCGGATTGCTGTAAGGAATTACTTGAAATTCTGTTGAATTGGTAGTGGTTTTGTTTCTTCAACTATTTAATAACTCGTGAAACAGGTCAAGCTGCTCTTTGCTGGGGAAAAGAATGTTTGTGATCAAATATTTGATGGTGTTGATTCTCTCAGAGATCAGTGTTTTGCTGATGTCACTTCAAACAGTGTGTCTGTGTTGCTCAGTTTTGGGGAGGCTATTGCTAAAAGCAAGAGATCCCCAGAAAAATTATTTGTTCTCTTAGACATGTATGAGATAATGAGAGAACTTCAGTCAGAGGTATGATAAATTTACTATGCCAGACCAAGATTACTGAATCATGCTGCGGTATTGATTTATTTTTCTTAAATGTTTTACAGTTACTTATGATATATGTAGGATATGATTTATAGGGAAAACTGACAGATACTTCAATCCTGTTGGACTTTAGCATATGAAAATAAATCAGTTCAGTTTTTGACAGGAAGACAACATAAGAAGTTTTTGTCATAACTTAGGATTATATAAAAAGGCTCTAATTGCTGCCTTGCTTCACAGCTCTTTCTTTGCTGGTTAAACATTATCCATAATCTTAGATCTTTAAATGGAATATTTTAGTTTAGTTTCTGTTGAGTAATAGAGCTTGATCAAATATTGCAGATGGAAAAACTTTTTGGAAGTAAGTATTGCAATGAAATGCGAGAATCTTCAGTGAGTTTGACAAAGCGGTTAGCTCAGACAGCCCAGGAGACCTTTGGTGATTTTGAAGAAGCAGTTGAAAAAGATGCTACAAAAACTTCTGTTTTTGATGGAACTGTCCACCCTTTGACTAGCTATGTGATAAATTACGTAAAGTTTCTTTTCGAGTAAGTTATTTCTGTGCTTCTACTTCCTGCTGCTGGTTTCTTTTTCTGAGAGGTTCCACTCTATTTTCCTTCTTTTTTCCTTCCAACCCCCTTCGCCCAAATGAATGTTCTCTTGAGTACTGATACTTCTTGATGGATTTGCTGATGAGGTCAAAAGTTGTGGAAGTTTCTGGATTGGTAGCCCTTATTTTGTTTTTGGTTGGGGTGATTTTTGGGGAATGGAAAATAGAGAGGGAAAAATAGGAGGGATTTTGGGTGAGGGGAAAGCGGGAGAGAAAGTGGTGGGTCCCGAGTGTTTTCTCCTCAGGCCCACGTGTCTCCCCAAATTGGGAAGAAAATGGAGGGAGAGGGGCCTAGATGAGAAATTACCCATCTGCCCCTCTCCACACTCAATGTTAGTTTTTATTTTTTAAATGCAATAGGGGCATAAAAGTAAATTTATATAAACTACATTTTCTATCTTCTCAACTAAATAAAAGAGTTTTCCATCCTTTCACTTTTCCACCCACCAACCAAACACTCATGAGGGAAAACACAATCTTTTCTATCTTCTCACTTTTCCAGCCGTCCCAACCAATCAAAGCCTTAGTATATTCTTCTATCTTAGTTAATTGTTTGGTTTGAGTAATATATGAGTTATTTGTCTCTCTGATTCTTGACTTTACAGTTTTAACTGCCTCTGAGACACGTTGTCCTGCCTGCTTGTTCTTAGCATGTATTGTTGCTATTCACTTCCAATTCAATTCTGGTTCAAGCTCAGTAGTTTCTTTCTTATTCTATACGAGTCAGATTTTTGCTCCCCCCACCACCCCCCCAACCCCCCCCCCCCCCCCCCCCGCATGCACTCACTTTGAAAAAAGAAAAATCTCATATGGGCACACACACATACACACTCACCTCTCTTCCATCCAGTTTTCAGATTTTGGTTCTGTTGCAATTGTCTCTGGCATATTTTGACTGAAACTGTGGGAAAACAATAGGCATATGACTGTTGGGAATTTCATGTGTGCAGCTACCAATCAACGTTAAAGCAACTTTTTCAGGAATTCGACAGTCGTAATCCTGAAGCTCAGTTAGCATCTGTAACTACGAGGATTATGCAGGCTCTCCAGAATAATCTGGATGGGAAATCCAAGCAGTATAAAGATGCTGCATTGACACAATTGTTTCTTATGAACAACATTCACTATATTGTGAGATCTGTTCGGAGGTTTGTTCTATGTTCAACTTGTTCTATTAATGGTAATAATCCTCTCTGCCTGCTAGTATGCTCAATTTTCAAAATATATATTTACAGGTCAGAGGCAAAGGATTTGTTGGGGGATGACTGGGTGCAGATACACCGAAGGATTGTTCAACAGCATGCAAATCAGTATAAGAGGGTTTCTTGGGCAAAGGTTCTGTTTCTTTAGTCAAAGTAATCTCTTTGCTTTGTTCCTGACAATTGTTAAAGCTATTTCTGGAAACATGAATTTTATGCCAGATATTGAGCACACGTGGTCTTTCTATTTACATTTTTTCCAATCCTCAAGTTAACAGAATATTCTGACTGTTTGAGCATTATATATTCCCATAGCATTATATGGATTTGAGTATGCCAAAATCCTGTCTATTGAAACTCCTGCAAATTGAAGTTCTTTTTTTTTTCTTTAACTTTGACTTTTTAAGAGTTAGGACTTTAACTGTACTTTGCCATTGATAGGTGCTAATAATGAGGATCCAAGATTGTACTTGATATCTCATAATTTGTACTAGGGAAGTCCAAAGATCTCACTAAGCTGCTCATGTTTTTATTTATTTATTTACAGATTCTTCAGTGTCTCACCGTACAGGCCTCTAATTCATCTGGTGGTGGTGGTCCAATTGGAGGCGATGGTAGTGGAAGTCAACTTTCTAGAGCAGGGGTGAAAGATAGGTTCAAGACCTTCAATGTCCAATTTGAAGAAATTCATCAAAGGCAATCTCAGTGGACAGTTCCTGACAGTGAATTGCGCGAGTCTCTGAGGTTAGCTGTTGCTGAAGTCCTCTTGCCAGCTTACAGATCTTTCCTTAGACGTCATGGGTATGTTTCCTCTATTCTTTTTACCTCCTCTCTTTTAGAAGGTTTGCTTTTTTATTTATTTTTTATACAAATGTGTTTTTGTGTTACAGGCCTCAGATTGAGTCTGGGAAGAACCCTCAGAAGTACATCAGATACACTCCTGAGGATCTTGAACACATGCTGGGTGAATTTTTTGAGGGCAAGACCTGGAATGAACAAAAGCGATAAATAATCGATAGGACATATTTTCTTATCGATTTAGTAGAATTTAGATAGAATAGCTAGTGGTATTCTTTTTATGAGATTAAATAATATGCTAAATTCATGTCCCTCTTAAGGCTTTTATTTTAATTTTTTTTTTTGGTTCTGCTCCTTCTGGAGTTCTGCCATTGGTTCCCCAATTTGTTACATTGAAGGGGAGCGTGCATGCATTTGTTACTGTGTATGCCCATGAATGAATTACTAGAGCTGTAGAGCACAATTGTAGTACTACTTAACAGTATGGATTTGATATAATGGAAACATAAAAGAGTTTAGACCCATCCAAATTTCACCTTTCTGAGAGATTTTGTTTAAATGTGCTTTCTTTTCATCTTGCTGGTCACTGATCATCCACCACACGCTCCCAATGCGGTAGAGAATTAAAAATCTCAATTTAACTTACCAAAACAAGTATACTGATTGCAAACTTTGCAAGATCAATGCTACAAAAGCTTAGGCCGATAAACATAGATAGGATGAGTGACTAGTCTCCATATATTTTGTTGCACAAGAAACTCAATCTCGAAACAAAAACTATGTGCACATTGCCTTTGCTTTTCCATTTTGGCCTCATTTCGTGTACTCCAAGCATCCATGCAATTGTATAAAGATTTCCAATTTCAGGATCTGGTAGGTGCTTTAGCAAGTTGACTACTATGTCTAGAAACATCATTGTGGACCAATCCTCCAAGCAGCTAGCTTGCCAAACTTTATTATGTTGTCCCCTAGCGATCTGGAGGGATTTTTTCTAAATTGGTTTATATCTAAACTTAATCCGTTCCCATAAATGAGTTTCTCAAGTGTTTTCATGAGTTGTTTTGTCTACAGTGCAGATATTATAGCTGTTAAGAGTTGGTTTAGTTTCTGTTATTATATCTACTGTAATTGGTTATCTAGAGAAGGTTAGACTTGATCTTGTATATAAATATCATTCTAATTGTAATTGCATAATGTTAGAGACACAACAAAATGTCACAACAATTAATTTCCTAAATTAGTATCATTCTAATTGGTATTCTATATTTGGGAATGTTGTGGAATTGCTAATTCGATTTATAGCGCTCTCTCTCTCTCTCTCTGTTCTTTGTGTTTCAGTGTCAATCTCTAAAACCTTTCAAAACCCTTTACGTGCCATTACTTATATTCCATTAACCATGACCTCCAAATACTCTGTGTCACGGCCTTTCTGGTTAAATAAGTTAATTGTGACACTCTCTATAATATTCTTTGTAAGTATGCTTATATGGGGCAGGGCACATTTACCCCCAGCTGCTGTCATCCTTCACTATCTCTCGGTATCCAAATTTCAAACATTGGATTCACGTTTGGTTGTTGAATGGGTAGCCAAGATCGCAATTTTCAAGCCCATAGCTTCCTCGATCAAAGGCGCATACCCAATTATGATGAGAGTTAAACACTTCCAACGTATTGAAACTTTTATTACGTACAAAGAACACGTTCTCGCCGTGAACTCAACTCGTATAGAGCCAGAGTTGGATCTGCCTGATGTAGCGACCGTCATAGTCAAATTTTCCACAAGGGATTTGGAAGGGGATAAAATGGAGGTGAAGGATTGGGTGTTGGATGAGATCAAGAAAGATAGAGACAGTGGGGCAGTGATTTTTGGCATGGAGATGGTCGTATGGACTGAACAATATAAGACTTTTTGGGCTCGGTGTCCTAATTTGAAAGTTGATTTTAATCAGGCAAAGTGGGTGGTTACTGCGAACAAAATGTGCTATGTCTCTAATTGGTACCGTCCTTTATTTTCACTCTATAGAATGTAGATAGATAGTGCCATAGTGGGGAGGAAAAGTGGAGTTTGAACCAAATGTCCAAAGCACTGCACATGATATCATTATTATTGAGATATCGCTTGAATCCCGTGTTTTATTAAGTTTAATACAACTTGCAAAAGATCATATTACTTGCTTTTTTTTTCAGTGAATATTTGTACTTTGATCAATACAATGATGTGTTTGATGGTGCTATCTTTCCGTTAGAACAGGAGGCTGTGGTTGGGGTTATTATTCGTGATGATTAAGGGTTGGTTATAGCTGCTCTTAGCAAAAAGATTAAGCAACCTCTAGGTCCATTAGTGATTTCGTGATTGAAGCTAAAGCTTTTGAGGAATCAGGGGCAACGTTGTGTTCAAGCCAGGGGGTTCAAATGGACTCCTTGATTTGTCAATTTTTTTTATTTTTTTAATATATATATAAATTTTTTTTTAAACTTTTGTTTTGACCCTCTAAAATAAAAATTTGAACACTCTGACCCTAAATTTTATTTAAACCTAACTAAAATAAATTTGAATATGATCATCTTAATGCTACTTTCACAATAAATGTTATATTACAAGTTATAACTGGTTTTTATTTGGACCCATAATTAATATCACTTTTTACCTACCATTAATAACTTACCACCTAGATTTTGTTATAAAATTTTTGTGAAAGTATTGTGTATTGAATATTATTAAAAAAAAAAGTTTTATTTTTGCTCATTTGTTAAAAATATATATGTATATTCTTTGCTGACTTACTTTACTTTACATTTGTGATTTTTTCTCATTCTCTTTATCTCTCTTTCTCTCTTTTGTATTTACTTAGTTTTTCTCTTTATTTAATCAAATTGTTCGATAAATACTCTATAGATTTTCAAGTCCAAGAAGTTTTTTAGTGCTTGCTCAAATTCCAAGAGTACGATCACATGTATGATTAAAAAGCCATACATGATTCTAAAAAAAATGCCATATGCTTTGAAAGCAAAAACTTATATTATTTACTATTTTTTTTCTTTGTTTCACATTACTCCTAGTTCTACTCTTAGGTGTGTTAGTATTATTCTTTGTCATATATTTTTATTTAATTGACAATACATATAAATATAATAAGTTATTATTAATTTGACAAAAATTTATGATTAATTATTTAATTATATTTGTTGTTTTACTGATCTTTAAACTATTAATAACTTTTTTTTTATATTATTATACAATATAGTTGTATTATATATTGAATTTTATTTAGAATACTATTTTAAATTATTGTATATAATATGGAAGTTATACGTATAGAAAAAAAAATCATTTTATTTTTTATTTACTCTCATGACAAATTTTTTGCTCTATCATTGTTGAACCCCCTAGAAAAAAAATCTTGTAGTCGCCATTCCTCAAAATGAATCCTTTTTGCTAGGGATATTGGAATCCAAGAGTTTGAGCTTGAAGATGATTCTCTTGTGGTTGTTAATGCTCTTGCAGGAAGTTCCTATCCTCCATCATTGATAGCTGCTGTTATCTAGGGAATTACTTCTTTATCACATGAGTTTTGTGGGTTTGAGGTCTCTCATACTTGTAGGAATGATAATGAACAAGCCCATTTTTTTTAGCAAAATATGCTCTAGGTGATAGGCTTTGAGCATTATGTTACTTGGATTGAAGATAATTATTCTTTCTTAAAACACCTTCTCTCAAATGATGTAATTTCTTTTCGTCATTTTAGATGAAATTCTAGTCCTTAAAAAAAAAAAAAAAAAAAAGGGAGTAAACTTGCATCACAACGAGGATTTTGGTTACAATGAGGGTCTTGTGGGTCTTGGCCCACGACAATAGTGGAAGGTTTATCATTTTTTGGGGGGGGGGGGGGGGGGGGGGGGTGACAAATGTAGTGTTTGGATCTTTATAGTGTGGGCTTTGGGTATAACTTGGATTTTTTTTTTCTTGCTTTAAGTGATTTTTTTTGGACCTTTTTGTTTTTTTGAATTTTGAAAAAAAAAGTGTATTATTCTTGAAAAATTTGTAGCCCATTTGTCTTTGTATTTCCTACACACACACATATATATATGGGAAAACTTGAGTCTCTACCAAGTGTCACATTCTTCATTTAAGCTTCTACTTCAACAGATATTAAATTTATATCAAAATATTATTTCATTGAATGTGCTGATGGATTAAATGCACATATTAATTATTTATAGGTGTGCACTAATTAAGTAATTATATATATATATATATGGGCAAAATTTAGGTACACTTCTTAGGTTTTGTTTCTTAGGTTCCCCTTTTAAAATTTAACCATTTAGGTTTTTTTTTTTTTTTCCCTCATGGGATGGAAATGCATTTTTAATTAAGTATTGACACATGGTTGAATTTTAAGAGGAAAAGTTAAGGAACAACACCTAAGTACTGCACTTAAGTTTTGTTCTAATACATATATAGTTTATTTTTCATTTTTTAAAATAATTATATAGAAAAGCAAAAATCTCAGGTGGGAAATCATGAGATTCTGCTTTGTACCAATTTGCTAGAGTAATTTTTTATCTACCCTTCCACCTCTTCCCCCCTCCCCAACAAAAAAAAAGAAAAGAAAAAGGTATAAGGTCATGTGTGATTTAAATTAGCTTTGGTGAAAGATTGTCCCTCATAAAGTCCAAGCACATTAAACTCTAAAAATAAATTGATTTTTTTATGGACACACTAGCCTGAAGCACACAATAGAACATATAGAGGAAACAAGCTGACTTTTTTTCTTATACAACCATCAGAGACTTTACCAGTTGAGCTAACTGGAACCTACGAAACAAGCTGACTTTGAAATATGCATATACATGACATCGACATACTTCAAAATATGACCCAAGTTAAGAAGTAAATTATTTTTTAAAAAGAATATTTTAATATTTCAAAATATTATGAATAACAAAATATGCATATGTCATGACAAAATACATAAATATAATATTCTATTAGAAGGATATTTTATTTAACCTACCACTGTCATACTCTAATAACATATACATAACATCATAAAAATTCTATGATATAGTCTAATTCTATGATTGGTTGAATTCATTATGTCAACTAATTTCTATGACATTTCCTCTAAAAAAAAAAAACTAATTTCTATGACAATTATGTTATAGTCTAAATTCTTTATCCCTTGAGATTATTAAAAAAAAAAAAAAAAAAAAAAAAATTCTCTACCCCCTTAAGTTTGTATTACTTTAATTCAACAAAAATCTATTAATTGCTTTTTTATAACAACAAAATCCTATTAATTGTTATTGCATTATTACTTCATATTATTACTTTAATATATTTTGAACATTTTATATAATCTTTTCACATAATAGTTTAAAGCATTGTTCATGCATCGTGCAAGTCCTTTATTAGTTACTAGCCTCTGAGCACGCGTTCACGCACGGGCTTAGAGGCTCCTTGTGATGAGTGTTAAGCGTGATAGGCCAAAAACGAATTGACTCCTTGTGATGAATTAATTGATTAATTAGCCAAGTTTATTCATTAATCAAATTAACATGCAAACACATGATAGCACAAACAAATCACCAATAAATTAAGTATGCAGTGCAAAATAAATGACACAGTAATTTATTTACGAATGCGGAAAACCTACACGGCAAAAACCCCATTGGGTGATTTTAAGGTTACTACTCCTGAAATTCCACTATTATCACAATAAGCGGTTACAAGTAAAGGAATCCCCGTACCTTATACCAACCTACAGTTGAAACCTTACCCCAATACCCAATTGGACTTGTTCTGTAGTGACAATTTCTCCTTTTGATGCACGACTCCCGGTATGTGACTAACCATTTGTGCGGATCCTAGTACGCGACTTCAATCACCAACTAGAGAAGGTTGTTGGCTGCAAAGTTCTTCAGTTTATCCCAACGATGAAAATCAAGAAGATGTTTGGTCATAAAACCCTACTGTGCACAAACACAGCAACTTCTTCAGAAGAACGATGAACTAGGGCAAAACTGTGTTTCCGGTCACAATTTGCTTGAACAAACTTTGCCCAATACTTGTGCAACTTGTGAACACTTTGACGGTCCTTAAAATAATCATTTTATATGTCTAGAGTTGTGAGAAAAGAAATCCCAAACACATAATCACGGATTGGAGTCAAAACAGAACTGAAAATCTCTTTTTCATAAATCTCGATAGATACCTTATCTGTCGAGCTGTTGTTGAGCTGCTATCGAGCCACGGGGTTGAACAGCTCTTTAAGCTCGATAGATGGCTAGCTGTCGAACTTTAATGACAGACACTTTTCAGCTTGTTTCTTGGACAGACTTGCATGGCTTCAACACTTGATCTTGAAACAAAGTTTCTTGAAGTATTAAACACATCATAGATCTACCAAAATACAAGTAAAGTGCGTTTTGTCAAAAGATTAACCAATTACATAAAATAGTGACATATGTTCCTAATAAGTAAATCACATGTCCTAACAAAGCGTTTGTGGTGAAATAATTTTTTTCATTATATCCTTAGGTTTTTTTTTTGTAATTGGAATATATATTAATCCTAAATTATAATTTATGCAAATTATTGACTTTTACCCAAACAAATAGAAGAGAATGAGTGCTCAGAGGTTAGTTTAAATTTAAATCTCTCTTCCCTATCTATACACTACTATTTTACAAGTTTCATCAAACACTTGCTGCCTGCCAAAATGATACCCAAGTGAAGGCCTTGACGCATTAACTTCAAGCTCTTTGAGAATACAAAAAATACACATAATCCATATTAACCACTGATTGCAGAAAAGAATGACACTCTTCCACCAGTTTGAAAGGTGTACAATGACCAAATTTGAAAAGAAAAAAAAACGAACACATTAAAACCATATAAACATATACCTAAGAAGGGAATATAAACACAATCACATTGGTGAAAATTCTACACTTGACCTTATAACCGCCGAAGGAGAAGCATAATAGGACGAAGAGGCTGAATTTTATTTCTCTTGCGTCCTCACTGTTTGCTCTGCTATTGCCTCCACGACTTGACAATGTTCTACCACAGAAACACCAACTTGAATTATCATTTCACGACACAAAATTTGTTCACTCTAGAGAGAAAGGGATGGTGTAATAAGATGTTAGTTTCACAAAAAAAGAGGGGTAAATATAAAGGATTGTGGGTGTATATTTGCAGGGAAAGAACCCTTCCTATGATGCAAATGGTATGTATACATTATTAACAAAGCTGTGTGAAACCCAATAGTAACAAACAAAATTCAACAGAAACGAACTACAAAGATTAAAAAGAGAGAAAGAATAATAGTAATTTTTTTTTTTTTTTGGCCAGGCAGTTGCTTGCCATCTTCCCTTGCAGTTCCTATTCTTCAATATCTACTCGAACATGAGAGAGAGAGAGAGAGAGAGAGAGAGAGAGAGAGAGAGAGAGAGAGAGAGAGAGAGAGAGAGAGAGAGTCTTTTTGGAGGTTTTCTTTTTTGGGGCGGTTTGTGTGAAGATAGGATACATGGAAAAGGTGGGTAAGGTGATTCTAAGAAACTTGCCTTAGAGAATGCTATGATTTTGTTGGGCATGTTTTTAGTGGGAGTTAGATATGTATTTTTACTTGACCGTTCTTTAGTTTTGTCTTTACATAAAATTAGGAGTGTTGGGAGTATTTTGGAACTAGAAAAAATCTAGTCCAAACAGGGAAAGTTCCTTAAATAGTAGTATAGATGAAAAATGTTGTGTAACTACTCCATAAATCTATTGGTTTTGTAAACTTTTTCTGTTTGTTTTTGTTTTTTTTTTTGGGTCATTAAAGAAAAAAGAAAAAAGAAAAAAAAAGGGTCAACTTTCAATTCCCAAAGCAACAAAAATTAACTGCTTCAAGCCTTCAATCGCTGCCTTTTCCTCATATATATATATATTCACCTTACTAAGGGCCTGTTTGGTACATATGTTTTAAACAATAGTTTTTAATTTTTTTGGAAATACGTGTGGATGAAAAAGTGTATGGAAATACGTGTAATGTTGTTTAAAAACTGAAAATATGTGTTCAAACTCGCGTACCAAACATGGCCTAAATCGTTCGCACTTTCCTCGTATCTTTGCTGTTCTCTCTCATTTATGTGTGTTCCAGCCTTCCTATTGCCTCTCTCTTTCCCTGTTCTTCGTGTTTCAGTGTCAATCTCTAAAACTTTACAAAACCCTTTAGTTACATGACCATGACCTCCAAAACCTATTTGTCATATGAGTTTACTATGATATTCTCTGTTATAATAGGCCTTACAAGTTTGCTTATTTGGGCCATGGTCTACATTGATCAAGATCCAGCTCCTTAAGTTAGCCTTCTCAATCTCTCTGCATCAAATTTCCAAATATCAAATTCAGGTTTGGTTGCAGAATGGGAAGCCAAGATCTCAATTTTCAAATACATAACTCCGGATCCTGGGCCCTATAGCCTCCTATATACGTGGAAATATCCAGTATACAATAGTGTTGAGGCTTTTATCAAGTACAAAGAGCATGTACTTGCCTTGAATTCGACTCGGTTAAAGCCGACGTGGGGAGTCCTCGGTCTAGACACTGTCATTGTCAAATTTTCCACAAGGGGTTTGGAGTGTAAGGATTTTGTTTTCGATGAGATCAAGAAAGATAGAGACGCTGGGGCAGTGACTTTTGGCATGGAGATACTCTTATATGTAATTTTTCTTATAGTGATTATTTGTACTTTAATCTATACAAAGATGTGTTTGTAATTTAATTAGGGAATGTAATGTACTTAATTATCTAATAATATGTATCTACTAGACTCATGTTTGTATTTTTTTTTTTAGAGAGTTTCAACTTATGGTGTCCGCTCCTGATAATAGCTCTTTATCATCAGACCAAGATATCAATCAGTTTGGTGTAGGCGGGGATTGAACCCCAGATCTGTTATACAACCATCATAGACTTTACTAGTTGAGTTAACTGGAACCCACGACTCATGTTTGTATTTAATTAGTAAACTTGCATCACAATGAGGATTTTGGTTTAGACGAGGGGCGTGGGTCTTTATGCATCTATGACTCTACGTGGTGGTTGGATGGGATCATTGAGGGGGTGACAAAAGTAGTGTTTGGATCTTTATAGTGCTGGCTTTGGGTATACTGGCACTCGGTTTTTTTTATTTTTTATTTTTTTTATTTTTATGCTTGGTTTGGGTGATATTTTTGACCTCTTTGTTGTTTTGGATTTTGAAAAGAAAAAAAGTGTATTGATCTTGAAAATTTTGCAGCCCATTTGTTTTTGTACATACTATTTTGGATTATATATATATTCTTTTTTTTTTTCTTATCTTTTTCCACATTTTACGAGCAACTAAATAGTGTGGCTTTGTGTGTAAAATTGTGGAAAATAGATATGTGAAGCTGTGAGGAGTTGCATCTAAATGTGGATTACTTTGTGGGTGTATATTTTCTTTCCTCAAGTTAGCATTTTGTTAGATATCTAAATTTCCGTTTGTTAAGGATAACAATGAAACCCATGCACTTAATTAAAAGATTACAAAACATAATGAAACAAAAAAATTTTACGATGATTAAATTAAAACGAAACTAATCCCAAAAGAATTTTTTTTTCAATAGAGAATTTCAACTTATGGTGTTCGCTCTTTATCATTAAATCAAGATACCAATTAATTTTTGTTGTAAGAGGAGATTGAACCCTAGATCTCTTATTCAACCATAAGAGATTTTACTAATTAAGCTAATTGGAACCCACAAATTAATCCCAAAAGTTGAGGACTAAAAACATATCCCAAAATTGAGCACTTTTCTCAATTTTACACATCCTCTATTTCCACCATTACAAATTTACAAACTTCAAATGTTCAAGAAATATCACATTCAATCTTCTTATATAAATCACTAAAACGATATTGCCAAGTTGTGGTTGTGATCCCCTTAAGAATTCATTGTGTTTTGTTATGTTTTGTACTTCGTTGTAAGTTGTAATCGACTTGGTTATGGCCTTCGCTTTTCCACTTTGGCCTCATTTCGCGCACATCAAGGCATCGATGCAATTATATAAGGAATTTCAATTTCCGGCTTCGGGAGGTGGTTTCGCAAGACATCTTATAATGGGGCAATTCTTACATAGTTAGGAGTAGTGCTCTGAGCTCTCACAGGGGTATGCCTCACAGTAAGTCCCACATATAGGACCCACACTCTATGTGAGAACCCAGAGGGACTACTAGTATTTTCTGTTATTATGTTGGTCATGTGTATCCCACATGTCTAAAACATATGTAACTTTATTATGTCGTCACCTAGCGGTTTAAAAGGATTTTTTCCAAACTGAGTTGTATCTTTGTCTACAGTGCAGAGATTATAGCCGTTGCTTTGCTGGCCGTTAGAGTTTGTTTAGTTTCTATTAACTATATTTGTTGTAGTTGGTTATTTAAGCAAGCTAACGTTTGGTTATTTAAGCAAGCTAACGTACTTCTATCAGGGAAGGTTAGGCTTTATCTTGTATATAAATATCATTTTAACTGTAATTATAATTAGAGCAATACTACAGACATAACAAAATAGGGTCTTATGGGTCTAAATCCTCCAACTCCAAATGCCATTAAATCCTTTTAAGTTTTAACTATGACCTCCTACTCCAAATCCTCTCTGCCAAGGTCTTATGGGTCCAAAACCACAAGTAAGGTTGCTCAAAAAGACCCAAGTATTTTATTTGTGACAATCTCTATAATATTCTCAATAAGCATATTCATATTGGTCATATTTTCAGTGGATGATACCCCCTGAAGTATTCCTTCACTATCTCTCTGTTTCAAAATTTGATATTTTAGATTCCCGATTGGTTGCTGAATGGGTAGCCAAATTCACCATTATCGAAGACGTACCTCTCCCGCCCAATTCCATATCCCCAGTTTACGCAAAAGATTCATCATCCTTCGAACGTATTGAAGCTTTTTCTCTTTTACAGATCATGTCCTCGCTGTTATCTCTACGAATGTAGTACCAGTGTGGGGAGTTCTTGGCCAAACGACCATGAGTGTCAAATTTTCCACAATGGGTTTGGAAGGGGAGGATCAAATGGAGGTAAAGGATTGGCTGTTGGAGGATATCAGGAAAGATAGAGAGAATGGGGCTGTGATTTTTGGCATAGAGTAGTCTTATGGATTGAAGGATACACTCGGTCTTATTGGGCTCAGTGCTCTGATTTGAGAATTGATTTAATAAGCCTAAGTGGGTGGTTACTTAGCCCAAAAATTGCTATGTTTCTCATTGGTACCATCCTTTAAATTCGCTGTATAGATAGATAGTGGATATCTTGAATCCTATATTTGTATTTGTTGGTGCAATCACAATAATCATGGAAATAACACAACGAGAAACTGAATAATGCTTCTGAATATTATTAGTATAAAGAAAGGAATTACACAACACAATTTTTGGACTGAGGCGCGGCACTCGCTCTCTTTAAGGAGATTCAAGCCCTTGGTTGGCTAAATTTTGTAACCGGTGCAGACCTTCTCTGACTTGTTTCCCCTAGGATACAACAGCCCAACAAGTGTTGTATGACTAGAACAACCTCTGCACAAAGTGTTCAAGCCCAAAGCTTCACCAGAAAGAACACCCTTCCTTGCCAAAAATCTCTCTATTTTTCCTTTGTGTGTATTGTATGTTGCAGTAACTTGGATTGGGTCTGAATGAGTCTATTTATAGGCTCAATGGGCCTCACGAAATTACTACCTAATTTATTTTTGATTTAATTAGGTCCATTATTCTGATGTAGTGGGTGTTACAAGATTAATTGTTGGATATTAATCTGATGGGCTGGAGTTACATAATTAAATGGTGAGACAAGGAGTTTCTGAAGAATGAATAGGCCCAAACAGAAAGTCTATTAAGTGGGTTAATGGCTCTTTATTTTCCATAATAAAAATGGAGTATTAATTCGGGCCATATACTCACCAACGGATATGGTAATTTCTTAGGAGGATCCAAGAGGCTGATTCATTTCCAATTTTGATACCTCCACTCTTCACCTCCCCCTTGCGCACGTATCTAGCCCAATATCTGAGACAATACATTTTAGCCCATTAATCACCACTATTAAAAAGAATAAAATAGTCTCTCTCATTTTCAATGTGGGATTAACCATTTTCACTATCTCTTCATCTTCCATATTCATTTCCATATCTTTACATTTATGTTATAACATTTATTCATTTTAATTATTTAATATTAAAATGCTTCAACAATCCCCCACTCATTTTAATATTAAAACTTTTAGTTAAAGAGAGATTACCAGGCAAAGACGGGTCACTATGCATCATGAAGGTGTGCTCTGCATTGAACCTTCATTTAGTAAAACAGCGATCTCAAATCTAGAGTCATAGTGGTCTCTGACTTGAACTAGGACTGCTTTAGGGAAATTAAGCGTCACTGCTTACACATAATAACCCAGGTGTTGACATAAGCTTTTATAGCTAGCACTTTACGGCCGTGTGCTGATCCTAGTTTCATGAGTGTATTTGAGACTAAGTCCAAATCTCATAGGGAGCGGCCCCACCCCCACACTCACATAGGTGAAATTTTGTCAAGGGTGCTCCTGTAATTCTGACACCCCACTCATACGAGCTACAAATTTCATTAAGAGTTTTTTAACTCATCCTCTCCACATTACAGGATAAATGCACTTACATCATAGGGATGAACAATTAAAATTATTTACAAAATAAATAATTAAAAATAAATAAATTGTGCATTTCTTACGACCATCGTATGATTCGTTTTTCTCATTGAACCCAATTCTCAGGATCTCTGGTCCTTAGGTTAGGTATCCTCATATATGGCTCATGATTCTATGGACTTTAGTCCCATCCCCCTCGATGTATTCCAGACTCTATCTTTTGCCAAGGCCTTGGTAAATGGATCTGCAAGATTATCATTAGATTTAATATAATCCACATTTATGATGCCACCACTCAAATAAGATCGCACGGTACTGTGCTTTCTTCTTATAGGTCTGGATTTACCGTTATAGTAACGGTTTTTAACTCTACCAATTGCGGCAGTGCTATCACAATGAATTAATATGGGTGGAATTGGCTTTTCCCAAAGTGGAATTTCATATAACAAATCTCTAAGCCAATTTGCCTCTTCACTAGCTGAAGCTAATGCTATTAATTCAGCTTCCATTGTTGAATTAGCAATTATTGTTTGCTTTTTAGATTTCCAACAAATAGCACTACTACCTAAGGTAAAAATATAACCAGTGGTAGAGAGAGAATCACCTGACAAAGTATTCCAATCGGCATCACTAAAACCTTCAATCACAGCAGAGTACTTTTTATAAAATAAGCCATAGTTTTTGGTACCAATTAAATATCTCATAACTCGCTCAATAGCTAGCCAATGATCTTTACTAGGCTTGCTAGTAAATCTGCTAAGCACTCCTACTGCATATGCAATGTCAGGCCTAGTACAATCAGTAGCATAACGCAAACTACCAATGATACTAGCATAATCCTTTTGATTAAAAATCTCATCATCATTATTCACAGGAAATAAATGAACACTAGAATCAAAAGGAGTAGCTATACTTTTGTGATCATGAAAATTATATTTTCTCAATATTTTCTCAACATAATGTGATTGATCAAGATATATTCCATCACATGCTTTTGTAATTTTCATGCCTAAAATAAAATTAGCCTCACCAAGATCTTTCATGTCAAAATGGCTTTTAAGCATATTTTTTGTCTCATTTATAACATGCATATTTGAGCCAAAAATCAACATATCATCTACATAGAGGCTAATAATAACATGTAAATTATTCAATGATTTAGAATAAATACATTTATTATATTCATTTGATTTATAACCATTCTTAATCATGCAGGAATCAAACTTTTCATGCCACTGCTTAGGTGCTTGTTTTAAGCCATATAGGGATTTAGTTAGCTTACATACCTTGCTTTCTTGTCTAGGCTCTACAAAGCCTTCGGGTTGATCCATATAAATCTCTTCCTCTAGGTCCCCATTTAGAAAAGCAGTTTTTAGATCCATTTGATGAATTTTCAAATAAAAAATTGCAGCAATAGCAATTAACAATCTAATAGATGTAATTCTTGTTACCGGAGAAAAAGTATCAAAGAAATCAAGATCAGCTTTTTGTTTAAAGCCTTTTGCAACAAGTCTAGCTTTAAACTTATCTATTGACCCATCCGGTTTCAACTTTTTTCTAAGGACCCATTTACAACCTATGGTCTTACAACCCGGTGGAAGATCTACTAATTTCCAAGTTCTATTAGAAATTAGAGATTCCATCTCATCATTTACAGTCTCTTTCCAAAAAATAGCATTAGGTGATGATAAAACCTCTTTTAAATTTTGGGGATTTTCCTCAATGTTAAAAACATAATAATCAAGACCAAAATCCTTTTCAACTCTAGCTCTTTTACTCCTTCTAGGTTCCATTTCAAAATTTTCTTGATTTTGTAAATGTGAAGTAGAAGAACTAAATTGTGACAAAATATTTTCTTCACCCCCATTATTTTTCAATTTAAAAGGAAATTTTTCTTCATGAAAAATTGCATCACCAAATTCAAAAATTATTTTGTTTTCAAGATCAAAAAATTTATAGGCTGCACTATTAATCGCATAACCAAGAAAAGCACATGTAGTAACTCTTATACCTAATTTTGGCATTTTAGGGTCAGTAAGCCTTACATAAGCAAGACAACCCCATACTCTCAAATATCCCAAATTTAGTTTATATCCTTTCCACATCTCAAAAGGTGTGGTGTGTGACTTTTTATGTGGCACCCTATTCAAAACATGACATGCAGTTAGAATAGCTTCACCCCAAAAATGTAAGAGTGCACCAGATTCAATTAACATGGCATTTGTTAACTCAATTAAAGTTCTATTTTTTCTTTCAGCCACACCATTAGAAGCAGGTGAATATGGTGCAGTAGTTTCATGGATAATTCCCAAAGACTGAACAAATGAGTTGAATGCACTTGATTCATACTCACGGCCTCTATCACTTCTTATTCTTTTTATTTTTCTACCGAATTGATTTTCAACTTCTTTTAAAAAATCTTGAAATTTTTCAAAAGCATCACTTTTATTTTTCAACAAATAAACAGTTGTATATTTTGAGAAATCATCAATAAAAGTGATAATATATCTATTTCCTCCACGAGTTAAAATTCCCTCAAATTCACATAAATCGGAGTGAATTAACTCAAGCAATTCGGTATTTCTTACAATATTTTTATGAGGCCTTTTTGTAATCTTAGCTTGACTACAAGTTTCACATTTTTCAAAATTTTTTGACAATCTTGGAATTAATCCTAAACTACTCATGATTCCCATATATCTACTATTTATATGACACAAACGAGCATGCCAAAAATTAATAGAAGAAAGCATATAAACTGAACTGGTAGATGCTTTATTATTCTCAACATTCAATTTAAACATTCCATCACAAGCATAACCCTTGCCCACAAATAACCCCTTTTTAGTGATTACATAATTATCAGATTCCATAGTTTGCTTGAAGCCAGCCTTGTTAAGCAAAAAACTTGACATCAAATTCTTCCTCATGGACGGAGTGTAAAGTACATCTTTCAATGTTAGCACACGTCCAGAAGTGAATTTCAATTCAACCTCACCACTCCCAAGAACCTTGGTTTTGCTAGAGTCACCAAGCATAACAGTTTTTTCTTCTTCAAAAGGAGTGTACAATTTGAACCAATTTTTGTCATAGCAGACGTGCCTATTAGCACCAGAATCTGCCCACCACCCTTCAACATATTGCACCATATTGATGTCTGTAATCATAGCCACTAAAGGCTCTTCGGTTACGTTAGCCTGCGGGACAGATTCACGTTTCCGAAATTTGCAAAATCGAGCAATATGCCCACTCTTGCCACAGACAAAACAGGATCTATTAAATTGATCTTGTGAAGGGGGTCCTTGGTTCTTATTGTAATTTTTATTTGGGTTTCCCCTTCCTTGAGGTCTATTATTATTTTTAACGGCTCTTTTTTTAGGCTTCAATTGAACATTTCTAGGAAAATGATTTTTGGGCATATTATTATTGGATGAAATAAGGTTTACCTTTGTGGTGGAATTACCATTGCTCTCTTGTGTCATGAGTGCATCTTGTCCTCTAACCTCCTCCTCCACACGGATGCGTGTGATCAAAGTCTCCAAGGATGTCTCCTTTTGTTTGTGCCGCAAAGTCTTTTGGAACTCCCTCCAAGATTGTGGTAGTTTATCAATTATGCCAGCAACCACCAAATTGTCTCCAATCTTTATGCCTTCGGATCTTAATTCTGCTACAATCATTTGGAAGTCTTGTGCTTGATCTACCACTGATTTTCCATCCACCATTTGGTAACGGAAAAATCTGCTAGCAGCATACTTCTTTGCACCGGCCTCCTCGGTATCATACTTGTTTTGTAAAGCTTTCCAAATTTTCTTAGCAGAATTGTAAGTTGTATCATAATAATCATAGAAATGATCTGCAAGACAATTCAAAAGATAAGAACGACAATTATATGCATCTTTTGTATACTTATCTAATTTTTCTTGATGGAGACTATATTCTTCCTCACTCATCTCATCGGTAGGAACTTTTGATGGATTCTTGTCAGTGAGGATGTAGGAGACTTTGAGAAGACTTAAGTAGAAGAGGACCTTTCCTTTCGACCTCTTGAAGTGGGCTCCCTTAAAGCGAAAGGGCTTGTTGAGATCTCCAACTGGCTCATTTGGTTTCTCTTGTGTAGGCTCCATGATTGAATCTCCTTAAAATTGTTGGTGCAATCACAATAATAATGGAAATAACACAACGAGAAACTGATTCATTTCCAATTTTGATACCTCCACTCTTCACCTCCCCCTTGCGCACATATCTAGCCCAATATCTGAGACAATACATTTTAGCCTATTAATCACCACTATTAAAAAGAATAAAATAGTCTCTCTCCTTTTCAATGTGGGATTAACCATTTTCACTAACTCTTCATCTTCCATATTCATTTCCATATCTTTACATTTATGTTATAACATTTATTCATTTTAATTATTTAATATTAAAATGCTCCAACAGTATTTAAATTTAATATTACTTGTAAAAGATAATATTATATCTACTTATTTATTTATTTTATAGTGATTATTTGTTCTTTGATTGATCAATGCAAAGAAGTGTTTGTAATTTAATTAGGGAATATAATGTACTGTTATCTAAGAATATGTATCTATGAGACTCATGCTTGTATTTAATTAGTAAACTCGCATTACAATGAGGATTTTGGTTTCCATGAGGGGCTTGGGTCTTGATGGGTCTATCAAAAGGGTGGCTAAGGTAGGCTTGGATCTTTATGGTGTTGGATTTGGGTATATTTGTACTTAGTTTGGATGATTTTTTAAAAAACCTCTTCGTTGTTTTGGATTTTGAAAAAAAGAAAGAAAAGTGTATTATGATTGAAAGTTTTGCAGCCCATTTATTTTGGTATTCCATATATATATATATATATATATATATATCAGGGATGGAGCTAGAACTTATAGTTAGGGGGGCGACTTTGTTGCTGGTTGTGTGCAGTAATTTTGGCATCCGACTTTGTTGCTGTTTAGCTAATGGTTGTTTAAAATTTTTTAAAGAGTTAGATTGTTCGTTTTTGGTAAAATTAGTTGATTAGTCTTTTTTTTTTTTTTTTTTTAATTTTACTATTAGTAATTTTGTTGTTGGACTAATTTTTTTGGGTTTGTATATTTTGTTTTAAATTTATTACCCATATATATACTAATATATATAAAAAAAAAAACTAGGGGGTATTGCCCCCAAGTCCAACCATGGCTCCATCCATGATATATATATATATATATATATATATATATATATATATATATATATTTATATATTCTTTTCATTTCTTATATTTTCCCACATTTTATCGTCAAATAAATAGTGTGGCTTTATGTGCAAGATCGTGGAAAATATATGATATTTGAAGGTGTGAGGAATTGCATCTAAATGTGGATTATTTTGTGGGTGTAAATTTTCTTTCCTCCTGTAAGCATTTTGTTTGACATATCTAAATTTCCTTTCGTTGAGGATAACAATGAAACAAACTTTATTAAAAGAAAAAGATTAAAGATTATAATGAAACCAAAAAAAAAGAAAAAGAAAAAAAAGAAAAAAAGATGACTAAAATGAAACCAATTCCAAAAGTTGGAGACTAAAAACATATATAAATCAATATTTTACCTTGGAATTGACTGCAATAGAAATTTTCTCTTGGACAAGTACATGCTCATACTCTCCAAAGTGCAAATCCATTTTATCAACAACTTTATTAGTCGTAACTTTTTCCACAACTTTTTGAAGTGGTTGATTGTGAGTGATGAACATATTACTTTTATTTTCCAACACTTGGAGAATTTGCATCAGGTTGTACAAAAATTCTTGTCTATTTTAGTATAAGAACTTTTTTTCTTTCTTTCTATTTTACACACTTGCTTTTTAAAACACCCCATATCAGATTCTATCTTATAAGCATTTTGTTATATTTCTAAATTTTTGTTTTTTAAGGATAACAATGAAACACATGCACTTTTTTTTTTTTTTTTGAAACAAGCACAATCACTTTATTAAAATATTAAGGCTAAATTGCAAACTACACTCTTAAAGTTTAAAGGTATTTGGATTTTACACCTTGATATTTTAAAATTTGAATTTTTCCTCTTGAAATTCTATTTTGTTTGCATTAGCTGCCTCCCTATTCATATTTTCCATTAAGTGTCACATAAGTTTGTTATGTGGGTTTAATTCATCCAATAAAATGATGCCATGTCATTTTTAATTATTTAATTTTTTTAGATCACAAAAATGATATGACATTATTTTATTGGACAAAATTAAACCAACCCCAAAAGTCAAGAACTAAAAACACATATAAATCAATATTTTACCTTGGGATTGATTGCATTATAAATTTTCTCTTGGAACATGCTCAGGCTCTCCAAAGTTCAAATGATTTTATCAGCTACTTTATTATGAACATAATTCTTTCCACAACTTACTAAAATCATTTTCATATAGATTCATCGTTGACATTACTTTTTACTTTTCAACAATCAGAAACTAATTTAACAAATTAAGAAAAAAAGTTGTGTCACTAGAGCTAAAGGTTTAGTAAACGTTTTATAAAAAATATTATCTTCTTACAGGGCCAATAGTGACTTTGAAAATCTTAAACGACACTTTAAAGTGGCCTACAAATTAACTGCTTCGAGCCTCCAACCGTTGCCTCTTCCTCATATATTCTCCTTACTAAAACATCTGCCATTTCCTCAAATATTCTACTTTCTAAAACATCTGACCTCCTCACTTCCCACCATTACAGATTTACAATCTTTAAATGTTCAAGAAATATCATATTCAATCTTCTTATATGGCCTTTGCTTTTCCATTTTGGACTCATTTCGTGTACTACAAAGCATAAATGCAATTGTATATAGAATTCCAATTTCAGGCTCTGGTTGGTGGTGTAGCAATTTGACCACTTCGTCTAGAAATATTATTGTGGACAATTGAAGAACCAACCTTCCAAGCAGCTAGCTTATTATGTTAGTCGTGTGCATCTCACATGACTAAGACACACATAACTTTATCGTGTTGTCATCTAGTGGTTTGGAGGGATTTTTTCCAAACTGGTTTGTATCTAAACTTAATCCGTTCCTATAATGGGTTTCTTGCCTTTTACGGCGCTGTTTTGTCTACAATGCAGAGATTATATATAGCCGCTGGCCCGCTGCTTTGCTAGCCGTTAGAGTTGGTTTAGTTTTTGTTGTTATAGCAGCTGCTGAGTTGGTTTAGAGCTTTAGGTTAGGCTTGATTTTGTACATAAATATCATTTTAATCGTAATTCTCATTATAGTAATGCTACCGACATAACAAAATTTCATAACAATTTTACAACATTCCTAAATTCTCAATGGCCAACACTCACACATAGGCACACCACCACAATCTATAATTTAAATATTTTGGTATGCCGTATTTGGGAATGATGTGAAATTGCTAATACGATACTATTACACCTTTCTCTCTCTGTTCTAGCCTTCCTCTTCCTGTTGCTTTTCTCTCCCTGTTAGTCGTGTTTCAGTGTCATTCTTTAAAAACTTTACAAAACCTTCACGTGCCATCAATTCCTCGAAGTTTTAACCATGACCTCCAACTCCAAATCCTCTCTGCCATGGTCTTATTATGGGTCCATCACCACAAGTAGGGTCCCTCAAAAAAAGCCTTCCCGGTTATGTAAGTTAATTGTGACACTCTCAATAATATTGTCACTAAGCATATTCATATGGGTCATATTTTTAATAGGTGATCTAACCCCTAATGTCATCATTCACCATCTCTCTGTATCCAAATTTGAAATCTTGGATTCACCATTAGTTGCTGAATTGGTAGCCAGATTCACCATTTTCGTATTGGTACCTACTCCGCCAGGGGCCACTTCCCCAGTTTTCTCACTCTTCATATTCTCACAGTAAACTCTACGAATACAGAACAAGAGTGGGAAGTTGTTGGTCACACGACCATGAGCGTCAAATTTTCCACAATAGGGTTGGAAGGGGATCAAAGGGAGGTGAAGGATTGGGTATTCGAGGACGTAAGGAAGGATAGAGACAATGGGACTGTCATTTTTAGCATGGAGATGGTCATATGGAGTCTAGGGTACTTTCAGTCTTATGTGATATTTTGAGCTTGCAAATGAACAACAATGGCGGAAAACTATAACAGAAAGGTGAAGAGAAAGAAACAGAGAGAGATTTCTATTGAATAATGAAAAGTGTTTGTACAAGCTCAAAAGAAAATACATTACATACATCTCTATTTATAGTGTACAAAATATAACAACCCTGTAACAACTTCCGGATTTCAAGGAAGGACTGTTATCAGTCTGTGTCTATCTCTGTAACTGAATCAACCTCGAGCATTCTTTAAAGAACAGAGCAAATCTTGAAAACTTGGACTTAGGAAGAGGATCAAAACGGTATCGTTCCACTAATGTGAAAACGTCACCGTTTCTTATAAATCTCTTAAAACTCTTTCTCACTTAAACCACACGACACCGTTTTGATCTTATCATCAAGTTACCGTTGAGCTGAACCAGCCGTTACTCTGAGACTTCTTCTAATTTCAACTTCAAGTCACTGCTCTTATTATTGTTCAACTCTTCACTTGCTCTATCATCTTATTGGGCTCGTTGTTGAAATTTGAAGATTGATTTTACTCAGGAAAAGTGGGTGGCTACTTGGCCCAGAGGTTGCTATGTTTCTAACTAGTACCATCATTTAAATTCACTGTATAGATAGATTTTGGGGTAGGGAAATGTGGGGTTTGAACCAAATGTATGAAGCACTACAAATGATATCATCATCACTTGGATATCGCTTAAATTCCATATTTGTAATTACATTTAATATTACTTGCAAAAGATAATATCATATGTACTTTTACAATGATATGGTTGTAATTTAATTGTGAAATATAATATATGTATCTAAAAATATGTATCTACTAAGTTCATGCTTGTATTTAGTTTGAAAACTTGCATCACAATGAGGGTTTTGGTTTTGATGAGGAGCTTGTAGTTCTTTACGCATCTTTGTGCCACAGGCCCACAGTGGAGGATGGGTTTATTAGAGAGAGGGGAGGGGGGGTGTTGACAAAGGTAGTGTTTGGATCCTTATGGTGTTGGCTTTTGGTATATTGGCACTTGGGTCTTTTTAACTTGGTTTGGGTGATTTTTTTGACCATTTTGTTGTTTTGGATTTTGAAAAAAATAAGTGTATTGTTCTTGAAAAATTTGCAGCCCATTTGTTTTTGTATTTCCTATTTTGGATTTTATATTTTCTTTTAATTTATTATATTTTCCCACATTTTATTGGCAACTAAATAGTGCGGCTTTGTGTGCAAAGTTGTGGAAAATTTATGATATTTAAAGGTGTGAGGAGTTGCATCTAACTGTGCATTATTTTGTGGGTGTAAATTTTATTTCCTCACGTAAGCATTTTGTTTGATATATCTAAATTTGAATTAAAATCTGAAAAAAAAAAAAAAAATTGTAATAGAGCCAAGCCCACGGCAAGCCCCCAACAAAGGCCACGACAAGTCCAACAGTTAACAGATTACAGAGGTACCCATAGATTTTCCAAAAAAAAAAAAAAAAAAAAAACCAATACAGAGCAAATCACTAAATTAGAATCACTTAAGGCTTTATAAAAAAAAAAAAAAAATTCCTAAAGTGAACCTAAAGACAGCAACACCTCAGTCCCTTAGAGCAAGAGCAATGCCACTTGAGCCTCAAGCCAACAAACGGAGATCGGATCGGTTCAGTCTAGATCGTTGTCGTCAGATCGGTCCAGTCCAGATCGTCGTTGGAGATCGGTCTAGTCTAGATTGTTGTTGGAGATTGGTCCAGTCCAGATTGTCGTTGTCGTCGCTCGTTGCTTGCCTTCATCGGAGATCGTTTGTCATGGTGTCGCCTCGTCACTGCCTCAGTGGCCTCAGCCTTCAGGCCTCCCTGCTCGGTTGCTCTGGTGCTCCCTCCCTCAAGGTATTTCATTTTTGATTTTACTAAGCTAACTTCTTTCTCTTTTTCTCTTTGACTCTCTCAGTCTCGTTCTCTCTCTCTCTATCTGAATGAAATGAATGAAACTCTTAACTCTCTCTCTCTTTATTCTTTAATAAGCCTAACTCTTTGGTCAAAAAATAAATAAATAAGCCTAACTCTCTCTTTCTCTGATTGGCCGAACTAAACTTTACCTTTATTAATATTTTGTCTGTTTATAACTTTTTGAATTTGGCTTTATCAGTTTATCTTATCTGTTGGTGTTGGTGTGTGTAGTGTGTTGGTGTTGGTGACTGTTGAGATATTAATTATCTTTTAGACTAGTGTAATGTGTGATTGTGAAATTTTCTGATTGACAGGGGCATCACTCATAAGACATTAGGCGTGCTTGTCTGTTGAATGGGGGTGGGGGTGGGATGGGCACATGGCCACATGGGGCGGGGCTGCACACTAATTTAATTATTGTGCTACACATGAGATGTGTAAATAATGTGCACATCAGTGCTCTTTTAGTGTAATGTGCACATGACATGGGGCTAAACAATATAACAAATTAAAACAGTATAATTAATGACAAACAAATTAAAGCAATATAGTTTATTGTTAGGCTAAACAACAATAATTAAAGTAGTGTAATAAATCAATACATTATAAAAGACAAACAAATTGAATTATGTTAGGCTAAATAATAATAAATAATTTTATAATTAATGAAACAATAATATAACAAATTATAGTTTATAAAAGACAAACAAATTAATGAAACAACTAAACAACAATAATTAATTAATAATTTTATTAATATTTCAAATAAACTTATAATTTATTGTTTATTCTTTTGCTAGAATTATGGAGAAATATTTGATAAGAAAAGCACGTACCCAAGATTCATCTATGTGCAATATATAAAATTGTTGTTGTTGTCAATATATAAAATTTTCTTTTTATTAGATTGTATAATTTACGCTTGTTGAGGAATATCCTAGAAAAAATTCCTGGAGTTGCCATTGCTAAGAAGACATATGTAACTTTATTATGTTGTAATCTAGTGGTTTGGAGGGATTTTTTCCAAACTAGTTTGTATCTAAACTTAATCCGTTCCAACAAAATGGGTTTCTTAAATCTTTTTATGAATCTGTTGCTTCGCTACCTGTTAAGTTTGTTTAGTTTCTGTTATTATATCTACTTTAGTTGGATATTTACTGTAGGTTAGGCTTGATCATGTACAAAAATATCATTCTAATTGTAATTCTCATTAGAGTAAAGTTAAAAACACAACAAAATGTCATAACAAATTTACAACGTTCCCAAATTAGCATGTCAATTCATACATGAGCCCGACTTCAATCTCTAATTTAAATATTTTGGTATGCTATATTTGGGAATGTTAAGAAATTGATAATACGATTACACCTCTCTCTTTGTTCTAACTTTCCTTCCTCTTCCTCTTCCTATTGATTTTCTCTCCCCGTTCTTCATGTTTCAGTGTCCAATCTCTAGAATTTTACAAAATCTTCACGTGCTATTAATTCCTTTAACCATGGCCTTCGAATCCTCTCTGCTACAGTCTTATGGGTCCAAAACCACAAGTAAGGTCCCCAAAGAAAAGCCTATCTGGTCATGTAAGTTAATTGTGATCCTCTTTATAATATTCTCAATATTTTGCTTGTTCATATGGGCCATAGCTACAATGGATATTCCACCCCCTCAAGTCTTACTTAAATATCTCAGGGTTTCCACCTTTGAAGTGTTGGATTCGCAATTGGTTGCTGAATGGGTAGCCGGATTACTACTTTACCAATACGTACATAACCCGACCCCTAACAATGGCCCACTTATGTCGAATCTTCCACTCTTCGAACGTATTGAAGCTTTTATTTCGTACAAAGATCACGTTCTTGCCGTGAACTCAAGTAATATAATGCCACAGTGGGGAAGGCATGGTATATCGACCATTAGCGTCAAATTTTCCACAAAGGATTTGGAAGAGGATCAAAGGGAGGTGAAGGATTGGGTCTTGGAGGATATCAGGAAAGATAGAGAGAATGGGGTAGTGATTTTTGGCATGGAGATAGTCGTATGGACTCTAGGATACAGGAGGTCCTTTTGGGCTCAGTGTCCTAAGCTCAAAGTTGATTTTAATCAGCCAGAGTGGGAGGCTGCTTGGCCCAGACGTTGCCATGTTTCCAAATGGTACCATCCTTTGAATACATTGTATAGATAGATAGCGGGGGAGAAAAAAGTGGTGTTTTAGCCAAATGTGTGTAGCACCACATATGATATCACTGTCACTGAAATATCGCTTAAATCTCATATTTGTATTTAAATTTAATATTACTTGCAAAAGATAATATTTTATGTACTTTTTTTTTTATTAGTGTTCATTTGTACTTTGATCAAATACAATGATGTGTTTGTAATTTAATTAGGGAATATAATTTACTGTATGTAAGAATATATACACACACTAGACTCATGCTTGTATTTAATTAGTAAACTCACATCACAACAAGGATTTTGGTTTCCAAAAGGGGCTTGGTTCTTGATGAGTCCACAATTCTGTTGCAAACAATGGTGGTTGGATGGATTTATTAGAGGGGGTGACGAAGGTAGTGTTTGAATCTTTATGGTGATGGCTTTGGGTATATTGGCACTTTTTTTTTTTACTTGGGTTGGGGTGATATTTTGACCTCTTTGTTGTTTTGGATTTTGAAAAAAAGAAAGTGTATTATTCTTGAAAATTTTGCAGCCCATTTGTTTTTGTATATACTATTTTGGAAACCATATATATATATATATATATATATATATATATATATATATATATTCTTTTCATTTATTATATTTTCCCACATTTTATGTGTAACTAGATAGTGTGTCTTGAGAGATACCGCCAAGGTTTGGTCGTGATCCCTTGTAGAATTCATTGTGTTTTATTGTACTTCACTGTAGCTATCTTGGTTATAGCCTTTGATTCTCCATTTTGGCCTCATTTCGTGCACATCAAGGCATCCATACAATTGTATAAAGAATTCCAATTTCAGGGTTTGGTAGGTGGTTTAGCAAGTACTCGACTACTAAGTCTAGAAACATCATTGTGGACAACTGAAACACAAGCACCAATCCTCCAAGCAACTAGCTTATTATGTTGGTCATGTCACGTACATCTCCCATGACTAACACATATGTAACTTTATTATGTTGTCACCTAGCGGTCTAGAGGGATTTTTTCCATACTAGTTTGTATCTAAACTTAATCTGTTCCTATAATGGGTTTCTTAAGTCCTTTCACATAGCTGTTTTGTCTACAAGGTAGAGAGTATAGCCATTGCTTTGCTAGCCGTTTGAGTTTTTTTAGTTTCTCTAATTATATCTACTGTAGTTAGTTATTTAAGTTACCAAACTTCTGTTAGAGAAGGTTAGGCTTAATCTTTTATATAAATGTCATTCTAATTGTAATTCTCATTAGAGTAATGTTATAGACATAACAAAATATCATAACAATTTTTTAACATTCCTAAATTAGCAATGACCAACTCACACATGGCCCACCACAATATATAATTTATGAAAAATACTATATTGACAATATTTTCACAACCCTTGTTAAGTGAGAAGTTTTTATTGGTTGTTATTAGTGGGATTTTTTTTATTTTTTTATTTTTTAATGATGAATTCAAATTAGAACCAATAATAACTTATCACCTATGATTTGTTGTGATAGTATTGTAAAATGTTGAGTACGTAACACTTCTATTTCATTTTTTTTTTTATGAGAACTTCTATTTAAATATTTTGTTATGCTATACAAGGTTTTCAGACCCGGACTGTTCATTGAACTGTAAAAGAGAGAGGTTCAAGGGTTTTGAGGTCGAACCAGGGTCGAACCGTGATGATGTCATAATTAATTTAATAATTAATTAAAGCCTAAATATATATATTAAATTTATAAAACTAGCAAAATTGACAATATATCTATATATGTGAGGGAAATTTAATGATTTTCAAGAATATATTTAATAATTAAATAAGAAAGTAAATAAAATAAAATAATAACCATGAAAACATTAAAATTTATGAATAATTTTTGAAATAAAGTTGAATATCTTTGAAGGATTTTAATTATAATTTTTTTTATTTCTTGTAAGAGATGGATAATTTAATTAAGTAGAATAAAATTGTGTTAAGTTTTTTTTTTAAAAAAAAAAAAATTGCTAAGGGGTTGGACCGCACGGTTCTCACCGGTTCATATGGTCCAACCCCAGTTTTAGCGGTTCACGGAATTAACAAAAAATCCGATTCTTTAGGCTTAAAAAACTGGTTTTCATCACTGTTCCCGGTTTTCACGGTTTGACCTCCCGGTCTGGTTTTGAAAACCATGATGCACTTGGGAATATGGTGAAACTGCTAATACATTACATTTACCCCTTTCTCTATCTCTGTTCTAGCCTTCCTGTTGCTTTACTCTCCCTGTTCTTCGTGTTCCAGTGTCATTCTCTAAAAACTTTACAAAACCGTCATATGCCATTAATTCCTTGAAGTTTTAACCATGACCTCCAACCCCAAAATCTCTCTGCCACTTACACGGTCTTATGGGTCCAAAACCACAAGTAGGGTCCCCCAAAAAGAGTCTTCCTAGTTATGTGAGTTAATTGTGATTCTCTCAATAATATTGACAATAAGTTTTTTCATCTGGGTCATAATTTTAGAGGATGATCCAACCCCTAATGTAATCCTTTACTCTCTCTCTGTTCCAAACTTTCAAATTTTAGATTCACATCTGGTTGCGGATTGGGTAGCCAGATTCACTATTAGCGCATCAGTAACTATTGAGGTCTTTCCTGGATCCCCAATTTTTGTGGATTTTTCATTCTTCGAACGTATTGGAGCTTTTGTATCTTATAAAAAACATATCCTAGCTGTGAACGCTACGAATATAGAACAAGAAAAGTGGGAAGTTATTGGTGACACGGCCATGAGCATCAAATTTTCCACAAAGGGTTTGGAAGGGACTCAAACGGAGGTGAAGGATTGGGTGTTGGAGGACATAAGGAAGGATAGAGACAATGGGGCTGTGATTTTTGGCTTGGACATGGTCATATGGACTCGAGGATACACTTAATCTTATTGGGCTCGTTGTTCGAATTTGATGATTGATTTTACTCAGGCAAAGTGGGTGGCTACTTGCCCCCTAGTTTGCCGAGAAATTATAAGGTCCTCATGGTGGATAAGTGATGTGGTCCACAATTTCAGTAAAAGACTCCCATTTGTTTAAAATTGTGGAGTTTTAAATAAGAACTAAATATTGACTCAGCAATTTTAAATATGTGGGAGTTTTTTATTGGAATGGTGGACAAATGACGTGATCCACCATAAGGACTGTATAATTTCTCCAATTTGCCATGTTTCTAATTGGTACCATCCTTTATATTCATTGTATTAATAGATAGTAGGGGAGGGAAAAGTAAGGTTTGAATTAAATGTACGTAGTTGTGTAGCATTACAAATGATATTATTATTATTGGGATATCGCTTAAATTCCATATTTGTATTTGAATTTAATTTTACTTGCAATAGATAATATTATACGAACTTTTTTCTTGTGATTATTTGTATTTTGATCAATACAACAGTGTATTTGTAATTTAATAAGGAAATATAATATTCTGTATCTAAGCATTTGTATCTACTCAACTCATGCTTGTATTTAATTAGTAAACTCACATCACGAGGGTTTTGGTTTCGACTGATAGGCTTGTGAGTCTTTATAGGTCTAGGACTCTCCGGTGCACACGACAGTGGTGGATGAGTTTATTAGAAGGGCGTGACAAAGGTAGTGTTTGGATCTTTATGGGTGTTGGTTTTGATATATTCGCACTTGGGATTTTTTTACTTGGTTCGGGTGATTTTTTTTTTTTTTTTGGGGAGGGGGTGGGGGGGGGGGGGGGGGGGGGACCTTTTTGTTGTTTTGGATTTTGAAAAATAAAAGTGTATTATTCTTGAAAATTTTTGCATCCCATTTGTTTTTGTATTTCCTATTTTGGATTATATATATTTCATTTCTTATATTTTCCCACATTTTATCGGCAACTAAATAGTGTGGCTCAGGGGCGGCTTAATGCATTTGGGAGCCTAAGGCGAAAATTGATTATCTTGTTTTAGATGCAAAATTAGTACTAATTAACATGAACTACGTAAATTTTTTTCTTTTTTTAGAAATTTTATAGATAAAAAAAATTTGACAAAATTTTTCATACTTATTGATGTGGAAGATTGTAGTAGTAAGTAAAAGAGTGATGTTAATGGTAAACTTAGATGAGAACTAGTAAAAGTTTGCTAATTCAACTCTTATTATTATTATTATTTTTTTTAGAAGTGCAACATTCACAATATTTTTTTACAAAAAATCCTAGATTTTAAGTTGCTTTTTGTTTTCTACTTGAAAATATTACTATAATTATTTTTTTGCCATCAATAACAAGTTGTAACAACCTACTATTTAGCATTAGTTGTAAAAATGTTGTGAAAAATATTGTGGACGTTGTATTTTTCTCTCTATTTTATTTGTTTTTTACCTAGGAAAAAATATTATTTTATTTATTGATTATAAATAACACTATTGGTTAAAATTTGGGGGCCTATTTTTTACTTCGGGCCTTAGACGATTGCATCTTTTGCTCACCCATTCAGCCGGCCCTGGTGGCTTTGTGTGCAAAAATTGTGAGGTTTGGGCCTGGTCTGGATTTTTTTTTTTTTCCTTCCATGGGTTCTCTGCATTTTCAATGTTTCATGGACATGCTTTGGTATGTGGTACTGGTAGAACGTTTGGAAGAAGACAGAGTTACTTTTATTATCATGGCTGGCTTTATGGACTAAAAGAAACGAAGTACGTCATGGCAGTAAGGAGAAGAGTGGGCCGGAGTTGCCATCATTTAGAGGAATAGTTGCTGCACAGGTTGTTCCCACGCCCGGTGCCATTAATATAGCAGCTTGAGTCGAAGTGGGAACCACCTTTGCCTCCTTTCTATATGATTAATGTGGATGGTTCTGTTTTTTCGAAACAAAAGGAGACTGGGGTGGGTGTTCTTATTCAGATATCCCGGATGATCTAGGTCGAGTGATTGTTGCTCTTAGCAAAATGATTAAGGCTTGATTTCCCTGTTTGGATTGAAAAGAGTCATTGAGTCATTGTTTTATACAATAAGCTCTTCTCCATGATATATCTGTTGCTGTTCATTTTGAATAAAGTTTGATGCTTTCCCATAAAAAATTGTGGAAAATTAGTGATATTTGAAGGTGTGAGGAGTTGCATCTAGCCGTAGATTATTTTGTGGATGTATGTTTTCTTTCCTCACGAAAATCATTTTGTTTGCAATATCTAAATTTCTGTTCTTCAATGATAATAATGAAACACACTTTGTTAAATATAAATATCAAAGATTATAATGAAACAAAATTTTTTACAATGACTAAAATGAAACCAATCCCAAAAGTTGAGGACTAAAATATATATAAATCACTATTTTACCTTGGGATTGTCTGCACTAGAAATTTTCTCTTGGACAAGTACATGCTCATGTCTCCAAAGTTCAAATGCATTTTATCAACAACTTTATTAATTAAGGTCATAACTTTTTTCACAACTTACTCAAGTGGCTAGTCGTGTGTGGCAATAAATTATTTTCACATAGATTTAATGTTAGCATTACTTTTATTTTACAACACTTAGAACATTTACATTAGTTCGTGCAAAACTTTGTCTATTTTAGCATAGAAACTTTTTTTAAAACACCCCACATTAAATTATCTATTTTACACTACTTTTCATTAAAATACTATTTTCTTATCAATTTTTTATTATTATCCAAAATCATATCTATTTCTTCCTCAATCAAAAACCATTTCTCTCATTCTAATGAATTACTGAAATATTCTTTTGCATAGCCAAAAGAACTGTTGTGTAAATTTATATAGCTACTATAGTACAAATGTATTTTTGCACAATAATACATAGGCTGATGTGAGTGTATTCTAAGGTTGATTAGGAAAATTTGAGACCTTATGCTATTTTACAATAACTGATGTAAATGCTCTTACATAATGGTATTTTAACAAATTATTTTTTTTAAAAAAGTTGTGTCACTTGAAATATTGGTTTAGTAAACTTTTGCTCTTTTTTTTTTTGTTTTTTTGTTTTGCTATTTCCTTTCTAACCAAAAATAAAAAATAAAAGGGTCCCAATCCCAAAGGACCAAAAAACACTTTCAAAATCTTAAACAACACTTCAAAACGGTCTATAAATTAAGAACATTTGAATCAGTACGTGCAAAAATTTCTGTTTATTTTAGTATAAGAATATACTTTTCCTATTTTATGTCCTCATTTTTTAAATTCCATACATAAGATTATCTATCTTACACTACATTTCATTAAAATATCAATTTTTTCTTGATTTTTTAAAATTATTTCTCATTCTTCACACATAGGGTTTGTTTGGATACAACTTATTTTGCTGAAAACTGAAAACTGAATACACTGTAGCAAATAATTTTTAAATGTGTGCACTGTCCATCGCTTATTTTGTTGGTGTGAATAATGCACTGACAGAAAAGTCAAAAATCACGGCTCAAAAAAAAAAGAAAAAAAAAAAAGAAATGCAGATGCAAAACGAGCTACTTTTCATCTGTATCCAAACCCAATTATAGTGTGTGTTTGGGTAAGGATTAAAAATTAAAATTATTTTACTATTCAGCTTATTTTTGCTATTATTTATGGGTCCCACTGCACTTTTTGGCATTATTCATGGGCCTCACTGTACTATTTCAACTAACTTTTACTTTTATCTATAGTATTTTCAGTAATAATTTTTCAGTTTTAGTAACATAAACGGTATCCAAACATATCCATAGTTATCACTATCCACTCTTTTTCTTCATCATCGAGATACATAAAGAAAGAATAAAAAATTAAATATAATATGAATAGTGCTGGTGTAAATTTACATCGTTATTAACTTACTATAATAACAATATATTTTTACACAATTTTGCATAACTTGATGTAGGCGAATTTTGGATTTGATTGGCTAAATTGTGGTACTTTTTCTATTATATAAGCATTGATGCGAGCGCCTTAACTGCTTCAAACCTCCAACCTCTGCCTTTTTGTACTTCATTGTGGCTATCTTGGTTATGGCCTTTTCTTTTCCATCGTCGTGGACAACTGATGCACCAATCCTCCAAGCAGCTAGCTTATTATGTTGGTCATGTCATGTCATCTCACATGACTAACATATATGTAACTTTATCATGTTGTCACCTAGTGGTTTTGAGGAAATTTTTTCAAACTATTTTGTATCTAAATTTAATCCGTTCCAATAAAATGAGTTTCTTAAAGTCTTTTCACGAAGCCGTTGCTTTGCTACCTGTTAGAGTTTGTTTAGTTTCTGTTATCATATCTGCTGTAATTGGTTATTTAGTGTAGGTTAGACTTGATCATGTACAAAAATATCATTCTAATTGTATTTCTTGTTAAGAGTTATATCAGGGACATAACAAAATGTCACAACAAGTTTATTACATTCCTAAATTAGCATGTTACCTCACGCATGAACCCCACTACAATCTCTAGTTTAAATATTTTGGTATGCTATATTTGGGAATGTTAAGAAATTGTTAATACGATTACAGCTTTTTCTCTCTAGCCTTCTTGTAGCTTTTCTCTCTCCCTGTTCTTTGTGATTCAGTGTCAATCTCTAAAGCTTTACAAAACCTTCATGTGCAATTAATTCCTTTAACCATGGCCTCCAAATCCTCTCTGCAACGCTCTTATAGTTATAGCTATAGGCCCAGAACCACAAGTAAGGTCCCCCAAAAAAAGCCTACCTTGTCATTGAAGTCAATTGTGCCCCTCTTTATAATATTCTCAATATTAAGCTTGTTCATATGGGTCATAGGTTCAGTTGAGGACCCACCCCCTGATGTCTTCATCGACTATCTCAGGGTATCCAACTTTGAAGTGTTGGATTCGAAATTGGTTGCTCAATGGGTAGCCGGATTAACACTTTACAAATACATACCTACCTCGCCCCCTAACAATCACCCAGTTAAGTCTGAAATTCCACTCTTCAAACGTGTTGAAGCTTTTATAGCTTACAAAGAACACATTCTCGCCTTTAACTCGACTAACGTTGAGCCAAAGTGGGGATGGCTTGGTCTAAGGACCCTTACTGTCAAATTTTCCACAAGGGATTTGGAAGGGGAGGATCAAATGGAGGTCGAGGATTGGGTGTTGGAGGATATCAGGAAAGATAGAGACAATGGGGCAGTGACTTTTGGCATGGAAATAGTCGTATGGACTCAAGGATACCAGAGGTCCTTTTGGGCTCAGTGTCCTAAGCTCAGAGTTGATTTTAATCAGCCAGAGCGGGAAGCAACTTGGCCAAACGATTGCTATGTTTCTAAGTGGTACCATCCTTTAAATACATTGTATAGATAGATAGTAGGAGAGCAAAAAATGGGGTTTGAATCAAATGTATGTAGCACTACAAATTATATCATTATCTTTGAAATATTGCAAAAGATAATATAATATGTACTTTTTTTTAGTGATTATTTTTTATTTGATCAATGTGTTTGTAATTTAGTTAGGAAGTATAATGTACCATATCTAATCTAAGAATATGTATATACTAGACTTATGCTTGTATTTAATTAGTAAACTAGTTACAAACCCACGCGATTAATAGGGATGAATAATTATTTTGTATAGTAACATAATGTATAATTTTTTCTCTAAATTTTTTTGAAAATAATTTGTTCTCCCTAAAAATTAAATAAAATTTCTATTTGGTCCAATTAGGTCTATTTCGGACCATCCAGTCAATTTTGGTCCCCTTAGTCCATTTTAGACTAATTGGGCCTTAAATTGATTCTTTTTGTAGGTTGCCTTTTCAAGTTTAGCTCAAAAATTCATTTTTTTTATTTAATTTTTGGGTTGAAAATTAAGAAATTTTATTATATTTGGGCTAAACTCTATAGTTTTGAGTTAAAAAAATACAAAGAAAATAGCATTATTAATTAGAAATATGAGCCCTAAAAATGCAATAAAAATGATAAATATTCAAAAGTCTCATTTGGTCCACATTGGTTCTATTCGGTCCATTCTCTTTGGTCCATTTTGGTCATGTTCAGTCCTATTTAGTCAATTTTATCCACTAAAGTTTTATTTGGTCCAGTTCGGTCCATTAGGTTTTATTCAATCCACTTCGGTCATATTTGGTCCATTCAGTCCACATTGGCTTTATTCAATTCAGTTTGTCCACTTTGGTCCACTTCAGTTTTGTTCGGGCCATTCAGTTCACTTTGGTCATATTCAGTACCCGTTTGGATTCAAATTAATTTGGTGTTTGCGTTTTGTGTTTTGCATTTTTCTCTCTCTCTTTTTTTTTTTTTGGTTCAGCTTGCAATTGTTGACAAGTTCACGGGTCCCACAAATTACACTTTTCAGCAATTTTTTCATTAAAAATGGGTCCCACAATATTATTTACACATTTAAAAATTATTTCGCTACAGTATTTTCAGTTTCAGTTTTAGCAAAAATAAGCTATATCCAAACAGATCCTCAGTCTATTTTGTCTACTTTGGTTCTATTCGGTCCAATTCAGCCCACATTGGTTCGATTCGGTCCATGTCGGTCCATTTCAGTCCAATTGGGTCCTTTTCGGTCTATTTTATCTACTTTGGTCCTATTCGATTCACCTTTTTTCTATTTAGTCCATTCGGTCCTGTGCTATCCATTCGGTCCACTTTGTTTCATTTGGTCCAATTCGGTCTATTGGATTACTTTGGTCCATTTTGGTTCACTTCTATCTATTTTTGTGCAATTACATAATGGGAAAAGACATATTTGGGTTGAAAGCACCTAATGTAAATCCAAATTTATTAAAAAAAAATATAAATATTAAACTCGTAATATCTAAAATTTTAAATATAGCATTTATGGTGTTGGCTTTGGATATATTGGCGCTTGGGGTATTTTTTTTTTTTTTTTTTTTTTTTTTGTGGGGGGGTGGGGGCTTGTTTTGGGTGATATTTTGACCTCTTTGTTTTGTTTGAATTTTGATAAAAAAAAATTATTATTCTTGAAAATTTTGCATATAATTTGTTTTAGTGTGTGTATATATATATATATATATATATATTCTTTTCATTTCTGATATTTTCTCACATTATATGTGCAACTAAATAGTGTGCCTTTGTGTGCAAAATTGTGGAAACCATATGATATTTGAAGCTGTGAGGGGTTGCATCTAAATGTGGACTATTTTGTCGGTGTAAACTTTCTTTTGTTATATATCTAAATTTCAGTTGTTAAGGATAACAATGAAACACATGCAGTTTATTAAAAGATTAAAGAGTATAATGAAACAAAAAATTTTACGATGACTAAATTGAAACCAATCCCAAAAGTTAAGGACTAAAAACACATATAAATCAATATTTTACCTTGGAATTGATTGCACTATAAATTTTCTCTTGGACAAATGCATGCTAACTCATGGTCCTCAAAGTTCAAATGCATGTTATCAACTACTTTACTATGGGCATAATTCTTTCTACAACTTAATGAAATGGTTGGCACGTAGGCACTCTTGGGCTTTGGGGGCAGTTCTCCTAGCAATTTTTTAAAAACAAATACTATTATATATAACATAGGTATTAATTTTAGAAATTTTGTTTTATAAAGTTACACTTTGCCCTCTTAACAATATCATTGATTATTTTAAGAGTAATGTTACAACTACAAACTTTTTTATAATATTTTTACAAACTGTTGAGGTAGCAAATTTTTACTAGTTCGCATTTAGACCTACCACTTACATCACATTTTACTTACCAATACCACTCACTACATCAGCAATTAGTAAAAAAAATTGTAGTTTTAGCATTTTCCTCATTTTAAAGGCCATAAAAAAATTTATAGATCTAAAATCTAAAACAAAATATAAAGTCCAAAAAAAATTAGCTTGACAATAAAAATAACCAATAGCAAAGCTAAAAAAAATTAAGGCTAATCAACTAATTTTACCTTGAACAAATAACTCGGCCCTTAAAAAAATTTAAACAAAATAATTTTTTCCTTACTCAGTAGTAGATGCATGCATCAAAGACACAAAAAAGCCTTTCAGTAGCTAAGTAGTAGTCGAGTCGGATGCCAAAGTCGCCACATGCAGCTAGCAGTAGACTGCCAGACCCACCCCCTAACTCTAAGTCTTGGCTATGTCATTGATGGCTGGTTTTCGGTTGTGAATGTTGACCAACCGTTTTCATATAGATTCATTGTTGATATTACTTTTACTTTCCAACACACACAAAGTATTTTAACAAATTAAGAAAAAATTTGTATCACTAGATCTATTGGTTTAGTAAACAATGAAAAAGAATGTCTCTCAAAGAAAATTGAACAATGCAAGTCCTGCTTTTATTCCTTTTTACTCTTTTTTTTTGGCCCCTTCTCTCACTTTTCAAAATTAGATCTGGCTTGGACTTTAATATTTACACATACAAATAATAATATTTTAGAGTTTGTTTTGTTTGAGTTTTCTTGATTAATTAAGTTGTATTCCACCTTTTAAAAATTTTAATGGTTCTTACTGGAATATATGTGGTAAGTGGTAACAATTATAGTTCAATCACAAAGCACCACTTATGGTCACAAAGTTTAATTATCAATGTAATTATATACTTCTTCAGTCCCGAATTGTTGGTCTTATTTAGAAAATCCAACTTTTAAAGGGAACATGTAATAATATACATATTTCCAAAATTACCATCATTAATTTGAACTATACAAAAAGAATGAAATTTACTTTTTAAATAAAGTAAATAGTAAGATAAGAATTTTATTTATTAAATTTTTGGAAGAGGATTTCATTTTGGTACATCCAAAAAATGGAATAGGGGACCAAATAATTTGGGAGGAGGGAGTATTGAATTTCAAACTAAGTAAATATATGTTATTTGTCTTTGTTGCAGAAATAATCATGTCTTATATTTGGTCCAATGAAGTCTTTAATATCGTGATCGTGGTGTTAGGTTTGTTAGTTCTCTCAAGTCTCAACAATTGTCTATGGCGAGCGCGGGCCATTATATATGAGGTTGAAGTTTGGTCCACAAAAAGATGCACTTCAATGCTTCGTTTAGACACATTTTCAGTATAAAGTTTTAATGTCAAAAATTCAGCAGTGTTGGCCAATTGGGATGCCGAATTGACACTAGGGAACCGTGATGCTCACTTTGAAAATTTTCTTATAACCCTTTACTTGCTTTTTGTACAAAGAAGGCCCTCTCTCTTGTGCTTCAATAGCAGAGCCAATACACCTTGGACCTATGATACAAAACTCAATCTCGAACAAAAGCACTATGTGGACATGACCTTTGCTTTTCCATTTTGGCCTCATTTGGTGTACACCGAAGCATGCATGAAATTCTATAAAGACTTCCAAATTCAGGGTCTGATACGCGGTTTAGCCAGTTGACTACTAGGTCTAGAAACATCATTGTAGACAACTGAAGCACCAATCCTCCAAGCAGCTAGCTTATTATGTTGGTCATGTCCATCTCACATGACTAAGACATATGTAACTTTTTTATGTTGTCACCTAGTGGTTTGGAGGGATCTTTTCCCAAACTAGTTTGTATCTAAACTTAATATCTGTTCCAATAAATGGGTTTGTTGTCTTTTCATGACGCTGTTTTGTCTACAGTGCAGAAATTATAGCCGTTGCTTTGCTAGCAGTTAGAGTTGGTTTAGTTTTTGTGATTATATTTGCTATAGAGTTGGTTTAGAACTTTAGGTTAGGCTTGATTTTGTATATAAATATCAATCTAATTCTAATTTTCATTAGATTTACGCTACAAACATAACAAAATATCATAACAATTTTACAACATCCCTAAATTAGCAACAACTCACACAGGCATGGACCAACCACTATCTATAATTTAAATATTTTGGTATGCTATATATATCTCGGAATGATGTGAATCACTAATACGATTACACCTTTCTCTCTCTGTTCTAGCCTTCCTCTTCCGGTTGCTTTTCTCTCCTTGCTCTTCTTGTTTCAGCGCACCATTCTCTAAAACTTTACAAAACCTTCACGTGCCATTAATTCCTTGAAGTTTTAACCATGGCCTCCAACTCCAACTTCTCTTTCCCACCACCACAGTCTAATGGGTCCACAGGTCCAAGTTGGGCCAACAAAGATAAGTCTTCCTGGTTATGGAATTTATTTATGACACTTGCAATAATATTGTGTCTAGGTATACTCATATGGGACTTGCTTTCAAAGCATGAACAAATCCCTAAAGTCATCCTTCACAATTTCTCTGTTCCCAAGTTTCAAACTTTAGATTCACGATTGATTGCTGAATGGGTAGCCGAATTCACCATTTTCGTAGTCGTACCTAAGTCGGGCCATTCCCCAGTTTTCGTAAACAATTCGCTATTCCAACATGTTGAGGGTTTTGTATCATACAAAGATCATATACTTGCTGTGAACTCTACGAAGATAGTACAAGAAGAGTCGGAAGTTATTGGTCAAACGACAACGAGTGTCAAATTTTCCACAAAGGGTTTGGAAGGAGATAAAAGGGAGGTGAAGGATTGGGTGTTGGAGGACATAAGGAAGGATAGAGACAATGGGACTGTCATTTTTGGCATGCAGTTAGTCATATGGACTCGAGGATTCAAGAAGTCTTCTTGGGCTGGGTGTTCGGATTTGATGGTGGATTTTAATCAGGCAAAGTGGGAGGCTACTTGGCCTACTTGGCCTGAAACCAGAGATTGCAATGTTACTAATTGGAACCGTTCTTTAAATTCATTGTTTTAATAGATATTGAGGGAGGGAAATGTGTCGTTTGAACTAAATGTACCGCAGCAGTGTAGCACTACAAATGATATCATTATCATTATTACTGAGATATCGCTTGAATCTCATATTTGTATTTAAATTTAATATTACTTGCGAAAGATAATGTTGTATGTACTTTTTTTTTAATTGATTATTTGTACTTTGATCAATTCAATGTGTTTGTAATTTAATTATAGAAAATAATGTATTGTATCTAAGAATATTCATCTATTAGACTGATACTTGTATTTAATTAGTAAACTCACATAACAATGTGGATTTTATTTTCCATGAGGTGCTTGGTCTTGAATCTATTGTTGGGTCTATGACTCTACGTGGCATACAGCAGTGATTGGATGGGTTTATTATAAGGGGTAACAAAGGTAGTGTTTGGATCTTTAGGGTGTTGGCTTTGGGTATATTTGCACTTGGGTTTTATTGCTTGGTTTGGATGATTTTATTTATTTATTTTTACCTTTTTGTTGCTTTGGATTTTGGAAAAATATTTGTATTATTCTTGAAATATTTGCATCCCATTTGTTTTCGTATATCCTATTTCGGATATATATATATATATATATATTCATTACTTACATTTTCCCACAATTTATCAGCAAACTAAATAGTGTGGTTTTGTGTGCAAAATTGTGGAAAATATATGATATTTGAAGGTGTGACAAGTTGCATCTAAATGTGGATAATTTTGTGGGTGTAAATTTTCGATCTCGTAAACATTTTTTTTTTTTGACACATCTAAATTTCCGTCGTTAAGGATAACAATGAAATACACTTATTAGTAAAATATTAAAGAATATAATGCAACAATAAAATTTTACGATGACTATGTTTAAGTCTAAAACATGTATAAATCAATATTTTACTATGCTATTGACTGCACTATAAATATTATCTTGGACAAGTACATGCTCATGCTCTCCAAAATCCAAATGCATTACATCAACAACTTTATTTTGGGCATAATTCTTTCCACAACTTAGTGAAATGATAGGTTGTGAATGATGATCAACCATTTTTAAGTAGATACACTTTTAACATTACTTTTATTTTTCAACACTCACAACATGGTATTTCAACAAATTATAAAAAAAGTTGTGTCACTAGATCTATTGGTTTAGTAAACTAAACTTATACTTAAAAAAAAATGTTATTTCCTTTCTCACCAAAAAAAAAAAAAGGGGTCCCAATGGACCGTAAGTCACTTTCGAAAAATTAAATCGACACTTCAAGGCGGTTTACAAATTAACTACTTCAAGCTTCCAACATTTAACAAGGGAATCAATACCGGACCAGAAGCTATTTTGGTTTAGTTAAAGAAACGAAATATTTTGGTATTAGTTAATACCAGTGTACCGTTTCGTGATTACCATTTAAAAAAAAAAAAAAATTTATATTCATATTTATAGATTTAATTATTTGATAGAAGCCCGTACATTTTATTATGGGTCTTTACGTATACATGTCAACACTTACAAGTTTATAAGTTAAAAAAAAAAGTAAAGGATTTATAACTTTTATTAACTAGTTAAAATAAAACCACAAAATATCAGTTAGAATCAGTAGATGAGGTAGTTAGTAGTGACGTGGGGATTTGCCTTGGTTAGTAAAATGGTAATTGTGGGGCCAGAAGGTTCTAGAGGCTTCGGCCCATTCCATCTCAAGTCTAAGGCCCACGCCGAGGAGGAAGAAGTGCCCGGGGACGAATGAAGGGAATCCAGATTGCCAGAATGTACTGCCGAGGACGACCCTGTCCTCAACAGGCCAAAATCATGAGAGAGGAAGGCGCCACATCGCCCGAGGCAATCCCCTTGAGGATCACAAAAGAGATTCCAAGCCCTATGGGCTAGCCATAGGAGCATGGTGGAGAAGCAACCCCAGGAGAAGCTGTCACCTCCGTATTAAATACCTACAGCTGACACCCTGACACCATTAATGTGGATGTGACCCTTGGACAGTGCGATGGGGGCCACAGCAGCTCACAGAGCACCAGAGAGAATGGCCGATGGGACATGCACTCGAGGATGGGCATGGATGACTGACAAGTGTAAGAGGAGGATGAACAGAAGAAGAGGATATATAACAATAGACATCTCACAAAGAAGGGGGGACGACTAGGAAGGAGAGGGAGGCCCAGAAACGGGGAGGCCCAGAGAAAGGAAGGAGGCTCCTGTGTGACCGAGAGGGGTTGGCGCATTCCCATCCTCGAGTGAGGGGTCCCTTCTCCCTGAGACGTTGGGCCGCCCGATTCTGTGTGCTTTTCATCCCCAAGACAAGTCGTCGCCTCATCAGAGCCCAACTTTTGGCCTCACTCTCTACAAATTCATTGTAATGGGCTCGGTCCGAAAACCGTGACCCTACAGTAATAAATATATTATAAAAAAACTAATTAGTCAAAGAGGGTGATAATAAAACCCAAAAAATGACAGCCCAACCAATTTTTAGATAAAAAACTCTATCTCTCTCTCTCTCTCTCTCTCTCTCTCTCAAAGTTCTCAGTTTTAGATCTCGAAACTATTTTTCTCTTAGTCTCAGTTTCAGGCTCTCAATCTCATTTCACAGCCCAACGAATCACTGGTGCAGTCGCTCACCGCTAGTCAATATTGCAGTTCCAGTGTGATGTTGAGAGAATGTTTTTGGTTTGTAACTTTGGTACAGGTCCGGTATACATTAATCGGTTGGATTACGATATTTATCTCGGTACATCCGAAATGATCCCGATATGGCCGATATTTGGATCGGTACAAAATTACTGTGTTTTTGTACCGGTCAAGTCACCAGAATGACAAATACCAGCTGTACTGGCCGGTACGGTACGAAATTCACTCCTTTACAACCGCTGCCTTTTCCTCAGATATTCTACTTTCTAAAACATCTGGCCTCCTCTCTTTCTACCATTACAGATTTGCAATCTTCAAATATGCAAAAATTATCATATTCAATCTTCTTATATAAATCTCTACAACGATTCTGCCAAGGTCTGGTCGTGATCCATTGTAGAATTCATTGTGTTTTATTGTTTTTTGTACTCATTGTTGCTATCTTGGTTATGGCATTTGCTTTTTTCTATTCTGGCCTCATTTCGTGTACATATGGTGATGGTTCAAGGGATATTTTTTTAGGTAGTTACCAAAAAACTTAAATTAAACATAACTGTTAGAAATATTGGAAGATTGTACTGTATTTCTCAATGAAAGAATATACATTAGTGCCTTATATAGGAGGCATAAGTGTGCGGTACAAGTAAAGTGTAGTACAAGTACAAGTGTGCTATATTAGTAAAGCAGTTGGGCCTAAAGCCCATAACATAACATAATATACATTAACAGCCCCCCTCAAACTCAAGGTGGATGTGAGACCAGCTTGAGGTTGTCAACCAAATCACGAGTGCGACCCGTAGGAAGTGACTAGGTGAAGATATTTGCAAGTTGATCTTTGGAGGAGACGGAGAAAAGCTTGAGAGCACCATGGACAAGATGATACCGGATAAAATGACAATCAATCTCGATGTGTTTAGTCCGTTCATGGAAGACATCATTGTGAGCAATATGAATGGCACTTTGGTTATCACAATAAAAGGGAGTGGCAGAGGATGTGGACACACCTAAATCCTTAATAAGTCATCGTAGCCAAAGGAGCTCAGATGTGGTATCAGCAAAGGCACGATATTCTGCTTTAGTACTGGAGCAGGCCATAAAGGTTTGTTTCTTACTTCGCCAAGAAATTAAAGAAGAACCAAGGAGAAAGCAATAACCTGCAATGTACCTGCGATCAGTGGAATCCCCTGCCCAATTAGCATCAGAGAATGCACGAAGTACAAGAAGAGACTGAGCTGAGTAGAAAAGGCCATGGAAGAGAGTGCCTTTCAGGTATCGAAGAATGCGCAGAACAGCAGCATAGTGAGTAGATCATGGAGTAGATAGATATTGGCTCACCTGATGAACAATATAGGAGATGTCTGGACGAGTGACTGTGAGATAAACTAGGTTGCCAATCAATTGTCTGTAAAGAGAAGGATTAGACAATGGTTTCCCTCCTGTGGGAGTTAGATGTGCATTAAGCTCAATTGGAGTGTCAACAGTTTTACTATCAGTGAGTCCAGCTCGAGACAATAGTTCAAAAGCATACTTGGCTTGAGTACTATAAAGTTCATCTGTAGAATGAGTGATTTCAAGACCCAAGAAGTAGCTGAGATGTCCAAGATCTTTCATCTCAAACTGCTGACTGAGAAAAACCTTGAGTTCTTAAATGCCATTAAGGTCATCACCAGTTATGATCATATCATCCACATATAGGAGAAGTAAAATAGTGCCTTTGTCAGTGCGACAAAGAAATAAGGCAGAATCATAATGATTGACCACGTAATTCAAGCGAGAGATGGTAGAGCTGAATTTGGCAAACCAAGCTCGTGGAGCTTGTTTAAGGCCATAAAGTGCACGTCGAAGGTGACAAACCTTGTTTGATTCAATAGAGAGACTAGGAGGAGGTTGCATGTAAACTTCTTCACTTAAATTTCCATTAAGGAATGCATTCTTGACATCTATTTGAAAAAGGTCCCATTTATTGGTAGCCGAAACAACTAAGAGGGCACGAACAGATGAGATACGAGCAACCGGAGCAAAAGTCTCTTCATAATCAATTCCATACTCCTGTGTGAAACCTTTTGCAACAAGGCGAGTTTTGTAGCGCTCAATGGACTCATTAGAGCGAGTCTTAATCTTGTAGATCCACTTACAACCAACCACAGATTTCCTAGGGGGGAAAGTCACCAAGTCCCAAGTATGGTTTTTAGATAATGCATCAAATTCCTCTTTCATTGCAATCTGCCATAAAGGGTTAGTGGAAGCCTCACGATAGGTGTGAGGCTCGTGCAGTGTAGCAAGGGCAATGTAACAATGATAGTCAAGTAAATGTGTAGGAACGGATCTTACTCGAGTTGAGTGACGAGGTGGAATGTCTTGTGCATGATCTTCAGGCGAAGCAGGAGCAGGGGACCCAAGCTCAGGGTTGGGTAGCTTGCCTTCAACCTGTTCATCTTCCACCTGTTCATTAAATGGTGAACTAGGAAAGGGATCAAGGATATCTAGTGGTTGGACAGAGAAGTCTACAGGAGAATCAGGAGCAACTATAGGAGGATCAGGAGCAATTACAAAAGGAATATGTACCTCATCTGGAAAAAAAAATCTAAGATAGAGGAGGAAGATAGGGAGGCACGGAAGTGAGAGAGCTCGACAAATGAGCGATGTTCCTAAAAGACAACATTGTGGGAGACACGAAGACGATGAGAGACAAGATCATAACACCGATACCCCTTTTGAGTTTCGCCATAGCCAAGAATACAACAAAGCCTTGATCGAGGCTCAAGTTTGTTATGCTCATGTGACCGAAGAAGAACGAAACAAGCAGAACCAAAGGAGCGAAGGTGGTGATAATCTGGAGGTGACCCAAAAAGGCACTCATATGGAGTTTGATTGTGGATAACAGGACTTGGAATGCGATTAATAGCATGAAGAGTAGCTTCGCCCCAAAAAGGAGCAAGAACTTTGGCAGAGAGAAGGAGAGCACGAACAGTGTCAAGAATATGACTAAATTTTCGTTCGGCTCTACCATTTTGCTGAGAGGTACCTAGACAAGTTAGGTGATGAATAGTGCCATAGGAATGCAAAACAGTTTGGAAAGCATATTGAGTGTACTCAAGAGCATTATCAGATCGAAAAATTTTGATACGTTTGGAAAATTGAGTTTCAACCATTTTTGCAAAATTAGAATATACTTGCAATAATTCAGAACGATGTTTCATATGAAAAATCTAGCTATAGCGGGAATAATCATCAATAAAGACAACAAAATATCGAGATCCACCAAAACTAGAGACAGGGGAAGGCCCCCAAACATCAGAATTAATAAGGTCAAAGATATCAGTGGATATTGATTCACTAGAATTGAAAGGCAAAGCTAGTTGTTTTCTTAACTGACATGAGACACAATCAAAATTTTCTGTAGACATTGAACCTAACAAACCTCTAGAAGCCAATTGTTGTACCCGAGAGGAAGATGCATGACCAAGACGAGCATGCCAAAGTGCAAGGGAAGGAATTGAAGAAACTGCAGCAGCTGCAGCAACAAAAACAGGAGCAACAAGTGGAAGACGAAGATTGTCCACGGGAAACATAGGCCCAACTCTGGGACCGGTCCCAAGTTCCTGTCTCGTCCTCGAATCCTGCACAATACATCCAGAATAATCAAATATAATGCGATAACCCAACTCAGTTAATTGTCCCACAGAAAATAAATTGTAAGAAAGGTCAAGACCATTAAAGACCCCAGGAACCAAAAGGTTGGAAGTCGAAACAGAACTGATATTATGACCAGACATTGTGGAACCATTTGCTGTGCGAATATTAAGAGGGTATGGTGCAGGTTTGAATTCAGAAAATAAGGACGAGTGAGGTGTCATGTGATTGCAACAAGCGGAATTCATAAGCCAAGAGGAGGGAGACATACCAGATAAAGCTGAGAGAGAAGAGGAGTAAGATGCATTACCAACCATACGAATGACATTGGTGATGATATTTTTAAGGTCATCTGTGGACATGGTGAAAGTGTGTTCTGAAGGCTTAGACTGTGCAAAGATGAGAGCCATTGGTTGGACACTCTCAGTGTTAGCAACAATAGCAGCAGAAATTGAAATAGCTGATTTGTTGCGACGATAGCAAGTCTCAATACTGTGGCCAAAACGTTTGCAAAAATTGCAAAAACGTTTGCTGGATTGTCGATGATAATTATTCCAACAAGAAGAAGACCTGTCCTTATTCTTCATTTAGAAGCAAAATATGCAAAAATAGATTGCAAAAATGAAATCTATGCGAAAAACTGGGTAAGGAGCACCTGGACTGCAAAAGTCAACGGTTAAAGTCAACCCACAGTCAAAGTCAATGAGGACGTCAGTTGACGTGGCAGGTGACGTCAACAAATGTGGTCGATGATGTCAGCAGCTGATGTGGCAGTGATGACGTCACCTAGGGCTGACGTCAGCTGGTGCAGGTCTGGTGCGTGGAGGCGCGTGAAGACAGTACTCGGCGCGTGAAGAAGTTTGTCGGTGCATGGAAGCGCGTGGAGCACGTGAGGCACTGATGCAGAATCTTTGGGTGGTGCGTGAGGGCGCATGGAGACTCCGGTGACTTTGAGGCTTTCACTGACGTGTAGATCGGTTGAAGACGATCTTAGTGATACCTCTATAAATGTAATCGGAGCAATATCAACGACGGTGACGATACGTGCAGTAGTCTGTGCAGTGTAGGACTCCTCAACGACAGCGGCTGTAGGTCCAGAACTCTAAGACAACGACTTGAAGACGTTAGAGGTTCAACGGCGAGAGGCTGTAGCGACTGTTGTGACGGCGGAAGCGATGTTGAGAATGGAGTAACACCAATAAAGACAAAACTACTAAGAAAAATGTCAGAGCAGTGGCTCTGATACCATGTTAGAAATACTGGAAGATTGTACTGTATTTCTCAATGAAAGAATATACATTAGTGCCTTATATAGGAGGCATAAGTGTGCGGTACAAGTAAAGTGTAATACAAGTGCAAGTGTGCTATACAAGTAAAGCAGTTGGGCCTAAAGCCCATAATATAACATAATATACATTAACAATAACATAATATACATTAACAATAACATAATAAAAAGATAAATTGAATATATCAATGTCACAAAAAAGATAATATTTGCTACAAACATGAGTCGAGTCACTAAGGAAAGAAAAGTTATTGCAACTACAAAACTAAAGAGAGCATAACTACTGGCACCGTTAAGAAGAACTCACGACTACAATATTTCTCTTTGTACCTTTTTTTGATAAAAAATAAAATTAGGGCTTATTTTTATACAATAGTTTGAACGAGTTACAAATTTAAATAATTAGGGATTCTTATTTTTAATTAAGCTTTTGGTTGAATAATTTTTTCACTTGTTATTGTTTGGATTATTTTTGTTGTTATTGGGCTAATTTTTATTGTTGTTATTTAAGCTTTGTTGTTTTTGTTTAAGGGGTTAAGGATTATGTTTGAGGGAGCATAATTATTTTTGAAGTAATGCTACATATGTTTACATTATTTTTACAACAAATCTATATAACAAACTGTTATTGTTAGGTAAAAAGTGATGTCAGTATTAAGTCTAGACTAGAATTAGTTGCAATTTACCACATAAGATTTGTTGTGAAAATATTGTTAATGTAGGCATTATGATAATTTTTGTTAAACTCAAATTCTTGTGTTTCTCAAAGTAAGGTGTTCAACATTTTTATTAGGATGATCAAAATAGGTTAGTTTACAAAACCTTGTTTCGTCTTATAGGTTATTTTCCCACAAGTGATTTCTCACAGACTGTTTTGGGTAATAATCCTTCATTTACTTGGCGGAGTATTATGTTTGCTCAACCTCTTGTTAAATATGGTTCAAGGTGGAGACTTGGTAATGGTGAGAAAGTTCGGATTTGGGGTGATAAATGGTTGCCCAAGCCTTCAACTTTCATGGTTTCATCCCCTAGGTTGTTTATGCCACAAGATATGAAGGTTGGAGAATTGATAAATAATGAAGAAGCTTCATGGAAGGTGGAGGTTGTTGATGCTCTGTTTTTGCCGCATGATGCAGAGGTTATAAAGGCAATCCCTATAAGCTCTAATCTGCCAGAAGACAAACTGATTTGGGCTTGGAGTAATAATGAAGTTTTTTCAGTAAAAAATTCCTATTGGGTTGCGTCTCAACAAGCCCTCCAAGTTCAAGCTCTGATGACAGCCAAGAAAAAAGCTTTTGGAAGCGCATACGGCGGATCAATGTGCCTCATAAAATAAGGCACCTCGCTTGGAGGGCTTGTCGAGACATCCTACCGGTGAAAACTAACCTTGTTAAAAGAAATGTTTTGCAGGTTGATACATGTGAAGGATGCAACACGAAGGTAGAGGATGTGATTCATTTTTTCTGGAAATGTACCTAAGCTAAAGAACTTTGGTCTTCAACGAAACTGGTGTTTCCTAACGTGATGGACCAGCTTTGCTCTTTTAAGAAGATGTCATGGTGTTTAATGATGGACAAAAAGAGTTCATTGGAAAATATTGAACTGTTACTGACTTGTGTGTGGGCGATGTGGAGTAACAGAAATGAAGTTCGACATGGCAGAACGCGAAAAGATGGAAGAACGCTGTTTCGGTGGGCAATGCAATACTTAGATGAATATCGGGCTGCTGTTGATCTCTTACTAGTACCTCAAATGTCTGTCCAGCATGTTCAGACATGGATTCCACCAACTACTCTGTGTCTCAAGTTCAATGTTGATGCTGTTGTGTTTGCAGAGCTACACTCTGTTGGAGTTGGAATCATAGCACAAGACTGGAATGGTCGTTTTGTAGCTGCAATGTGTAGGAAAATTCAAGCACCATTGGGGCCTCTTGAAGCGGAATCGAAGGCTGTTGAAATGGGATTGCAATTCGCAAGGAAGTTGGGTGTTTCAGACTTAACAATCGAGGGTGATGCGTTAATTGTCTCTAGGGCGTTGAATCAATCTTCCTCCTCAGTTCCAGCCTCAATTGATGCGGTGATTATGGGTATTAGATCAGCTGTCATGGAGTTCCATAATGTGTTTTTTTCTCATGTGAAACGCTCTGCAAATACCCCAGCACATTTGCTAGTAAAGTATGCCAAGGGCATAGTTCATCAGTGTATGTGGATGGAGAGTTGTCCTAGTTTCTTAGAATTAGTAATTCTTCATGATGTAAACTCTATTGTTATTTGATTAATATTATGTGTGTGCTTTCCTATCAAAAAAGAAAAGAAAAGGTTAGTTTAGTATATAATTATATTTTTCATATATATATATACACACGCGCGTGCGCACGCACATTTTTTTGCAAGTCAGGGTGGTCCTGTGACCACCCTAACTTAAACATGGAGTCACAACTGAAACACCATTTCTCCAATTAGCTAGCTTATAATGTTGGTCATGTTATGTGCATCTCATATGTCTATGACATATGTAACTTTTTTATGTTGTCACCTAGTGGTTTGGAGGGATTTTTTCCAAACTAGTTTGTATTTAAACTTAATTTATTCTTATAAATGGGCTTGTTGTCTTTTCATGATGCTATTTTGTCTACAGTGTAGATATTATAGCCATTGCTTTGCCAGTTGTTAGAGTTGGTTTAGTTTCTGTTATTATATCTGCTATTGAGTTGGTTTAGAACTTTACGTTAGGCTTGATTTTGTATATAAATATCATTCTAATTCTAATTCTCATTAGAGTAATGTTGCAAACATAACAAAATATCATAACAATTTTACAACATCCCTTAATTAACAATGACCAACTCACCCATGGACCAACCACACAATCTATATATAATTATTTTTAAATATTTTGGTATGATGTGAAATTGCTAATTTGATTACACATTTCTCTCTCTATTCTAGCCTTCTTGTTGCTTCTCTATCCCTTGTTCTTTATGCTTCAGTGTCATTCTCTAAAAACTTTACAAAACCTTTACATGCCATTAATTCCTCGAAGTTTTAACCATGGCCTCCAACTCCAACTCTTCTCACCCACCACCACAGTCTAATAGGTCCATAGGTCCAAGTAGCGTCCCCAAAGAAGAGTTTTCCTGGTTATGTACGTTAATTGTGACACTCTCAATAATATTGTTTCTATGTTTACTTACCTGGTTCATACTTTCAAGGGATAATGATCCACTCCTTGATTTCACCCTTCATGATTTCTCTGTTTCCAATTTTCAAACTTTAGATTCACGATTGGTTGCTGAATGGGTAGCCAAATTCACCATTCGCGTACACGAATATGACTCGAACCTAGGCTCCACATACCTAGTTTCCACAAAGGGTTTGGAAGGAGATCAAAGGGAGGTGCAGAATTGGGTGTTGGGGGACATAAGGAAGGACAAAGACAATGGGATTGTGATTTTTGGCATGCAGTTAGTCATGTGGACTCCAAGATACAGGAGGTCTTATTGGGCTCGGTGTTCGGATTTGATGGTGGATTTTAATTAGCCGAAGTGGGTGGCTACTTTAGATTGGCTTAGAGATTGCTATGTTTCTAAATGGAATCGTACTTTACATTCACTGTATTAATAGATAGTAATGGAGGGAAAAGTGGGGTTTGAACTAAATGTAGGTAGCGGTGTGGCACTACAAATGATATCGTTATCATTATTACTGGGATATCGCTTGAATCCCGTATTTGTATTTATGTACTTCTTTTTAGTGATTATTTGTACTTTGATCAATACAACGATGTGTTTGTAATTTAATTATAGAATATAATGTATTGTATCTAAGAATATGCATCTATTAGACTCATACTTATATTTAATTAATAAACTCCATGGTTTTAAAAACTGGTACATTGAAAGAACTGGAATTGGGACTAGTTACCAGTTTTCTGGTCGAATTGGGGTCTGACCAGTGGTCGAATATGTGACGTCATAAATAATTTAATTAATAAATAAATAATTATAAAAAATAATAAAATTAAATAAATAAGAATATAGCTATTGATATTTACTATAAAAAGATATAAAATTTTAGAAGTATTTTCATGTCAAATTTAACTCAAATAAAAAAAAAATTATCCTTTTTTTAAAGGAAGAAAAAGAAATTAACCTAAACAAACTACCAAATAAAAAAGGTTATGGTTTTAAAGTTTTACAATCATATATAATTTTCATTACTTTTAATAAAACCATTATTTATTTAAAAAAAATATTTATCTATGTTAATATAATTTCACATCTAAATATTTCTTCTAAAAAAATTGTATTTATTATAAACTTTTTTATGCTTGTCTTGAATATTGCAATAACCTTACTGGTGTTTACGATGTGCAAATAAATGTAGAATCACAAAGTGGTCTCACTCTCCAACCCAACCATCAACGTGGCCAGAGGACATCCAACCACATTTATACCAAACTTTTTAAAAAGATAATCCTCTCCTCTCACTCCAAAGAAGAAGTATCGGCAGGGCTGGAGTTTCCTCTCTCTCTGTTTCCTCCAAAGCCTAATTCGGCTCCTCACCCAAACCAATAGATATTTCTTATTTCATAATAATTTTCTCACGTATTCTTAAACAAATATGAGATTTTACCTAAGCTAAGTGTCTCCCCAAACCTCCTTTTATCCTAGATCTGAGATTTTACAAATTAAAGAAGAGCAATCTTGCACCTTCCTCGTCAGAAGCCAAGAAGTCGAAGAAAGTTTGCCATGAGAAGCAAAGTAGAGGTAGTGAGGGCCGTGAGGGTGACAGAGGCGTGATTATGAGAAGAAAAAAAAAAATTTGAGAGAGCGAGAGAGACTGAGAGTGGGGTGAGGTCATTGTGGTGAGTGTGAGGCAGTTAGGGTTAGAGATTTAGAGTTTGTATAGGTTTGCCTTTGCTCAAAATGATGTAGTTTTAGGTTTCAACCCTATCGGCCAATAATCGGTTCAACCATACCGGTTTTCGATTTTTACGATTGAACTGGCAGTTTTCGGCTATTCTCGGTTTTTGGATGATTTTTGTTTTTAGACATAATCAGATCGAATTAGTGACCGGTTCCTGGTTAAACCAGTCAGACCTGTCGGTTCGGTTCAGTTTTTAAAACCATGGTAAACTCACATCACAATGTGGATTTATTTCCATAAGGTGCTTGGTCTTGAATTTATTGATGGGTCTATAACTCTACGTGGCATACGGCAATGATTGGATGGGTTTATTAGAAGGGGTACCAAAGGTAGCATCTGGATCTTTAGAGCAATTGCATTAGTGAGTGTAAAATTTCTGTTTATTTTGCAAAAAAAAAACATACTTTTTCTATTTTACACACCTACTTTTACAAAACACCCGTATCAGTATATTTATTCTAAACATTTATTCAATAAAATATTCATTCTTTTACACTATCATCTCTCTTGTTGGGGACATATTTTTATGTAATTAGCATATCCTTTGACAAAACGCACTTTATTTGTATTTGGATAAATCTAAGTAGGTTCAAGATGATCATTACAAGTGGTTAAATTGAAGACATAAAGACTACTTAAGAACTGCTCAAGAAAAGTGCAAATCTATAGGCCTCGATACCTCCTCAATAGAAGCTCGATCTGTCGAGATTCATTAAATCTCAACAAATGTCTCGATCGATCGAGCTTACGGGTTTTCAGATTATAGTCAGCAATGTTTTTATTCTAAAAGGCTATTTGTTTATGGGTTTGTATAATCTTTATTGGATTAGGAAAACCCAAGGTTTGTGTAAACCTATTTGGAATAGAAGAGCCCATTAAGCTCCTATTTAAAGGAGGTGGGAAAAAAAAAAACCTAACCCTAGAGAGTTTCATAAGGTTTTCTTTTTGATACCCTAGCTTCCTTCTACAGAAGAAAGAGTTCTTGCTACGTTTCTTGTACGACTTTGGGTTCTATAACCAAGCAAAGTCTCTTGCACCAACATTGAAGATCTTATTGGTGTTTCTATGTAAAGCTGCTACAAATCAACTACAACAATCAAAGGGTTGCTGTGGAGTTACCCATGTACTGGAATTCGTGCAAAGGAGTAAGCCGCATACTGGGATCCCCGTAATTAGTTAGTCACGTACTTGGGAGTCGTGCATCAGAAAGGAGAACTGTCACAACAGAACAAGACCAAGTGGGTATTGGGATAAGGGTTCAACTATAGGTTGGTAAGGTACTTTGGATTCCTTTACTTGTAACCGCTTGTTGTGATAATAGTGGAGTTTTGGGAGTGGTGACCTAAAATCACCTGGTGGGGTTTTTGCTGTTAGGTTTTCCCCATTCGTAAACAAATCACCGTGTTATTTATTTTCCGCTGTATAATTAGTTTATTGGTGATTTGTTTGTGCTATCACGCGTTTGCATGATAAATTTATTAATTAATAACTTGGCTAATTAATTAATTAATTCCTATCACAAGGGGTCATTTAGTTTGTGGCCTATCATCTCTCTCTCACAGATCTAACACAACCCACCCAGCCACCATCTTCAAGCACTATCATCAAGCAGCCAGCTTCCATCGTCAACCCACCCAACCACCATCATCAAGCAACCAACCTCTATCATCAATCCATCCAACCACCATCATCAAGCCACACAACAACCCAACCACCATCAATGAAATCCAAATACCCATTCAGCCCAGCCACCATTAATGAAATCCAAAAACCCATTCAACCCAACCATGTGAAATCCCAAAACCCACTAATCAAACAAAGGTTAAAAAAGGATCAAAACCCACTTTTCAAGATCGATGCCTCCCACTGTGCAACAAGATCAATGCCTCTAGCCTCCCATTGTTTAGCCATGGAAGCTTTAATAAGCCAACAATATATGCACTTCAACATCGCACCCTAGGTGCGTCAAAGCCCATGATGCATAACCCGTGTTGATCTGTGGGTTCGGCCATAGAAGAGGAAGATTATGAGATGAGAGAAAGAGAGAGCTGAAAGGGTTGATGCAGATAAAGAAAAAGAGAGTGAGAGGGACCAGAGAGAAAAAAAAATACTGAAATATTAAATGCAAAGGTACAGTAACCGTGCATATATGCACGGTTACTACAGCACATGTGAATATATGCAAACTTATGCACCCACTGATGTGGGTATTTTTTTGGGTAAAATGTGTAAATTTAGATACTTTTTCTATTACCCACTATCTGATGCAGGTGCTTGTAGGGTGTTGGCTTTGGGTATATTTGCACTTGGGTTTTTTTGCTTGGTTTGGGTTATTTTTATTTTTTACTTTTTGTTGCTTTGAATTTTGGAAAAATATTTGTATTATTCTTGAAATATTTGCAGCCCATTTGTTTTCATATTTCCTATTTTGGATATATATATATATATATATATATATATATATATATATATATATATATTCATTACTTATATTTTCCCACAATTTATCAGGAACTAAATAGTGTGGTTTTGTGGGCAAAATTGTGGAAAATATATGATATTTGAAGGTGTGACGAGTTGCATCTAAATGTGGATAATTTTGTGGGTGTAAATTTTTTATCCTGTAAACATTTTGTTTGACACATCTAAATTGCCGTCGTTAAGGAAAATAATGAAATACACTTATTAGTAAAAGATTAAAGAATATAATGCAACAAAATTTTTTACGATAACTATGTTTAAGTCTAAAACATGTATAAATCAATATTTTACTCTGCTATTGACTGCACTATAAATATTATCTTGGACAAGTACATGCTCATGCTCTCCAAAATCCAAATGCATTATATCAACAACTTTATTTTGGGCATAACATAATTCTTTCCACAACTTAGTGAAATGATAGGTTGTGAATAATTATCAACTATTTTCATGTAGATGCACTTAATTTTAACATTATTTTTATTTTTCAACACTCACAACATCGTATTTTAACAAATTATAAAAAAAAAAAGGTTATGTCACTAGATCTGTTGGTTTAGTAAACTAAACTTCTACTTTAAAAAAAAAAATGTTATTTCTTTTCTCACAAAAAAAGGTCCCAATAAACCGTAAGTCACTTTCAAAAACTTAAATCGATACTTCAAGGCGGCTTACAAATTAATTGCTTCAAGCTTCCAACCGCTACCTTTTCCTCAGATACTCTACTTTCTAAAACCTCTGGCCTCCTCTCTTCCTACCATTACAGATTTGCAATCTTCAAATAAGCAAAAATTATCATATTCAATATTCTTCTTATATAAATCGCTAAAACGATACTGCCAAGGTCTAGTCGTGATCCATTGTAGAATTCTGTTTTATTGTTTTTTGTACTCATTGTTACTATCTTGGTTATGGCCTTTGCTTTTTTCCATTTTGGCCTCATTTCATGTACATTTGGTGGCAGTTCTAGGCTTTTTTTTTTAGAGTCTTTACCAAGAAACTTAAATTATACAAAATCTAATAAAGAGATAAATTGAATATATCAACTTTACAAAAAAAAAAAAAAAAAAAAACACACACACACACACATGCAAAATCATGAGATATTACATTTTCTTTCTACTAACAAAGAGAAAAAGAAAAGAAAATTTTAATAAGAGAAGAAAATGGGAATTAAGGATGTTGAGATGAGAGTAATAAAGTGAGAGAGAGAGTCTGATATGATAATAGAAAATAAAAACAATGGAGAGAGAGAGAGAGAGAGATAAAAAAGATGATATCTACTACAAATACAAGTTAAGTCACTAAGGAAAGAAAAATTATTGCAACTACAAAACTAAAGAGAGCATAACTACCGGCATCGCTAATTAAGAAGAACTCATGACTACAATATTTCTCTTGGTACCTTTTTCTAATGAAAAATAAAATTAGGGCTTATTTTTATACAATAGGTTGAACGAGTTACAAATTTAAATAATTAGGGATTCTTATTTTTAAATAAGCTTTTTGTTAATAATTTTTTCACTTGTTATTGTTTAGCTTATTTTTGTTGTTATTTGGGCTAATTTTTGTTGTTGTTATTTAAGCTTTGTTGTTTTTATTTTTGTTTTTGTTTAAGGGGTTAAGGACTATGTTTGAGGGAGCATAGTTATTTTTGAAGTAATGCTACATATGTTTACATTATTTTACAACAAATCTATGTAACAAGCTGTTATTTGTGGGTAAAAAGTGATGTCAGTATTAAGTCCATATTAGAATTAGTAACAACTTACCATATATGATTTATTGTGAAAATATTGTTAATGTAGACATTATGATAATTTTTGTTAAACTCAAATTCTTGTGTTTCTCAAAGCAAGGTGTTCAACATTTTTATTAGGATGATCAAAATTGGTTAGTTTAGTATATAATTCTTTTTTTTCTTTTATATATATATATATATATATATATATATATATAGACACACACACACACATTTTTGCAAGTCAGGTGGTCTTGTGACCAACCTAACTTATACATGGAATTGCTCTGACAAAGCATCAATGTAATCGTATAAAGAATTCCAATTTTGTGGACAACTGAAGCACCATTCCTCCAAGCAGCTAGCTTATTATGTTGGTCATGTTATGTGCATCTCACATGTCTATGACATATGTAACTTTTTTATGTTGTCATCTAGTGGTTTGGAGGGATTTTTTCCAAACTAGTTTGTATTTAAACTTAATTTGTTCCTATAAATGGGTTTGGTGTCTTTTCATGAAGCTATTTTGTCTACAGTGTAGATATTATAGCCGTTGCTTTGCTAGTCGTTAGAGTTGGTTTAGTTTTTGTTATTATATCTGCTGTAGAGTTGGTTTAGAACTTTACGTTAGGTTTGATTTTGTATAAAAATATCATCCTAATTCTAATTCTCATTAGAGTAATGCTACAGACATAACAAAATATCATAACAATTTTACAACATCCCTTAATTAGCAATGACCAACTCACCCATGGACCAACCACACAATCTATATATAATTAATTTAATTATTTTGGTATGACGTGAAATCGCTAATTTGATTACACCTTTCTCTCTCTGTTCTAGCCCTCCTGTTGCTTCTCTCTCCCTTGTTCTTCGTGTTTCAGTGTCATTCTTTAAAAACTTTACAAAAAAACCTTCACGTGCCATTAATTCCTCGAAGTTTTAACCATGGCCTCCAACTCCAACTCTCCTCACCCCCCACCACAGTCTAATGGGTCCACAGGTCCAAGTAGGGTCCCCAAAGAAGAGTTTTCCTGGTTATGTACGTTACTTGTGACACTCTCAATAATATTGTTTCTATGTTTACTCACTTGGTTCATACTTTCAAGGGAAAATGATCCACTCCCTGAAGTCACCCTTCACGATTTCTCCATTTCCAAGTTTCAAACTTTAGATTCACGATTGGTTGCTGAATGGGTAGCCAAATTCATCATTAGTGTACACATATATGACGTGAACCCGGGCTCCGCACACCCAGTTTTCGTGGCCCAAATGACATTCGAATATATTGAAAGTTTTGTGTCATACAAGGGCCATATACTGGCCGTTAACTCTACAAATATAGGAAAAAATGAGTCGGAAATTATTGGTCTCACGAGCATAAGCATCAAATTTTCCACAGAGGGTTTGGAAGGGGATCAAAGGGAGGTGCAGGATTGGGTGTTGGAGGACATAAGGAAGGACAGAGACAATGGGACTGTGATTTTTGGCATGCAATTAGTCATGTGGACTCCAAGATACAGGAGGTCTTATTGGGCTCGGTGTTCGAATTTGATGGTGGATTTTAATAAGCCGAAATGGGTGGCTACTTTAGATTTGCCCAAAGATTGCTATGTTTCTATATGGAACCGTACTTTACATTCATTGTATTAATAGATAGTAATGGAGGGAAAAGTGGGGTTTGAACTAAATATAGATAGTGGTGTGGCACTACAAATGATATCATTATCATTATTATTGGGATATCTCTTGAATCCTGTATTTGTATTTATGTACTTCTTTTTAGTGATTATTTGTACTTTGATCAATACAACGATGTGTTTGTAATTTAATTAAAGAATATAATGTATTGTATTTAAGAATATGTATCTACTAGACTCATGCTTGTATTCAATTAGTGAACTCATATTACAACGAGCATTTTGGTTTCCATAAGGGGCTAGCTTGGTCTTGAATCTCTTGATAGGTCTATGACTCTAGGTGACATACGATAGTGGTTGGATGGGTTTATTAGAGGGGGCAACAAAGGTAGTGTTTGGATCTTAATGGTGTTAGCTTTGGGTATATTCGCACTTTGGATTTTTTGCTTGGTTTGAGAGAATTTGTTTTTACTGTGCAACTTAATAGTGTGGTTTTGTGCACAAAATTGTTGAAAATATACGATATTTGAATGCGTGAGGAGTTGCATCTAATTGTTGATTATTTTGTGGGTCTAAATTTTCTTTTCTTGCGTAAGCATTTTGTTTGACATATTTAAATTTTCGTTCCTTTAGGATAGCAATGAAGCACACTTATTATTAGTAAAATATTATAGATTATAACAGTGACGGAGCTAAGATTTTAGTCTAGAGGGGGCAAAATTAAAAAAACAATATTAAAAGTAAAAATAATCTAAAAAATATTAATCAATAATAATAACAAAATAATGGTAAGAAAATATGAATATATTTCATAGTATTAAAATAAATAAACAAAAATAACCAATTCGTAGTCATAACTATAACAAATTTTACAAATTGATGTGGTAAAACCGTAAAAATGTGAGTAGTGTTACTTAAACAATATAATGAATATATATTTGAAATTATTTTTTGTGATTGGTGAGATGCTAATTTGTAAGACATAAGTAGTAAAATTTGTAATATCTCTAGCATCACTTAATAATAAAATGCTGTGAAATGTATCACAGTGAAAATGGTGAAAATAAAGATATTAAATAAAAAAGAAAAAGTAGTGAAATAGGTGCAAGACAGACAAAAACTACTCATGAGAATAGTGAAATGGTGAAAAGGTTACATGGTTTGGTCTTTGAAAATAACTTTTTCTTCATTTCTTTTTCTTGGGTCACTTTCAGGTGGGTGTCCTTTTTTTTTTTTTTTTTTTCTCAGTGTCTCAGGGACTAACTAGAGTATACTACATATGCAAGGATGTTTTAGGAGTCAGAGGGGGCAGGTGCCCCCCCCCTCGCCCCCCCTCTAGCTCCGCCCCTGGATTATAATAAAACGAAAAAATTTTACAATCTCTAGTGTTGGCCAATTGGGATGCCAAATTGACATTAGGGAACCGTGATGCTCACTTGAAAATTTTCTTTGATCCCTTTACTTGCATTGTGTATTACAAAGAAGGCCCTCTCTCTTGTTCTTCTATAGCAGAGCCTATACACCTTGGGCCTATGATACAAAAGACAGTGCACATTAGGTTTGATAGGATGGGTTGTGGGGGTGAGCAGCCCTTTGTAGAAGATCAAGTTCTCAAGGAGATTGTTGAAGATGGTGCTAGTGGAACATTGCAATACAGTGTGAGAATGCATATCAAGGCAGACTATGGGATCTCTGTTTGGTTATACAACATGGTCATCAAATCTCGATGTCCAGATTTAAAGGTTGAGTTTGTAGCAGCTAATGGGGAGGGAAAGATAATTGGGGGCCAGCATAATTGTTCAGCTCCTTTGGTAGAATTTTGAATGTAATGCTCTGTTTGATAATGTGGGTCTTCGTCTCTCTTTTTCCTTTTTATTTAATTACTTATAATTTTTATTGGTGGAAACTGCAGAATGGTTGATGTTAATGTTATGGTAGTATAACATTAACATAACAATAATGTAATTAATTTCACATCGACAATATAATAAATAAATTTATTTATTATTTTTATCTGTTTTTAAAAGTTGACATATCAATTTTATAGTCTTACATAATAAAATTTGTTTATAACATTACTATAAGTTTATATGCTAGTGGTATAAATTTTTGCAATTGCTAAATTGTTTCATTTGATGCAATGTGCTGATGTGGAATTTCAATTTTTTAAAATTTTATTATTTTTTATTATTTTTTTATATAAGATAGAAAATCAACTCTACCTTAATTTAAATGTATATGTATGTGAAACTTCCTCATGGAGATTTAAATCTTAACCTTTGCTCTTCACACCCTACAAGCACTTATACTTATAAAGTGACCACTGCACCAAGGGTGCGTGATGGTAATTTTAACTTTCTATAGTGTTTCTTTTTTAACAATATATTTCAATCAATAGTCGCAACTGATTGAAAGCCTCTAAGAGCATTAGCATTCGAATGCTAATGCCATATCTAAGAGGAATTTAACATTATAAACCTAAAACCCTTCTGCATCAAAGAATGGTAAACAGCAGTATTGCAAATTTTTTTGCAATACTGCTACAGTACAATTCTAAACATAGAATTGTACTGTTCACAGAATTGCAAAAAAATAATAATATTTTATTCTCCTATTTACCCCGGAATTTCTCTCTCATCCCTCTCATTTTTCTATGCTTTTCTCACTCTTCCTTCTCTTTCTCCATCTGCTCGCTCCTCTTTGAAGCTTCATCGCCAAAATTTCTCACCCATCTCCGAAATTTCTCACCCATCTCACACGGCCACTCTCTCATCTCTCATTGCATGGCCTCTCATCTCTCATCGCACGGCTTCTCTCTCATTGCACCGGTGTTGGGTTTTGGATTTTTGAGGTTGGAGGTTGGATCAGCGTGGATTGGCGAGCTGGGTTTGGATCGTTGGGTTGGGATCGGTTGATGGTGGGTTTGGATTGGTTGATCGGTGGGTTTGAAATGGTGGATCTGTTGATTGGTGGGTGGATCGTTTGGGTTGATTATCGGTAGCTCCGATGGTGGCTCCGGTGATGATTTTTGGGTATTTTCGACGGCCTGGGTTTCAAATCGACGGCATGGGTTTGTTGATCGGTGGCTTGGGTTTGCTAATCGGTGGCTTGGGTGGTGGGTGTGTGGGCCGTTGTTGGCTCCAACTAGTTTGATGGTTGTGTGTGTGTGTGTGTGGCTTTGTTGTGGTTGGGTTGTGGCTGAAGTGGCTGGTTATTCTAGGTTTCCGATGGGTTTTTTTTTTTCCTTCTGTTGTGACGCTGGGTTTTTTTTTTTTTTTTTTAATATGGGTTTTTGTTCCAGTAGGATTTTGGTGAGCAGTGGGCAGTGGTGGCTTGGGTTTTTCTGGGCTTTTGTTTTGATGGGTCTGTGTGTGTCACACAGGTGTTGAGGGAGAAAGAGAGGAAGGCTTTTTGTGTTGAACCGGTGTTGAGGGAGAAAGAGAGGAAAAAAAAGACTATTGGAAAGCCTAGGAAAACAAAAGTTTCGGTTAGAAAAAAAATAATAAAGAAAGATTTAAAAATAATATTTTAATAAAAATAGAAGTTTGGGATGTGGAGGTATTGTAAAATAAGATGGTATAAATGATAAAGTAGTTTTTAGAATTGTAAAATAGAATAGCATTGCAATTTTCCAATGCTAATGCTCTAAAGCAAGACCATGCCATTCAGAAATTATATAAAGGTGTTGGAAGACTAAATTTGAAGATGTATTCCAAAATTATTTCATTTATTAATAAATTTTTTACTTTTTTTTTTTTCAAAAATAAGAGAAAATTATATCGAGGGAAGGTTTTCTTCATAGAATCTTTGGATGTCATACCCATTGTTTTGGTACGATACGTTGTTTTAAGAGGATCTAGTATATCCAGTAAAATCATATGATCATGTATTTTTAAAGTGATATAATTTTTATCATCCTCCAGGAATATTATTTCTTAACCCATAAAGTACGTAGGTATTATGCCTTAAATTTCTTAATTAAAATCAATAACATAACTATATTTACCAATGCATCAAAAGCAATATATTTCTTTTCAAAGACAATTAGATTCAATTATGTTATTTGTTTGTTATCTCATGGTTCTAATTATTTGAGAAACTTAATTAAAATATAATACTTACGTAACTGGAATTAAGTTTTACTCATTAATAAAAAAAAAATAATGAATTGAAATAATGAGCCCTCACTATATACCTAATAAAAAAATTCTGATTATAATGGGGCATGCATCTTGGCGTACTATGAGGAAGATTCACAATTCACAACATTTTGTTAGCATCTTTTTTATTGGAATTGTGCTGGGAATGGACGCATACAACAATACCATGTACATTTCTGTTATATGTATAAATTTTTAGAGTGCATTTGGATAAGAGTAAAAACTTTTTGCTTTTTGCTTTTTGTTTCAGTTTTTTTCAAAAAATTTTAATTTTAATTTTTTGAAAATAAACTAGTTTTTAGTTTTTTGACCATACATTTAACATAAAAAATAATGAATTTTTTTTTTTTTTAATAAATGCTATGCAAATAAACTAACATAAATAAGATACAGTCAAACGGACACTCAGTTGAAATGCTATTTTTAATATTTTTAGTACATATCAAATCAATTTCATTGATAACATATAGTAATTACATTACATCTGTCATCATTGTTTTTTTTTTTTTTTTTTTTTTTTTTAATTTGGGATTATAGTATGAGTTTCATTTATTTTTTTCATGAAACAGATGTAATTTTACATTGACAATTCAATCTTTTAAAAAAAAATATATATATATCCAGAAACCACCTGTGAGTTTCAGTTGGTATTGTTGTAGTTGTATCACTTTCTTAACAACGAAAAAAAAAATAACAAAAACAAAATAACCTCTAAATGTGAGTATAGACACCTCTCATGATCGTCCTATTTTTTATGTAACTGCCATTCTTTGTTTGATCATTTCAACCTCAAAAAACATAGTCTTTTCTTGAGACACAGAAACCATAATGCCATGGCTACTCTGTCCCAAGATGAACCAGGTCAGTTTTCAAACCCAGTCCAAGACCATGGTCTGTCACAGCCAAGAAATATTTCTCACACAGTGAGCTATGGACAAAGCCATGTTGGTTACGATTGCTCTCCTAACACGTACCGTTACGCAACTCTGCAGCCACCAGCATCACACACATTTTGCAATTCTGGTTGCATTCGCTGCTTCATTGCGATATCGAGCGTGTCCATTTTGTTCGTTTTATTCGCCTTCCTCTTGGCATTTTTCGTCGTACACCCAGATTTCCCAGTTTTCGTAATGGACACATTTTATATATCCAATTTCATCAACACCTCCAACCCAAAATTCACAGCCGATTGGGAGGCTAATATTTTGGTTAATAACCCAAGTGAGAAACTCAAAGTTCATATCGATGGAGTTGAGAGCTATATGTTTTATCAAAGTGAATTCTTAGCCACCTCTAGTACGGACCTAAATTTTCACGTAAAACCAAAGGGACATAGCTTGTTGCATGTGAAAATGTCCACGAACAATCCGGATCAACCCGAAGTGAAACAGTGGGTTGTGGATGCTATGAGCCGAGACCGAAACGAAGGGTCGTTGAGCTTTAATATGAGAATGCTGGTGTCATCTTCATTCAAAGCTGCGACTTTCAACTTTGATGGTAAGGACCGTATCTTGAAAGTTTACTGTGATAATTTGGATGTTGTGTTTGTGGGTACCGGTCCCAAAGGTTTTGGAGTTTTATCTAACGGTCAATCTCAGCCATGTTCAATATCTATGTGACGACTATAAGATATGGAATAAGTTTTTTTCTTTATTTGTTTTTCCTTGATTTTCCCAATCTTTGTATATTTTTTGAGTAAGATGATTAAAGATGAATAATGATATCATCAAATCAATGGTTTAAATTCAAGTTTTTGTAATCTAAAATAATGCATAAAATATAAATTTATAATTATTAGGCTATATAATACTATTGCTTATAGTTACACTACCTAGTGCAAATTGAACTTAATCTTAATTTGCATATTCTTTCCTTTTTTTGGGAGTTTCTATATTTTCTCCTGTTTTAAGATAATGCTGGGTTTGATTGCAAAGAAAGCAATAGGCAATAATTAGAAAATGGATATAGTGGAATATATATATATATACAGACACATTATACACACATTATAGGGGTAAGTTACGTAACATAGTAAACCCGTCTCAGGCAAACCGATGTGAGATTGGCCTAAGTCAAGTGGTGTTCGGAGGAGATAAATCACTGGCGCTAATTCAAGGGATTCTGAGTGAATAAGAGGCAAGCTCAGTATTGATAGGCCAATTAATTGCAGATATATACTAGATTACACCCTAGCAGGGGTTTCAATGGAGGAGCTTTGGATTGAATGGTCAATAGAGTTCTGGCACATGCACTAGCTAGCACAGTTGCTCGCAGAGTTGATAATAGCCTGCAACTATGGATGGAGGGTCTCCCTCATGAAGTTGTATGGTTGGCAGAGGAGGACTTACTTCATTAGCTTATGAAAGTTTGATATGTTTTCACTTAAAAAGAAAAAAAGCACTCTAATGGGAGCCATAGTCCATACATAGAGATAGAATCTTATCTACTTGGTGGTGATTGTGGACATACACAATCTACTTAAACTTTCCATGGAGGTAAAAATAAGTATATATATATAAAAAAATCTTATAGTTTTAAAAATAATAAATTAAATCTTGAAGATTTAAAAGGTAATGGATTGCAAGTAAAACCCGGTCTCTATAGTATACCTTCTAGGTCTCCTATTTTCAGTTAAGAAGCCACGTTTTTATATTAATTTGGTAATTTACACTTTCTCCCATTTATCTATTAGTCAATTCACAATTTGTAACCTCCCTCCACCCCTCGCCAACCATAAAATCGATCAATGTTCCTCCTTATTTTATTCTTTTCGATTAAGATCAATGTCTCTCCTTAAGTAATGGAAATAGGCAAATACCTCCAACCATTTGTATTTTTGTTAGCACATAACAAAATATTTTGATTCGTTGATTATTCCATTACAAAGTTACTAAAATACCCTCTACCAATTATCAAACAATGAGTCTGACCTATTAATAAATTGCTAATAAATTGAAATAATGGATTATAAATTTTGATTATATGGTGGTTCAAGTGATATCTAGTGGTCATAATATTTTTGATGGTGTTTTATGTTTGTGGTTCGAATCATACTTTATACTCCTTCACTATCTACCTATTAAAAAAAACGAACAAAAAAAAATAATTATGATTATAATGTGGCTGGCACCATACTAAGAGGAAAATTAACGACATTTGTTAGCATCAATTTTATGGCTATATTATATACAGTTCATTATATGTCTAGCTTCCTAGTGAAAAATGCTATTTTCAACTTCTTTAGTACTTGTTTCTCAAAAAAAAAAAAAAACTTCTTTAGTACTTGCCACATCAATTTCATGGACAACATATAGTACATTACATCTGTAAATTAACAGCCTGGCTACAATAATGTGGATATATACGAATTTCAAGCCTCTTAATTATAATCATCCTATTTTTGGAACCACTTCAACTGTCATTAATTCTTTGTTTGATTATTTCAACCTCAAAAACATTGTCTTTCTCCTGGAATCGTTCTTAGGACATAGAGAAACCATACAACCATGGCTACTCTGTCCGAAGGACAACCCAAAAAAGAACCTGGCCAGTCCTCGGACTCGGACCAAACCAGTCACCCTCAAGCCACAGCCACAACCACAGCCACAGGTCAATCTCATCCTCAGCCACAGCCAACAACAAATTATCCTAATACAATGGGGTACCCCCCCGTCATGGGGTACCCTTATCCACAAGCACCACAAGGCTATGCATCATCTTATATGGGTTACCCTCCTAATGAATACAACTCCTACGCTTATTCTCAAACACCAACACAATCCAATGTCAGACGCAATTCGACCTTTGTTCGTCTTGTCCTTGTGATAATGACCATAGTTGCTCTATTCACAGTAGTGTCAACCGTTGCACTATGGTTCATTCTACGCCCAGAAGTCCCAGCTTTCAGAGTTGAAGCATTATCTGTTTCCAATTTCAACACCACCAATTTTGATCAAACAGCCAATTGGGAGGCTAATGTTACGGTTGAGAACCCAAATCAGAAACTCAAAGTTTATTTTAACGAAATTAAGAGTTACGTGGATTACAAAGATGAGTATTTAGCGCAATCTTTTGAGGACCCTTTGTCCCTAGAAATAAAGGAACATGATGTAATGAATGTGAAGCTATCTGCGAACAATGTTGTTGAACATGTGGTGGATCAGAAGCTGGTGGATGATATGGCCCGTGACCGAAGCCAAGGGTCGTTGATTTTTAGGATGAGGTTGATAGTATCGACCACGTTTCGACGTGGATCATGGTGGAAAAAAACCCGTACCTTGAAAGTTCGCTGTGAAAGATTGAAGGTTGAGTTTGCGGGTGGCGCAGGTGTTGGAACTTTACCTGTCGGAAAGTCTTGGCCGTGTTTAACATTTGTGTGAGTAATTAAGATGAGTTTTTATTTTATTTATTCTTGAGATCTTCTCCTAGACTCCAACTTTCATGATGAATGTAAATGTATGTAAGTTTACTCTCTCTTTTTTTCTTTTTTAATGTTGGGTTTGATTGCAAAGAAAACAATAGGGAAGGAAATGGAAATATTATACTTTTATTAGGTTTCAATTGGATTGGTTTTCCGGGATATCCTTTTATCTTCTTCACAATTTATTGCCTAATCGGCTGGATAAGAAAATTGAAACATCAAATTCCTTGTTATAGCCTAATGCCAAGCTGAAAAGATAGCTGGTGTTGGGGGCAAAACTTTATTCTCTAATGAATCTTTGGGCTTTATATATCCATACAATCGGATTAGACATTCTTGCTGCATCTTGTTTTGTTTTGTTATTCTTAATTAAAAAATTAAGGTGAAAGTTTAATAATAATTAAAAAAAAAAAGAAAGATAATTCACTCGAATTCTAGATTTTGTGTTGGGTGCATATATATTCTTACGCGACAAAATTATAAATTCTTTAAAATTTCTTGCACTAACTTGCCATGTTTTGAAAATCTCATAATGTCTTTATAATAGCTTTTCTTAAAGGATGAAATTGGATAAGTTCTTAACAGTATGCAATATACACTAACAAATTTCATTGGATGTTAATAAACATGGTTTTAGTTCACCAAACCGCCTCTAGCTCTTACTGGGATTCTGTCTCCAAACAGGTCCACGAATTCTTTTTCTACTTGATTACTATTTTCTAATTCGAGAGTTCTATTTTTTTTTTTCCAATAGTATAAAAATATATGACAAATCTTTTTTGTCAATAACCACGTACCAATCAAACGAATATTGATTAATACGTATTGATCGAATACTACTTTTGATGAAAATGATAACTGATCTTTTGTTCAGAAATGAAAATTTCTAGGTCCTCATTGATAAGCGCTACAATACATATTGTAGCACTTATCAATTTGTGGACTCGAAAGAGACCCTATTGCGGACAAATCAATTTTTATTCTTAATCCTAAAAACTCATAAAAAATCACATGGAGACAAATAAGGCAAATAAAATGTCATGGCATACTTCTTTCTATCAACTATGTTGGGAAATTTAGACTCCGGTTGATAGAATTAATAAGTTTTAAATCCAAGTAGTTAATTAGATTTATTATGAATAAAACTTGTTAAAACAAACAAACATCAATATCATGTCAAAATCATGCAGTGGAAAAATAAATAAGACAAGATATGATGACCCAGGAAAACCAATAAAACAAACTAGTTTCACAGTAAAAAAAACATGGGGGGAAATCTTCCCAAAAAACATCCATTATAGTAAAGAGAAGTTTCAGATCTAGTACAAAACATTTGTCCCTTGACTCTACAATCCTCGTAGATGAACTTACAGCAGAAACCTTTTACTGCTTCAGAAATTCTGAACTCTTTAATATATGAACGTCACCCTTTTTGATGCACGAATCCCAGTACGTGACTAACCAATTGCGCGGATCCCAGTACGCGACTTCAATCACCAACTAGAGAAGATTGTTGGTTGCAAAGTTCTTCAGTTCATCCCAACGATGAAGATCAAGAAGATGTTTGGTCACAAAACCCTACGGTGCACAAACACAGCAACTTCTTTTAGAGAAAATAAGGCATCAGTCACCTTTTGCTTTCATTCTCCTTGTATTCTCTTATGTGACGGTCTCTAAAATAAGCCTTATATATGCCTAGGGTTGTGAGAAAAAAAACCCTACGCAAATACAAAAGTATGGGCTGAAAATCAAATTTGAAAAATTGATTTCTCGTAACCTCAATAAATAGTATATGTCGAGCCTCATTAAACCTTGATAGATAGCTATCTGTCGAGCAGCTATCTAGCTATCTGTCCAGTTTCAGTGAACAACTTTTCTTCACTTATTTCTTGGTCCAATCTTTATGGCTTTAATACTAGACTTGAACAACATGTTTCTTGAAGTATTAAACACATCCTAGATCTACCCAATTACAAGTAAAGTGCGTTTTATCAAAAGATTAGTCAATTACCCAAAATATGTCCTTAACAAACTACACAAAATTTGACTGGAAAGTGGAATTTGTCTTCCGTGTTACCTGACATGAGTTTGAGGCTATATCTAAGCCCATCGTATATTGTTTATTCTACACTCCTTTTGCTTATATGTCACTCACGTGCCCCTATATAAAGGCAATTTATTGTACAATTTTAAGTAGAGTTAAATATACAGACTTTGAGTCTTAATGTTTTGTGTACAATATTTGACCATCATAGCATGTCTAAGTAATCAGATCTAATATATAAAAAAAAATACAGACTTGGTGTTTGGTACAGTTATTTAAACAACAGTTTTTAGTGTTTAAATACTGAAACACGTATTTCCGCAATACTTTTTAACTTACACGTATTTTCACAACACTTAACAATTATACTAGAAATCTCTAACCAAACGGGTCTGTCTTAATGTTTTGTGTGCAATATTTGACCATCATAGTATGGTTGAGTAATTAGATCTGATATATAAGTTATAAGTTTCTGTTAGCTTAATGAATTCACGCTTTTGTTATCAAATAAGGAACATGTATTTGAATTTCGCATATAGAAAAAAAAAAAAGAAAAAGAAAAAAAAGAAATCCATAAAGAAATCCATTGGTATATATATCATACACTATAGGTTTCAAACGACAACGTTTCACTTAATGGGTGTTATTCACTTAATAAGATGACACGTGCATAACAGAATTAGTTCAACTAGCTGTTGGTTTAGTTAGTCTGTTAGTTTTACTTTTAGGCCTAAAGTTTCTTATACAGGCTTAACCTCTGTACTGCTCTATAAATAGAGATCTTATTACTCTGTAATTTAGTCAAGGTTGCAACTACGTACAATTCTCAGTTCTAATTTCATCTTGATCTTTACTATTTCATTTCCCTTTCATGCACAAAATCTAACACAAGTAACCTTAACCTGTCCCTTAAACAAACGAAATAACACACAGATAGTTTTGGATCATTTTAGTGGGGGGTGAGCATCTAATAATTCTTGCCTTACTATGAGGAAGATTCACAACATTTTGTTAGCATCATTTTAATCGGAGTACTTATGGAAACGGATGCGTACGGAAATATCATTTGTTATTCCATTAGAGGCGAAGAGAGGGGGCATGGTCCCTTTGACTTTTCAAAAATTCATCTTACTTTTTATATTATTGTTGTTAATTTTTTTTTTTTTTAATAATATCCCCTCTTAAATATTTAGTAAAAACATGTAATACATTTATAGGGATGACTAATTCATCAATTTTTGTTCCCTTTAATTACTCTTTTAATATAAGTAACTCATTAAATCAAAGAGAATTTAATGTATTTCATAAAAAATATAAAAGTTTATAAAGTTTTTCCATCTAATTACTCTTATAGCAACATAGCTTATTGAACCAAAGAATATTAAGAATGTATTCTAGAAATATACAAGTAAATATTTTTAATAATATTTTCAATTTTTTCAATTAGATTATTAATTAAATATATGGACATTATTTCTTCTTGTTATAGAAGAAAGGATAAATGTGGATTTCATTGTTAGAAGTTAAAAATCTTTTAGTTTTTATTAATGTTATATAAAAGCTTCCCAGTGACAAATGTTGTTTTTAACTTCTTTAGTACATACCAAATCAATTGCATCCGCACCATATATTAAATTACAATCTGTCCTCACTATCTTAACAAGAAAAAAAAAAAAAAAATTTCTATAATGTCCCATTTTTAAGAATAGTATTTGTTACATATACCGTGTTACACTGTTACACAAATTTTTTAAATTGAAATTGTCATGTTTTCAACTTATAATTTCAGTTTAAAAAAAATGTGTATAACAATTTTTATCCTATTTTTATATACACAAACTGGCATTCTTTTCTTTTATTATTATTATTATGAATCCCAAACTGTCATTCTTTCTTTGATCATTTCAACCTCAAAACATTAATGTCTTTCTTGGGTTTATTCTCGGGACAGAGAAACCATACAGCCATGGTTACTCCAACCCAAGATGAATCCGATCAGTCTTCGGACTCTGTCCGAACTGCTCGCCCTGAAGCCACACTCACACCCACAGCTCAATCCAATCGTGATATTCTCAATCCAGCTCAATCCAATAGTCTGCCACAGGCAACAGATTATTCTCACACAATGGGCAGTGCAACAGTTATGGAGTGCCCTCATTTACAAGGACAACAAAGCTATGCACATCAGTATCATCGTTTTACTTTACCTTACAATGCATATAACTCGTACGATTATACTGCTGAGCCACCAACACAATCCAATGCAACGTGCAATTGTGGCTTCAATCGCTACTGGCTTGTGATAGTGATCTTATTTATTGTGTTCATGTTAGCGATAATCATCATGATTAAGTTCGTGATACGACCACAAGTCCCAGTTTTCAGAGTGGACACATTCTATATTTCCAATTTCCACACCTCCAATTCAGAATTCACAGCCAATTGGGAAGCTAATGTTACGGTTAAGAACCCAAGTCTCAAACTCAAATTTTCCTTCAGTGAAATCAAGATTTTACTCTATTACGGAGATGATCACATAGGGTCCTCTTCTGTGGACTCAAAATTGTACCTAGAACCAATGGGACATGGCATGTTGCATTTGAAGCTGTCCACGAACAACACGGATCGACGCGTGGTGGATAATATGATCAGAGATCGAATTAACGAAGGGTCGTTGAGTTTCAAAATGAGGTTGGTGGTGTCGGCCACGTTGATGGATAAATCATGGACCAGGGACGGTGTGATAAAACTTTTATGTAATAATTTGAACGTTCAGTTTGTTGGTTCTGCAAGTTTTGGAATATTACCTTCAGGCAATTCTAGGACCTGTTTAATATTTTCATGACTAAGACAATTTTTTATTGGATTCAAAAAAAAAAAAAAAAAGAAGGAAGATCAGTTTTTATTTATTTATTGTTCCTTTATCTTCTCTAATTTTCATGCATCAATTTAAATCTGCTCTTTTTTGGGGTGATTTGAATGCTAGACATTTTTATTAGAAACACTAGATATGCTACTTCTGCTTTTCTCTTGCGTGTAAAGATAATATTTTTATGCTTTTCCCTATAGTTGGAGGATTTGAAGAATGGACCTCTTCTCTAGAAACATAGAAAATACTAAGGGCGCGTTTGGTAGACTGCAATAGACACTGTATACAATGAATAGTTATTCCTTATGAATAGTTATTCTTCAAAATGAGGAATATTTATTCCTTATCAAAAGTACTGAATATCTATTCATTCACCTTATGTAATAACTTTTTAAAATAATTTCCTAAAAACTCATTAGTTGCCACATCTTCAAAAGGAAAGAAAATAAATTTTTCTTGTTATTAATTATTAGCTCTATTTTGAAGATCCTAAAATAAGTGTATTTTAGAAAATTTGACTTAAAAATGATTTAATTACATATTCTTTTTATACTTTACTAAATTGTGAGTGCATATTCAGAATTTCATTCCTAAATGGTCACCAATGTAATAGACACTGTAATGTATTCATTTTAATACTTATTCCTATTTCCATGTAATAATCATTACAGTGTACCAAACGTACCATAATTGAACGATAAGCTCTTGACAAGATAATACTAAGTTGGATTGCAAGGAAATTAATAAACGAGTAGATTGAAATATTGGAATACTTTTAGTGGGTTTCGTTTGGATTTGTTGACCGGGATTTCCTTATATCTTTTTCACAATTTATTACCTAATTTGCTGGATAAGAAAATTGAAACATAGTAGAGATTGAACAAAATTTTCTTGCTACGGCCGACTGAAAAGATAATTATAGCTGGTATTGAGGGCAAAACTTTATGCTCAATATATAGCATATAAATCTTTATGCTTTATCCATATATACAATAAGATTAGATTTTGTTTTTGCATCTTGCTCTGTGCCATGTTTAATATAGAGTGGCATTCTTGATGCATCAAGTTATGTATTAAAATTGATCTGAAAAAAAAAAAAAAAAGTTATGTATTAAAATTTATAATATCTTTAATATTTTCCTTTAAATTACATCTAACTTGTTTAAAATTACCTACTCTAAATTGAAATTAATTAATCTAAATTCTTTTAAAATTTCATGCACAAGCTAGCCATGAGTAGGGATGAAGGGCCCAGATATAAGTATTGGGTTGTGCCCGAGGATGTCAAATAGCCCGAAAACAGATAAATATCTCCTTGACTAAGCAGATTGAAGGTCAGAGGTCCGACCATCCATCAAGAACAGGGCAACAGGCAGTCGTGCTTGGAAGGATAAACATTAGAGAGGGATGAGACAAAAAGGAGTTGGGAAATATCTGAGAAGAAAGTTGCTACCACCGCATTGAATGCTTTGCATCTAACCCCCTAGCCGCATTAATATGGAAGTGATACCTGAACAATAACTTTTAGCCTTATAGCTACCCCCAAAGACTCTAGGAAGGTGCTTATGGGACAAGTATCAAGAAGATTAGTAATCTGACCTACACGTGAAGGGTTGAGATGAAAGAAGAGGAAGGAATATAAAAGAGAAGAACCCCAATACAAAAGGGATCATCAAAAAATCTAGAGAAAGATCACTGTATACTAAAGAACTGTAATTTTGTATAAGTCTAAGAGAAATATATAAGAACAAACCTTTCTCGGACTTGACCGAGGAGAACTCTTCTTGTTCAAAACTGTTTGTTTTATTTTTTCTAGCAATAACTAACCTACTGTGATCATTGTTCACCTAACTCATTGAAGGTTCAGTTTCAAGCCCACCCTTTAACAAATTCATTGCTTTAGGCTCTTTGGGCCATCGACCATTCATTTGGGTTTTGGGTGCAAATCGTGTCCTTACAATTGGCGCCGTCTGTGGGGAATTGAACATTCTTGAGCTCATTCAATCATGGTAGGTTTAGGACCAAACCGCGAGGAATCTATGGGATCCCAATGTTAAGATCAATTCCTTAATCTTGAATGAATGAAAAACCGTGAAGTTAGTGTGCACACCACCCATACAAGTAGGAGTCATTCTAGAAGTGGGAGTCATGTGTCCCATGGGGAAGACATCAGGAACATGTAGCTGGAGATAGATCATTTACGGAGGAAGCTACGCCATAAGCAAAGGAGAGGGACTCCTTCAAGCTCGGAGTTTCTCTCTGATGGTGATGATAGTTACAGGCCCAGATCAAGGACTCCTCCCAGTGAGTCTTTCTTTTATGATGAGGATTGCCACAATAAGCGGAGGAGTAGATGCTTGTCCCGTAGGGGCTTGGAAAATGATGCTATGAGTAGGGTCTTGCGCCAAATTTCCAAATCACCGTTCACACTGAAGATTGAAGGGAGGAAACTTCCTCGGTGATTTACTCAGCCAACATTTACCATGTATAATGGTAGGACAGATCTAGTGGAGCATGTTAGCCATTTTAATCAGAGAATGGTCATTCACTCAAAGAATGAGGCTTTAATGTGCAAGGTATTCTCATCTAGCTTGGGGTCGATGGTGATGAGATGGTTTGATGGGTTGGAGGAAAGATCAATTAGCTTTTTTCAAGAGCTTACTAGGGCTTTTAAGGCTCAATTTGTTACTTGTAGTAGGGTTCCTCGTCCTTTGGATTCCTTGTTTTCTATGGCCATGTGAGAATGAGAGACCCTAAAAACGTACTCAGATAGGTACTGGGAGATGTTTAATGAGATAGACGGAAATTTTGACGATGTAGCAATAAGGATGTTTAAGGTCGGCCTGCCTGCTGAGCATGATTTGAGGAAGTCTTTGACCAGGAAACTTGCCATAAGTGTACGTCAGCTCATGGATCGAATTGATGAGTATAAACGGGTTGAGGAGGATCAGCAACAAGGAAAGGAGAAGGCGAAGGTAGTTCCTTAGGACCAAAGAGATTTTAGGTTGGAGAGGTATAACAATAATTGGCCTAAGTGAGATTTTGCTGGACATACTGGGTTCGCTACTGCCCAGGCAGTCAACATTGTGTTCAGGGAGCTTGTGCATCAAATCTTGGAGAAGAAAAAGAATGAGCCATAATTCAAGTGGCCAAATAAGATGGGACGAGACCCTATGAAGTGTAATAAAAGTTTTCATTGCTAGTACCATTAGGATTGAGGACACACTACAGAAGAGTGTAGGACTTTACGTGATCACTTGGAACAGTTGGTCAAAATTGGGAGGTTGAAGCAATTCTTGTATCAGCCCACTAGGCAAAGGAGCTAGGCAAGGTTAGAACATCACAAGGATACTTCCTCAAGACCATCCTTGGGGACGATCAGTGTTATTCTTGCTGCCCCAGGTTGGATTAGTTCTTATCCATTCAGGGTTATGTCCATAGCATGGCCATACATTAAGGACTTAGTCCTTGATTCTAAGAAGGGAAGAGTGGAAGTTTGACCAGTTCTAAGCTTCTCTAATGAAGATAAAGTGGGAACTATACAACCACATGATGATGCCTTGGTGGTTACCTTCTAGATAAGAGGGTATGATGTGAAGAGAGTTTTGGTAGATCAGGGCAGCGACGCAAATATCATGTATCCTGACCTATACAAGGGGCTTAAGTTGAAGCCCGAAGACTTAGCCAACTATGATTCTCCTTTGGTAGGGTTTAATAGGAAGACAATTATCCTAAGGGGCCAGATCAGATTGCCTGTTCAGGTAGGGTCAGAGGTTATGGAGGTGGATTTTATTGTGGTAGATGCATATTCCCCCTACACTACTATCATGGCGAGACCTTAGCTTCATACCATGTGGGCTATCTCTTCCACTTTGCACTTGAAAGTGAAGTACCTTTTAGGGGACTAGATTGAGGAATTGATTGGAAGTCAGTCTATGGCCAGATAGTATTTGGTAGCTGCAATTAGACATCAGTTTGAGGGTGAATCCTTGGCCCTTACAAAAAGAGATTTATAGCAACCAAAGAAAGCAGTTGCGTCCTTGGATGTTGTGGCAGAAGGGGCAAAGTGTGAAGAATTAGAAAAAATCATCATTGATAATGATGAGGAGAAGTTTTTCCAAGTGGGAGTTTAGTTGCCTCATCGGGAGAAGGAAGAACTGGTTACTTTCCTCAGGAAGAACATTGATGTGTTTGCATGGAGTGCTTATGAAGCTCCCGGGGTGAATCCGAATTTCATATGTCATCATCTGAATGTTAATCCACCCGTTACCCCTAAAAAGCAACCATCTCGGTGCTTTTCTAAAGAACATTTTGATGCTGTCAAAGAAGAGGTGGTGAAACTTAAGCGTGCAGGGGCAATAAAAGAAGTGTTTTACCCGGAATGGTTGGCTAACACGGTGGTGGTAAAGAAAAAGAATAGGAAATAGCGAGTGTGCATAGACTTCACAGATCTAAACAAAACTTGCCCTAAGGATCCCTTTCCAATACCTCGGATAGACCAGTTAGTGGATGCAACGGTTGGTCATCTTTAGATGACCAAAAGAAGACTGCGTTTGTAACGCCTATTGGGAACTACCATTATAAAGTGATGCCATTTAGGTTGAAGAATGTTGGATCAACTTATCAGAGGATGATGACTAGAATGTTTGAACCCCAGCTTGGCAAGAATATTGAAGTCTACATAGATGACATGGTGGTGAAAATCAAGGCAAAGTCTGAGCATGTGAATGACCTCGAAAGTATTTTTGAGGTGTTGAGAGAGCACAAGTTACGCCTTAATGCTTCTAAGTGTTCCTTTAGTGTCAGTTCAGGCAAATTTCTAGGTTACATGGTCACCCATCGTGGAATAGAAGTCAACCCGATCAAATTAAGGCGATCAATAATTTACAACCTCCTTGGAATCCCAAAGAAGTCCAAAAGTTAACAGGAATGATTGCAGCCTTGAACCGATTTATTTATTGGTCAGCAGATAGATTTAGGCCTTTCTTCCAACCGTTGCACAAATGGAATGGGTTTGAGTGGATTGAAGAATGTGCCTTAGCTTTTCAACAATTGAAGGATTATCTTTCTTGGCCACCCATTATGTCCAGACCTGAGGAGGAAGAGGTTCTTTTTGCCTATATTGCTATGGCTTCTTATGCAGTAAGTTTGGTATTGGTAAGGGTAGAGAATGGGGTACAACGGCTAGTCTATTATGTGAGCAAGTCACTGCATGAAACAGAAGTTTGTTATTTATCCTAAGAGAAGGCTATTTTGGCCGTGGTGCATACTATATAGAAACTCCCCCTTTATTTTCAAGCTCATACAGTGGTGGTTTTAACCTAACTTCCTCTACAGTCATTGCTACAAAAGGTTGATTATATGGGGAGAATTGCCGAATGGACGATTTTAGGGGCATTTGACATTAAGTATATGCTAAGAACCTTTATTAAAGGGCAAGTTCTTGCAGATTTGGTGGCAGAATTTACTGAGTCTCTAGTAGAGACGAAGGACAAGAAGCAAAACTCAGGAGGAAAGCAAGTTAAGGCAGTTTCTCTACCAGGGCTTTCATCCTGGAAGTTGTATGTTGATGGTGCAGCTAATCAAAGAGGATTTGGAGTGGGATTAGTTGTGGTGTCCCCAGACAAGATTACGATTGAGAAATCTTTAAGGTTAGGTTTCTCGGCCACAAACAATGAAGCCGAATATGAAGCTTTGCTAGTAGGGATTGCCATGGTTCAAAAGATGGGAGGAAAGTTAGTGGAAGTGTTCTCGAACTCAAGGTTTGTTGTAGGCTAAGTAAAGGGAGAATTGGAAACTAGGGTTTTAAGAATGCAAGGGTATTTAAATCAAGCTCAGCATTTGCAGTAAAGTTTTGAGCTTTTTACCATACAACAAATCCCGAGAAGTAGAAATACACATGTTGATTCTTTAGCAACTTTGGCAACCTCCTCTGGACAAGACTTATCTCGGGTTATACTTGTTGAGGATCTACATAAGCCCACCGAGGAGAAGAGGGAGAAGGTCCAGGTTCACCATATCATGGTTGAACCTAGCTAGATGGATCCTTTGGTCCTGTATCTCAAAGAAGATACTTTGCCTGATGAGAAGGGAGAGGCAGATAAGATACAGAGGAAAGCTTCTTGTTTCTGGTTGTTCGAGGAGCAAAAGTTGTACAAACATTCCTTCTCTAGACCATACTTGCTTTATATCCATCCTGAGGCAGTTAAGCCACTTTTGGAAGAGTTGCACAAGGGAATCTGTGGAAGTCATAGAGGGGGCAGGTCACTCCCTTACTCAGGGGTATTGGTGGCTAAGTATGCAAAAAGAAGCACATGAATATGTAAATAAGTGTGATCAATGCCAAAGATTTGCTCCAAACATTCATCAGCCAGGGGGAGTGCTTAATCCTCTGTCTAGTCTATGGCCATTCGCTCAGTGGGGCTTGGACATTGTAGGACCATTTCCTAAGACTGTGGGAAACCGAAGATGGCTTCTGGTTGGAATCGATTACTTCACGAAGTGGGTGGAAGCTGAACCATTATCTAATATTAGGGATTTGGATGCAAAAAAGTTTGTGTGGAAAAACATCGTTACTTGATTTGGGATTCCTTACACCCCCATCTCAGATAATGGGCTCTAGTTTGATAGTAAAGCCTTCAAAAGATATCGCCGTGAATTGGGCATTAGAAACAAATATTCAACTTCAACTTTTCTCCAAGAAAATGGACAGGTTAAGGTAGTCAACAAAGTTATAGTGGGTGAACTTAAGAAAAGGTTGGACAAGGCAAAGGGTAGATGGGTAGAAGAGCTACCACACGTTTTCTGGATATATCTAACTACTCCTTGTCGATTAACTGGGAAAAATCCATTTTCAATGACTTATGGGTTCGAGGCTGTGATCCCTCTAGAGACTAGATTTCCAATACTGAGGACGAGCTTATTCACCCCAAACAACAATGATAGGTTATTGGAGAAAAGCCTAGATTTGGTTGATGAACGAAGAGAAGCTGTCATAGTTCAATTGTCATATTATCAATAGAAGCTCAAGCAGGGGTATGATATAGGCATGAGGACAAGGCCATTAGCACCAGGTGACTTGGTATTGAGAAAGGTTGTGGATATTGCAAAGAACCCATCATAGGGAAAGCTAAGGTCTAATTGGGAGGGGCCATACCGCATCACCTCGGTGGCTGGTATAGGTGCTTATTTTTTAGAAGATTTAGATGAAAATGTTATATCATGTCCTTGGAATGTAAATAATCTACGAAGGTATTACTATTAATGAAAGGCAATCCTGCCACATTTTTGTTTATAATATTATACGTTGTATATCCTATTCCTTTAAGTGTTAAACAGAACCTCGATCATGCCTGGTTCCTCGGACCACATACCTTGAGTAAATTAATACTTTTAGTTACATATTTAAGTGTTAAACAGAATATCGGTCATGCCTGATTCCTCAGACTACATACCTTGGATAAATTAATGCTTTTAGTTATTTATTTAAGTGCTAAACAGAAATTTGGTCATGCCTGGTTCCTCGGATCACATATCTTGGGTAAATTAATGCTTTCAGCTATTTATTTAAGTGTTAAATAGAACCTCGGTCATGTCTGGTTTTTTGGACCACATACCTTGGGTAAATTAATACTTTTAGTTATTTATTTAAGTGTTAAACAGAATCTCGGTCATGCCTGGTTCCTCAAATCATATACCTTGGGTAAATTAATACTTTCAGTGATTTATCTAAGTGTTAAATAAAACCTTGGTCATGCTGGGTTCCTCAGACCACATACCTTGGGTAAATTAACATTATCTATTCCACTAAGTATTAAACAAAACCTTGGTTATGTCTGGGTTCCTCGAATCTCATACCTTGGGTAAATTAATACCTCCTACTACTTGAAGTGCTAATGGAAGTCCTGGATGCGTTAGTCTCCTCAGGTTGCATGCCTTGGAAAAATTAACATTTCACATTTATTTGAAGTCATGGATGGAGTCTTGAATTGCACCTAATAACCTTTTGAGTCAAGTATTTCAGGTACACAAAGTATGTTTCTAAGTTAAATTGCGGATGGTCAATTATAAGGTGTTGGAAGTTAATTTGTTAAGTTGCTAATTGCATGAAATTTGACAATTAGATTACAAGTTGTATAGACACTTGTTAAAGTTAAAGACAATGATATATCTTAATTAGGAAAGATTGTAGATTGAACTTGCATCAATGAAATTATAAACAGTGATGAAATAGCCTTTGGTCCAATGTAAACATGTTGAGAATATAAAGAAGCTTAGTACTATTCATTAAGTAAAGCCTTGGAAAGGCAAAGGAAATACATGTAACAAAAAAAAAAAAATACAATAATAAATAAAAGAGAAAATACATGTAAAAGGAAACAACTAGATATGACTAGGGTCCTATTTGGTTTAGGAGGGAGGAAGGTTGGCTTTTGCTGCAGTTTTGGCAGGCAACTCGGGCACTGTTGCTTGAGCTGTACCCTTGCCCTTAGTGTCCTTCTTGGCAGTGAAGGGGAGGGTGACCAATACCAATTCCTGGCCATGGGAGGCTCCCTTCTCTTTGGAGGGATCCTTGGGTGCAGCTGGAAGCTTGGTTGGCGTAAGGGCTGTCTCATTTACTGGCTCCTTATCCTTCTCCACTGCACCAGCCTAGTCAGCCTTTTGAGGAGGGATGGTTGAAGTTGGAAGAGCAGTAGCAGACGCTACTTGGTTGGGCTTTAGAGCCACGGGTATAGCTTCAGCTTGGGAGCTAGAAGGACCTGCTACTAGGAGGGCTGGGGGATAGAAAACATTTTTTGCCCTCCTTAGTGTGAAGGAAGCATCCATCCTAGCTTGGTTTAATGCTTCATTCCACACTTGAAGGTAGCAGCCTTTACACACCCCAATAACCTGGGCCCTGAGGTTCTCCTCGGTCTTTGCTACTCCGACCTCATACCCCTTTTGCTTGGCCTTAGCTGTAGCCTCCTTTGCCTCTTCTAGCTTCTTTTTTAGAGCCCCTATTTGCTCTTTGGCTGTAGTAAGCTGGTCTTCAGTTAGGCGTAATTGTTGGTGCTGAGCCTGTGCTTGTCTCTCAGCCCCTTCCAGAGTTGCCTTAGTACTCTTCTTTTCTCTGATAGTCTCAGTCAACTTGGTGTTGAGGTCCTTGATCCTTTGCTCGGCTAGATTGAATGCCTCAACGGTAGCTATCTGCGGCCCCTCTTCCTCATTCATCTGCTTGTGGGAGTCACTTAAAAATATATTAAAAAAAAAAAAAAGGAAAAAGAGAAAGTAAGATAAAATGATATAAATGCTTAGAAAAAGAAGTAATAAAAAAAATTAAAATTAAAATTAAAAAAAAAAATAAAAAGAAAAAAAGGGAAGGCTTACCATCGCTAAGTCCCTTTTCAGGGTTAGAAACACTTCATGTTTCTTTAGCGACCTCAGGTCACCCATGCCCTGAGGTAGTAGTAGTGGCTGCTCCAAGGCATTGGCCATATAGCCTGCCTTACCCTTCTAGAAGTCCCTGATGAAGGAGTCCAAGGGAAGGGGAGCTCCATCCAACACTAGAGGGGTCTCATACCTGGACCTTAGGGCGACGGTCATGCTTTCTCTCCACAATCGCCCCCTCACTTGAGGACCTCGTCTATGCTCCCCTAGCTATTTCGGCCACTTTCTGGGGCTTAGGCTTCTTGGAAGGGATGACCTCTCCCTTCTCAACCACATCCTTACCCTTCCAGTTCCGCTTTCTTTTCTTGTCCATGGGTTCAAGCTGGGAGGTGTAGGTAGGAATAAGATTGGGAGGTCGGGTCTGGATGGCCACCTCAGGCACTGAGCCTTCTGCGTGGGACTTGAGGAGATTGAGTAGGCTCATTTTGGGCTTTCTTTGTAGCACCATTGCGTCAGGCACGTCAAAGGTTCCTTAAGCGCTGCTGACTTGCACTGAAGGAAGGTGGCTAAAAAGAGCACCTAAAGAATTTGAAGGGGAAGGTTGGTTAGAAGCTTTAAAGTCCTCCTCGAAATCTGAGAATTCAACTACTCCAACTGCTTCTTCACGAACCAATTGTAAGGGGATCGCTTCTTCCTTGACACTATGCTGGGAAGGCAGTTCAACCTGGTGGGTGCCTTTAGCTGGAGGGCCAGTCAAGAACCCTGGAACGGCAATATTGATTTGATGTAGCCGAGGATCTTTCGCCTTTATCACGTATTTGGGAGCTTGGAAGTTGGTGGATATAGGTTTGTAGTCGAGGATGACGTGAGCTGCTCGTAGTTGTCTATTAGTGTGGATGAAGATCTTGGACTAGAGTATCCTCGCCAGTTCAGACTCGTTGATGAGGTTGAAGTTTGGGGTTTTAGAATGCTTATCTGCAAGTTTACCCAAAGCAAAAATATTGTTAGAATGGGAAATCATTAAAAAAAAAAAAAAAAGCTTGTAAATCACAAAAAGAGGAGTAAAAGAAAAAAAAAAGGGTGTTAGTGACAAATGGGTTAGAACAATAAGCCTAAACCTAAGTACCCCACCTAGTTTCTCGTCTCGTGTTGGGCAATGAAGCCCATTATGCCATTCCCTCGAGACAATTAGGAAGTCTTTGTCCATACCCTTGTTAGTATCGGGGAGACACGATATAAGCCTGACTTCAGGGACCCTAGTTTTGAGGTAATACCCCTGGCCTTTGAGGTGTTGACAATTATAAACCCAATTAACGTCAAGATGGGTGAGGTTCACACCCATCTTTTCATTAAGGGTATCTACGCTACCTAGAGTCCTAAACATATTAGGGGCACACTAGGTCGGATAGAGTTTGTGGGCAATTAAGAAGTCTCTAGTAACTCTACCTATAGGGTATTAAGAGGATAGAGTGTAAATTAGGGGGGCTGAGGAGTAAAGGGTCCTAAAAATAAGAAGGAATACTAAAGGCAACTTACGAAAATATAGAAGGGCTCCTCGGACTGATTCTTGAGAGTCGAAGAATTTATATAGGGGTGGGAAAAGTGAGCGGGAGAGTTCCCACCCAAATCCCCATAAAATTTTCTCCACCGTAGGATCTTTATCACACCATAGAACGTGGGGGATAGGGCGCTGTATGGAGTAAATACTGGGGCGTCCTGGATGCTGAAGTGTCAAGAGCATGCCCTTTTGCAGTTGAAAAGACACCTACACAGAAGGAAGTGACATAAGTGTGAGAAGCATGATTGCCAAAAATCAAAATCCCTCTTTTCCTTGAGGAGTGAAAAAGTGGAATTTCGAGGGGTTATTGTAAGGATAAAGGGCCCAGATATAAGTATTGGGCCGTGGACCGTGCCCGATGATGTCAAATAGCCCGAAGACAAATAAATACTAGCGAAGGCATACAAATTAATGGGCCGTGGAAGAAGTCTGGTCACAATGAGCAAGAGACGTTGTCTGAGGAGAAATGCCTCCTTTACTAAGCAAAGTGAAGGTCAAAGGTTCGACCATCCATCAAGAACAGGGCAACAGGTAGTTGTGCTTGGAAGGATAAACATCAGAGAGGGATGAGACAAAAAAGGAGTTGGGAAATATCTGAGAAAAAAACTGCTACTACCGTATTGAATGCTCTGCATTTAACCCACTAGTCGTATTAATGTGGAAGTGATACCTGAACAATAACTTTCAACTATACAGTTATCCCTAAAGACTTCAGGAAGATGCTGATGGGACAAGTATCAAGAAGATTAGCAATCTGAGCTACACGTGGAGAGCTAAGATGAAAGAAGGGGAAGGAATATAAAAGAGAAGAATCCCATTACAAAAGGGATCATTAGAAAATCTAGAGAGAGATCACTGTATACTAAAGAACTGTAATTTTGTATAAGTCTAAGAGAAATATATAAGAACAGACATTCCTCGAACTTGATTGAGGAAAACTCTTCTTGTTCAAAACTGTTTATTTTATTCTTTCTAGCAATAACTAACCTACTGTGATCATTATCCACCTAACTCATTGAAAGTTCAATTTCAAGCCCACCCTCTAACAAATTCATTGCTTTAGGCTCTTTGGGCCATTGACCATCCATTTGGGCTTTGGGAGCAAATCATGTCCTTACACCATCTTTTGAAAATTAATCTAAGAATGACTCTAATTAGAATAGTTTTCGTAAGAAATGACTTTTGAATTTTGATAAATTCTTCATAGATATGCAATAAATATTAACAAATTTCATTGAATGTTAATAAATATGGTTTTAGTTCACCAAACCTCCTCCATTAAGCTACTTTTATGATCTTATCTCCAAACTCAACTTGATCTCGCATTGTCCCACATGAGTTTGAGGGACTATAGGTGCACAAGCCCACTGGATATTACTTGTTCTACACTCCTTTTGCTTGGACGTCATTCGTCACTCACATACTATCTACGTAAAGGCTGTTAATTATAATACAATTTTACACATAATTCAATATACAAACTTTTCGTCTTTATGTTTATGTGCATGATTTGACAATCATAATTATTAGTATTTAAATTTTACGTATATTAAAAGAGAAATTCATTAGTATACGGAACATATGTTATGGTACATTCATTTATTAAAAAAAGCAATATGAGAAATATTTGGGGCTACTTGTAGTGGTTGGTAAAAATAGAAAAGCAAGTTTGAATTACATCAAAGATAGAGTGTGGGAGAAATTACAAGGGTGGAAGGAAAAACTATTGTCATAAGTGGGAAATGAAGTGCTTTAGAAGACGGTGGTACAAGCTATTCCTGCCTTTGCAATGGGTTGTTTTAAACTCCCAATTGGTTTGTGTACGGACATTGAAATGTTAATCAGAAAATTTTGGTGGGGACGATGTGGGGAACGAAGGAAGATCCATTGGAAAAATTGGAAAATACTTTGTAAACCAAAGAATGAAGGAGGATTGGGTTTTAAGGAATTGACAAAATTCAATGATGCAATGTTGGCCAAACAGGTATGGCGGCTTAGTCATGATACAAGCTTGCTGTTTTATCATGTATTTAAGGTTAAATATTTCCCCAATGTCGCCATTTTTTATGCCAAGCAAAAATCTGGTTCTTATGCATGGAATGGAAGTGCATCTTAAGGGCTAGAAAAGTGGTTGCAATGGGGGCAAAATGGAGGGTAGGGGATGGACGATCCATCAAGGTCTTCAAGGATAATTGGTTACCAGGTCTTTCGGGTGGAAAAATAAGCTCTGTCCATTCGGGTCTGGATAGAAACTTGAGTGGGGCTAAACTGATGGCATCAAATAAGGGTAGCTGGAATGTGCCAAGTGATAGATACCTATTTCCTCCCTCATGAAGCTCAACAAATTAAAGCAATCCCCATGTGTGTTGTGCCTCAATTTGATTATCTTTACTGGAGTCTGGAAAAGAATGGAATTTATTTAGTGAAGTCGGATTACAAGTTGCTTTGTGAAGAGGTAAGAATGGAGGAAGCAGGCTCAAGTAGACAGGGGTTGGCGGGTTTGTGGTTTAGGATTTGGAAGTTGAAGGTACCTGGAAAGATAAATCATTTCTTGTGGAGGGCTTGTGCTGGTTGTTTGCCAACAAGAGTCACTTCCTTTGACTGCCAACAAAAGTCAGTCTCATGAAAAGGAAAATTGTTGATGATCCTTTGTGTCAGTTGTGTGGAAGACTCCCTGAGAACACTAAGTATGCCTTGTGGGATTGTGAAGTGGTGAGGCGTGTTTGGTGCTCGGATTTCAACTGGATGAGTGAGTCGGAGACAACTTATGGGTGTTTTCTAGATCTTGTGGAGCTGTGTTTGGCTAAACTAGGAGTTGGTGAGCTGTTTGGAAACATGGCTTGGTTCATTTGGACTGATTGAAATATGGTCCGGTTGAGGGAGAAGTATTTGCCACTGAGTAGTGTTGGAGAAGCTGCAAAAAAATTATTGCAACAAGTTCAGGCAGTTTGTGAGGTTCGGAACTTGGTTAAACAACCACGCAGGTGCAAATGGTTTCCTCCAGCAGCAGCAGCAGGTGATTTTAAAGCAAATTTCGATGGAGCATGGTTCAACGAAAGCGAGGAAGCAGGAATTGGGATTGTGGTAAAGGACTCCTCGGGTCAGGTACTTGCTGCACTGGCTGAAAAAATAAAATAAAATAACTTCATACTGTTGACTATTTGGAGATGATGGCAGCGAGAAGAGTGGTGATTTTTGCACAAGAAATCGGTCTACAATAATGCCATTTTGAGGGCGATTCAGAAACTATCATTAAGGCTCTCAAAACAGGGGATATGTTCTCTTTTTCCTTTGGTAATTTAGTTAGGGATACTTTAGTTTTTGTTAACTCACTTAGCAGTTTTTCTTTTTCTCACATTGTTAGATAAGGCAATGCCGTGACACATGCCTTAACTTAGAGAGCTTGTTTTTCTTTTCATTTACTAGTTTTGATGGAGGCTGTTCCATCTGAAATAGACTCTCTTGTTCTTGCAGATTATTCATGTTCTTTATAAAGTTTCTGTAGGCTTGGTCCTGATTCTCCAAAAAAAAAAAAAAAAACCTTACCTTGTCCCTTATAAAAATGAAAGAATAAGCAATTTTTCTTCACTTAATTATAAACAATATAGTAAGTTACGTAACATAGCATACTTGTCCCTCAAGTACTATTAACGGAAGCCATAGAGAATCTTATTGACTTATTTGAAATCTACTTAAACTTTCCATGGAATTAAAAAATGAAGGCAAACTACATTTCAAATCAATAATTTATTTATTTTTGATAACTTCAAATCTATAGTTTAGAATGATAAAAAGATAAATAAATTAAATTCTACACTTTCAATAGTAAACAAATTAAACATCATTCATTTAGTAGAATTACATTATATTTAGATTTTAATACGAGTTTTTTATTCATTGGAATTTAAGTTAATATGAGTTGAAAGTTTGATCTATTATTTTTTTCAAACATTAAAATTTTGATTGATTATTATTGAAACTATATAATTTAATTTGTTATGTTCCTAAATTACAATATTAATAGCAATAAATGACTCAACTCAATGCTCTTAATCCAAATTTTGTGTGTGTACCACCGCACATCTTTGATGTGATTGTCACTCTACAAGTATAAGTGCTTGTGAAGTTTGGGGGGTAAGTCCAAGATTCAAGTCTCCAGTAGGGAGTTTCACACACATATACACTTAAATTTGGCTAGAGTAGAATTTATATCTTGTATTTAAAAAAAAAAAAAAATTTGCGTGTGCGTTTGACTCCAAATTAAATAGCCAACTTATTTTACCATTCAGCTTATTTTTGTTACTATTAATGGGCCCTACTGCATTTTTGGTATTATTCATGAGTCCTACTGTACTATTTCAGTTAACTTTTACCTTTATCTACATTACTTTCAGCAAAAAGTTTTCAGTTTCAACTTCATGCATTTATTAAAAAAAAATTAAATCCAAATTTCATCAAAACTATTTTGAATGTTGTTAGATTAAAATAATGTTATAAACACAAACTATTTTATAATATTTTTACAAACTATTGTCTAATTCTAACTTGATTCTCATCTAGGCTCACCACTAATATTAGTTTTTTACTTACCAATAACCACATCGGCAATTTCTAAAATAGTTTGAAATTTTGACATTTTCCGTTAAGTTAAATCACATTCTAATTTCCATCAAATTCTATCTCATGTAGAGGATATATTTATCAAACTTTTATAAATAGGAATACCCAAATGCATATATCATTTTTTATCAATCAATTTCCTATGAAAATCAGTTGCATCCTCTTTTTCTTGCCTAGTCAACTACACTTTTACAACAAATTATAGGTATTAATTTATTATTGGTTCTAATTTGAATCTCCTACTTAAATTATTTTTTTCTTTCACCGATAACAACCTGTAACAATCCGACACTTATAATTTATTGTGAAATATTGTAAGAGAGAACGCGCAACTTCACACTTTTTATCATGAAGATGCTACGTCCACAATATTTTTATAATATTTTCACAACATTTTTATTAGTTCAAATTTGAACCTAATACTAAGATTACTCTTTTGCCCCCAACAAAAACAACCCGTAACAACCTGTCATTTAGAATTTGTTGTAAAAATATTATGAAAATGTATTCTACGCATCATTTCTCTTCTATCACCCATGGGTTACCGACTAACGTTTGTCATTTCATGCCACGTGTGCAAGACTTCTCCGCCAAATCCAATCTTCCTTCCATATATAAAAATATCACAGTTTCGCTCTCACTCTGGAGAAAAACCCAAAGTTTTCAGATTCAAAAAATGGCTTCAGCATCTACCGGAGCTCCGGACAAAACGGTTACGGGTTACCCGGCTCAGTCGAGCCAGGTCGCAGCCGGGTATCCAGCTTACGCCTATGTCGCGCCACCTCCATCTTATGGGCCGGGCTTAGGCCCAAACCCGGTCCAAGATTATTACCGGCGCCGGAACACCTTCGTCTGCCGCGTGATCGCCTTCGGCAGCGTCGTGTTCGCAACCATGGGGCTCATATTCTTAATCGCCTGGCTAGTTCTGAAGCCACGTATGCCCGAGTTCCGAGTCGACTCAGCCTCGGTTTCCGAACTCAACCTAACTCAGTCCGAGTTATCGGCCGATTGGAACTTCACCCTCTTTGTCCGAAACCCTAACACGAAGCTCAGCGTCTACTACGATCGCCTCGAAGCCTCGGTGTTTTACCACGGTGGCAGGGACGGTCTCAGTACGACGCCGTTGCAGCCGTTTTCTCAACCCAAGGGGGACCAGACCCGGGTCCCGGTCCGATTCGAGGTGATGAGCGAGTACGTCGGCGAAGACGTGGCGGCTGGGATTTCGGGTGAGAAATCGACCGGGTCGGTGGGTTTTAGGCTCCGAGTTTTCGCTTTGGTGAAGTTTAGGTCTGGGTTTTGGTGGACGAGAGAGCGTTTGTTGCGGGTTTATTGTGACGGGGTTCAAATCGGTCTTGACCCGAAAAATGGGACCGGGTCTTTGATGGGTCAACCCGGAGCTTGTGACGTTGATCTGTAAGACTGTGAGTAGTATATATATTTTTAATTTCAAAAATGGGTCTTTTACTATATGACATTTATTGTTAATTACAGTATTTTAAGTCAACAAGATAAATAAAACAATTGCACATAGGTTTGAATGATCAAAACGGAGTTGTATTGAGTTGCTCTAGCTATGTGTACTTTGCTGGGACTATATCTTGTATGAAGTAGTAGAACTTTAACTATTTAAAGTTTTAAATGCCTGTATGGCATTACTGAGTGTTTAACCAATTTACTTGAATAGTGCTCTGATTTATAAAGCATGAACAGTAAATTGTACATTTTTTTTACTCTTAAAAAAGCTCAAAATTTCAGGTTTAGCTTCTATTATTGTTATCATAAGACCAATTTCTACTAAAAGAGCTTGCATCTCAAATGATTGTAATATCATGCTTTAGGTCTGGATTATGCTTGAGGAATTGGTCTCCTATATCAACCAGGACATTTTTCAATGTCTTGTGAAGTTGAGATTTTCTCTTATTTTTAATTTAAATGGGTTTACCTTTGCTATGGTTAAAAAAATGCATTGAACATGTACTGTGCTAGATATTTTCGGGCCAGAAATCCGATTCTCATATTTATGATATGTTTTTTTTTCCTTAAAATTTCAATTTTGGTTCTCTTTTATCTCTCTTCTCAAAGATTCTACCTTTAAATTAGCTAACTTGGAGATTAACTATGACTACAAACTTTTTGTTATAAAAAGTACAATTGAGATGATTTGTGCTCTCTCTGCTGTACTGCCGGCTTTCCTGGCAAATGAGTATTAAATAGGAATCTGGTTAGGCTGATTAGAACGTCAGCTTCATTAGAGGGGAAAAAAACAAAATAAGAAGATAGACAGATTTGCTATGACCATCTTGAGGACTTATTCTTCTGGTCATCTGGTGGCTTTGGTTTTCTTCTGTTGCAAAAATCATCTGAACTTATAAGCGCATAAAAGCTAGTTACTGGCTGGGCTAGGTTTAAGCCTAAAGTTTTGTAGATTTTATAACTCTAGTCCTTTGAACATGGAAGTTGAAGTAGATTTTTTTTTTTTTTTTTTTGGGATGACAAGGAACCTTGGAGGCCATGCAGAGCATTGTGTCTTTTTACCTAGTTAAACCTCAGACCCATGTAATGCACCCACATCACACAGATCAGGTAAATCATTGGCTTCACCAATGGGACGTGACCCCTAGAAATTGTTTGCACCCAAGGGGATTTGAACCTTAGACTTGGAGGGAGCATACCACCAAGCCCTGACCACTTGAGCCAACCCCTAGGGGTTAAAGTTGATTTTATTTTGAATTCCTTGTTGTTGACATTCTCCTTTTGAAACACTAAAAGAAGTGGGGCATCGACTTCAATTATCTTAGGCCATTTGTTTCTGGAATCAAGAATGGGTTACCCACTTTTTGCTTTAGGTAAGAATAATCAGATTATTTATTTTGACTTGGTTGCAGCTGTGTTGAAATGTGGGTTAATATTAAAGGCTTTGGAAGACACATGGTGAGTTGAGTCACAAAGACTAGGTCTATACACCACCACAGAAATTTAGAAGATTGTGCCTGTCTGTTCTTTGGGACTTTTTGTAGCCTGTTTGAAAAAATTTAAACTGATAATCTTGTTATACCTGTGATTTCTATCCTTAAAGTAGGAAAGAGGTCAGGCTACTATAATTTGGTGTTTTTCACGTTACCGTAGCAGTAAACTTGTTAGTGGTTTTTATCCTTTTTGGCTAGTTTTAGTTAAGCTATTCATTGATTTGGGAAATAACTTATTGCAAGGCTATAATTAAATGTTTCTATGTTTTTAGCCTAGAAGGAGGTTTTGATTCTCGCCTTTGATTCAGACAGATTACCAGGAATTCATTATTACTAAGCTTTGTCTTGATGCCAGAATTCCTATATTCTTCTCCTGTTTTCTTTCCTTATAATTCTTCATTCTCTGCTTACTGCACTTCTTCACTGATTCTAGTTCTGATAAATCCCTCAGACAGACAGTCAGAAAAAACTTCTTAACCCTATAGGAATGTAGTGTGGGTCATAGGTAATTTCTTATTGCCATGTAAGAATTCTAAATTTTGTAACCTAGAACTCTTATTGTCAGTAGGTTACTTGCAGACAGCAGAGATGTCTGCTGATGGATTGTCAATCATTAGTTGTACTTATCTTTCTAAATGTGTATGTCCGTTCCATATATGCGTGGCTAGGGGAGTAAATGCCTCCAGATTTAGGTTCATGCTTCAACTGTTAGTTTAATTGTCATCTTTCCTAGATCTATTCATTCTAAGGGTGGTCTATGTAAGTCTAATTGTTCACCGCCCTCCCCCTCTCTTTTTCATGATAACCTTCAGTTAAACAATTTTAATGTTGAAAGATATAAAAACTCAAGACTTTCATAAGTCTTTGCTTTACCAAAGAATACAAAAGGAGTTTTATAATTCTTCATTGCCTTCTATTTTTATTAACATTGCCCTCCTATACCTTCTATTGCTATTCAAGTCGTTGAAAGCTTCAATTTGTGGTAATGATCATTAAAAGTTAGGAATCTCAATCCCTTGTATGGTAGGTATGTGAAGTTGGAGCTGACACTCACTTTTCATTGCTGCACCTCTGCTTTAAAACTAACTAGAAAATTTCCTACAGTAGTAGGTCTGAAATGAGCTGGATTTCTACTTGGTTGTCTTGAACATGAGTTCTTTTGGGAGATGACATAATGTAACAAGGATCAAATCACAATCTGTGAGGTGCATTCAGTGAATTCAACTTTTGATTTTGTGTCCATGCTCGAGTATTCATTTATATAAGTAGAAATTTGCCCACGGTTCCCGAATTCCTTTTGTCACTATGTTTTAAGTTTAGGTGTCTGCCCTTGTTTCGGTATGAGGTTGGGTGATATTTGATGAGATGAAATTTGATTTGGGTAAGTTTTAAGATAAGATTATTCTGTATGCAAATTCTTGGAGACTGTCCAGTGCATCTTGGGGCTACAAAGTTTTTTGGGTGAGTAATGCTACATTGCCAGTATTTTAATATGTTGGCATAATCATATTGTTTGTCACTTAAAAAGAGTCTAGTTTGTTAATTTGAATGGCTATTCACCATAAATCAGTTCGTTATTAGATGAGGATTATTGAGTTGATAAGAGTATTGTCGAAACATAAAAGTATATAAAATAAAAGATAACTGCAAATGCAATGATGAGGAATCTTAACTGAAAACCAAGGATATGCCGTACTCTATGTCCATATGTTTAACTGCAAAATGATAGTCATGGACATTGTCTCGTGCGATACAAGGGTTATGGATCCTCCCCATCTCAATGCAAATGGAGAGGATCCTGAAGACTTTGTTCATTACTTTGGGCTCATTTGGTTAAAAGACCTTTTTTGGGCCAAAATTATGTTGGAAGTTTCAAATTGCCACTTTTAAGCGTTTGATAAAATTTTGAAATCGTGCTTTACAGTCTTGCAAAATGATAGTCATGGACATTGTCTTGTGCGATATGAGGGTTATGGATCCTTCCCATCTCAATGCAAATGGAGAGGATCTTGAAGACTTTGTTCATTACCTTGGGCCCATTTGGTTAGACCTTTTTGTGCCAAAATTATGTTGGAAGTTTCAAATCGTCACTTTTAAGCGTTTGATAAAATTTTGAAATCGTGCTTTACAGTCTTGTAGGACTTGTAGGTATGAAAATTTGCGTTTTTGTATTGCATCTCCCGAGCAGCAATTGCAAATTGCCACATTTTCAAAAAGCCCAAAATCAAAAGGTTGAATCAAACTATATTATAAAATTTGGAAGTTAGGAAGGTAATGAGGATTATAGAGTGTTATATTGATTGTAATCTAGGTATTTGTTTCCTTCTAATGGTGCATAGACCAATTTATGTTGGGGTTGAAGTGTTTTAACACTTGTTCATTGACATAACATAAGGTTGAATTGCAAGATTTAGGTTTCTGGAATTTACCTGACAACAGGTTTGTTGTATTTTGGATGACTAAGATTAGGGTTTTTATTGATGAAAATGTATTGGAAAATAGAAGGAAATATGGGTTTCTAATGGTGAGAAGGAATAGTAGGATAATAGGATATGGGGATGAAACAAAGGAGGAAAAACTAGGATTTGAGTTTATTTAGTGCTGTGAACAGTTATCCTAGAACATTATTTTAGCCTTTTGTGGATTATTTTGGGGTTAGTTGATGGATGGTTAATGTTTTAAAGTTCTGTATTTTAGGGTTGGATCACACAAATATCTGGCAATTCAATCTGGATTGTTGGAAATTTAAGGATGGAGACATCACATCTACGGTTTTCTCAACCTCACAAATTGGAGAAGGTTGCATCTCACACAAATATCTAGCAAAGCTTCATAGCTTTTGAAAAAGTTAATAAAGTTATTCCTGTTGAATAAAAATTATTAAGTTCATATATATATATATATATATAGATGGCTAAATACTTGTTCTTAATCGAACTTGATTTCTTGAAACCCCAATACGAACGAGTTGGACTCCTGGTTCTTTTAAACTTAAATTAGACCAAAATAAGACCCCATGGACCATTAATATGGCCCATGTTTAGAAACCAAAACATCACAAAATTGCCTGACACTAAAAAAAAATCGTAATATGGTCGAACTCACAAGTACTCCTAGTATCATCTTGCATGTGTTAAATTAAATGCTTAGCCATTATAATTAATTTTGGGATGCTTTTTATACGTCTTTAATGGTTACTATTATGATCTTCTATTATTCATACAACCCCTTGAGCAGAGTCCCAAAAGAAGGATCTGGTTGTGAAAGTTTGGGAACTCGTATTTGCTGTGAAATATCAAATATGTGAGCATATATTTCAAGCAAACACTTATGTATATACAGCATTGTGTTCTCATGGGTTGTCTTTTTGGGATTTCTTGCCATGCATGTCCAAATCATTTTTTTTTCTTTACACTCCTGTAAAAAAGAGCAAGCATAGATTACCCCTTAGGTATGCCTCATTATGGAGGAGAGGACGAAAATTTTGTTCATCATATTTCTTCGTATTTAAGATTCTTGAATGAAAACTTCCACTTGAAGTTGAGTGCATAATTTACCACACATGTGACTTTATTGGGCGGTGCAAAAAGGGATGGGAATTGGGATCTCGATTGTTGAAGGATTTTGGGGGTGCTCTTGATTTATTTCTTTGTATTTGTTTGAAGGTTTTGTTTAAGATGTATTTGGCCTTTCATAGCTAGATCCCATCTTCAAATTATTAAAGAAAAAGTATCTTTTGTAACAGACATACTAACTTACAGGTTATTATTGTGTACTTCGGGAGTATACTTCTTTCCTCCCACATAAGGGTGATTCCATCTACCATAGAACCTATCTTTTTGTGAGAGGGCCCACTCCCATATGAGAAAAAAAGAATATACTCTCGGAGTATATAATAATTTTCTTTAACTTATTAAGTCACTTATGTAACAATTCAATGAGTGATATAATGTTTGATATTAGTAAGATTAACTTTGATAAAATAATATAAAACTGAATCAAATGACATTTGGTAGTTGATTTGTTACACAAACGACTTTGACATGCATGTCTATTACAAAAAATACTTTCTTATTCTACAATTTCAATTCCTCTCAAATCAAAATTGGCATTTAGGCTTCTCCATTCCCCATAGAAACTAGTGAGTGGATGGGTTGTTATTTCTGCCCGACAAGCCTAATTGTGCTAGAAATAAAATTTATAAAAGCCTAGGCAATGGAAATCAAAATGGCTATATATGACTTGGGTTATAATACAAACATGATAAGATTCTCGATCACAAAAGAGGGACCATATGGTATTGTCCTAATAGGACATGATTAAGACCCTCAGTGGTGGTGTAGAGAGAGAGAGAGAGAGAGAGAGAGAGAAGAAACACACACATTTATAAAATTAGTTTTGGAACATAGTTTCCGACAAGGTTAAACAACTAAGGAAATTTCCATTTTCCAAATTTATTCAACTATTCAAGAATTCTTTCTAAGCAATAATGCCGTGGAAATTGTTTGTGGGTGAAAGAGAATGTCTGGGGCAGAAACAACTAGGATAGTACCAATCTCATCCATAAAACTTCTAAATCACAGAGAAATAAGTAATTACAGCCAGTTAATCCCAAGATTTTTTAAGGATTTAAAATTCGTTGTTCCATTTTTCACTAGGCAAAAATGGTAAAGAAAACAAGCTATTTCCTATAATCAACTCTTAGATTTCTTGATTAGAATAATTTGTGACACTCGATGGAACCATCTGTGGTTCTTTTTTCATTTGGCAATTCACTTTTTAAGCCATGTTCTGAAAGGGCTTTCACTTTCTTTTAGTTTCTCCATCTTAGAAAAGTATAAGGAAGAATTTGGGCAGCCTTCAATTTTACATTTGTCTATGACGTTTCTGTATTTGTGAAGGATGCTTCTAGATTTCTAGCAAGTAGGGAACAATAAAAAGAAATGTCTGTCTAACGGCTTATCTGACTTTTGTCTCACTTTCATTTTTTTCTTTTCCCTTCACCAACCTTTGCCCTTTGATCTTGAGGATAGCAAAAAACACAACCTACCACCGAGCCAAAGGTGGGTTTGTGCCTTTAACAACTACTAAGTAATATGGAAAAAGTTATTAAAAAAAAAAAAGTAATAAGGAAAAAGGAAAAAGGAAAAAAAGGGTTTTGTATATATATTTATATGTCCCATGAAAGCCAATGAGGTAAGGTTTTTTCTTTGGTAAGTAATTAACTAAAAAAGAAAAAGGAAAACTGTAAAAAGAGGTAAAGGGAAATACTTTAGAGTTTACAGTACATAGACTTTAACACCAAACAGTTTCAATCAATTGATTATGATAGGTTACATCATGGAGCTAGATTACTTTCTTTAATGTCTTCTCTCCCATTGTTTTATCTTACAACTATTACATTTATAAAACCAGAAAAAAGTTATCACTTTGATTATTTATGGGTGGTTAGCGTGAGCATGATTATTTTGGCGACTTTATGAAATCTTTTTTTTTTTTTTTCTAGCTAAATTGAAGGTCAAATGGAAAGAAAATGATAATCTATAAACTTGTTGCTGAAGGGAAAGTGTTGTTAGGTATATAAAATTATTGGCTAACGGATATGGATCTTGTGGTGCACCTTCGTCCTGCTCAAAACTCAGCTAACACAATGACTCGTTTCAATAATGTCTTCAAATCAAAAGTACGATAAATCAAAAAAGTCCTCGAGTCTAATCACACAGATTGTGACATGGAGAGCCTAAACCCCCACTTGAAGAAAATATTGGAAAAGAAAATCGTTAAATAACAGGTCAAGACTAGAGACTAGTATAACACAAATAAATAAAGCAGAGAGATAGAATTAACACAGAGATAGAGGAAGTTGAAGTGGCAGTCACATCATTATTTCATGAACTTGCTTTTCTAATCAAATGTTGATATGAAATGTGGATATGTCATTGCGTTATGAGATCCATCAATCTGTCTTTGCAATTTGAGTAAGCACGTTACTATGATATTCTTACGTATTAAGCTTCTTACTTTGAAAATATACTCTAAAATTTCAAATCAGATTTGGAATTCATACTGAAAATTCTAAAGCAGGTGTTCAAGTGTATATCAATATGACATGTATATACAAAAACATGATATGATATGGACACGTATTAAAAATTGAATATATATCTAAATCGTATTGTGTCGAGTACATTAATACACTTAATACAAGATTTGCTCATTTGTATATTACTCCTTTTTGCTCCTTTGTATATTACTTTCTCTTTCTTGGAAGGTCATTGTGACAAGTAATTATACCATGCCATCTAGCTCCTTTGTATACACCCTTCATTTCCATTGTTTATTTATTACAACAACTTTGATCTAAGCCCCACTTTCCACCATCAACTCTCACCTACTTTTTATTACTTTCATAATCATAGTGATGGCGATAAGAAACATCCAAAATTATTCTAGACCTCCAAAACTCACTTACATATAAGCTTGATCTTTTTATTACTGAGTCAAGAAGCACTCAAGCCCTTTCAAGACTAATTTAATCAGCTAGCTAGCTTAAGATTTAATATGTCATTATTTTGATTCCAGAAATCTCTTTCTATTCTTTTCCCAAGGAAACCTTTTTCCCCCACTTTTTTCGACTTTGGAGTATTCTTTGAAATGGGAATTCCCCACCAATTAGGAGTCCCTACCCCAACATGCTTTTATTCCAATTCACTTTCTTGCATTTGTCTCTTTCTCTAAAAAACATGAGGGTCATAGATTCAGCTAAAATCCTAGGTACCACAAAAACCGTGTCCAAAACGCGCCCATTAATGGTCTGAACTCTGAAGTAAAACCCTTTTTTTTTTTTTTTTTAAATTTATTTATTATTATTATTATTATTTTTTAAATTTTAAGAATTAAAGTATAACTTTTTGAGTGTACAATTCGGTAGGTGTTGTTACTTTAAATTTTCAATTAAATTCAACCACTTATATTTAAATTTAATTATATAGTTTAGAATTCAAATTCAATAAGAATGTGGTGTAAAACTCATGTTTTACATTATCCAATAAGAGATTGTCACGTCAGTATTTTATTTAAAATTTAATATATCCTATTACATATAATAACATCTCAATAAACTTGTAATTTGATTGGATTTATATATAGGTATTAGAATTGATTAAGTGTAGTTGTGCTTATTTTTAAATATATAATATAATGATGTGGCATGTTGGAATGGAAGGGCAAAACATGAGTTTTACATCACATACTTACAGAATTTAATCTCTATAATTTATTGGTCAATATGGTCATTTAATTGAATTTAATTGAAAAATATAAACTAAAGCATTTAAAGAATTATACTTTTTTTTATAGAGTTTCAATCTATGACGTATATTTCTATTATTGCACCTTTTATCATCAGACCAATACATCAATTAGTTTTGGTATAGACGGAGAATGAAACCAAAATTATGAAGGTGGTATGTCATCTTTTGGACAAAATTTAAATACAGTTCTTCATGTATCGTACCTTAAGTTCTCAAATTAAATTCATTTATTACATGGATGAATGCAACACAATTTTTTTTTTTTTCCTTCAAGTTAAATTTAACCATGAATTACATTGGATCAATATAATTAGGGTCTAATTAATTAGTGTTCTTAAGATATGTTTTAATAAACAATTTTAGGAAATTTCTTATACCATTTTTATAAAAAAATAAACAAAAAAGCTGTAAAAATTTAATTGTTTTTTTCTTTTCTCATAAAAACTTTCATAAAATAGTTTATTAATAAATACTTTTAAGATATCTGTTAACCTTTTCCCTATAATTATATGATTGAATTTAATTGAATATATATAACCCAATAGAACTCTACCAAAATTTACCCTCATCCTCTTTGTGATTGGAAGTGTAAACCACGCGCTCAAATGGTTTGGTGAAAGAAGGAATATATTGGGGCTTGATTTTTTCAATTAGAAGGAGCTCAGGGAAGAAGAATCAAGGCCGAAGTGAATGTGAAAAACAAGGAATGGGAGGTTCGAAGAAGATCTTGTAGGGACTGTGTGCTACAAAACATGGGGTTAAGAATCAGCTTGAATGTCAGTGCAAGTGCATTGGTTCAGTTTTCGGACCCAACTTTTAGGATCTACACAGTTTGCCATAGTCCACACAAAATTACCTTCTGTTTTGTGTTCCAGTTAAGATGCCTGTATGGCTATATATGCTTCTTTTCCAACCACTCTTACTTATTTATATACATTTATCTATCTATTCCTTTTCCTTTTGGGGGTTTGTGCAAAGAGTTTTGTGCACAATGGAATTCACAATAATGCTTCACTTGTAGCCAATTTCACATAAAGTGATCTCATCATCATTGCAACTTGTCATTTGGAGTTGTACACGTCTCTTATTAGTCTTGGCCCAAATAAATAAATTATATAACTTTTTATTCTTTCTTTTTTTAATTGTTCATCTTCTTCCAATTCTGTTTCAGATGAGCCAAATTTGGTTCTTTTTTTTTCCAGCCAAATCCGACTAGGAATGTGTTTTTATTGTGACACTATTATATGTCATGCTTTTAATGTATTTTAACTAAAAGGTCAAAATGTAATCCTTTTGTTTTATTTGTCCGTTAGTTTTAAACGACGTAACACTTTACCTTGCATTTTTATTGTGCTATTATTATATTATCATGTTTTTGATGTTTTTAACTAAGGGTCAAAATATAAGGTTTTTATTTTATTTGACCATTAGTTTTAAACAATGTGACACTTAGCATATAATTTTTAAAAAAAAAAAAATCATAGTCATGAAATAAAATCCTTCCATTTATATTGAGATATAATAAATCATGTGATATGATAAGACTAGAAAGATATTAAGAACATAAACATGGGCTCTAAAGATGTCATAATAGGATGTCTGATTAAATTGGTTTTTTTTTTCCCCCTTATAATTGGGATACTTTATGTGGTTCTCATTTGGTCCTATCTCTTGTTTTCTGGCCATGACATTTTTTGTGCGATTCAATATTGGTTGGCCACTATTTCATGAGCTGCACATGGTTTTTATGTACGTTCTAGGAAATATCATTTCATATGGAACTTTTTGTTTAATTATCATGCACGTGTCAAGATTGTTTAACTATCATGTCCTAACATAATTAAAGAAGAATAATTAATCCATCATACTTTGACTAGTTATAACCCATTAAGTACGTACAAGGATGAAACATATATAACATTTCAAATTTGAAGGAAACAAAATTGTGCGTTGTTCATAACAATCCACTGCCAAATCAAATCCTAATTTTATTTAAGATTGTTGAACATCAAAAACGACATGTCACGAGTTTGAATCCAAAAATCAACTTCTTAAAAAAATAAACGAGAGTAAGCGTTTTTCAAATTTCACAAAAGTGAGAGTTTTGTTTATTAAATCTAAACGTACCGAGACTCCTAGAACTAAACAATTTATTTATAACTCTACAGGCTCTTAGGCACTAACATCTTATATATGTATAATTTTGGTGGTTTGATTTTTCAGAATGTGGGCCACTGATTTGAAGCCGCCTTCACATTCATGAACGAATAAAATGTACGTACCGAAAGATAGTTTCACGTGAACATGTGTTGAAAATTCCAAGCAACACTTGTGGACCATGCATGAATAATAGTCTAAGCAGACCCGGATTAATTGGACGGTGATGTGTTTTACAATCTACAGGTTGCTTGTCATCTTTAAAACTTGTGGATTATAAATCTACTAATACATCTTTAAAATTAGAGACTTGTTCATATTTATTTAGTGGAAGAATTAGAGACAGAAATGCATGTACATAATGGTAGCTGGAATGTCAAAACAAATCAGGAAATCATAGACAATAAGAGAGAGAGAGAGAGTAGGAAGCCTCTCTACAATAATCACACTTTTTTTCCACTTAGTTTTGTCCTACATAGTTAAAACAAGAGATAGTTGAATGAGGGTTTTAATTGTGTCTAAATTAATTACTATCATAAGAGTAATATATATATATGCCATGTTGCATGTCGAAATTAAGTCTATATAACTTCACCTACTTTTTTTCCTCGAATTAATTAAAAAAAGAAAGAAAGAAATAAGTACACTCTTTGGTTTTGACCAAGACTTTTTGTGAAGTTCTGGGGTCATATCTACACCCACCACAGTGATCTATAACTATTTATTTTGCTGCTGTAATTAATTGTTGAAGACTATAATACAAAAAAAGTCATAAAGTTGAATATAAAAAAAAAAAAAAACTTAATCCAAGCTGGTAAATTACTGATTATTTTAAAACCTTAAGCTATAAGGAAATTGTAAATCTAATCATTTAATCATAATTCTAATACCCTTCCTTATGCATGATCACTCACCAATTGACCCAAAAACTTTAGCTACTAAAAATTGGTAAATTCAATCATTTAACCATAATTTTAACGCAAGCATTTGTAACAAAGATTATTAGATCAAATTCTTCCCAAGTAATTTGCTGCAATTAAGAAGGTTTTTTTTTTTTTTAATTTAATTTTTTTTATAGAGTTTCAACCTATTGCGTTTGCTTCTGGTGGTTGTTTTCTTTATCATCAGACTAAAATACTAATTGGTTTTTGGTGCAGATGAAGATTGAACTCAAGATTTCTTATTAAACCATCAAAAACTTTACTATTTGAACTCTTTACCATCAGACTAAGATACTAATCGGTTTTTGGTATAGATGAGAATTGAACTCGAGATTTCTTATTAAACCATTAGAGATTTTACCAGTTCAATTAACAGAACTCACTATCAGTATGAATGACCTCCTTCACATGTACAATACTTAATAATATTCCTCTAATTTTTGTATTTGAAGGGGAAAAATTGAAAGAAAGAAAGAGAAAAAAAAGAAAACCTTTGTTAAATTTCTCTAAGAGAAAGTTTATGTGCTTTTTAAGCATTAATAATTGATGGAAAGAAAAGAAAAGAAAATGAGAACTTTCAAGCTCTAATTGAACTTTTTTGTTTTCTCCTTTTTGTGTGCATTCATGGGTGTTTTAGTCTTTTAGCTAAATTTGATTAAATATTTTTTTTTATTATTATCTTATTTTCAATGATACGTATCGATTCTTTTCCTCATTCCATGAATATTAGGCCTTTTAGCAAGTTGTGTGTATATTCTAGAACCCATGAAAAAATAGAAAAGAAAAAAAAAGTCGGTTGGCTGAGCTGGGGAATTTTCTCCGTCATGATAAGTGGGCCCAGGAATAATCGTGAAACGTGTCGCTAGGATATCCCTATCAACTAAGGAAAGTTATCCGATCAACATCGGACGGTGATTAAGGCACTTGCGCATTTGAACGCTTTGAATCTTAGTCTTCTACAAATAAAAAAGTCATCAAGCTACTCATCAAGTCACAAATAGAACTATTAATTATTTTATTCATTTATTTTATTTCGATTGCCTTTGTTCTCTTTCTACGTTTTGATTAGTTTTCTTAATTACCAATAAATAAAAGTTCGATTGACATAAAGGGTACGTAGCTCTCTCTTGTTGACTAGACAAAGCACCACCAGGGGTTATAACTTATTTATTTTTTATTCCACCAAGTTTTATAACTTATAACACAATTCTAATCTTATGTCTATCAAGGAATTAGTAACGTGGGTTCCAACTAGTTCATCTGGTAAAATTTATTATCGTCGATTAAGAGATGTGTGATTTTATCTTTATCTAGATCAAAAACTAATTGATATTTTGATACGATGATAAAAGGTAATCATTAGGAATATATATCATATGTTGAAACACTCTCTCTTAAAAAAAAAGTATTTACTATAATAACAAGACAAAATTTAATTACAAAATTAGTTGTAAGTTAAGATTACAACTTTACTCAATAAAATAAACATTATTATATATTTTAAAGATCTAACCGTTGAATTGCATGTTCTTTACGTTCTCAATACACATTTTAAATTTGTGTCAATCTGACATTATTTATTATATAATTTATAAGTTTATATTTTATGCATAATTTTAAATTACAAAAACTTGCAATTTAAATAATTTATTAATGACATAGTTATTGATTTTAATTTTCTATAAATTTTGCAAGTATGGAGAATATAAGAAGAAGATGTAATTTAATGATGGATTTGTTAAAATTCATCTTCAATAAATAAAATATTGAGTAAGGTTGTAGTCTAAGTCTAAGGTTACAACTAATTTTGTAGCTAAACTTTTTGCATAATAATAATTTTATGGATGGATTCTATTTGTAGGGATGATAATGTGCTACACTCTCACAAGACTACGCCTCTCATAGTCACACCAACCCATATTATTGTCATTGAAATGACAAAAATGACAACCTGCATATATCATATGACTCGGATCTGGATATCTCATTGATGAAGACATCACATTTTTGCTTTCAGATTTGATATTCCAATCAAATTTGTTTATAATAATAGAACATAGTCCTTAAAGAAGCTGAAGAAGAATAAATAACCATAGTAATATATCAATTCATGGATGGGGTAGAACTGTTTGATGACAATACTTTTACCTAATCTATGGCATCGTTTTTACCTATTAATGATCTTAAATGTAAGTTATCTACGAGTTTTGATTCTGCACATGGGGCTTGGCTGGATCAGTAATGCTGTCTGTCTAATCTGCTAAACTTTATGGTAACGCCAATGAAAGCCACACTTCGTACATCACTACCTTCAAAAACTCCAATGAGTACAATTCTTTTTAATTCAAACTATTATATATATTTCTTTTATCGTCTTAACCTAAATGACGCCATTGTATTTGTTAAAGCAAACACTTTAGTCATTCAGCCCAAAAAGTTTCATTTCCATCCAGTGAGGAAAACAAAAAAGAGAAAAAGAAAAAAAAAAGAAAAGAAAAAGAAACCATACCTTTCCCACAAAGCTAGTGCGTACACAAATCACAAATTATATTTTCTTACATCATATATGCATAACAAATATTTCATATATGTTCATCGTTTTCAATACTAAAGCTATATGTTACAATCACAATGTTATTAATAATACCATCTTATACATTTTTTAAAAATAAAAATAAAAATATTTTATGTGTAACTTGTTCATTGTATAACACTAACTTTAATGGTATTTTGAGTGTAACACAATATTATTCTTTGTAGTAACAATTTATATGAAAATAACATATACATACTTCATCACATAAACAACTTAATGTTTCTTTTTATAAATATTTAACCGTTTATACTTAAAAAACTTTAAGTAAATCCCATACATTATATTTGCATATCTTTTTCTTTCTCTTTCTCTCTTTCCCTTTTCAGTTTTCACACATCTTATCTACATAATTTAATTTTTTCCTTTTTTTTTTTTTTTTTTGAGAAGTCATAATTGAATTAATAAACATATAAATAACACTTCCCATCACAATGATATATACACACACACTCACTCACTCACAGCGCATTGGTCGCAAGGCACTCTCTCATCACATAACAAAAGCATAGAGAGGTCCCTCTCCTCCACTTCACTCTCAAACCCTCCTCCTTCTTCTTCTTCATCAAACTCTCACTCAAAAAACCAAACCACACCATGACAGCCAAAGACTGCGGCAACCACGGCAAGACCCGCCGCTTACGGGCCCGCGCATGCGGCGCCTGCTTCTTAGTCTTCCTCTTCATCATCCTCCTCATAATCCTCCTAGTCTGGGCCATACTCCAACCCACAAAACCAAAATTCATCCTCCAAGACGCCACCGTTTACGCCTTCAACGTCAGCAACCCAAACCTCCTCACCTCCAGCTTCCAAGTCACCCTCTCTTCTCGCAACCCAAACGACAAGATCGGCGTCTACTACGACAAGCTCGATGTCTATGCCGTTTACCGCAACCAGCAAATCACACTCCGTACGCAAATCCCACCCACCTATCAAGGCCACAAAGACATCAACGTTTGGTCCCCTTATATCTACGGCAACAGCGTTCCTGTCTCGCCCTACAATGCCGAATCGCTCTCACAGGATCAGAGCTCCGGGGCCGTGATGCTGTTGATCAAAGCTGATGGACGGGTGAGATGGAAAGTTGGGTCTTTTATTTCAGGGAGGTACCATCTCTACGTGAGATGTCCAGCTTACATAACCTTCGGTACGAGGAGCACTGGAATTGAGGTCGGGAATAACGCCATTAAGTACCAGTTAGTCCAACGGTGCAGCGTCAGTGTATGAGAATATGAGATGATGATGAAGAAAGAAGAAAGTTCCAGTGGCTCACCGAATATGTCTATTTAACGCCGTTAGTTTTTTTGTTTTCATAATTATGTGTTGCGATTTTTAATATTAAATCTCTCTGTCGTTTTTTCTTTAGTTATTACACGTTGGGTTTATGAGTTTGAATTGTACATTTGACTAAAGAAATAAACGGGGAAAATATGATGAGAAGAAAAAAAACGAAATATATGAGACAATTTTTAGCTTAATTATAGTCGGTGACAAGTTGTGTGATTTTTATATGAATGTGATAAGTTTTTTTTTTTTAATAAAAATTTTAATAGATAATAACTTGAGTGTCTATTGGAAGTTGTGCTGTCATTTTCTTTCATTACTTACTTCTTGTTCACTTTTGTTCCATTTCTTTATTATGATTTTTTTATATGCATAACAAATATTTCATATATGTTCATAGTTTTCAATACTAAAGCTATATGTTACAATCACAATGTTATTGATAATACCATCTTATACATTTTAAAAATAAAAATAAAATATTTTATGCATAACTTTTTTTTTTTTGTAAAATTTTTTTTATGTGTAACTTGTTCATTCAATAACACTAACATTGATGGTATTTTGAGTGTAACACAATATTATTCTTTGTAGTAATAATTTATGTGAAAATAACTTATACATATGTCATCACATAAACAACTTAATGTTTCCTTTTATAAATATTTAAATGTTTATACTCGTGGGTTTCAATTAACTCAACTGATAAATTTTCTGATATATATTTGTATATCTTTTTCTTTCTCTTTCTCTCTTACCCTTTTCACACATCTTTATTTACATAATTTAATTTTTTCCTTTTTTTTTTTTTGAGAAGTCATAATTGACTTAATAAACATATAAATAACACTTCCCATCACAATGATATATACACACAAGGCACTCTCTCATCACATAACAAAAGCATAGAAAGGTCCCTCCCCTCCACTTCTCTCTCAAACCCTCCTTCATCAAACTCTCACTCAAAAAACCAAACCACACCATGACAGCCAAAGACTGCGGCAACCACGGCAAGACCCGCCGCACACAGGTCCGCAGATGCTGCGCCTGCCTCTTAGTCTTCAACTTCATCCTCCTCCTCACAATCCTCCTAGTCTGGGCCATACTCCAACCCACAAAACCAAAATTCATCCTCCAAGACGCCACCGTTTACGCCTTCAACGTCAGCAACCCAAACCTCCTCACCTCCAGCTTCCAAGTCACCCTCTCTTCTCGCAACCCAAACGACAAGATCGGCGTCTACTACGACAAGCTCGATGTCTATGCCGTTTACCGCAACCAGCAAATCACACTCCGTACGCAAATTCCACCCACCTATCAAGGCCACAAAGACATCAACGTTTGGTCCCCTTATATCTACGGCAACAGCGTTCCTGTCTCGCCCAACAACGCCGAATTGCTCTTACAGGATCAGAGCTCCGGGACCGTGATGCTGTTGATCAAAGCAGATGGACGGGTGAGATGGAAAGTTGGGACTTTTATTTCAGGGAGGTACCATCTCTACGTGAGATGTCCAGCTTACATAACCTTCGGTACGAGGAGCACTGGAATTGAGGTCGGGAATAACGCCGTTAAGTACCAGTTAGTCCAACAGTGCAGCGTCAGTGTATGAGATGATGAATGATGAAGAAGAAAGTTCCAGTGGCTCACCGAATATCTCTATTTAAGGCCGTTAGTTTTTTGTTTTCATAATTATGTGTTGCGATTTTTAATATTATAAATCTGTCGTTTTTTCTTTAGTTATTACACGTTGGGTTTATGAGTTTGAATTGTATATTAGGCTAAAGAAATAAACGGGGAAAATATGATAAGAAGAAAAAAACGAAATATATGAGACAATTTTTAGCTTAATTATAGTCGGTGACAAGTTGTGTGATTTTTATATGAATGTGATAAGTGTTTTTTTTTTTAAATAAAAATTTTAATAGATAATAACTTGAGTGTCTATTGGAAGTTGTGCTGTCATTTTCTTTCATTCTCTATTGTTGCTTACTCGTTGTTCACTTTTGTTCCATTTCTTTATTATGATTTTTTTTTAATCTAAAATAATTCATAATTATTAAGATAATAGATTGTGGTTGATTTGTGAATATTAGACATGATATCAATAGTAATTCTACTAAAAGCGACATGACACACCAATTACAGTCTACCGTCTTAATAAATTGTAAAATTTATATTGATTTTTTTAAAGGATAAGAATGCCCTAAACATTAGGGTACGGGCACTTGTATATATGTATATCTCCAATTTCCTTTGATAATTATTGACACTTTGCTAGTTATAGTGAAAATTTTCCGTGTGCGACCAAACGAGGCGAAATTGAATTCAACTTCAAATAGAGAAAAATATTAAACTCCGAAACGTAGAAATACGTACATTAATACAGCTAGTGAATAGGACGAGTTAGGAATGGGCCTGTGCTTGAAAGGTTGTAGTTTAATCACTGTGCCATTGTCCATTGATTTACATAAGGAAATAGTGTCGGAGCATTGAATTATTGGGGGGTCTTGGCGTGTTTGGGGAGGGTTTTTCTAACTTCCACATGGCTTGGTGGTGGTCCTTTTCAAAAACAACACCTCTATCTCTCACCTGCTCTACATAATAATAAAGATAGCTTGATAGAAAGGGACTTTCATTATGTCATTAAGCAATGGCCCATATCTACCTTTAATTTTAATGAAAGATTTAGCCACCCAACACAAGCTTAAAATATGTGATTTGTTAATCAGAAATATTGAGCAAAGATAGTGTACCCTATTTGGTTTAGTAATTGTTTTAAAAAAAAATTTATGACAGTTTTTTATATTTCAATTAACAGATACTTTAAAGTCAAAATCAAACTCATAACATGCACATTGTCTTTGCGATTATTGGATGTTGATAAAGTAGCCATTTTTTATTGATCGCGACTAGCCTTTTCAAGACTGAAATTGGATTTATTTAGACGGGTAATGCCGTAATGGCCAATCACATGAAGTTGCTATAAAGTTACAGGCAAAAGTAGGTTTAGGTCGGTCAAGAAAGGCTTGAAGAATGTACTGTCTTTTAATGGGCGTGGCCAGACTTGACCAGGATATTCACATTGGAAAGTCATTCACTCCAGTCTTTTTTATTTTGCGTATGGGCCGGGCTTGGGCCATGACCATGTGGAAAATGAAGTCTTATGGGGCCGGGCTGGGTCAATGGGAAATAAGAAACAAAATGTGTTCAAATGGAAAAATTATTTCTTTTTTTTTTTTTTTTTTGGTTTCCCACCCAGTAATCCGATGCCCCTGACGGGGTTCATCGACTAATCCAGATTCGAGCCGGGAAGGACCCTTTCGGGCGGCAAAGCTCTCCCAACCGAGTTTTTAACGCATCTGCATACACAAGGACTCGAACCCGAGACCTTGCTTAAGCCTGGATAGACCCATACCATCTAACCAGCGCGCCCGGTGGTGGAAAAATTATTTCAATACTTGTAGACTAATGCTACCATTTCTCACATGAGTGATTTAGTAGGTTTAGGTCGGTCAAGAAAGGCTTGAAGAATGTACTGTCTTTTAATGGGCGTGTCCAGACTTGACCAGGATATTCACATTGGAAAGTCATTCACTCCAGTCTTTTTTATTTTGCGTATGGGCCGGGCTTGGGCCATGACCATGTGGAAAATGAAGTCTTATGGGGCCGGGCTGGGTCAATGGGAAATAAGAAACAAAATGTGTTCAAATGGAAAAATTATTTCTTTTTTTTTTTTTTTTTTGGTTTCCCACCCAGTAATCCGATGCCCCTGACGGGGTTCATCGACTAATCCGGATTCGAGCCGGGAAGGACCCTTTCGGGCGGCAAAGCTCTCCCAACCGAGTTTTTAACGCATCTGCATACACAAGGACTCGAACCCGAGACCTTGCTTAAGCCTGGATAGACCCATACCATCTAACCAGCGCGCCCGGTGGTGGAAAAATTATTTCAATACTTGTAGACTAATGCTACCATTTCTCACATGAGTGATTTAGTAGGTTTAGGTCGGTCAAGAAAGGCTTGAAGAATGTACTGTCTTTTAATGGGCGTGGCCAGACTTGACCAGGATATTCACATTGGAAAGTCATTCACTCCAGTCTTTTTTATTTTGCGTATGGGCCGGGCTTGGGCCATGACCATGTGGAAAATGAAGTCTTATGGGGCCGGGCTGGGTCAATGGGAAATAAGAAACAAAATGTGTTCAAATGGAAAAATTATTTCTTTTTTTTTTTTTTTTTTGGTTTCCCACCCAGTAATCCGATGCCCCTGACGGGGTTCATCGACTAATCCGGATTCGAGCCGGGAAGGACCCTTTCGGGCGGCAAAGCTCTCCCAACCGAGTTTTTAACGCATCTGCATACACAAGGACTCGAACCCGAGACCTTGCTTAAGCCTGGATAGACCCATACCATCTAACCAGCGCGCCCGGTGGTGGAAAAATTATTTCAATACTTGTAGACTAATGCTACCATTTCTCACATGAGTGATTTAGTAAGTGGCACTTATTTTTTTGGCACAAGTTTTCTCATGTAAAAGGGCAGGGCAATGTATTAGCACATGCCTTGGCTCTTCTAGCTCTCGAAACTCACAACTTTTGGATGGAGAATCTCCCACAAGCTCATAATGTGGCACTTATTATTATGTGAGAAGAGAAACTATTGTTATCAGAATATATCGAACAATTACCCGGTTCAAATGAAACTTCTTAATTTAATCAACATCCAGTTGAGTTTATATGAAAGTACTATTCTGCTAATAAGAACAATTATTTTTTCATGGATGCTTTAACAGTGAAAGAAGATGTGATTTTTTTTTTTTAAATTCTCGAATTGGTCATGGAGAAAGGGGAATAAAGGAAAATGACAGGTCCATTATATAGCTTGTCTTTTTAGGCCAGACAATTAACAATTCTAAAGTTAGTCCAGATTGATTTACCATTCTCTTAAAAGTTTTTTGGATTGCTGATTACGAAGAGAAATGGTACACGTCTTCTCTACTCTAGGATTATATAGGATCGGTGCTCTTATCTTATATGTATCGGATTACTATTTTGTGGCATGTGTGGTTGTGTGACTTGTGTCTAGTCAAGGTAGAAAAAAAGTGTCATCAATCGAAGGTTTATTGGGGGCATGCATGTGTATCTTTCTTATACAGGGCCTCAAAATTGAATGACTTATTAAATGTTCACGAGGTCATTAAACTACAATAATGCTAAACCACAATGGATAACAATCATATATATAGTACAGGAGTTTGACAAAGCCTAATCAAAACAATTGGCCAACAAGAAATGGCATTTATTATAGACCTATAGAAACAACTTTCTTCAACCATATCTGCCTAACCGGAGGCACAAAATTAAGTCTATGACTATGATTTTACAAGGCAGATTTGGCGTATGCTGACCAATAAGATAAGCGGTGTGTAGTGTAAAATAGTAAAATGTTATGCTGTTATGCATGCCATGAAACACACACATACTACAGTTTTGTAGAGGGAACCGACTGCTCAAATAAAATTTTGTTTTTGATTGCACGACCCTCATGCGCCAAGAATGAATTGTCCGTCCACATCGCATTTTCCGAGAAGCTAATTATTCCTGGTATCTTGTAATTATTCCTGGGATCTTTTACAGATAAACATTCCCCACGACCCCTTTTGTATCCTGCCATCTATATATAGCGAATGACTTAGGATAAAACTGATGTATTTAGAATACGTTGGTTCGTTATGATGTATCTTAGATGTAATGTATATTACAATAATGTGATATTAATGTTGTATTTTTATATTGAGATTACATTAACGTTAGATTACAATAACATAATATTATAGTATAATGTAACATCACAGCAAATCATTTGCCTTTTAATAGTTATATGAAATAAAGTCTCCTCTTTTACCACCAAAAAAAAAAAAAAAGGAAAAAAAGGAAAAAAAGAAAAAAGAAAAAAGAAGAAGAGGCCACCCATAAGAAAACATGCTCGCATGATCTGGCCCGAGGCAAGTTAATTATATTGAGATTATGATGATCAAGGGCTTAGAAAACATGATTTTATATCAACTATGGCCGACATGACTTTGATGATTGGTAGGTTCATTGGTCCAAGATGCCAGGCTGATCAATGTTTTCACAACATTAAAGTTTTCATTTTTGATCGCAATCATTTTGATCGTGTGGACGACTAAATTCCTCGGTTCGAAATAAGTCAAACAAGTAAAATAGTTTCACAAATGCGAATTTGTATTGATGATTGTGTGGTACAATTCTCTGTGATTACAAAAGAGTTATCCTCTGATTCAATCTCCTTAAAAGACTTGTTGATTGGATTTGTAGTAATGTGATTTTGATATGAACACAAGATATCCTTCAATTTGGTTGAGGGATGGATGGAATTGCAATGAATCTCTGGCTATAAGCTTGTTAGAAATTCTTTGTTCTTCGTGTTCTTTGTGTTCTTCGTGTTCTTGGTGCGTTCTTCGTCTTTGAAGATTTGTGGTGGAAGTTCTTCGGTGCTTTAGAAGCTTGAATCCGTAGAGCTTCACTGATTTGTGATTTGTGATGTTTCTGGAGGCTTTTGAGCTTGATTCCAGTGAACTTTGAGATCTAGGCAGATAGTTTAGATGATTCTGTTTCGAATGTTCTTCGTATTTGAAGGTTTTTGGTGGAAGTTCTTCGAGGCTTTGGAGGCTTGAATCCGTAGAGCTTCACCAATTTGTAGTTTGTTGAGGTTTCTGGAGGCTTTTGAGCTTGATTCCAATGACCTTTGAGATCTAGGAAGATGATTTGGATGATTTTTCTTCGAATGTTCTTTGTATTCGAAGTTGAAGTTCTTGAAGTTCTTGGAGGCTTCAAAGCTTGGTTTTTGCAGAGCTTTTGTACTTCTGAATCTCCTCTCCTTCAAATGCCTTAGGAAGGCTTCTATTTATAGGAGTTTGGGGGTGGGTGAGCGACACGTGGCGAAGTCTGATTAGTGACACATGTCACCACCTGATTGGTCCGCCTGTGTCATCGCTTACACGTGCGAGGATTGCTTGTGTCATTGCTTACACGTGCGAGCTTGCTTGTGTCATCGCTTACACGTGCGAGGTTGTTTGTGTCATCGCTTACACGTGCTGAGGTGTGATTGGTTCTTGCATGACACTTGGCAAATTTCTGTTGGTTTCTGAGTACTGATAGTAAAACCTAGTAGCAATACGTGGTGCTTTGTAATTGGCTGTATTTTGTGGACTCAGTAGTATGATGTGTCAGCTTGTGATAGGTCGGGAATTTTTCCCTCTCTACAGATCGCAAATTCTATTCTTCAAGACTTAGACTTACAAAGGCCAATCAGAATGCAAAAATGATGTCAACATCCAGAGATAAATGGTCATACTAACGAGTGTCCTTAAGACAATGATTAATAATTCATTTTAGGAAAATTTTGATATCACTTTTATGAAAAATGAAAAAAAAAAAAAAAAAAACTGTTTTTTTTTCATAAAAACTTTCTTTAAATGGATTGTTAATTATTATTCTAAGAACATTTGTTAGCATTTCTCTATTAAAAACTATTTTTAAGTGGATTATTAATCATTACCCTAAAAGTGTTCATTAGCATTTTCCTATTATTATTATTATTATTATTTGCGTACTAGGTAATATCATTTAAATGCCTTTTAGGCAGTATATGTAACAATATTGAACTTTGGCAGTATGTGTACAAATAGAACAACATTAAATTAAGGACTTCAAGACGATTTCGACCGACACTTCTCTAATTAGGGTCTGTTTGGTTATTGAGAATGTAAAATCTTAAGAGTTGTAAGATCTCGACACTTTAAGCTTACAAGATTTAAAATCTAAGGAGTCAAAAGTTATATTTTTCCAGATAAAATTAAAATTTGTATTTGTATCATGTTATAAAAAACACATGTTTAAAAAATAAATTGTAATTGTTTAAAATAATCTTAGACACATTATTATAGTAACCACAGAATTAATAATTTGACTATTTTGTATAATGTGAAAAGTTGAATAAATATTTTTTATTTTAAAATTAACTCTATTTAGATTATTTTACGAAAGAAAATGTGACAAGTTGGATTTAAGTATCACATTAGTAATTCTCACGTACACAAAGTGATGATTGATATTTTCTACCTAAAATATGAGATTTAGAATTCTCACATCACATGGGAATTGAGATATTCATATGGAGGTTGTAATTCTTGAGAATTTTCTCAGACAAAAGATTGAGGTAGTATTTTTGCACACATTTTGTGTGTTGTAGAGCTCTGCTTTTATAGGACTTTGAGTGAAGCCAAGTGCTCCATTAGGAGTCTTTCTACTAATGGGTTTGGTATTTCTAAGCTTACTGGAGTAATAATCATAAGCTTAAAAACTTAAAAAGTCATCAGCAAATAAATAACTGACACAAACGCATCCATTTTCCTTAAATGGTAGTACAAATGTTATACAAAACAAACGAGATTTACATTGATTGTATTGAGTCCACACTCTTCAATTCTTGTTTGTATCAGTCTTTCTTTTACACATCCAATGAGAATTCCACTCTTTTCATGGCTTTTCTTGATACCCATATTCAGCTTCAGTATCTTTGTTGTGTCTAGCCAATATTGTCTTGGTGACCTGAAATTCAACAATACTTCGTCCACAAAGCTGGTGCGCTGGAATGAAAGTATCTATGGCTATTTATGGGGAGGTGTAGCTTACAACGACGCAAGTGTTATTGGTCAAAACCTGACCTGACCAAAGAATCAATTAATGATGGACTTGACCATTCAAGTAGCCATTTGGAACATTTGTGTCTCCAAAACCTGAGTCTAGCTTATAACAAGTTCAGTTCTCCTCGGTTTAACATGCTGAGGAATTTGAGTTCTTTCGACTTGTCAAATTCAGGCTTTGCAGGGCAGATTCCGATTGAGATTTCATGCCTCACAAGGTTGGTTACTCTCAATTTGTCTACTGATTCTTTCTTGAGAATTACTTTGCTGAAATTGAATACCCAAATTTAGCTATGCTAGTTCAAAACGTTTCAGAATTCAAGGAACTTTATCTTGATGGTGTAAGAGTGTCACCTCAAAGGAATAAGTGGTCTCGGGCCTTACCATCTTCAGAGTCAAATATAAGAGTGTTAAGCATATTGCTATATCATCCTTCAGGCCATCTCGATACCTCTTTGATTTTATCATTCAACATGTTCAAGAATCTGACCCAAATAAACCTTACTCGTAATAATTTAACAAGTCAGATTACTTCAACTCACTGGGAAAAGCTTCTGAATCTAGTGAGACTTCATGACTTGCGTTACAATTCACTAGAAGGGAGTACTCTGGTGTCTCTATTTTCCATTCCATCATTGCAAAAACCACAACTTTCCAATGATCCATTTTTTAGTCAGGTAGAGTCAGAAGGCACACTTTGTTTATTAAGCACTACCAAATTGGCAGGGCCAATATTTTTTTACTAGATCTGAGTTGGAAGAAACTCATTCAACTTCTGGGACTGTGATTGACTGGAACTACATAATTGCAGAACTGGGATATATTTTTGGGTTGGGGATTATCTATTGGCCACTTATTTTTTCTAATAGGTGGAGAATCTGGTATTTCAAACACATTGATGGACTTCTTTTTTGGATGTTCCCTAAACTGTATCTTGGAAAACAGTATCATAAAAGATGAGCACACAGGAATGAGGGGCAGAGGCACCACTGATCAATGATCATAAGCACCAATGCAACTCGTCAACTAGTATCTTTTGGTATTGTTAATAGAGACGTATAAAATTCAAATATTCTTTCTCAATTATTGTTATTATCAAATTATTATTAAAAAAAATGCATGAATGAAATTGGATGTGATTTTTTTTCTTTTTGTTACGATTCAAAAGAAAAATAAAAAACGTATCTATGCATCCATGCTTTTTTTTTAGGGTGTGATATTTGGAATTTGATTTGTCAGTCATACCACCCTTTATAATTTTTGGCGTCTGGAGTTCGAATACCACCGCCCCTCCAAAAAGAGAAAAGAAATCTTGAATTCCTTAAATTAATTTAAAATTTTCAACCTAAATTGAGAACAAAATTAGGGAAATTTGTCAATTAAAAATTGCACTACAAATTACCCAATCTGACCTGGCACGCGTTCCCACGTGTTAAAGTGGGTCCTACACATGCCATGTGTGTCAAAGTGGAACCCACGAAATTGTCTCACATGCCCACACGTGCCTCTATGCATCCGAGCCTTCTTTTTCTTGCTTTATACTTATTTTTCTGCTCCTCCACTCTTTTGGGCCACGTGTGAGCTCCACTGCTATCCTAGCCATATTACCCTTACCACTCCCAAGTTTCCAACATCATATATTATGCTCATTTAGGTGTTTGGATTTTAAGACATTTATGATGGTTAATGGATGTATTTGACTATTTGTGAGGGGTGAATCACACTTTCCTATTGGGAGTTAGGGACAGAGCTAAGGGGGCGAGAGGGGCACAATTTGCCCCAACCCTTACCTCTTGGTTCCCTTTAAAAAAAAAAAAAAAAAAAAAAAAATTCAATTTTGTACTAATATTTCAAACTCAAACTTCTTTATTCATTTTTAATTCTCTTAATGTAGTCAAGGTAAAAAAATTCTTTTATGTAACTATTATTGCATTATATATGTTGTGATTTTTAGATTAAAAAAATAAAATTTACAATGCAATATACTTTTTAAGGTATTTTGCAATATCAAAAAAGAAAGAAAGAATGGTATTTTGCAATTAACCCACCTTTTAATGATTTAAAAAAAAAATGAAATCTAAGATTGAAAGAATAATATTGATACTTCTAAAATAAATCAAAAATAAAAAAGTCATACAAATTTTTTCCAAAAAATCAAGGCATACATAAAACATTATAAAATTTCTAAGTTCATGATCATTTTAATTTTAATTTTTTAAATGATTTGTTTGAATATCTTATATTTAGATTAATACTATAACTTCAAGTATTAATGAATATATAAAAAAAAAAAAATTAAGACTTTTTTGAAATATACTTATTTATAGTCAACTTAAATATAATTTATGCAGTTTAAGAATACAAATTGTCTTACACATTTTTACTTGTTGCATGCAAACTGTTTTACATACAACCCAAAACAACTAAAACAACCCAAGATCTCATGGATATCATGAGATCTTAAAAACTACTAAGTCAACCTTGGGGTTTAGTTGTTTTTTGGATTGAATAAAAGTGTTTAAAACAAATTTTTTTTTTTTTTTTGAGAAACAAACTAACTGCTAAATACACACACCTAATTACACTCTCTCACTAACAGCTTGTGTGTACATAGTACGTAATAAACACAACCCTTTTAAAATAATGGTTGGTTGTCCCACTTATATCTCATAACTCTCTTATCGAATAATACTAATGTTTTACTTAACATGACCCATGTGAATCCTCCATGGGTCATGAATAAGGGAAAATCAACCTAATTTCTAACACTATAGTTCATCTCCACTCTTATTTTGTTTATTCTTTTCTAATATAATTGGCCTAGATGTCTCTTTTTGTTCGTTCATCTTTTCTTTTATTTTTCTTTTTTCTTTTTTTTATAGGAATTTTGTTCGTTCATCTGTTCACATTATAACAGGAAAATTAGGCCAACAATCCATTCTCAAAGGTGACACTTCCACAAAATTAGGCCAACAATCCTTTCTTATGTAACTTGAACTAACGTAACCTTTGCTAAGAAGTAAAGAGCTAGTAAGACCAATGATTCAAAAGCATATGGCAGAGCAGAAGAAAAACACTCACAACTCGCAAGAACTTGGATAAGAAAGAAGACAAATAAATTCAGGTTATGGTCATTAAAAATCTTATAATTCTATTTTATTTTCAACCAGTCCATCAAATCACCATTCAATTCTATTTTCAATACCGGCAATATCGTTGAATTTTTTTTTTTTGGTTTTTCAAATCTTGTAGGAGTTTTTAACCTTTTTTCTTTGTTTGCTGGGTACAAAATAGTGAAATACAACAAGAACAAGGGAGGAAACTAGTTGGGAACCTTCCCCTGTTCCCTCTGGGCCAAGAGAACAGACAAGGGTATAGTGGGAGTGAGTCTTATAGGAATTTTTAATCAGAAGCTTTAAAACTGAATAGTCATCAGCAGAATAAAAAACTAACACATGCAAACGCATCCGTTACAACATACTACCTAGTATATACTAGTATCTTTGGTCAAGTCCATATGCTACTTGTTGAGGGGGGGAGGGGGGGGGGGGGGGGTAGAATTCTAATCTCCTCCATGTCTATGTGTGAATTAAAATATATAACTACCAAGCAATAACAATATTATGGAAACAAAAATTTCAACAAGCACCACATAAATACAACCACACAAGAACACCAAATCTTACGTGGAAAACCCTCTGGTGTGAAGGGAAAAACCATGGGACAGCTCCGAAAAATATCCACTATGAAATAGAAATTACAATTATCAAGTTTATGCTAAACTTGAGTCCACAATAAATTGGATATACAACAAATAAATCTCAATGAGTAAATACAATCTCACCACAAAGCTAGTAGCAAAATCTTCCTTTGAATACTCTAACTCTCCATGGTTGTAGCACTCAAAAACTCCATGAGAACTCTACCAATTTATCTTCCTTGTGTGTAACTTGAGCAAAGAAAAATGTCTCCTTTTTACTTTTTCACACGCTCACACTCTCACTGTGTTTTTCTCTATTTCTTCGGACTACACCTCCTGAAGCTCTCACTTGTGTTTTTCTCACAATGCTTGAATGGCTCTCTCTGCTTCAGCTCTTCACTCAAGTGTGTTTCTCACTCCATCACACTCATGGCCGAATGGCCTTTCTTTTCTTTTCCTTCTTTTCTCCTTAGTGTGTCCCACACGCCTAGCATCACTTCTCAATAAGAGAAGTCAGACCTCTCCCATGCCTTTTGCTTCACCCAATTTTCTTTCTTCCTTCAACATGTTAGACATGCCTGAGTCAAGTCTCATTAAGAGGCATGGTTGACTTGAAGACTTTTGGAAGCAAGCTCATAAATGAGCTTTGACAAGGCATGTGGGCTAGACCCACACGGTGCTTTGCACCCAACAATATCCCCGTCCAGCCCACTACGGAGGAGATCTTCAGGCCAAGTCTTCAATCAGAATTCATGCCGGCCAACCCGGCACAAAGCTTTAGCTTCTCTCTTGACACAACCTTGGTCAACATGTCAGCAAGATTTTTATTTGTGTGAATCTTCTCTAATTCAAATGACTGTTGTTCAACAACTAGTCTCAACCAATGCTATCTCACCTCAATGTGCTTCGAGTGTGAATGGTACATAGAATTCTTACTCAAGTCTATAGCACTCTGACTATCACAATTAACTACATACCCATCTTGCTTCAAACCCAATTCTTGGAGAAACCATTTCAACCAAAGCATCTTTTTACCTGCTTCATTAGCTGCAATATACTCAGTTTTAGTTGTAGATAAGGCAACATACTTCTGCAATCTTGATTGCCATGATACAGCTCCCCCTGCAAAAGTAAATAAATACCCCGATGTAGATTTCCTACCATCAAGGTCACCTACCCAATTCGCATCTACATAACCCTCCAAAATTGGTTTAAAATCACCAAAAGTCAAGAACAATTTAGAGCTACCTCTCAAATACCTGAAAATCCACTTCACTGTTTCCCAGTGATCTTTACCAGGATTAACCATGAACCTGCTGACAACACCAACTGCATGAGCAATATTTGGTTGTGTGCAAACCATAGCATACATCAAACTCCCAACTGCTAAGGAATAAATGGTCGATGTTATGTCTTCCTTCTCTTTCTTTGATGAAGAACAAGTTCTCTTTCTCAACTTGAAATGAGAACCAAGAGGTGTGCTGACTAGTTTGGCATGCTTCATATTGAACCTTTCAAGAACTCGCTTAATATATTTCTCTTGTGATAACCATAGCTTCTTAGCTTTCCTACCACGTAGAATCTGCATACCCAAAATTTATCTTGCTAGACCCAAGTCTTTCATATCAAATGACTTGAACAAGTCCTTCTTCAAATTTCCAATCACACCTGCATCTTGTCCTATTATCAACATATCATCTACATATAGCAGAAGAATAACAAATTTACCGTTGGGAAATTTTCTAACATACACACAATGATCTGTATTTGTCCTTGTGTACCCGTGACCCACCATGAATGAGTCAAACTTCTTGTACCACTGTCTTGGAGCTTGCTTCAAGCCATACAAATTCTTCTTTAACTTGCAAACCATGTGTTCTTTCCCTTTCACTTTGAATCCCTTTGGTTGATCCATGTAGATTTCTTCTTTCAAATCACCATGAAGAAAAGCAGTTTTCACGTCAATTTACTCAAGCTCAAGATCCAAGCTAGCTACTAATCCCAAAAATACTCGAATGGAACTCATCTTGACTACTGGAGAGAATATCACATCAAAGTCAATCCATTCTTTCTAACTGAAACCTTTGACCACTAACCGAGCTTTATACTTCACTAACTTGTGACCATCTTTCTTTAGCTTGAACACCCATTTGTTTTTCAATACCTTCTTGCCTTTAGGAAGTTCCACCAATTCATAAGTCTTATTCTTGTTCAAAGAATACATCTCTTCATGCATAGCCTTCAACCAGCTTTGCTTATCCTTATGAGACTGTACTTCTTGAAAAATTTCTGGCTCCCCTCTTCAATAATCATAGTATAATTAGAAGTGGGGTATCTAGTCGATGGACGACGCTCTTTAGTAGACCTTCTCACTTGAGATTCTACCATCTCTAGTGGAGGAGGCTGCTCCCCTTACTCAACACCATCTGTATTTGTCACATCATCACCATCAACACTTGCTGGCTCATCAGTATCAAATTCAGTTGGTTCATCACCATAATTCTCATCTTATACCTATTTCCTATTTGTGGCATTATCTGAGGAAGAAGAGGTAAGTGTAAGATTAGGAACACCTTCAACTATAGCTTTAGGCTTCTCAGTTTTCTCAAAGTTTGCCAAGTTTTCATTCTCATGAAAAACTACATCTCGACTTCTGATCATCTTCTTTCCTTTTGGATCTCATAGCTTGTAGCCAAATTCTGCATCTCCATATCCAACAAATATGCAAGGAGTGAATTTGCTATCAAGTATCAATTTTTGTTCCTTAGGCACATGTACAAATGACTTACACCCAAATACCTTCAAGTGAAAGTAAGAAACATCTTTTCCTGTCCATATTCTTTCTAGAATATCAAAACCCAAAGGAACTAATGGAGATCTATTAATTAGGTAGCATGCAATCACAACAGCTTCACCCCAGAATGACTTAGGCAAATTAGCCATTCTCAACATACATCTGATCTTTTTAACAATAGTGCAGTTCATCCTTTCTGCCACACCATTTTGTTGTGGGGTACCAGGAATTTTCTTCTCATGTCTATTGCCTTTCTCAAAGCAGTAATTCTTTGTTGGGGGGAAATTTCTGATGTTCCCAAATAGAATATGGGATAGCCAAGCCGAAACTCAACGATGGGCCCTTGAAATAAAGCCCAAAGGCTATCGATATGGTGTAAGTTCGCCCAAGTAAGAGATTGAGGCTGCACCCTAACAAGAAGACAACAAATAAATCATAATAAACACGTTAGTGTTGTTAATTCGTTGTATTAATAGTCTTTTTACGGCGTCATGGTTCAAATCAGTCCCCTAGCGGTATGGTATTATCTCCAGCGGTAGGGGTAAAATTATACTTAGAGTCCAGCAGTCAATGATCAAATAAATTTAGAAAAGTGTTCAGTCCTAGGGGTCCTTGTGTGTCTTGGTCAAGGAAATTTATAGTACTTTTAGCCATCATTACATCAATTGTGAGGAAAAAATTCAATTGTTACAAATACATTATATTCTTCATCATAATAATAAACAATAATTAAAGGCTCCATAGTTATAAATAAAAGAGGAAAAATAGGATGGAATGAAGGGAGAGAAAGATCTCCAACTTAGTGCAGCAAGTTTTTAAGCTAAGACTTTAATGAGTGTAAATTTGTAAGGGACGAATGAGATGGATGTGGGCTGCTTTTGAGTTAGTGAGGTGAGGTTGATGCTAAGACTGAAGTCTTTTATGGGTAATGGGTTGTTTTGTGGTTAGCTGGAAGACACTTATCAGCTGTGGTAGTGTGAAAGGTGGAGAGGAAATATCTGGGATTAGATGGGTTTGAGCTCAAGGTGATAGATGAAAAAGAGAACTCTGTTACTTTTCAAAATGACCAACGAATTTCAGAAGTTTCAGAGGAATGGCTCCCTCCCTTCTTTGGTTAGCTTGCCTCTCCTTTTATAATGGATTTTTGGAGAAGCATTGATTGGCAAGAATCCAAAAATGCATGACTCATCAGGGGTGACGAAATCAAGGCTTTAAGTTTCCTGATATTGTTGATCAGAAATAGGAAAATCTACTTTGAGGGGTTGTCTTGCTTCTTTGGGTAATGATGAGATTTTAGAGCTTTTTGCATTAAGTGCCAAGATTTTTGGGGCTGAGCTTAATTATTGTGTATCAAGAGTGAATCCTAATGCTGCAACTGAGATTTGGTCCCCCAAGAAGTAAGATTCAACACCCCAACCCAAGTGTCAAATTCTTAGTCACTTCAGGAGGTTCCGCTGGAAATCCCTTTATGCCCTCCAAACCACATGTTCCCAATTATTTCCCCTTTAGGATTCATGGGTAATGGGTTGTTTTGTGGTTAGCTGGAAGACACTTATCAGCTGTGGTAGTGTGAAAGGTGGAGAGGAAATATCTGGGATTAGATGGGTTTGAGCTCAAGGTGATGGATGAAAAAGAGAGCTCTGTTACTTGTCAAAATGACCAACGAATTTCAGAAGTTTCAGAGGAATGGCTCCTTCCCTTCTTTGGTTAGCTTGCCTCTCCTTTTATAATGGAGTTTTGGAGAAGCATTGATTGGCAAGAATCTAAAAATGCATGACTCATCAGGGGTGACAAAATCAAGGCTTTAAGTTTCCTGATATTGTTGATCAGAAATAGGAAAATCTACTTTGAGGGGTTGTCTTGCTTCTTTGGGTAATGATGAGATTTTAGAGCTTTTTGCATTAAGTGCCAAAATTTTCGGGGCTGAGCTTAATTATTGTGTATCAAGAGTGAATCCTAATGCTGCAACTGAGATTTGGTCCCCCAAGAAGTAAGATTCAACACCCCAACCCAAGTGTGTCAAATTCTTAGTCACTTCAAGAGGTTCCGCTGGAGATCCCTTTATGCCCTCCAAACCACATGTTCCCAATTATTTCCCCTTTAGGATTCATGGGCTTGGCACATGAATTACGTCTTGAATGTTTTTAACATTTTTAGCATCAATTTGTTGGAATTTGAATAATTTGGTTTCAACTCCTCTTCCGCTGGAGGTGCAATTTTAGGAAAGATAATGAAATTTCATCATCCTTTGGACTTCAACTGATGTGACAGCCCTTGGGCAATTAGTTGTGATATTTGAAACAATAGGACAAGTTTCAAAATACCTTTGTAAGTAATATTTACTATGATGAATTTCATATTGCAAATAATGTTTCATGGTTTCTAATAATCACATCATAACTTAAATGATGAGCTTGTGGGTTTGAATATTTACCATGAGTTTTGGTAATAAATATTATGGATGTTGTGATGTAAGATAGATAGTAAGCATGAGTTTAATATGAAATAAATAAATATCATGGGTCCAATAATCATAACTTTTCATGGGCTTTTATAAGATGATTGCCATGGGTTTTGAGAATAGATAATTCATACATTCCATGAGCTTGTAATATTACAATAATATGTTTAAGCATCTAAAGTATTTGTTCATTATTGGATTTTCAGGTGAAATAATTGTGATGTAGTATTTTGCCAAGCATTGATAACCTTGGGCTTTCGATAAAATAGTGCCAAGTAATTAACTTGGGTTTTTTAATAGTGCCAACGTAAGTTGGGCTTTTGATATTGCCAATGAGAATTGGGTTTTAAATATTACCAACGAGAACTGGGCTTTGATGTTGCCAATGAAAATTGGGGTTTGATGTTGCCAATGAGAATTGGGTTCTAATATTGCCAATGAGAATTGGGCTTTGGATAAATAAATTGCCATGGGTTTAAATCATGGGTTTTGATTATGGATTTGAATTCCATTGATAAAATTGTTTTGCCATGGACTTGAATCATGGACTTTTCAAATATTGTCAAGCATAAGTATTCTTGAGCTTTTAAATAGAATAAGATGTGCTCGTTGGGTTCGAATGGTCAATTTTGAGCTTAGCTAAATAATGATAATAAAATTGGATAAAATATGAGTTTTTGGGCTTTTTGTGATAGTTTATATCACGACCCAGTTTAGATAATGAGATATGAAATATTTGTGATTAATGGAATAATAGAACAAAAAATATTTGGGAAAATCCAATAACTCGTTAGTGGTATAAATATGTGGTACTCAAATAAAATTAGGTGTAAAAAAAAAAAGTACCCTAACACTCTTAAATTCATTAGTCGTGTATTCACCTCCATTATCACTACGGATACACTTTAAATGCTTCCCTTTCTCTCTTTCCACCGTGGCATGGAATTTCTTGAAGTGCTCAAATACCTGGTCTTTTGTTTTCAAAACATAAACTCACACCTTTCGTGAAGCATCATCAATAAATGTAACAAAATATTTATTGCCACCTAAAGTCTCAACATCAATGGAACCACATACATCAGAACAAACAAGATCTAATACGTTAGGTTTTCTAGTAGAGGGTATATTAAATGAAACTCTATATTGTTTACCAAATAAATAAAAGTCACAAGGATTTAGTGACGTACCTTTGGCAAAGGGAATGAGAGACTTCTTTGCCAAAATCTACAACCCTTTTTCACACATGTGAGCCAGCCGCCTATGCCACAAGTTAGGCGAAGAATCCTCCTGAGTTGCACTAACAACATCCTTGCACAACTTCACTTGTATCTTGTAAAGTGTACAATAAATTTTCCCTCTAGCAAACACCAATGATCCTTTACTAAGCCTTTATTTTCCATCACAGAAATAATTGTCATAACCTTCTTTATCAAGAACATGAGTGGAAATCAAATTCAAGGGAATATCCGAAACATGTCTCACATCCTTCAAAATCAAGGTGTATCTAGTGTTAGCCCTAACACAAATATCACCAATTCCCACAATGTCCGCATAACTATCATTGCCCATCTTCACTCTCCCAAAGTTTCCCGCTTTGTATGAAGTGAATAACTCCTTTCTTAGAGTGATATTGCAGGAAGCAGCTGAATCAATCACCCATTCAACATAAGGATCTGAAACTGTACGACAATCATCTTGTCTTATGGTTAGGACCTTATCTTTCAACACTATAACAACAACAGTGTTCTCATCATCCGCCTTTTTCTGATTTTTATCTTCTTTCTATTTGTTTTTCCAAGCCTTGCAATTCCTTTTTATGTGACCTTCTTTATCACAGTAAAAACACTTGAATTTCCCTTTCGACTCTAACCGAATTCTAGATTTAGCTCATCCTTTCGAATTTCTACTCTTACATCTCCCCATGTTCTTTGTGACAAGAGCATGTGCAATATCCTTGCCCATATCCTTTCTTCTAGTTCTTCATTAAGCAAACTATCTTTAACCATGGCAAGTTGTAACACATCATTCGGAGCAAAATTACGAAGTGATACTACCAAAGTCTCCCAACTATCAGGTAAGGAACTTAAAAACAATAAAGCTTGCAACTCATCATCTATTATTAGCTTCATTGTAACCATTTGATTAACCAAGTCTTGGAACTCACTAAGGTGCTCGACAATGGACTTACCCTCCTTAAGCTTTAAATTCACAAGCTTTCTAGCAATAAAAGCTTTATTTTGAGCTGTCTTTATTTTATAAAGACTCCTTAATTTTTCCCAAAGAGCCTTTGCATTTGTTTCCTGAGACACATGGTGAAAAACACTGACATCAATGCATTGTCTAATACACCCGATAGTTTTTCTATTTAATTTCTTCCAGTCTCTATCTGACATATCACTAAGCTTGGCACTATCACCCTTAATAGGGTTATACAAATCCTTGCAATAAAGGACATCCTCCATCATCGGCTTCCATATCGAATAATTCGATGTCGAGACTTTAACCATAGTATTCATGCCCATATTCTTCATTTAATCCAACACAAGACAGTCAAACTCAAGCAACCAATGGCTTTGATACCACTTGTTGGGGAAAAATCCTAATCCCCTCTATGTCTATGTGTGAATTAAAATATATAACTACCAAGTAATAACAATATTATGGAAACAAAAAAAAAATTCAGTAAGCACCACATAAACACAATCACACAAGGACACCAAATCTTGCGTAGAAAACCCTACAGTGTAGAGGGAAAAACCACAGGGCAGCTCCGAAAAATATCCACTATGAAATAGAGATTACAACTATCAAGTTTATGCTAAACTTGAGTCCACAATAAATTGGATATACAAAAAAATAAATCTCAATGAGTAAATACAATCTCACCATAAAGCCAGTAGCAAAATCTTCCTTTAAATACTCCAACTTTCCATGATTGTAGCACTCAAAAACTCCATGAAAACTCCACCAATTTATCTTCCTTGTGTGTAACTTGAGCAAAGAAAATGTCTCATTTTCCTTTTTTACTCTCTCACACTCTCAGAGCATTAGCATCAGGAAATGCTACTCTATTTTATTTTTCCATCTCAAAAGGCTACTTTATTAATTATACCATATCATTTTACAATACATCTAGCATCTCAAAATTTTACTTTTTTCCCTTTTTATTTAAATATTCTTTTTTATTCTTTTTATTTTACTATTTCTCTTTTTCTATTCCTTTTCCTCTCTTTCTCCCTCAACCTCTAGCGTCGGTTTCAACACACAGAGCCACACACACAGACCCATGATACACCAATCCACCTATCCAAACCCATCACCACACACACACAAACACAAACACAAACACAAACCACCAAACCATTAACAAAGCCACACACACACAAACACAAACCATCAATTGAGCCACACCCACCCACCCACCATCAAACCAATCGGACCCAGCAACAGCCACCACACCCATCAGACCCACAGCACCACCCTGATCCATCATCAACCATGGCACCGCCCTGATCTGCCACATCAAACCATGATCTCCACCAAACCATGAGACCCATGGAGGCTTGATTCAAGGGAAGAGAAAGAAAAAAAGAAAGGGAAGAGACCCATGCCACCGCGACCATCATCCACCGGCGATGATGAACGAAGGGTCGTCATATAACTTGGCGGAGATCTGGTAGCTTCTGCCAATGAATGGTGGCAATGGAATGGTGATGGGGCTGAGGAGGCCTCATTTTGGCGATGTAAACCGCACCGCCTACCCACGCTCACGTCGCGGCACCACGTTGTATGATCTAGAAATGGGCACTGATCGACATAGAGAGGGATGAGAGAGAAGGAGGGATTGAATGAGAGGAAGAATCAAAGAAAATGGTACCAGTGAGAAAGAGAGAGGAGAGCTCTGTGAGAGAGATGAGTTGAAAGAGAAAAGTCAGAGAAGTGAGGAATAAAATATAATTATTTTGGTTTACAATACTGCTACCGTGCAATTCTAAAGGTAGAATTGCACTGTAGCAGTATTGCAAAAAAATTTGCAATACTTAGGTTTAGCATTTCCTGATGCAGAGCACTTTAGGGCTTAAAATGTCAGATTCTTCTTACATTTGGCATTAACATTCTCCAATACTAATACTAATGCTCTGAGGTGTTTTTCTCTATTTCTTCGGACTACACCTCTTGAAGCTCTCACTTGTGTTTTTCTCACAATCGCCGAATGGCTCTCTTTGCTTCAGCTCTTCACTCAAGCGTGTTTCTCACTCCATCACACTCATGGCCGAATGGCCTTTCTTTTCTTTTCCTTCTTTTCTCCTCAGCGTGTCCCACACGCCTAGCATCACTTCTCAATAAGAGAAGTCAGACCTCTCCCATGCCTTTTGCTTCACCCAATTTTCTTTCTTCCTTCAGCATGTTAGACACGCCTGAGTCAAGTCTCGTTTAGAGGTATGGCTGACTTGAAAACTTTTGGAAGCAACCATATAAATGAGCTTTGGCTGACTTTTTTGGAAGAAACCTCATAAATGAGATTTGGCTGACTTGAAGACTTTTGGAAGCAACCTCGTAAATAAGCTTTGATAAGGCATGTGGGCTGGACCCACACGGTGCTTTGCACCCAACAAGATACATAGTAGTCTATATTGATTATCGAAAAATATTTTGTAGTCCAAAAGTAACTCAAAAGAAGCAAGAAGTTCACTTTGCATCAACTCTTCAATTCTTGATTGTATGAGTCTTTCTCAGTACAGCCTACAATGAGAATTACACTCTTTTCATGGCTTTTCCTGATACCCTTATGTTCACTTTTTATGAGCTTTTGTATCTTTGTGGTGTCGGGGCAATGTCTTGGCGATCAGTGATCCTGTTTGATAGAGTTGAAAGACAACCTGAAATTCAACAGTATTTCTTCCACAGAGCTGGTGCGCTGGAATGAAAGCTTCGATTGCTGTTTGCAGAAAGGTATAGGCTGCAGCGATGAACATGTTATTGGTCACAAACTGACCAAAGAATCAATATTTGGACTTGCCCATTCAAGTAGCCTTTTTGGTTTCCAAAACCTGAGTCTGGCTAATAACAAGTTTTGCTCTTCTCAGTTTGACATGCTGACAAATTTGAGTTACTTGTACTTATCAAATTCCGGCTTTGCGGGGCATATTTCCATTGAGATTTCACGCCTCAAATGGTTAGTTATTCTCGATTTGTCTACCGATTCATTAATGAGTTGGTCTTCGCGGAAAATTGAGAACCCAAATTTAGCTACACTAGTTCAAAACGTTTCAGAATTTAAGCAACTTTATGTTGATGGGGTAAAAGTATCACCGCAAAGGAATGAGTGTTCTCAGGTCTTATCCACTTCGCAGCCAAATCTAAAAGTGTTAAGCATGTTGCTCTTTCATTTTTCAGGCCATCTCAATTCCTCCATGTTGATTCCTTCATTCAGTATATCCAAGTATCTGACCCAAAGTAATCTTTCTCATAATCAATTGACAAATGATCAGATTAGTACTTCAACTCACTGGGAAAAACAAAAACTACTTCTAAATCCAGTGAAACTTGACTTGGGCTACGATTCACTAGTAGGGAGTATAGTGTCTCTATTTTCCCTTCTATCATTGCAAAAACTACGATTTTCTAATAACCGACTTTTAAGTCAACTAGACACACTTCATTTAAGTAGCAACATCTTCGAAGAAAGGATAATAATGTTGCGTTCTCGGAACCTGTCCTCCTCTAATGAAACTCGTTCGACTGAGATTCCAATTTTTGGAAGCTTTGGGGGGCAGCCTTCTGTGATTCCAACATTGGAAGAAACTTCATATAAAAAAAAAACATTGGAAGAAACTCCTCCGACTTCTGGGCTTGTGATTGACTGGAATTTAATAATTTCAGAACTGGGTTTTATTTTTGGGTTGGGGATTATCTATTGGCCTCTAATTCTTTTGAAGAGGTGGAGGATCTGGTATTTCAAACATGTTGATGACCTTCTTTTTTGGATGTTCCAAAAGCTGTATCTTGGAAAAAAATATCGACGTCAAAGACGAGCACACAAAAAGATGGGGCGGAGGCACTAGTGATCATGAGGACCAATTCTGCTCGTCTTATCATGGTAATGTTTTTTTTTTTTTTTTTTTTTTCCAAGCAAGAAAAAAAATAAAAATAAAAATACCAAAATAAATCGGTTTTTAAAGTTTATCAATTGGGTGCTATTAGTCTTTTTAGTTTTTTTACTTATATGTTTAACCGAATAATAACAAGACATTTATTTAATTAGGTGACTACCTTTTTATTATTGAAAAAAAAAATTACACATCAGCATTTTTCCTGCTTTAAGTTTCCATTGAGAAGAGTCTTTCTCTTCTGAATGATTAATTCATTCAAAAGAGCTCTCCAGTAATGCTCACATAGTGATTGTATAACCTCTTTTTGTCACTCACATTTCAATAAATAAAAATAAAAAAGAAAAGAAAAGAAAAAAGAACAGAGTAATGATGCACCACTTATGCACTATTGCACTAAGGTGTTCAACCAATAGCACCACGATAAGAATTCTCTCTATTTCCAAGTGAAATGGGAGGGTGTTGATTTAAGAGTTATGATTTAAAGTGGAGTAAATCTAGTTTCTAAATTATGCCAACTTATTTAAAAACTTATAACTCTAGTTTTTTAACATTTTAGACTTTAATTATTTTATAAGTAAAGTAAAATAAATACAAGGTAAGTTATGATTGGTGGAACATAAAACGGAATGCAAAAATTGGTACCAAAAATTTGTATTCATTTAACCATAGTTAAAGTTAATCATAATTAAATTTTATATTAGTTGACACAATCTATACCCTAGATTTACTCCATTTTAAATCTTGACCCTTAAATGAATACTCTCCATTTCACTTGAAAATGGGGAGGATTCTTTATCTGAATTTATGAGAGGTGAATTGGCTCCCAAATTCCATCTCTCTTCTCTTGGTTCCCTTCAAAAACTAAAGAGTTCAATTTTGTTATTTAATTAATATTTTAAACAAGTAATGTTAGGAACACATAAAAATGCATAACTTGTGCCACAACTCCTCACATAGACCCACCATTGCATTTATACCACTTATAACTCATCATGTTGGTGAGTTGTGACACAAATTGTGCCATTTTATTTGATCTAGCATTTACTCATTTCAAACTCATGAAAATATATTACTTGATCCTATCAAGCACTATTCTTCTGTTCTGTTCAGGCCAAAATGGCCAAATACCATCTATTTTTGAAATTTTTAGCAACAGAACACTATTTTGGAAATTATTGGGGATCTACCACTTTTTCTAGTACTTGAGCTTGGTGAGCTCGAGTATCATATTTTTTAAATCCACTGTGGCACGATGACATGGAAAGTTGGAATTAAAATATTCCGCTTGGTACTTGAGCACCTGAAGCTCGAGTACTGGTTGAACAGTACTCGAGTACTCGAGTCCTACATACTCGAGTACCATCTGTTCATTTGTGCACCACTTACTGACAAGTGTAGTACATGCACGACAAGTTTTGCATTTACCAAAATCCTAACAGGTTTAGTGCATGTACTACACTAGGTTGTGTAGTACTACATCAGGTTTAAGAGAAGCCCATGCGAACTGACATTATGTTTCAGGTATAAAAAACAAACAAACAACAAGACAAACAAACAACCTTTCAATCTAATCAATTCTTTTTTTCAAACAATTATGTTTTATTTTTATTTGCCTCTTCATTTTTTTTATTTATTTAAGAAAAGGTATTACAAGAGAGAATATGGGATCTACGAGTGTAAAATATTTATTCTGTGATAAGATTTTTTTAAAATTAAATTTAGGGCGAAGATGAAAAAAAAAATGGTAGAATAGAAAATAATGAGAAAAATAAAAAAGTGAAAAAATATAAAATGTTTTAGTTTTCTTTGTGTGTATTTAGTTGATGGTAGAAAAATAGAGAGATTAAAAACTCTTTTTTTAGTAAACTATAATATTTATCAAAACACACAAAAATAATAATATTTGTGTTTTAAACCGGATTTATAATAGTGACTTATTAGACATCAATAAAAAAAAGTTTAAAAAAAAAAGTATTAAACTTTTTTTAATCACCACGAATACCTTTGAAAAGTCCACGTATTTCTCAAAGTTTAATATCAATCCATATCAATTTTATTTGTGTTTTGGTGCATATGTAATTTCCGCTTTCAACTTTCAGGTTTCTTGTGATTGTGTAGTGTTTTGGTACATATGGTTGTGCAATAAATGTTTTGCATGTATAATATCAAGTTTTGCTACACAAGTGGGTGTGCAATAAATGAACTACACCTATCAGTAAGTGGTAAATGCAAAACCTGATGCAAAACCAGGTGTAACCTGATGTAGTACTACACAACTTGGTGTAGTACATGCACTACACCTGTCAATAAGGGGTGTGCAATAAATGAACAGATGGTACTCGAGTATGTAGGACTCGAGTACTGTTCAACTAGTACTCGAGCTTCAAGTGCTCGAGTACCAAGCAGAATATTTTAATTCCAGCTTTCCATGTCATCGTGCCACAGTGGATTAAAAAATATGGTACTCGAACTCACCAAGCTCGAGTACTAGAAAAAATGGTACATCCCCAATAATTTCCGAAACAGTGTTCTGTTGCTAAAAATTTCAAAAATAGATGGTATTTGGCCATTTTGGCCGTTCTGTTCACACTATAACAGGACAACTGGGCCAACAATCCATTCTCAAAGTCAAAGGTGACACAGTGACACTTCCACAAAAATGGTCAAGGGTCACTAGCATAAGTAATACTCCATCCGTCCCACTTTATTTGTCCTGTTTGAAAAGTCAAATTTTTTAAGGGAACATCATTTATTGTCTTATCTACATTTTAAAAATGTATAAGTTTCCAAAACTACCCTTAAATAAATTTATCAAAAAATTGAATTAGTAAATTAATAGGGGTATAATAGGAACATTAATAAATTAATGACTTTTATTTTTAGAAACGGAACAATATTTTGGGACATCCTAAAATGGAATAGAGGACAAACAAAGTGGGACAGAGGGAGTAGTAAAGTCGCAATTAGAATTTGCGCCTATATGCAAAATGAAATATCCAAACTTGACTCACATTTAATCACTTCAAATCGACTTCTCCATGCGAATATTTGCTGTAGCCAAACTGAGTATAAACTGTGTCTTGTTTTCAAAGTTGGTTTCTGGCTGCATAAATCCGGAAAAGTGTATAGAATGTACTCAAATAAAACACGGAGTATTAATCATATCTATAAATAAGGTCATACTATGTCTATGGTTATATACAAAACAGATTTAAAAAAAGGTTTTAAAATTAATCTAGAATGGCAGTACGTAGTGCGAAATCCAGCAAATATATTTTTCAAGTGCCCCATGCATTTTTGGCATACTATTTTGTTTGAAGCATCTGCTAAACACGACGATATTATATATCAAGACAACATGCATTGGATTTGGACCATTGAGCTGATTAAATTCTCTCCTCTCGTTATGCATTGTGGGGCTAAAGCACCACTGCAAAAAGCTTGTTTGAAATGGATTCTCTTAGAATATGACATTCAACATATACTTTTTTTTTGTTGCTGAAGTTTGTTTGAAGCTGCATAAATCTGGAAAAGTGTATAGATAGAATGTACTCACGTAAAGCACAAAATCCAGCAGGATATATATATTTTTCAAGTGCCCCATGCATGGTTTGGCGTAATATTTTGTTTGAAGCATCTACCAAATACGACTAAAATACCATGATAACATGCATTGGACCATTGAGCTGATTAGTTCTCTCCTCTCGTCGTGCATTGTGGGGCTAAAAGCCTCACTACAAAAAGCATGTTTGAAATGGAAATTCGTAGAATGTGACATTTAACATGTTGCAATCACCATATAGCATGATCACATGAAACGTATTAAGATACTCCTCCCGTTATGCCCAGTGGGGCTAAAGCTAGCCTTACTGCAAAAAAGTATATTTGCAGAGATATATATATCTCGTACCATATAGATATATGACATTTATGCAGCCACGCAACCAGGCCAATATTCTATTACACTTCTCTTTCTGCATTATGGTTTGTGAACAACAAGAATTTCAATGTCTAATAGTGGTCCTTGCGTCTGTTATGTCTCAAGATCACGTGGAGCCAAATGGAAATCACGTGCAGTCAAGTGGTGAAATAATTGCAGAAAGTGGCTAGAGATAAGAATTATAAGAAGATAAGGATATTGCCTCAAGTTTAGATGTTATCGTTTGAATTATTATTGATTATTATTTGAATTTGGATTGTTATTTGAATTATGAATTAGGATAAGGAGCTATCTTGCGATAGGCTCTGTTTGATAGGATTTGGGTTATCTCTTGTATTTGAATTCCAATCCATCTTGTATTTAAGAGCATGAAGTGAAATAAGAGGAAGCAGAACTTTAATCCCAAATATCTCTCTCTTTCCCTATAATTTCTAGGAGGGTAGTTGCCTCGAATACGACTAAGTTATCCATTAGATTGCAGTTTACTGCAGCGTCCCTATCCCTTTTCATATCCACTGTTGAATAATTGGCAACTACTCACTGATATAGTGATATGCTTCAATTTTGTTATGCACACACAACTTCTTCTTCTTCTTCTTCATTTTTTTAATATTTTTTATTTATTTCATAACCCATTTGAGTGGCAATTTGTAAGAAGAAGACAATCAATTGCACACGGATCCAACGACACTACATTTTATTTCCACAACCCATAAATTGTGAAAAAAAAAATTGTTATTCGGTATTAGACTTAATTATTTGAGTCCAACTCAGAGACCAATAGATCCCAAATCCGATTGCGACATTAATTGGTTGGAGAACAGAGCAATTGGCAAAAAGATGAAAACTTAGTCAAACTAATACTATGGTCGTACCATGCAAGCATAGTTTTTTTTTTTGAGAGAGAGAGTTTCAACTTATAACGTCCGCTCCTGATGATAATTCTTTATCATCAAAATTGAACTCCAGATCTCTTATTTAACTATTAGAGACTTTATCAATTGAGCTAGCTGGAACCCACAGCATAATTATTAATAACATATATGTAAATTAAAGAAATTATTGGACTAATAAAATTATCATAAATTACATTAGAAAAGGACATTGTGGGGACCAGTTGTCTCAAGAGTACTGTTTAGGCTTAATGGACTGGGTCAATGGCCCAATGACCCAGTCCGAGGACGCAGACATGTCCGAGGACGGTCAACTAAGGTAAAAGCGGAAATTGCATTGCAGGAAGAGTTGAAAGTTACTTATAATAGACTTAAATCTGTCTGAGGTGAAAAGTCACCTCGGAAAGGGTTTCCGAGGTGGTTTGAAACGTTCCTATCCCCTTCAATACTGTTGTAAGGAACCCTCATTACAGGGGGGTCTAATATTGGGTAAGGGATGAGGGCGGAGGATAACAAATATCTGTAAAAGCTGTTACATATACATTAAATGCTTCCCAGCTAACTCTCTGGCCGCATTAATGTGGAGGTGATACTTGAACAGTGAACAAGCAGTCTTACAGCTGGTAGTAGAAGGTTCAGAGAGGTGTGAGATGGGACAGGGAAAAGCTCCCACAACCCAATTTACACGTGTATGGTAAGAAAGGTACAAAAATCATGATATATAACTTGAGAAGGGGTCCAAAGGAAAGGAGATTGAAAAACATATAGAAAAAAGATTAAGAAATACGACACAAAAGGAAGAACTCTAGATTCTTGATTATACTGTTCAGGCTACACCGATGACGATTTTTATATCTTATACTTACAACTTTTCTTCCAAACCATCCACGATCGTTACCTCCTTTCTAAAATCAGGCTAGTTCTTTCTCCCACGCTCTACAAATTTATTGTTTAGGCTTGTTGAGCCAAAACCCAATCCTGTTTTAGGGTCCAAGCCAAAACTGGTCCTTACAATTGGCGCCTTTTGTGGGAAGAGTTTGATCTTATTTAAAGGAAATTTTGGTCTAGCGTTGGGGATGGAAGAATCAAGTTCGCACCAACCAACGATTGGCCCATACCAGGATAATGTTAATCCGCACTAGGCAAAATCGGGGGGCTCTCAACATAACAACTCAGTCGTAAACCCTCAACAAGAGGGAGATCATGAAGGAAGTGCGCGTACAACTCATACTAACAAGAGTCAGTCACGAGGGAAGAGCCATGTCTCCCATGCAAAAAATGAAAGGGACATGCAACGTAAGATTGACGAGCTAAAGAAGGAGTTGCATCGCGCACGGCGAAGGCGCCCTTCACCTGCTTCCGAGCTGTCCTTCGAGGAGACAGATGATGCCACGTACAGGCAAAGGTCCAGGACTCCACCTAGTGAAACTTTTTCTAGCGACAAGGAACATCACCATAAGCGTAGGAATAAGAACCCAACCTATAAGGGCCTTGGAAAAAATGCCATGAATGAAGTGTTAAACCAGGTTGCTAGGTCCCCATTCACACGAAACATAGAGGGTGCGAGTGCGAGTCTCCCTCGACGATTTCATCAACCCACCTTCTCCCTTTATAATGAACGAACGGATCCAGTGGAACACGTCAGTCATTTTAGTCAGAAGATGGCCGTTCATTCCAAGGATGAGGACTTGATTTGTAAGATCTTCCCATCTAGCCTAGGTCTGATGGCGATAAGGTGGTTTAATGGCTTGAAGGCAAATTCTATTGATTCCTTCAAGAAACTTACCCAGTTTTTTGGCGCTCGTTTTATCACATGTAGCAGGGTTACGTTGCCTTTAGGATCTTTGCTATCTATATCCATGCAAAATGGGGAAACTTTGAAAGCTTATTCAGATAGGTACTGGGAGATGTTTAACGAGATAGACGGGAGTTATGATGATGTGGCCATCAGTACCTTCAAGGCTGGTCTACCAGCCGAGCATGATTTGAGAAAGTCCCTCACTGGTAAACCTGTTACCAGCGTATGCTTGTTGATGGATAGGATTGATAAGTATAGGAGAATTGAGGAGGATCAGTTACAGGGAAAAAGGAAGGCGAAGGTGATCCCTCAAGAGATGAGGGATTCCAGGTAGGGCAGTCTGGATCTGCTAACACGTAGGTGGTTAATGTTGTATTTTGAGAGCCAGTGCAAAAGGTATTAGAGAAGGTTAGGAATGAACCATTCTTCAAATGGCCGAATAAGATGGCAGGAGATCCTGTGAATCGCAACCAAAACCTTTACTGCCATTATCATTAGGATCATGGATACACTACCGAAGATTGCAGAAATTTGTGGGATCATTTGGAACAGTTGGTTCGAGAAGGGAAGTTAAAGCATCTCTTGTATCACTCCAGTGGCCGAGGTAGCCAAACGAACTCGGTGTTTTATGGAAATGTTGCACCAAGACCTCCTCTTGGCACCATAAACGTCATATTTGCTACTCCAAGGAGGACTAGATCTTGTCCTTCCAGGATAATGGCAGTATCTTGTTGCTCAGATGAGGACTCTAGTTCAATGCCGAAGCAAGTCAAAATGAATGTCCCACTAGTGTTGAGCTTTTCGGATGAAGACAAATAAGGAACCATACAGCCACACGATGATGCTTTGGTAGTTACCCTTAGAATTGGTGGGTACGATGTGAAGAGGGTTATGATCAACCAAGGCAGTGCTACTGAGATTATGTATCCTGATCTCTACAAGGGGCTAGGTTTGAAAACTAAGAATTTAATGACCTATAGCTCCCCTTTGGTAAGTTTCGAAGGTAAAATGGTTGTTCCTAAAGGGAAAATTAGATTACCTGTGCAAACCGATACAGATGTGGTGGAAGTAGATTTTATTATAGTAGATGCTTTCTCTTCTTATACAGCCATCATGGGCAGACCTTGGCTACACTCCTTGGGGGCTGTTTCATCCACCCTCCATCAGAAGGTAAAATATCCCTCTAGGGATCAAGTGCTGGAGATAGTAGGGAGCCAATCTATGGCTAGACAGTGCTTAATAGCGGCTATTCAACACAAGCCTAAGGCTGACACCTCGGTTATCACTGAAAACGATTTATTGCAGCTAGAAACTCCGGCATCTCTTTTTAGTGGGCCAGCCGACGAGGTGAAATGTGAAGACCTAGAAAATGTGGTCATTAGAGATGATCCAGAGAGGTTCTTTCAGGTTGGAGCCCAAATTCCCCTACTGGAGAAGGAGCAGTTGGTGGATCTTTTGAAAAGGAATGTGGATGTGTTTGCATGGGATGCCCACAAAACACCAGGGCTAGATCCAAATTTCATTTGTCATCATCTGAATGTCAATCCATCCATTACTCCGAAAAGGCAACCACCTCGACACCTGTCCAAGGAACATTTAGAGGCTGTCAAGAGTGAAATAACCAAACTTAAGCAAGCGGGGGCTATTAAAGAGGTGTTTTAATCCTCAGTGGTTGGCTAACACTGTAATGGTGAAAAAGAAAACAGGAAAGTGGCGCGTGTGTGTGGACTTTACAGATCTCAATAGGGCTTGTCCTAAAGACCCTTTCCCTATGCCTTGGATTGATCAGTTGGTAGATGCGATGGTAAATCATCCTTGGATGAGCTTTCTGGATGCCTTTCAAGGATATCACCAAATACCCCTGGCATTGGATGATCAGGAGAAGATAGCTTTTGTTACCCCTGTAGGAAACTATTACTACAAAGTAATGCATTTTGGTCTAAAAAATGCAGGGTCAACTTATCAATGGATGATGACTAAAATGTTCGAACCATAGTTAGGTAAAAACGTCGAAGTCTATATTGATGACATGGTTGTGAAGAGCAAGTTGGTGTCTGAACACGTAATGGATCTCACAAGCATTTTCGAAATCCTAAGGGAGCACAAGCTACGTCTGAACGCGTCTAAATGTTCATTTGGAGTGGGATCAAGAAAGTTTTTGGGGTACATGGTGACCCACGGAGGAATTGAGGTAAACCCAGACCAAATTAAAGCTATTAATAATTTGCAACCACCTCAGAATCCTAAAGAGGTACAAAAACTTACTAGAATGATAGCCGCTTTGAATCGGTTCATATCTCAATCGGCAGATAGGTGCAGACCTTTCTTCCTTTTGCTGCACAAATGGGAAGAATTTGAGTGGTCCGAGGAGTTTGTTGTAGCATTCCAACAACTTAAACAATATCTATCACACCCGCCCATTATGTCCAGCCCCGTGGTGGATGAAGTTCGTTTTTGTCTATATTACAATAACCTTCTACGCCATAAGCTTTGTGCTGATATGAGTGGACAGTGGTATACAACGACTTGTCTATTATGTGAGCAAGTCACTTAATGAAGCCAAGGTGCACTACTTGCCATTGGAGAATGCCATATTGGCAGTGGTGCATGCTACAAGAAAGCTTCCCCATTACTTCCAAGCACACACAACGGTCGTGCTCACTCAACTTCCACTCAAGTCAGTACTCAGAAGTGCTGATTATACTGGAAGGATTGCAAAGTGGGGCACGATCCTAGGGGCTTTTGACATAAAATACATGCCTCGTACCTTTATAAAGGGACAAGTTCTCGCCGATCTGGTGGCTGAATTCGCTGAATGTCCTGATGAAATAGATGTGGAAAATCATAACATGGGTGAAAGGTCAATCGGCGTAGTCTCTGTCCAATGTCCCATACTTTAGGAATTGTATGCGGACGGGGTAGCCAATCAGCGAGGATCAGGGATGGGGCTAGTTCTAGTGTCACCAGAAAAGATCACCATTGAAAAATCCTTAAGGTTGAGTTTTTTGGCTACGAATAATGAAGCAGAGTATAAAGCTTTGCTGATGGAAATGGCAATGGTTCAGAAAATTGGGGGAAAAGTAGTGAAGGTTTTTTCAAATTCAAAACTGGTGGTGGACCAAGTAAGGGGTGATTTGGAAGCACGGGATCCAAGAATGCAGGAGTACTTATGCCAGATCAGGAGTATACAATCAAAATTTGAAGTCTTTAACTTATCTCATATCCCCAGAGGTGGGAACACCCATGCAGACTCTTTGGCTACCCTCACCACATCCTCGGCCTAGGATTTGCCTCGAGTAATACATGTTGAAGATCTATGCACCCCCATTTCGTTACACTAGGGTATGCCTCAGATCCACCAGATCAAGCTGGGTCTGAGCTGGATGGATTCCATATCACTATTCCTGAAAAAAGATATACTGCCTGAAGAGAAGTCCAAAGCTGAAAAAGTGCGCAGAAAAACTCCTCGGTTTTGGCTGTCCGAGGATAGAAAATTGTATAAGCGTTCTTTCTCTGGCCCTTATCTGCTTTGTGTACACCCCGAGGCATCAGAATCACTCCTAAATGAGCTCCACGAAGGGGTTTGTGGGAATCACACAGGAGGAAGATCTCTATCTGATATGGCTATTACCCAGGGATATTGGTGGCCAGGCATGCAAAAGGAGGCGTAGGAATACGTTAAGCAATGCGATCAGTGTCAAAGGTTCGCGCCAAATATTCATCAGCCTAGAGGAGTTCTCAATCCTCTTTCTAGCCCTTGGCCATTTGCTCAATAGGACTTGGACATTGTGGGACCTTTCTATAAAGCGGTTGGAAATAAAAAAATACCTACTAGTCTGTACGGACTATTTTACCAAGTGGGTCGAAATTGACCATTTGGCTAATATCAGGGATGTAGATGTCAAAAGATTCATCTGAAAGAACATTGTTACACAATTTAGGGTTCCTTATGTGCTCATCTCGGATAATGGCCTTCAATTTGACAGCAAAGCCTTCAAGAAGTACTGTTCTGATTTAGGTATAAAGAATAGGTATTTCACTCCGGCCTATCTGCAGGGAAATGGACAAGCTAAGACTGTTAACAAGGTCATAGTGAACAGACTTAAAAAGAGATTGGACGACGCCAAAGGAAAGTGGGTGGAAGAGCTACCACATGTCCTTTGGACATATCAAACAATGCCTCGAAAGTCCACAGGAGAAACCCTTTTCTCAATGACGTATGGGGCTGAAGCTGTAATCCCATTGGAGAATGGTTTCCCAACAATGAGAACTAGCACATTCATCTCAGATTGAAATGATGAGCTACTAAAGAAGAATTTGGACCTGGTTGAAGAACGGTGAGAAAATGCAATGGTGCAGCTAGCCTATTACCAACACAAGTTTAAGCAAGGCTATGATATGAATATAAAGTTAAGGCCATTGGCCTAGGAGACTTGGTATTAAGAAAAATCTTGGGAAATACTAAAAACCCCGCTTAGGGGAAATTGGGGCCCAACTGGGAGGGGCCATATCTCATCACATCAGTGGCAGGGATAGGCGCATACTACTTGGAGGATTTAGATAAAAAAACTGTACTCCATCCTTGAAATGTAAACAACCTGAAAAGGTATTACTATTAATAAGATCAGTCGCTTTATGATTTCTTTCTAGTTTATTCTAAACGTATATCATGAATCATATGACATCTTTTGAAATATTAAACAGAAACTGAGTTATGTCAGGTCCTCGGATCACAAACTTAGTGAAAATTAATATCCTATGACACCTTTTGAAATATTAAATAGAAACTGAGTTATGTCAGGTCCTCGGATCACAAACTTAGTGAAAATTAATATCCTTTGACACCTTTTGAAATATTAAACAAAAACTGAATTATGTCAGGTCCTCGAATCACAAACTTAGTGAAAATTGATATCTTATGACATCTTTTGAAATATTAAATAGAAACTGAGTTATGTCAAGTCCTTAGATCACAAATTTAGTGGAAATTAATATCCTATGACATCTTTTGAAATATTAAACAGAAACTGAGTTATGTCAGGTCCTCGAATCACAAACTTAGTGGAAATTAATATCCTATGACTTCTTTTGAAATATTAAACATAAACTGAGTTATGTCAGGTCCTTAGATCACAAACTTAGTCGAAATTAATATTCTATAACATCTTTTGAAATATTAAACAGAAACTAAGTTATGTCAGGTCCTCGGATCACAAATTTGGTGGAAATTAATATCCTATGACATCTTTTGAGATATTAAACATAAACTAAGTTATGTCAGGTCCTCGGATCACAAACTTAGTATAAATTAACATCCTACGATCTCTTTTAAAATATCCAACAGAAACTAAGTCATGGCAGGTCCCCGGACCACAAATTTAGTGAAAATAAGTATCCTTACCATATCCAGGGAAGTATTCATTAGAATCTAAGTTGTGATAAAACCTTTAGGCCACGATCTTAAATACAAACTGTTATTTCTTTGGACTAAGTTATGACCCAATTTATAAGTCATGATAAGCCTCAATGATATCAACTAAGGGTGTTTCAATGTGTTCATGTCCTGCCTGATACTTAAACGTTGGGATGTTGCCTTGAAATTGGAAAACCTATCAAAGGTTAATAAATTGAAAATGTATTTTGGAGATAAAAGGAATTAATGGTTATATTTTATTTAGACTATGAGTTCAGGCATATGAAATTTAATTTTTATTTGTTTCCATGAGTTTTGCTCCTTTATAGAGTATGTTTATGTGTGAGCAGAAAATGAGATAAAGTAAATGTTACGCGAATAGAGAAAGAAATGGTACTAACATATATTACTTGAAACAAGAAAGAAAGTTCATACATTAATAAAATTAGCCTTCAAATACAAAAGATGAAATTACATTAATTCTCATTATCCTAAAAACAAAAACTAAGGTTTAAGTTTTATTTGGACTCTGGACTTAGGGGCCTTGTCAGTAGCTTCAGGAGGGATTTCCTTCTCTTTCTCCTTAGAAGCCCCTCCTACGGGCAAAGTAGTTGAAGCTAACTCCTTTGCAAAGCTTTGGGAAGCTGCCTCAGGTTGAGAATGTTCAACTACTTTGTCCGAGGAGGTGCTCTTTGGAGCTTTAGGCTCTTTATCTTTCTCTTGCTGACTGGATAAAGGAGGATTCTAAGGCTGGGCCTCTTCAGCTAGCTTGGTGACTGGAGGAGCTATCTCTTTCTGGTTGGGAATTTGTAAGGCTAGAGGAAAGATGATGTTCTCTAGCTTCCTCAACTCGGAAGAAGCGTTAATCCCAACTCGATTGAGGGCTTCTTCCCAAGTCTGAGTGCAGTAGGCACGACATACGGAATGGACCTTTGCCCTTAGGGCATCCTCGGTCTCAGCCACGCCGACATCATAACCGTGCTGCTCAGCTTCATCTCTCTCCTTCTCAGCTTTGGCCTTGGCTTCTTCAGGTTCAACCCTGGCTTTTTCAGCCTGATCTCTAAGCCTTTGAACGTCCTCCAGTTGCTTCTTCAGAGCGGCCAACTGCTCCTTAGAAGCAGCCAGTTGGTCACTAGCCTCACGTGCCAGCTTCCACTGGCTCTCAGCTTGCCTCTCAACACCCTCCAGGGCTGAGTCTGCACTTTTCCGAGCTTGCTTCTCGGTAATTAGTTTCTTTTTTAGGTCGGTGTTGTTGTTTTCAGCAATGGCCAAGGTTTGCACAGCAACAACCCCCCTTTTCCTCTCATCATCCAGTTGCTGATAAAGGGAGTTGGTTATCTCCTCGAGCCTAAATATATTTTGAACATGCTTGGAATGAAAAGAAAGGAATTAGTATTACTCCAAATAAGAAGTATAGATATATATGTCCAGTAGGTATGAGTTTAAAAAAAAAAAAAAGGAAAGAAAGAGAAAAACAGCTAAGGAAAATAAGTGCATACCATGCCCAGAAATCTTTTTGTGTGAAGGAAGACCTCACTCCTCCTAAAACCTCGTAGCTCCACCACATCTTTGGGAAGCAGAAGGGTTTGCTCCAGGGCAAAGGCGATATGGCACCCAATGCCCCCATTGAAGTCCCTGATTAGTGCATCATCCATCAGGGGCTCACCACCAAGCATGGGAGCTGGGAGCCATGCCTGGGGCTCTGGGAACTGACTGTCTGCCCTCTCTACTCCTCGGCTGGGGGCATGGCTAACTTTTTGTTGCTTAGCCGCCCTATGAGCTTCCTCATCACTGGTTGGACGAGGTCTTCCAGTCTCCACTACATCCTTACCCTTCTGTTCCTTCCTCTTCTTAGGATCAATCTATTCGGTTCTAGAAGGCGGGTTTGGCTGAGGAGCGCGAGGAGGAGACCTTGGTGGAGGAAGTGGAAGCTTAGGCTGAGCAGACTTCACAGGTTCTCCTCTTCCTGGCTGGCTCTCTAACAGTTCCTGCAGGCTTCTTTAGGGTTTCCTTTGGATATCCATCTCGTCTGACAGGTTCTTGGGGGATGTAGGTTGGTTAAATACCTCGAAATCGTCTGTGGACTCAGTTAGGTCCACAAAGCCTTCTTCTTCTGGTTCTTCTTCTTCTTCCTCCTCTATTTGAGGAATGGGTGAGGGAGATGGTACTCTTGCTGAAAGGGTGGCAACAAGTAGTGGTTGGGTGAATGGTGTATTTCTGGGGAGAGGAACGCCTTCAAGAACCACGAACCCCTTGTAGGCAACACTAATGCGGTGGAGACGAGGATCTTTGGCCCTTATCATGCACCTTGAAGCTTGGAACACGCGGGAGATGGGCTTGTATCCAAGAATGAGGTGTGCTGCTCTCAATTGGCTGTCAACTTCGTTGACGTACACCTCGGATTGTAAGATCCTGTCTAAGCTCGCCTTATTAACTAAACGGAGCAGAGGTGCGGTGGAGTTAGGATCTGCAAAACCACAAAAACCAAGGAAAATATACTTCAGTAATAGCAAAGAGTAAGGGAAATGGAAGGATTGTACAAGTTACAAAATAACACTTAGCAATTGGCCCCCCACCTAGTGTACCCTCCTTAACTGGACAAGGTAAACTGTCATGCCATTGCCCAGAAAAAATCAAAAAGTCATCCTTTAGCCCCTTGTTTGATATGGGGAGGCATTGGATCAACCTTACTGCAGGGTTCCTTGACTTTAAATAACACCCTTGCCCCTTCAAATTGTGCAGATTGTATATCCAGTTCACATCGTGATGGGTTAGGTTTAGGTTCATCCTCTCATTTAGGGCTTCTACACTCCCTAATACCCTAAACATATTTGGGGCATACTGTGTGGGAGAAAGCCTAAAAAACCTAAGGAAGTTCCTAATGAGGGTACCTATAGGAATGGTCATCCCTCCCTCTATGAAGGCAATCATAGGGATGACCACCTTCCCTGTTTTCCTCTCGTCAAATCATTCCCTCTGTGCAGCATACCTAACGCCCACGTGTGGGAGAATGTTATATTTGATCCTAAAACTCTCCATCCCTTCCTCGAAATCCACTAAGTGCTTGAATCTACCCATTTTCTAAGAAGTCTTTAAAGGAAATTTCGCAAGTCGAAATAAAAACTGAGATGAGTTCAAGGAAACTTACAGGTTTGGAAAGTGGTCCTCGGACAAGGTTTTTGTATTTGTAGTTGCAAGAGAGAGTGAGAGAAAGAGAGAAAGACAAGTTCAATGTACGGGTTCTAGAATAACTCAACTATTGAAGGTGAAAAGGAATCGATTTGAAAGCTTATTTATAATGGCACAGAAATTGCAAGCGGGAGATTTCCCCCTCGTGTTCCAAGAAAACCCATCTACCGTTAGATTCTCATCCTGCCGTTGAACGTGGGGGACAGGGGAGTCACCAAAATTAAATAGAGGCACGCTTAGAGCGCTAAAGTGTCAGGGACGTACCTTAGGAAGATAAACACGTATTTTTGGGATTCAACTAAATGAAATAGGATCATAGGAGGAATAGGACGGGAATATCAAAATCCTCCTTTCCTCCTGAGGAGTCGAAAAGCAAGATTTTGAGGGACTATTGTGGGGACCAATTGTCTCAGGAGTACTGTTTAGGCTAATGGCCCAGGCTAATGGCCCAATGACCCAGTCCGAGGACACAGACAGGTCCGAGGATGGTCAACTAAGGTAAAGCGGAAATTGCATTGTAGGAAAAGCTGAAAGTTACTTATAATAGACTTAAACCTATCCGAGGTGAAAAGTCACCTCGAAAAGGGTTTCCAAGGTGCTTTGAAACGTTCCTATCCTCTTGGATACTGTTGTAAGGAACCCTCATGACAGGGGGGTCGAATATTGGATAAGGGATGAGGGTGGAAGATAACAAATATCTGTAAAAGCTGTTACCTCCACATTAAATGCTTTCCAGCTAACTCTCTGGCCGCATTAATGTGGAGGTAATACTTGAACAGTGAACAAGCAACCTTACAGCTGGTAGTAGAAGGTTCAGGGAGGTGTGAGATGAGACAGGGAGAAGCTCCCACAACCCAATTTACATGTGTATGGTAAGAACGGTACAAAAATTATGATATATAACGTGAGAAGGGGTCCAAAGGAAAGGAGATTGAAAAACAGATAGAAAAAAGATTAAGAAATACGACACAAAAGGAAGAACTCTAGATTCTTGATTATACTGTTCAGTTTACGCCGAGGACGATTTTTATATCTTATACTTACAACTTTTCTTCCAAACCATCCATGATCGTTACCTCCTTTCTAAAATCAGGCTAGTTCTTTCTCCCACGCTCTACAAATTTATTGTTTGGGCTTGTTGGGCCAAAACCCAATCCTGTTTTGGGGTCCAAGCCAAAACTGGTCCTTACAGACATATATAAGATTGAGTTTTAATTAATAAGAGGATTAAAATAATTTGAAATTAATAATAAAATTTCATGTAAATATTTTGAAATTTATGGTAAAAGAATTTTTATTGGAGTGGTATTTTAAAGTTATTGACACTTGGATAACAAAGTTTCACACAAGGTAATAGATATGTAGCTTTTATATTTTATATTATATATTTTTTGAGAATTTGGTAATAGAATTTTAATTGAAGTAATAGTTCAAAGTTATCAAAATTTTGGTAATGGAGTTTCTCTACAATTTAGAGTATTAGTGTATTACTAAGGCCATGGCCTTGGTGAGGTGTAAAACTCACCCTCCATGGTGTGAACAAGTCAGATGTACAGCACTCCGAAACGGAGCTCCAACCCGACTTGTTGAATCCAACTGTGTACGGGAGATGAGCTAAGATTGTGGGCAGTGCTCATCAAGGTTTGAGTTTTTTTGGTGCAATTTTTGGCCGAGTTTTGGGGGTTGATGTATTGTTGTGTTGATGATTTAGTTTTAATTGGATAAGCTATCATGGTTATTCCAAAAAAAAAAGGATAAGTTATTTGTTTGCATTCAGATTCTAGCATGTGCATTATCTCTCCATAAAATGTGGACATCACAATATTGTGGGATTTATATGTTTTAAGAGAGATGATATATGTATCGACACGTATATCAATTCGGAGCTAAGAAGTAGTTGTTGGCCTAGCTGCAGGGTTGATGACTTAATGGATGCGCTTCTGTTAAGGTGATTGTGCTGTTTGATAGTGAATTGAGTAACATGTCTTGGTTAAGGGGTGGAACTGTGGAAGTAATTACTTGATAATTTTGGCTCTGATGTGATTAAATTGGTCCTATGAGGTTCAACTTTAAGAGTCAGATTTATTGTTCAAGAAGCTTAGTGGCTATGAGATATTAATAGTGACAAGAAAGGGTAAAGGAGAAGGAAAAAAAGTTTCCTCTCATATCGGTTTGGAGGAAAACCTTGTTCAAAAGTAAAAGGAAAGGTTGCCAGAGGGGAAAAAAATAACCAAGGGTAAAATGAAGGTAAAAAACAAAACTAATGTCACTTAATTTGGAATATAATGGTAATTCCGTGGACATAATGACCATTGAAGATGGGTATAGTATGCAAGTTTAGTTGACCATAATACATATTATATTTATATTTCTATTTCGACAAAAAGAAAAAAGAAAAAAAAAAAAAGAGAAAAGGATTTTCCTAAAAATGATGTGCCTTTCTGCATGGATAAAATAAGAAAATCAAAAGAAGAAAGAGATTGATAATTGTATTTATATGCATCCTTGTCTCTCTCTCTCTCTTTCTTTTTAAGTAGCCCTCTTTAAGTGGAGAAGGTATTTGATATTAAATGATGTCATGTTAGCCGTATTTGAACCAATAACAACTAACCACCTGTAATTTGTTGTAAAAATGTTATAAATGTAGCATCTTTCTTATTTTTATATACACATCTCTTATTTATTGAGTTTTGATATAGATAACGTAGTATAATTTAATACAAAATATTTTTTCTTCTGAATAATGTGAAACACTTAATGAACCTTAAATAGATATTTCCCTTGAAAAAAAAGTTAGATATATACGGCAAATATAATTGTCGTATATATTTAACTTTTTTTTAAGGGCAAGATTTACAAGGATTACAATAAATAAATTCTTAACCATCTTTTTTATTTATTTATAGGGAATTCTTAACCATCCTTATATATACCCAAATGAAAGGAAACAATGAATCCAAGGACTTATACTTTCATGCCAAGTCAAGTCAAGAATGGAAAAAAAGAAATTGGAGTCAAATCAACGTTGAATTGATTGCATTTATTTATTGTATAACTTTATATTGCTAATTTTCTTGAGAAGATAATACTGCTAATTAATGTAAATTCAATATGCGCGACCCTGGTATATAAAGTTATACCATAAATAAATGCGATCAATTCAACGTTGATTTGACTCCAATTTCTTTTTTTTCCATTCTTGACATGACTTGGCATGAAAGTATAAGTCCTTGGATTTATTGTTTCCTTTCATTTAGGTATATATAAAGATGGTTAAGAATTCCCTATAAATAAATAAACAGATGGTTAAGAATTTATTTATTGTAATCCTTGTAAATCTTTAGCCACTGAGGCGACAATAGAAGGAATACATTCTTGCGTCCACACTTTACATGCAAGTTGCGTTTGTGAGAAAATTTATGATCCGCCTGGATGGAAGGAGAGAGAGAGAGAGTAGAATAGAGTAGATTTAGCACAAAATTATCTTATTTTTAGTCAACTTTACTTTATTCCCTTCTACTCTCTCTCCCTCCCCCTTCCATCAAAACAGGCCATTAATCATGCATTTAATTTCACATTTCTTTCAAATTTTACAGCCTGTAGATTAAGATTCTAAACTATGTAGATATTAATTTTCAAGAATAAGTTATTGTTTATAATAAAATTTGTTTTATTTATTGTCTCCATTAGTCTAATAAAATTTCATTATATTCTTTGGAAGATCATCTTCTTTTATGCCTAAGAATAAACAATGCATAGACAAGATTCTAAACTGTGTTGATATTAATTTTCAAGAATAAGTTACTGTTTTTATAATAAATTTGTTTTATTTATTGTCTCCATTGGTCTAATAATCCTAACAAAAAAATTTCATTATATTTTTTGGAAGATCATCTTCTTTTATGCCTAAGAATAAACAATGAATAGACATAATAGATAATCTTCATTTTCCTATTAAAACTAATAAGAGAGCTTTTTTTTTTTTTTTTAAATTTTAAAAAGAGATAATTACAATATGCTATTAACTTCGTAACTCAAATAATTTTCCTTTTGGATTCCAAGCACTTTGTGCATAAGGAGATACCAATTAACTATAAGGCCTTCTAATGATTAAAAATAATGATTGATAAAATGACATCTATAATATAGATATATAATCTATGATTCTATAATCTATATAAAACTAAAATAGATTGATTTTTTTTTATTGATCTTGTAATATTACATAAGCTTTTGAGGTTTCACAATTTTATACATTATTATTTTATATTTTTATTAATTTAATTTAAATTATATATTATATTTAAATACTTCGTTAAAATCTTGACATATCATATATTTTTTAAATGGTAATGTGGGGGAGTAAAATATGGGCCCATGATCTAGGTCCAGGAACGACGTTTCATCAACAATACGCCCGAGGAGAAGAAATCATAGAGGACCGTTGTAACTAACAGTAGAGCGCGTAAGGATCCCAAGAGACTGGTCCGAGAGGAATACCCTCCTCGGACATGACGTCTGATGGTGAGAAGAATCTCGACTTTCTCTTAGCCCACCCTCCAGGAAGTTCCGGAGGTAAAGATAGGTTACCAATGCATATGGAAGGGATAAGGATGCAGAAATATCTTGAGAAAAAGCTGCTACCACCGCATTAAATGCATCACAGCTGCTTTCCTGGCCGCATTTATGTGGAGAAGACCCCTGAACAGTGTTGAAAGTGATCTTTATCCCCAGAAAGTCAAAAAGCTGTAAGAGAAGAAGTGGGAAACTCAAGTACCAAGCTAGATGGCAGACAAGTGGACGATAGGATTGAACAATGAAGAACTATATAATGGAGTAAGACCTCCAGAAGAAGGGGACAAAAGAAAAACAGAAAAAGAAACCTCAAGAAATAATCACTGTAGCATCTGGAAAAATACAACCTAAAGAAAAGCATTCTACCTAGTGCATACCCCTCGGACCTAACTGGAATCCATCAATTAGCCCAAAACTTACTCCTCGGACACGAGATCTCAACTTGTGTGTGTGTTTTAGTCTCCTCGGCCAAGCACTTTATCTTCAGTAACTGTTGTAAAGAGCGTTATTAGCCCAATTCTTTGACCCACTCTCTTACAAATTTATTGTATTGGGCTTATTGGGCCTATCTCCTGTATTCATCCGGGTGTGGGCTACAATTTGTGACCCTACAGGTAAAATATAAGGTTTCATTTGCAAATACAATCTTCATAAATATGTATTAATAATTGGCATAATTATCAAAATTCATATTTTGAAAATTAAATAAATGTGAAAAAAAATCGTATTATATTAATTTATTTTCATACATTACAAGTGTCACTTAGGAGTAGTTTTATAATGACCAATGGCTTGTTGTGTGATTTTTTTTCCCCCAATTTCATGGCTATTGTTTTTAATTATCATATTAAACTATTTTTTTAAATACAGATGAGATTTGATCTTATGTCTTTTTTCTTTTTTAAATTCAAGAGGTACAATTGGCCTTTTAGGGAAGAGGGTATTTGAACTATAAACTAATCCTTTTCAATTTGGGTTCTTCGGGTTTTGGGAGAAGATCTAAAATCGAACCGTCAGTGTCGAATTCTAGAGAAATAGACCTGCCACCGACTATCGAAATAGTCGGATTAGGCGACGGTTGACTTGGGTCCAATCGGAATTACCTGGAGGGTCGGGCCACCAATTGGGTTGGATAGCCCTACAAGAGACATTATCAACTACTAGCTACCACAAGCTATAAAAGTTGTTTTGTTGTTATGCTGCAATATTATTGATATATTTACCTGAAATAATAGATCGATGGTAGTTATAAAAAATTATTAGGTATTCATGGAGTATTAAAGGAGTGATGCTCTCTTCTCACAAATTAATAATAAATCTCACCATAAATTTAATTAGGTGGAGTCCATTATTTTTTTTTATTAAAAAAAAAAAGCTAACGAATATCATAAGGGTATTAATTTAAAATTTTATTTATTTTTAATTGAAATGAGGGTGGAATCCATTGTTTTGAGGCCTGGGGAAATATCCATACTCATGAATAATGAGTAATTACTCACCAGTTATTCAAAACAAATTTTAAAAAATAGTTTTTTTTTGGACAAAAAATAAAAACAAAATCACAGCTGTAATGACAAATCAAGAATGGAAAACACGGAAAAAACGTAGGAGAAAATTAAATCATCCTATAATAAATGTATTTATAGCCAAATAGAAGTCCAACGGCTTGTAACTTCATAATAAGAAATCACCAAGAACTTTCTCAATTCACACCAAAAAATCACACGCTGCATAAATAGAACTCTTCTCACAAATATCACAAACAAAAAAAAAAACGTGTCAATTATTAATTAACCCCTCACACGGTCCCTTAATTGTAATCCTCTCCTTACCAAACTGAAATTCTAACTCTCTGCGCCTTTCACGTCCTCCTATATATATACCACCCACTTCTCACTCTTTCTACATCACAAAAAAAAAATATCTCTCTTCTCTGCTCTCAAGCCAAAAGTTCAAACTTTCTTTGTGATTTACAAGCCATGGGAAGAAAAGATAGTTCTGGGTGTTGTTGCTGTTGTGAGTGGCTTTGTGGCTGCCTTTTCAGTTGCATCTTGAGCTGTATTTTCCAAATCCTCTGCACAATTCTTGTCATCGTTGCTCTCGCCGCCTTCATATTCTGGCTAATCCTTCGTCCCAACGAGGTCAAGTTTCATGTCACCGATGCCTCATTGACCCAGTTCAATTTCACCACCAACAACACCCTCCACTACAACTTGGCTCTCAACGTTTCGATCAGGAACCCCAACCAGCGAATCGGTTTCTACTACGACACCCTCGAGGCCAACGCTTATTACCAAGGCAAGCGTTTCGATACCGAAACCTTGACACCCTTTTACCAGGGACACAAAAACACCACCGTTGTCAACGCGGTTTTTCAAGGACAGCAAGTGGTTTTGTTGGGCACGGACGAGGTTTCCCAGTTCGATTCGGAGAAAACTAATGGGGTTTTTGGTATTAGCCTGAAGCTGAATCTTCGGATCAGACCGAAGTTGGGTTGGATCAAAGTTTGGACCTTTAAACCCAAAATCAGGTGTGGCTTAAACGTTCCTCTCAAATCTAATGGGACATCATCGACTGCGTTTGAGACAACCAAGTGTAGCTACGATCTCTGATCAAATGTTGTTGCAGATCTTCTTTGATTTCTTATGGTTTATTCCTAATATTCTTTAATTTGTTTTTTGTTCCAAGCATTATTAGACTATGTCCTGGTTTTAGAGGACTTATTTTATGTTTTTATTTTTGGTAAATATATATATGAAATAGTGGTTCTTTTAAGTTTTTTTCTGGCCCCTAATGATGAATGGATTGGTATTATGTGGATTTTTTGTTTTTGGTGTGATTATTTTGATTTTGAAGGAATCAGAGAAAAGTTTGGTTTAGGCAATCAAATTGCTACACGTGTACTAGTTGTTGTAAACGTGCGATTAAAGTGAAAGGATATGACCGTTGGGCATTGGCCCACTTGCTTCGTGCTCTGCACTGCACATCAGCACATGGCTACATTTGCGTGAGTGTGCCTCAAACGCCCTCAACGTCAAAAAAAACACTTCAGAAATTAACGAGGGAGTTGAGATGGGTCCCAGGTTTTATGCAACTAGGTTGTAAGAATTGTGGTATCAGGGAATTCAAACAGTAAAGTTTTTAATAATTAAATGAGAAATTAAAATTTTAATTTTTTATATCAAAATTAATTGATTTTTTGATTTAATAATAAATAGTTATTATTATCTAGAGTCTGACCCCTTTCTTTGTTAGCTGCACTTTCTTGTGGGTGAGAAGACTATGTAACACCGCAGCACATACTGCTGCTAAGTTGGCTTTATCTACCGATATTTCCTTTTGTTTTAGCTCAAACCATCTGCCTCTGCCCTTAAGGCTTGCTTGTATGGCAGATTGTCGTCTTGTTTCTTAGTTCTTTCTATTTGAATAAAATTGCAGATTATTTAAAAAAAAAAGAAGTCATTATCATTCGAACGCTATAAATTGAAACTCGCTAGACAAAAAGTTGTAAGAATTTTTATGCAACCAACATTATGGCAGTTAAAAAAATCTACCCTTATTATTTAAGTAGTATAGGCTATGAAATATATATATATATATATATATATATATATTATTTTGGGTGCCGTGTAAAAATGGCTGTCATTGTGTTATACTCGTGTTTGTATCTGTGCTCTTATCATATTGCTGTCATCGTGTCATACTCTTGTCTGTTTCTGTGCTCATGTCATTTGCTGGGGTGTCGTATAAAAATTTCTGTCATCATGTCATGCTCGTGTTTGTATCTGTTCTTGTGTCATTTGCTTCCTAGAGTATACAGATTTCTGTGCTCATGTCATTTGCTGGGGTGTCGTATAAAAATTTCTGTCATCATGTCATACTCGTGTTTGTATCTGTTCTTGTGTCATTTGCTTCCTAGAGTATACAGATGATTTTTTTAATAACAAATGACAATTAAGATTTGTGTGATTCCTGAAAAGATGAGGTTCCCACTTTATTTCACTTTCGAATTTATCTTTTATCTTAGATTCGAAATCCTTTTGGAACACTAATGGCATGAAGTGCTTCTGGATGAAGTTACTTTTGTTGTGGAAAAACAGAAAGACATTCTAAGCTATTGGAAAAGCAAAATAAAATCTTGATTTCGTCGCAAAGAGAACGGATCAAATTAAAGTGACATTATTAATTAATTATACAAAGAAATAACTCGTCTTTATTCTAAAAATTGCTAATTTTTATATATTCAAATTAAAATTCATTATTCTGTTAACTTGAACAGCCCGGGCAATGGGTCGAATTCAGTTATAACCGGTCGGGAAATGGGTCGAATTCAAAGTGGCCCAATTATAACCGGTCCATTTTTCTTGAACCCAGTTAACCTTTTTTTTTTTTTTTAATTATGGAAGAATCCAGTTAACCCATCATGGTATAGGTTCACAGATATTAATATTACACATGAAAAAAATAATGAATTCAATAATTGAAATGGTTGAAAACAAAATTAAGCCAAAACCTCAATTCATTAATGAAAAAATATCCAAATTTTTGAACTTAAAAAAAAAAAAAAAAAAAAATCGAAGTTAAGTAAAGATAGACTTACATAGAAATTTGGACAGATGGATTCTCTTGTATCCAATTTCATGTTTGACAACAAATTTTGCTTTTAATTAAAGAATATAGATTACATAGAACAAAGCACCAAACAAAAGCCATAACAAATTAAATCCATTATAAAATATTGATGACAACAAATAATCATGTAATATGATATTAAAAAATACAAATATATTGCTTGCTATATTGACTTCTAAAAAAAACACTAAAAGGTGTGACCGAACATAGAATTTCAACCTATTTATAAAACTTGTTAATAAAAATCATATTATATATAATAAAAAAGCAACAAATACACAAAATCTATTCAATTTGATGAAAGAAAAAAAAAATTTACCTGCAAGGTTGTAGGTAGGGCAAAGAGGAGAAAGAAAGAATATAACAGATAATTGTAAAGTACGTAGTAGAAATAATGAAAAACCAAAAAACTGTGTGTATATATAGTGAGAATTTTAGGTTGTGAAGAGGATGATATGAACAAAAAGAAGTAGTGTAGGTGATTCTCAAAAAAAAAAATGTAGTTTAGGTGAAACTCAAATACTTTTTTTTTTTTACTTTATTATTAGGAAAAAGATGACATAAGATGCAAATTTATCCACACAAAAAAAAAAAAGAAGAAGAAGAATAAGAAGCATAGGAAAAAAAATAATGCAAGTTCTATCTTTTTTTCTTTCTACGTTTTTTAAAGAAACATAGGAAAAAAAATGCAAATTCGATGTTTTTTTTTTTTTTCAACTTTTTTATCTCTCTTTTTTATTTAAATTCTATTTTTAGATAATTCTATTCTATTGATTTTAGGCTTTGTTGATAACATTTTAGATAGATACAACTGTTAGAGCATTACCATTAGGTGTGTCAAATGCCAAATATTTGGCATTTGGCACACCAAACACCAAAAAACACCTCCCAACAGGTGTTGTAAATGCCAAAACATTTGGCACAAGTAAACAGTACTGTTCCTGTCACGCCCCAAACCCGATACCCGGATTTGTGACCATGACCGGCATGCTAATATCAAGCCTAAACCTGATATTAACAAGAACCAACTTAACTTTTAACAAAACTTTTACGGAAGTTTTTCTCTTTCTTTAAATTCTTATTTTTTTACTTAAATGATATAACTTACCCACTTCATATTCAGAGCATCTACATTGTACTCCAAAGAATAACATAATTCACTAGTTACTCAAATTCTAAATTTCACATAATACATCTCTTAATACTGTAAGGTACACACTTTTATTAGATCCTAAAATACATCATACCACAAAACTAAACATCAAATGCTTATTTAGGATCTATACAAATAGAACTAAAACCAGCTCCTTCCAAACTTAACTAAGGCTCCCTCTGCTTCAAAATAAAACATGCTAACTGAAAGAGTGGAAGGGGTGAGCTACACAGCTCAGTAAAGGTAAGATATATGAGAATTTAATAAGAATGCATGTAAACCAGATTATTTCATTCTATAAATATTCGAATAGGAGAACAACTTTTCATGCATAGTATTTTATACTATTCATAATAATAACTTATATGTTTTCCATAGGAAAATAATTGTTCTCCCTTTTCTTATCAAAATAATATTACCAAAACCTTTCGGATTGAATTTCTTTCATTTCTTACAAAGTCACCAATTAGAATATTGATTATATAGAATCGCATACATACATATATATATATATATATATATATATATTTACTATGAAATAATCGTTTTTATTTAAATCAGATAATTGGTAACATTGTCTTAGCTAGAAAAATTTTAAAAAATAACAAAACTTTTCTTCATAAACTTCTTCTCGTAAAATATTATAACTTTCATTGTCATAAAACTTAACGTTTCATAAGAACAAATATCTGATAACTTTTAAACATAAACTTGTACTTTCATCAAAAACTTTACCTTTATAGTACAACAGAACTTCAAAAACTTTTATCTTTAATGAACAGCTTTCATTTTCAACAGAAACTTCTTCTTTTCATGAGAGCTTTTAACTTTTCATAATGCATTTAAACAAAACAATTCTCTCATGATTAATAACATAATATAGCTGTTCATAAATAACTTATTGGTTAGTCCATATCTGATAAGTCTGTACTTATTTGGGAGGCTTCTAGCACCACGGTGCTAGGCATCCAGCATTCCCCACAATGCCAGGTATTCCCGGGATCACATCATAATACATATCTTTCAACCATGGGGGTAGGTTGACTTCCCCCACAAGTTGGCCGTAACCAACAAGGGGCGGGTACAGCAGAGCCAGTCCCACTTAATGGCCAATCATATAACATTTTCCATGGAAAGCCAGTAATTAACCCCTACTGACAGAGTTCAGATCACCAGAGGACATAACCCGAAAACCTTTCATACTTATACATCATACTGAAATTTCTTATTTTGCATAACATTTCATAATAATAGCATTTCCATTCTTTTCTTTAAACATCATGTTCGTGGAATCAGTAATAGCATCAATATGCTTAAATCCTATACATAAGTTTTCGAAAGCTCACGAACATATCTTTGTCAGAATAATGATTATATGCCATATCTCTAATCAAAAACATTTTAATGCATAATATACTTTAAAATAACCTCATGACTTACCAAAAGCCCATATAACTTATCCCTTACCTGAAAGCAGAGGAACCGAGAGCCTACAGTCGAAGGAGCTTAGACCTGAGGAACTGGTAACACCTAAACCAAATATCAAAACTTATCACTATCCATTACTCCTTATCATAAACTTACACATTCATCTCAAAACCTATATCTTAGAACCAAGAAAATCCTATGCCCATCACATAAAGTTCCCCAAAACACATAATACAATCATCAAATACATTCTGCACCCAAATCAAAGAGAAACCATTTCATAAAATTTATATATAATCCTAACATACCAATGGATGAGCATATTAAATTATAGCTCAAAACATTCACCCTAACTTGCGAATTAAATCCACAAAGTCAGGTGTAGCATATGTGGTTCACTGCGCATTTCAGCAGCATACGCCCAATTTGTAAAATACAAACGGGCTGTCCACATGTGTCCAATTGTCATGAAATTTTACAGAACTACTCCCCTGTATGTCCCGTATCTACCATAAAAATTTCGGAGTCAAAGCATAAACCCATGATTTACTAAAAATCACGCAAGACGGCATACTCAAATCTGTCCTGACAGAATTTCATGCAACTTATAAATTAACCCATTATTTTTATATTAATCCAAATGCTGTGAGACCACTTCCATAACAACCATATGTATCTTAGACTCCACAGGAAATATCCCTAGCTTCCAAATTCACTATATGCAATTTAATACATAATTTATCATGCATGAACACAGAATCTGTCACAGTGACAGCTTTGTAACGTTTTCTTGTAAATTCACAAACAATTATCAAACGATGGTATTTTCATATGGGGATTTTTATACACTCATTAGACATGTTATACAACACTTACACATAGTCATTTAACCATTTAGAGCAAAAATACACACAATAAAAATCCCAGCAGTAACATCAAAAATACTCATCCTAACTTTTTCTTACTTCCTTAATCATATAGAATCATTAATTAGGAAAAACCCTAATCTACCTTCAACAAATCACCAACACAACTTCAAAGCTTCTTAAAACAGCATATATATATATATATATATATATATATATATATATATGTAGACTTACATGAAAGGATTCCCTTTCCTAGTGGCTGGAACAGAAAGTATGAGAGGTAGAGAGCTTGAGAGAGTTGAAAGAGGCTTCCTTCTTGCTGCTGGACTTTCTGTCTGGGCAGCCAAGAAAATGAGATAAGGGGAAGACTTTTGGGTGGGGTTTTGTCTTTCTTTTGGGTGTGTGAACCGGTGGACTTGAGAGGAAGACTCAAGGGAGCTTCCAAGCACCTTCCTTAAGAGAAAAAGAGACAAAAGTGAAGTGAGAATTCAGATTTTTGCATGGACCCGTGGGAAATGAGAGGTTCTTGAATGTTCTATTTGTTTGAGAAAGTCAAGGAAGAGGTGAGGTGGAGCTTGGTGATTGTATGTCCAAGTCTTGGTCTTTGGGTTTGTTCACATGCTTGAAAATTTGGCTTTACATGTGTTAAATTTCAATTGATTGCATGTGGGTGGAATTTCCACTATAATATCTCATGCATCATGCATAGTTAAAACACCAACAACTATATATATATATATATATATATATATATATGTGTGTGTGTGTGTGTATATCTCATAACTTAACCACTTAATATAATTTTGTACATACTTAGTATATATTTATAATACAAATAGTCATTTCAATTATTTATAATCTTTACAATTCTTATTCAATGGCATTATAAAATAATATGTTTATTAAATACTCTTATATTAATTTTAGTAAGTAAGTGGCTTAAAATATAATTAATACTTAACCACTTAAACACAAAGTTTAATTGTAAAATTGGGTCAGGGTGTTACAGTTCCAAATATGGAACGATACAGACACAAATGCCAAATCAAGCAAATAATATTTTATTCAACTTTTTCTCTCTCCTCTCAATATGCTATTCAACTTTTTCTCTCTCTTCTCACAAATTTGTCTCTCTCCAACCTGTGTTCTCTCTCTCTTTCTTCTTCAAATCAAATTCCCTCACCCTCATTGATCCCCTCACCCTTACCGATCAAGCCGCTGCCATTGCCTCTAGTTTGAAGACTCCATTGCCGCTGATTTGAAGCCGCCATCGTCGTCAGTTTGAAGCCGCCATTGCCACCTCGGTCTGAAGCTGCCATGCCGCCTCAATCTGAACGCATCTCAACCACACCGCAGATCTAAAGCTCGTTGATCTAAAGCTACGTCGTCCTCCACAGCTCTCGTCACCAATGGTTGGTTGAATTTGGTCATTGATTGATCTATTGGGTTAGGGTTTTGTTGAAGATTTTGATTTTTTTTTCTCTCTTTTGTTGAGGTTTTTGGATTTGGAATTTGTTGGAGTGTCCGGTGATTGTAGTTGTAATTTGTGGCGGTGGTTGTTTCAGTGGTTGTTATTGTGGTGGTGGTTGTAGCAGTGGTTGTTGGTTCTTGGTTGGTGGTGACTGCCACTGAGCTGTGTGTTTGTATATTGTTGGGTTTTGAGTAAATAGATTATTTAATGTGATGTATAATGTATATATTATTTTAATGTTTAGAATCAAAGAATAGAACATGCAATGAATGGTGAATTGTAAAATGATGTGGTAAAATAATAAAGTAGGCTATTGGTGTGTCAAAATGACATTTTTTATAGAATAATTGATGGTAATGCTCTTAAAGCTGTAAATCAAATGTTACTTTCTTTCATTACTTCATTTGTCATATTTATCCAAAAAATATGTATATATCTATTCTTAAAATCTAAAATTTGTTAAAATTTTTGCAATTTGGTGAAGCCACGTTGTGCAACCACAACGTCTAAGCCCAACTTATATATATATATTTTTAATAGGTGATAGATGTCATCAATTGATAATGAACTTGTAACAAAAATGAGCTAAAGAGAGAGAGACATTTGGTGGTAATTGAATAATTTGTTGATGCGTCCTTATTTACTTTTCATCACTTTAATATTCACTTTTACGCTTTGTTTGTTTTGGTATTAACGTTTTCTGGAAAATGATTCATTTTTCAGAGAGTATTTTCTGGAAAACTATCTTATTTTCTAGTGTTTGGTAACAACCTTGAAAATGGGCTTGATAATGTTTTTTGGTGTTTGGTATTCACAGTTTTTATAACATTTCTTATAAAATTTAAAACATGTATAATATGTGTATTGTGTAAATCCACTTAATGTAATCAATATAAATAAATAATAATAAAAAAAACCAAGAATGAATTTGGTTTTCAAACTAAAATTTTGACAACAGATACAATCAAAATTAGCTATTCAATTTTCATATTCTCAAATACTCATCTTGCTCACGCATATAAACAGTAGCGTACATAATATATATATATATATATATATATATATATATATATATATATATATATATATATAACCATACTTTTCATAATTCAAAATAACCATTATAACCGTAAGTTCCATTTTAAATAGTTCAAAATGCCACATAGGCCAAATAGTTTTACTGGCAAACTAATCTAGTACAAATAGTTTGATAAATATACCAAAAATTATTATAGAACCGTTGACCGATCTGTGAGGAGTAAAAAAAATAAAAACCTTATTAAAGAATGGTGTTATAGAGGGTAGAAGAAATAGGGAGAAAAAAGAGAAGAGAGGCAGATAGAAAGAGAAATCCATGGGAAGGGAATAGGCTAGAGGGGGTAATAGTGAGGGTGTGAAAAGAGAAGGAAAAAAAAAAGGAGGATAAAAGTGAGAGAGTTTATTGTGAGAAAGGCTGAATGAGCCAAAAAAAAAAATTTTTTCCTAGGTTAGAAGAAGATAATATTTATAGGAGCTATGCACTGTGTGAGAGAGAGATTGTTTTCCAATTTTTTTTTTTTTTTTGGAAAACAACCTATAGAAAATAAGCCTTATTTTTATATGAGTTTTCTGTTGACCATTTTTTTTATGTTACCAAACACTGTAAAATGTGAAAAACTATTTTTATAGAAGGTTTTTCAGCGAAACAAATAGAGCATTATATACAAATTTATGTTGATGATATTTTGCTCACAATGATAAAAATTCTCCAAGATAAATTTGCATTAAAAGATTTAGACAAATTAGACACACTACAATATTTTTCGGTATTCATATAAGGGAAAAGTTAATGGATATCCTAAGGGCATTGGTTTATGATTTATTTTTAGAAACATAATTAAAACCAAATTTGAGAGAAAATCTAATTAGATTCTAAATTGAATTCTAATTGTTGTCTAATTTTACGTCACATGTCCTATCTAAATTTTAAAAAATTTGTTCTAGGTGAATTAATTTTGTGCAAAAGATGAAGAGTCTAATATAAATAAACCATTAAATTCATCTATGACTGTATGTATAAAATTAAAGTCAAAGTTGAGAGAAAATCCAATTGGATTCCAATTGTTGTCTAATTTTATGTCACGTATCTTACCGTTTTTCTATTTTTTTTTTAATTCCGTTCTAAGTGAGTTAATGTCGTGCAAAATAAAAAGAGTCTAATATAAATAAACTATCAAAAACCCAATAAACAAAATAAAAAAGAGAGTAAACTCATGTGTATATAAAAAAAACTAAAATAAAAAATTAAGAGAGAGAGAGAGAGAGAGAGAGAGAGAGAGAGAGAGAGAGTAAAACTCATATTCTATTACTTAAAAAATGTGTAACTCTTATACCAGGTATAATTTGAACCCATATGTATGTGTAATTATAATTGTTTTTTATTATACTGTGCATATGCATGAGTTATATGCTAGTTATATATTTAAAGCCAAAACTGAGTGAAAATCCAATTACATTCTAAATTTGATTCCAATTGTTGTCTAATTTTGCTTCATGTTTCCTATCTAAGTTTTTTTTTTTTTTTTTTTTTTTGGGTTTTAAGTGAGTTAATGCTGTTTAAAAAAGAAAAAGTATAATATAAAGAAACCATAAAAAACCCAATAAACTAAATATAAAAAGAAAAAAAAGAAAAAAAGAAGAAAATCTCATGTATATATCTATTACTAAAAAATGTGTAACTCTTACTGTAAGAACCAGATTTGAGATTCTAGCCCAAGGTGTGAATGGACTTAGGCCTAAAAAGCCCAAAATAATGAATTTGTAGAGAATGAGTTAGAGAACTGGGCTTTAGTTAACCAAATAACAAGTTAGATAGGTTTGATGACAAAAGAATGAAAATACACAAGTGTAAACTGAAGAAAAAACGTCATCAGCGAAATCCGAGGACATTGGTTTTTATATAATGTTATTAGGTGATGTTACAAGTCTAGTTCTAGATTGCTACCGTGTTTCTTTTCTGGTTTTTCCGATCCCTTTTCATGGTATATCTCTGCCTTTATATAACTCATTTTGAACAATCTTGGCATTCCACTTGTTGATTATCCAAGCCTCTACTTGAGTACATGTCCCATTGGACACCCTTTCTAGCCCCTCTTGTGCGTTGGGGAAGCCAATATAGTCCTGTTCAGGGGTCTTCTCCACATTAATGCAGCCAGAAAGTTAGCAGCAGAGCTTTTAATGTGGTGGTAGTAGCTTTCTCCTTAGATATTTCAAAACTCTCCTCTGTACTTTGTTTTTGCAATGATTATCTATGCTTGCAGGACTTCCAAGAAAGTCCTTCCAGACGGCAGGCTGCCTGTCCAGACCTCGGCTTGGTTTATCCGAGGTGGGATTCGTCCTCGGCAAGACTTCTTGTGCCATTATGACCCAAAATGACTTTGTTATTCACTAACGTGGGCTCCCTTTTAACATTTCCCCCTCCTCAGACGAGCTACAATCTTCGGCATGGGCTTTGGGCCCAATACATACATGGGTAATGAGCCTCTGGGCCCAATACCCCTACACTCATACTAGATATAATTTGAATATATATATATATATATATATACACATATATATGTAATTATAATTATTTTTAATTGTACCGTGTGAACATGGTTATATACTATTTCTTTCTTAACAGAAGACTTAAACAATGCCATTAAACAATCAAGCCCATGAGTCCTTGACAGCTTCCACTAAAATTACTTGATTTCTCGTGTGTTGAAGCATTAAATGACGGAAAGACTAGCGTTTTCTATATAAATATATATATATATATATAACATGGTTATATACTATTTCCTTCTTAACAGAAGACTTAAACAATGCCATTAAACAATCAAGCCCTTGAGTCCTTGACAGCTTCCACAAAAATTACTTGACTTCTCGTGTGTTGAAGCATAAATTGAGGGAAAGACTAGCGTTTTCTATGTATATATGTGTGTGTATATATGTGTATAAATATATATATATATATATATATATATATATATATATATATATATATATTATACAAAGTTAATTGAGGGAGGGCCAATTCCTTGGAAATGCTCTAAATAAGGACTAAGGAATTAGTTTCAACTAACGAAGGGTGGTCCTGAACGCTAGATTACAGAAGTGGGAAAATCAGACCGCTAGGCCTAGGCACCAACCCTTGAACCTTTGCTATTAAAAAAGTGAGCAAACGATCACCTAGTCCACCTAGCCAACAGAAGTGGAAAAAATCCAAGGCTTCTTTTGTGTGGGGTCTTTTAATGCTGCGGTTAAACTAAAATTTCCCCCTTTGTATTATAAAAGTGAGAAAGGAGGTTCCATCCGGGTTCACATCAAAGAAAATATGAAATTGTTGTTGAACCACATGAGTACTCTTGAGTAATGGGGTAGATAAGTTTAATCAAATAATTGTTAAAGTGCTGATTGTAATTTGTGGAGAAAAAGTGATAGCATGACTCATAGGTTTCAGTTGTGTTCATCACTCACAATTAATTATGTATTTTAAAAATCATATTAAAAAATTATAAAAAAATTTGTGTCGGTAACATTATTGTATTCTAATGGATAGATAAGTTTAATACACCATAAAATATGTAGCATATTCTCACTTTATTACACGATCATCTTCAAGAGAAGAAATAGACAAAACTCATCCTTTAAGTTTTACTAGAATTCATTTCAGTTTTCTAACTTTGTTTTATTTTATTTCAATTCTTTAAGTGTCAAATTTATTCAATTAAGGTGTCTCCATCAACTTCTACTAAATATTACGATTAATTGTCCAAATTTTTAATTTTTTTTCTTTCAAATCTTTTAAGTTTAAAAAATTTAATTAATGATTGAAAAATATTTTTCAAGTTTTTTTTTTCTAAAAGTTTTTTAACGAAAGCTAACTTGTAAAACTTAGAAATTAAGTTTTGCATTGTATATAGCTGAAAAATATAATATTATCTTGGTGTGCAAAATCCTTTTATAGAACATATATATAGGAAAAGCTTACGCGTATAAAAGCTATTTTCTATTTTTGCGGTGAAGTCATCCTCTCGACTTTTGTTAATTGGAGTAGGACACAATACCTAAAGTCAATAATGGCTTTGGAAAGTTCCAAGTTCCCACAGCATCTACACACAAACACTCACATAAGATAGAGCTTCCAACAAAGCAACCGCGTTAACATAACACCTACCTCAGCCCGCACACACCGTGGCTTACCAATTCAACAAATTACCAAGTTCCTTTCACATCTCTACAATCTCCTATATATAAATTCAAACCCCCCTTATTTCTAGATCAATTACATTCGTATCTATCCACTCCTAGCTTTCCTTTTTTCCTTTATAAGTTACACTAATCTCAGCTTAATATCCATGGCAGAAAAACAGGGTTTGAATGGTGCCTACTATGGCCCTTCAGTCCCACCGCCACGCAAAGCCTACCACCGCCCTGGCCGTGGTAGTGGCGGCGGTTGTGGCTGCTGCGGCTGCCTATTTGGCTGCCTTTGCAATTGCATTTTCAGCCTCATTTTCAAACTAGTTTTCACTGTCATCATCCTTGTGGGCATTGTCGCCCTCATCTTCTGGTTCCTTGTTCGCCCCAACAACCTTAAGTTCTATGCCACTGATGCTTCATTGACACAATTCAATCTCACCACGGACAACACACTTCACTACAACCTTGATCTCAATCTCACCGTTAGAAACCCCAACAAGAGGATGGGTGTATATTACGATACCTTCCAAGTCAATGGTTATTATGAAGGCCAGAGATTTAATACGCAGAATTTGACACCGTTTTACCAAGGCCACAAGAATACGACTGAGTTGAGCACCGTGTTTGATGGACAGCAATTGCTGGTGTTGGGGGCTAGTGAGGTTTCTAACTATAATTCTGAGAAGAGTAATGGGTACTATAGCATTGATGTGCAGCTCAATCTTAAGCTTAGAGTTAAGGTGGGTTGGATCAAGGTTGGGCACTTCAAACCCAAGATCAATTGTGACTTATCAGTTCCTTCGAGTGCAGGAGGTACCTTTCAGACTACCAGGTGCAAATTGAAGCTCTGATGATCATCACAGCAGGGCTAGCTTGTTCATCTATGAACTTTGATTGGATCTTATGATTTTTAGTTTCTATTGTATTATCATATACTTTTTTTTGGGGGGAGGGGAGCATGTATTTTTTTTTATTCCCTATGACATTATATTATGTTTTTGTCATTGAGTTCTATTTGTCACATTCGTTGGTACATAAATAAAATATTGCATTTGGTGCTTCTTTTCTAGTCTATGATGCTTTTGTTGAATGAAACTAGCGTATTTTTCAAGTAGCAGGTGAACAAATCAATTCTCTAGAAGATTCTAAATTGATCAAATGAAAACACCATTACACTTGCTCAACGTGTCAGAAAACAATTGCTTGTAAATTTAGCCAATGAAAAGTCTATGAATTAAGAAATACGGCTGCACTTTATATTTTAAAGAACAGAATCAAAATTATTTTTATTTTTATTTTTATTTTTTGAAAGGCCAGTAAACGGAATCAACTATGTAGCTCAATTTTAATTATTATTATTGTTATTATTATTATTGTTGTTGTTGTTGTTGTTGGGTCAAGAAGCTCAGTTCATGTTTGTAAGACCTTTAACTTGATGGCCCCTGAACTGTACGAAACCTGCCCAAAACTGTTCTCAACGTGCATATCTTTGAGGTCTGAAGAGGTATTATAACTTTATAGCCAGTTCTAGCTTTAGGCCTGATATATTGAATTATGGACTGCTGAATTTGAATGCGTTATTGATGACCAAAATAAAATGAGAATACATCTATAAGACCTCATACAGGGTTATTCCACGTTATAAACTATGCCGTCATAATCTAAAGAAATGTTGTTCAAGGAGGTGCTTACTACTAGGGTAAGACACAAAATCCAAGAGCATGGGAGAAAGGTAGAGAAGGAATTTATTTTCCATTATTTATACAAAATGGGATGTTATGCCCCTTTTATGATCGCACTCCCATATAATGTATGTCACATGGGAGTTAATCTCATTTAATAAGGCCATTTGATTGGCCTGAATATGCCCATTAATGGGCGACCCAGTTGGCCAAATTCTAATAATAACTTTTGGAGCACACAGACATACAATTTTATTATGAAAGCATAAAACCTCGTAAATAGCCTCGGGTTTAAGTTATTCAGCTGATGAATATCTAGGCAATGGTATTGTAACTGAGTTGACATTTTTCATACATAAAGTGATTGGAAGTTTAAAGAAAAAATGGTTTGAGTTACGGGTTAATTATTTAAAATTAATTTATAATTACTATATCGTTTTAATTGCTTCAACTATAAATGTAGATTTTATTCTACCAATAATTTCAAATTATGGGTCGTAAAGAATCATAAATCTTATGAGTAGGTGAGTTCTAGTTAACCTACTCATAAGATTTATAATCAAATTGTTTGAATCTTACTTACATTAAAACTAATCAGATTATACGTTCAAATTTATCATACCTATAAAAAAAATAAATGGAACACGCTTGACTAGAGGAAGTTATAGTCATTTTTCCTTATGGCTAAGGAAGAAGGGTTGGTGTCCAATGGACCTCTTCCATATCTCCCTCCCCTTGTCATGAGTTATCGAGGTTAATGTCGTCTTTTCCTTTTTAAGTGGGATAGATTTGTAAGACCTTTAGAGTGATGGCCCCTGAACTGTATGAAACATATATGCCCAAAATTGTTCTCTACATGCATATCTCTCAAGGGTTATTATAACTGTAGGGTCACGATTTATAGTTCAAGCGCAAAAGATTTGAGATATGAGCCCAATGAGATCAATACAATAAATTTGTAGAGAGTGGGTGAAAAAGCTGGGCTCTTAGCGAACGGGACAACATCTAGCAAGGATTTAAAATATGAACAAACATAGAAACACACGTAAAACTTGATGAAATAATTGTCCGAGAAGATGAACTGTTATTTAAACCACTATTCCTGAAAGCTAATACAACCCTTAGTACTACAGTAATTCTTTTTCTCTCCCATTTCACTATATTTTCCAATCCCCATCTTATGAGGGGTCTTTTACATTATATAGTTTCCTTTTAAACCTTCTTGATCGTACACTTGTTAATCATCTAAACCTTTCTCGAGTATATGTCCCATCAGGCATCTTATCTAGCTCTCTGTGAATGGTGGTGGTTGAGACTGCACTGTTCAGGGGTCTTCTCCACATAAATGCGGCCAGAAAAGTTGCTGCAGTACGTTTAATGCGGTGGTAGTAGCTTTGCTCTTAGATATTTCTGTATTCTTATCATCTTCGTACGTGACTGAAGTTCATCCTTATCGTTGGAAATTCTTGGAAGGTCACCTAAGTCGCCCAAGTACTTGCTTGACCGACATTCATCCTATCCGAGAAGGATAACCACCTCGGACCGTATTCCTCCACCCTTTCCTTACGTGATCCTCCATTAAGGAGTCTCTCTAATCATTCACTCTCACTCGGACATATCCACATCATTAAATAGGGCCCAAAGCCCAGTATACAAATTTGGGCCCTTGTCCCCACAATAAGTTTATAGGAAGTTCCAGATTTTAGCCCTATATATTGAATTATGGAGTGTTGAATTTGAATGAGTTATATTGATACCAAAATAAAATGAGTGATGTATCTATATAGGACCTTATATAGGGTTATTCCACGTTATAAACTATGCTGTCATAATCTAAAGAATGGTTGTAATGGAGGTGCTTACTACTAGAGTAAGATCCATATAACTCACAACCTAATTAAGAACCTTTGGAGTAAATCCAAGAGCATAGGAAAAATAAATCCCTTCTTTCTACCTTTCTCCCATGCTCTTGGATTTACTCGAAGGAATTTATTTTTCATTATTTACACAAATGGGATGTTACACCCCTTTTACAACCAACTCTCATATAATGTATGTCACATTAGAGTTAATTTCATTTAATAACACTAATTTGATTGGCCTAGATTTGCCTACTAAGCATAATTGTCAAATCGTGAATCATTTTTTATTGTTTTGTATCGTATATCGTATCGAATTGTATATCGTAAGATACACAAACACCTATAAAATTATAAAATAATTATAGATATACATATATATAAAATGTATATTCATTATAAATTAAAAATATATTCAACTAATGACCAATTTAATCATTACTTATGTAATAAAATTTATCAAAACTAACTAAATAAATCAAATTAACTTATGTTTATAACATGCACATTCAAATTTATTAAACTCAGAAGTAATACATGATATATGAACCAAAATAATAATATCTTTTCGTCTTCTTGACTAATCAACTCCATCTAAGTCAATATTATCATCATGTTCAGCATCTTGCAAAATTATTTTTTCATAGACAATTTCTTTATTATTATCAACATTTACTTTCTTTTCTTTTTTTTTTGGTTTTTTTATTCTAATAATTTTTTCTTTGTATTTTTTCTTGGCATTCTAGCTTTTTAGACCCAAAATAATAATAACAAAATAAAAAATAATTATATTTTCATTTAATACATTATTAATAGCATAGAAAATAAATTTGCACATATGTGAGTGTTATGAGTATAGTCTAAATTTTGTAGGAGAAAGAGAAGGATGGAAAAAAAAAAACTCATGGACTTGCTATTTCATTAGACTCAATAAAGTTTCCCAATAATTTTGTGTTGACAAAGTCTAACAATTTGTTTAAATCAAATAAAATCATAAATTTTAACAAAAAGAACCCATTTTAAACCCACATGTCTATGTATCATACGATATGTACGATTCACCAATACGATACAATTCATACGATACGCACCTATGTATCGGACGATTCATGAACATTTACGATACTCCCTTACGGTACGAAATTTTTTTGTACACGATACGATACGTATTGCGTATCGCACAATACTGACAACTATGCAACTAAGTACTAATGGACAACCCAATTGGCCAAATTCTAATAATGACTTTTGGAGCACAGCTATATTCAGTTTTATTAGAACATCCACAGTGGTGGAGCTATAAATTTAATTATTTGGCATCACAAAAAACTACTTTATCTATTTTACTTTCTTACTTTATAAAACATCTAACATCATTGGTTTTATTTTATCTTTCAACACAATAAAATAATATAAACAATGCGATAAAATAATATATCAACTACAATAAACAGCCATCACAACCACTATTATAGTGGGTTTAGCCTTCTATTTTTCTTATTATCTGAACACACTTAACACACAAATTTGCCAAAAAAAATTCACAAAATTCCAATTTGCAAAACCCATAAAACAACCTAACATAATAAATCTGAAAACTGAAGAAAGCAGTCATTAGCTGAAAAATAGTGTGCAAGGGAGAAAGAGTCAAAAAAAAAAAAAAATGCAAGAGAGAAAGAGGAAAAGAAAAAAAAAAAAGAGAAAAAGAAAAAAGAAAAAAGAAGAAGAAGAAGATGAGGGCAAGGGAGAAAGAGAGTGTGGGAGTGTAATAAAATACAATTTTGTTTTTTTTTTTTTTTATAGCTTTTTTGCTACAGTGCATAGCTATAGATGGTTGTACACTGTAACAAGAAGCTAAAAAATTTTAGTTATGGCACCACCATTGTAGCATACTTTTTAGTATTGGTGGTGCTAAAAATAGCAATATGGCTTTTTAGCACCACCAATGCTAATGCTCTTATGAAAGCATACAACATCTTAAATGGTCTAATTATATATAATTAGTGTATGATCCGTATATATATACGGTACAATTAAAAACAACACAATTACACATATATGAATTCAAATTGTACATTGTTTAAGTTAAAGATATATACATGAGTTTTACTCTTTGTTTCTTCTTTATTATTTTATTTTTTGGATATACACATGAGTTTACTCTTTTTTATTGGGTTTTTTTTTTTTTTTTATGGTTTATTTATATTATACTCTTCATCTTTTGTACAACATTAACTCACCTAGAAATTTTAAATATATATAGGACACATGACCTAAAATTAAACAGCAATTAGAATCTAATTTAAAAATCTTAAATACACTCTCAGAATCCAATATAATTGTTGTCTAAATTTTATTCATCAATATCACACTTTTAGATTTTTGTTTTTATTTTCTATTGATATCACACCCTAACGTTACATTGTTTTTTTAAATAAATAAATATATACACACACGTTTATATATAAAAACCTTTTATCCAATACTTTTATGTAACTTTTGCGAAAGGATCATAATTTTGGGACTAAATGTTGTTGTTGCTGTATAATTTGTATGTGTAGCCTTAAAAATAATCGAGGTTAATTTATTGCAAATTTTTTTTTTTGAGGGAAAATTTATTGCATAACTTAAATAAGCAATGTATCAAATTCGGATTGTTATTTTCTTTTTTTCAACTATTCCATGATGTATAAAACTTGTTTTAAGTGTGTGTGTATATATATATATATATGTTTTAAACAATTTCAACTATTAAAACTTTAAATAATTCTAAAGCATTTTTTATTCTTAAAAACAAAAAAACTTTTACATTTTTTTTTTCTCCTAAGAAATCAAATGACCTATTTAAATTTCTTATATTTAAAGTAATTTTTAAGTTCATCAATTAGGGACTATATACTCGAGAACGAAGTTTGTTTGTTTGTTTGTTTTGTTTTGTTTTTTTGTTTTGTTTTTTTAAATTTTTTTTTATGGGATACTCAAGAACGAAGTTAAACCTGAGTACATTAATTATCATTTTTATATATAAAAAAAGAAGATAATATTTACAGCATATCTTGTAAGTCAATTAATTATTTTTAAATACATTAATTATAATTTATCAATTTAATTTATTTTCAACCATTGATTATATAATTTAAGCCCCTTTAAACTAAAATTTTGGCTTATCACTGTTTTTCATCAGTTGAAATCAATAGAAAATTAGTATATAGTATTTTTGAGAAAAAGTCTATTAGAAGATTGAAAGGCAAAATATCCTAGACTACAAAAACGACTTTCTCAAAGAAATAAAAAAGACTCCAAAAACGAAAGAGTACTAGTGGAAGATGAAAAGCTCCATACACAAAAACTTTGTATCTAAGATAATATAATAGCTGGGCCAGACGTTAGTGAACAAATACATTCATTGAATTTTTATTGATTAGAACCAGTTGAATGCGCGTATATTTTCCCAGAAAACGAAATCTCGGTAGACTAAATATGTCCAGTAACACACGCAAGTCAAGGATTGAAATTATCCAATAACCCTTTTTTTCAATATAGGAAATTATCTAATAATAACCTATGAGTCATTATTAGTATTTATTATTTCGACATAATACCAAATCTCCAGTCCCCACACCAATAATAAAATAACATATTATAATTGTTTTCTATGATCATTTATCTTTATTGGTTTATAATAAAGTAAGTCTAGCACCACACTAATTTTCACAATTTTACCGCATGGTGATTCGTGTGTGAGTCCATGATTTCATGACATTATGTAACAAAATTTTAGTAAAGTTGTAAAAATTGATGTTGTACTAGACTTCCTCTTTATATATAATAACATCAATTCAATTTTTTTTCTATATATAAAAAAAAAGAATAAAAAAAGAAGAAGGAAACTTCGAGTGGGGTGCAATAGCATGAGTTCTCAATAAATAAATATTTGGTTGCAAAGTTCTCAACATAGGTACTAAGTTCACACAGATCGAACACAAATATCCAACGAGGACTTTTACAGAGCAAACGCGTTATAAACCGACGTGAGTTCTCATGCGATAATTGCAGCCGTGCCGTATGTAACCACATAGAAAAACCTAATCCGCGGCTTTACCAAATACCACGAAAAATCCTATTCCATTCCTTTCTCAAATTCAATTCTCCACCGCAATCTTAATTCTCTCTCTATATATATCACACGCATTGTACCCTTTTCTTCAATATCTCTATTCCTCTTCTAACTCTTCCATCATCTTCTATATCAAATACTAGCTAAACCCTTATTTTTGTTCTCTTACTTTCTTGCCCTTATTTTTGTTCTCAACCATGGCAGAGAAACAAAACCAACCCTTGAATGGTGCCTACTATGGCCCCTCAGTCCCGCCGCCACGCCAAGCCTATCACCGCCCTGGCCGTGGCAGAGGCTGCGGCTGCGGCTGCCTTGGCTGCCTTTTGAAACTCATAGTCTCATTGGTTGTCATCGTTGGCCTTGCTGTTCTCATCTTTTGGCTTATCTTCCGCCCCACCCACTTGAAATTCTACGCCACAGAAGCCTCGCTTACCCAATTCAATTTCACGTCCAACAACACTCTCCAATACAACCTTGCCCTCAACATCACTGCCAGAAACCCCAACAAGAAGATCGGTGTCTACTACGATTCTATAGAGGTTAGGGCTTACTATGATGACCACAGGTTTGATGCCAAGAGTTTGACACCGTTTTATCAAGGGCATAAGAGTACGGAAGTTTTGAACACTGAGTTTTCAGGGCAGAAATTGGTGCTGCTTGCGGCTGAGGAGCTTTCTGAGTTTAATTCCGAGAAGACTGCTGGGGTTTATAACATTGATGTGAAGCTTTACCTTCAGCTTAGGTTGAAGGTGGGAAAGTTGAAGACTTGGAAGTTGAAGCCCAAGGTTGACTGCGAGTTGAGAGTTCCATTGAGTTCTAATGGAAATTCAGCCACTGGTTTTGAGAGTACCAAGTGCGACATTGATTTCTAATCGGCACACCTTCGTCATGCTTGATTTTCTATAGTATTATTTTTTTTAGTTCTTTTTTTATTGGGATTTCTTCATTCTTTTGTTTTCTCTATACATTATAGTATTAGGTTTGCCAGAGATGGACTTGGTTATTATCTTTTTATTTATTTATTTAGATGATTGGATTTTATTATGACATCTTCTTTGTTTCGTTCGTTGTGTTTATAAATAAATAAAGCCACGACTATATATATAGCCGCTTTTCTTGATTTTTTAATGTTGCCAATGTTGCTTAAGTATAATATTGGTGTGATCATTAGACTTTTGATTCTGATCAAGTCATTGATTTCTATATATATATATATATATATATATATATATATATAAGAAAAGCTATTGGCCCCTTCAACAGATTACATATTAAGCAACCAGTATCTTTGAGTCCGTCAAACATAAGCGCAACAATATTAATCCCAATTAAATATTTCAGGAACCTTCTCAATTTGTTCAGTTCAGCAACCCAGGCTAAAAGAAGTTTAAAGATTTTTTTATTTTATTTTATTGATTTTATAATCTGGTACTGCACTAATTATATTAGAAATAGTTATCCCGTCTTGAAAAGAAAAGAAGACGAAAAAAAATGCGTCACTCCTTATAAATAGAGAGCAAAGGCTAAGCTTTATCTAGTGATAGACTAGGTTGATAGTGAATTTCAATTAGCATTGCCCGAGTATGTAGGCTTCTATAAGTCAACTTAATTGCGTTAATTTTTGTATATTGTAGTTCTTGTAATTTTATTGTTTAGGCAGGGAAGAGCAAAGATGTGTAATCAAGTCAAAAGTTATCAACATAATAGAGATATAATTAGGGAATTAATATTTTCCATAGATTTTAGAGCAACTCCGCCATAGAGTTCTTAAACTTCTATACATCTATTTTGAACAAAGTGAATTAAATTTTGTCATACCATCAACATTCAAATAAATAGTGTACTATTATTGTTGTTGTTGATTTTTTTTTTTTTTTTTGTCTATTTAGATTATTGATAAGTGGTAAATAAAATTGATACATAAGATTTTAAGAAATTCATGATGGAGTTACACAAAGAACTCTAAATGATCTCAATATGAAGAGTAATTATTTTGATTCATGGCTATTTTTTGAACATACTTCATGGTGGGCCCTTAGGACCCAAGCTCGCTAATAAATGACGCGTTGGGCCACTATGGCAATGAAATCCTTTGCGGACTAGATGAAGGCCTCTTATGGCCAACTACTCACTAGGGCACGAAGCCCTAACTAGATATGGGACTAGATATGGGCCTTATACCGCATATCCAAAAGGACACGAAAGGGTCAAGGAGCCCAACTCAGCCACGGATGCTCTATTGTAATATATGTAATTAGGGTAAATTACAACAACCTACCCTGAGGTTTGAAGTAATACCAAACACATCTAAAAGTTTCAAAAAATGACCAATTTGGTCCTTAAACACTAATGCCGTTTGTGCACCGTGTATTAAATTGTTTTATTTCATTTTTTAAAATACCTTTTTCTTCTCTCTCTCTCTTCGTTCTCTCTTCCTTCACACCAGAAAAATATCTCTCTCCCTCAAGCTTAAGTGGTGGGCGGCGGTTGCAAGGTCACAATCAGGTGGAGCTTGCCGTCATGGGTATGAATTTTTTTTTTTTTTTTTTAATTTGATTTGGTTTTGTTTGGGCTTGAGGTGTGAATCATGTGATGTTGGATGTTTGGAACTATTTAGGTTTAAGGAGGATGAGTGGATAGTGATAGGTGGTGCTATTGTAGATGGCAGTTGTTGGATCACCAGATGCTCACCGTTGTGGGTCTAGGTTTTGTTTTGAATTTTTTTTTATTTGGGTCTTTTTGAGGTGTGACGTTGGGTGGTTAATTGGTTTAGTTGATATATGTTTGATTGTGTTGTGTGATGCTGGATCTTATTGGGTTGATCTTGGTTTGATCATTTGATGTAGTGAAATTTTTGTTTTTGAATGTTTTGTAAATTTTTTTTCCCAAATGAGACTGTGTATGGTTTTGGAAAATTGATACACTGGTTTAGTAAGATTCTTTTTGAATGGTTCTTAACTACATCTACATGGTCATGTATGTCCTTTGAATATACTGGTTTGAGCTTGAGAGTGAGTGAGAGAGAGGGTTTATGTTCTGGGCAAAAAATAGAGTGAAAGAAATAGATAATATAAATGAAATAAAAAACTAGTTTGGGAGATTGAACAAACGGACGTTATTGTTTAAGGACCAAATTGATTATTTTTTAAAACATTTGAATGTGTTTGGTATTACTCCAATTCTCAGGATAGGTTGTTGTGATTTACCCATGTAATTTATGTATTGATTAATCCCAAAAAATAATTTGACTTCACCATTGGGCCAACAAGAAGTCAATTACAGTGTTAATTGTTAAAGGTAAGAAGAAAATATGTGAACACAACTTTTATACAACAACTTTTGCTTCAATACTGATGCAGTTGGTTATAAGTTATAAGTTATAAGTTCATATAAAGGTGATAAGTAGTCCTTCACAATCAGTCACGTCAAAATTGTGTTAAAAGTTATAACAGACTACTGTGGTACACGAATGAAATAGATTGCAATTACTACTTATCGTTTTATGAGGAAAATCTTCAAAGGTTAAAGGAAGAGCAATGGCACAGGTCAGTCCAGAAGATTAAAACTTGACTTAGTGCATTGTTCGATGTAGTGACTAAGGCTTGGGTCATTTATTGGGCCTTACTTTGAACCCAATTCGAGCCTGATTCCCTCCAGGGTCTAGCCATCACCTTGTTGGGCCCGCCCACACAGGCCTAACCATGACTAAGCATATTTGCCAAATTCTTTATGGGTGGCGGTTTTTTTTTTTGGTGGTGTGTGTGGAGAATGATTTTTTTGATGTAGAATCAACATGTAGGTCATGCAATTAATTAATTACCTTTAAATATTCATATAGATGCCCACCCACATCGGTCAATAGTTTGTGAGAAACCACCCACATGTGAGACTTATCTCAAACAAAATCAAACTTTTGAGACATATATATGAGAAACACTTTTGAATTTTTTTTTGTTTTGTTTTGTTTAGTGAAAATTGATAGTCAATTATCCTTTAAGAAATTTTAATTTACATATTGAAAGAAAGAAAAGTCAATGGTTTTGGAAATTGAATGTTTAGACTCTTCTATTTTTTAGGTAAATTTTAATAATTTTTTGATCTCTTATATAGAATGCACTAAAAAATTAAACATGTGATTTTGGGTTTACTAAACTTAGGGAGGCACTTCCTAAATCCAACTCCCACAATACATTCTAACATATATTTAGATCCAGACAACATGAAATAATTACCTAGAGATGATGTTGCTCTGTTAGGAATGTAGACTCTATAATGAACTTTAGCAGCCAGGTTGTCAATATGAAGGGACTTCAAAATGGTGGCATGTCATTTGTAACACAGACTTCACGTCCCCTACCCGTTGATTGCAAACTTTTATCCTAAAAACATAAAACAACGATCATTACAAAGGCTACATACAAAAATAGTTATTGCTATATGGAGGATAGGAATGAAGGGAGAACATTATAATTGCTTAATGATAATGGGTGGAAGTTTGAAGTTGTGTTTGTAAGAATTTGTAGGCAGATTTTTTTTAAAGCAATAGTTCATCATAGTTTATCTTATCTAATTGTTAACTTCTTCTTTTTTCCTGGCAATATCTTTGGTTAGTTAAGGAATAAGAAAGAATTTTGAACAATTAAATTTTTTTAGTAAAAATAAAAGATAATGATTAGAAGTTAAGTTAAGAGTAAAGCTTCAATTGAAATTAGGAAAAAAAAATTTTGAATTCAAATAGGAGAACCTATACCTAGGATTGAAGAGGTATGCTAAATTTTAGGAATAAGGGTGAACGTGGATTTAGAAATATATAATTTTATTTTTCAAAAAAACTAAAAATGCTAAACTTTAGAGATAAGCAGTAACTGTAATTTTTTTTGTATATAAAGAGAAAAAACAAATCCTAAATTTTAGTAGTTCTCTTTTTGAATTCAAAATGAAATTTATTATTTGACATTTATGATCCTATTTCTAAATGAAGTTAACCTTCATTAATGAGGATATTTTTAAACCACATAAATGTCCAATTGAAAGAAGGGAATCCTCTTATATATAGTATATAGTGTGTGTGTATATATATATATATATATATATATATTAACTGATATTTTAAGGATATTAGTTTAGGAAATATTTTAAAAAAAATTATAGAAAAAGAAAAAAATAATTAAATTAAAAAAAAAAACTTATCACATCACCCATACATGAATATTTTTACAATTACTAATTTGCCCTTCACTCTTTGATGAAGTTTATTTTTCCATTGAGCAATTTGATTCATTTAATTTACCAAAAAGTAAAAATGTTTAATTGGGTCACTCAAGAAAAAATTAGGGTATGTTTGGTACCTGTTTTTTCCCCCTATTTTATATTTTTAAAAACAATTTTCTATTTTTGAGACAAAAAAAACTTATTTGACAATCCAAAATGGACAAAAAACAAAAATTGTTTTCAAAACTCAATTTGTGAAGGAAACTGAAAACATGCAAAAGGTTGTTTTCAGTTTCTAATTTTCAAAAGCAAATGAAAACACATATTTAATTTAATGAATTTGTCTCATTAAATGAGTTAGCATTAGAGTTTAAATCCTAGTAACTACATATTCTAGTATTTTTTATTTTTTCTTCAAAAAAAGATCTTTTTAATTTCAGTTAACCAAACATATTTTTTATTTCAAAAATATAAGAAAATTGATTTTTCTTTATATTCGCAAAAACAAGTTTTTGAAAATAAAAAACAAAAACAATTACCAAACATAACCTTATCTTTTGTATTTCATCATGTTTCTCACAAAATTCAAGAATAGGACAATCATTTTTGCAAAACTTTTAGGATTATTGACGTTAATTTCCTTATATCTCATGGTTAATGTGAATTTTCCTTATTCATTAAAAAATTAAAAGTTGGAATAGTCTAATTAAGACCGGTACCTCAACACTAGACTATAGTTTGGTGATATTCCTAACTTTTAGTTGAATATTTTTTAAAATACTTTAGGAGGAAGTAAAAGTTATTTTTAACAAAACTATTAAACATGTAGCAAATTTTGCTAAACAATTATTTATTACTATTATTTTTTTAATTTCAGCTAATCAGACATATTTTTTATTTCAAAAATACAAAATTTTTTTTTTTTATATATTCCCAAAAACAAGTTTTTGAAGATAGAAAATAAAAACTGTTACCAAATATAACCTTAACTTTTGTATTTCATCATATTTCTCACAAAATTCAAGAATAGGACAATCATTTTTGCAAAACTTTTAGGATTATTGTCGTTAATTTCCTTATATCTCATGGTTGATGTGAATTTTCCTTATTCATTAAAAAATTTAAAGTTGGAATAGTCTACTTAAGACCGGTACCTCAACACTAGACTATAGTTTGGTGATATTCCTAACTTTTAGTTGAATTTTTTTAAAATACTTTAGGAGGAAGTAAAAGTTATTTTTAACAAAACTGTTAAACATGTAACAAATTTTGCTAAACAATTATTTATTACAATTATTTTTTTAATTCAACAGTTACGATTACTGGGAGAGGCCGGTTACTTTTACCTTATAAGAATATGTAACATCACAATTCGAATACTCTTGGGTCCTTGACAATTTTGCTAGAGGAACTTTAAAATGGATATTTAAAGCTATTTAACTCGGTTCAACGCAATGAATACAATTCTATCGGTTCCATTGAATTCAATTCGCGTGAAATCTCTTTCCATGCAACACACGCAAGTCCTGTCAAAATAGACATTGTCCAAAAAGAAAGTTCAGAGTACAGTGCATTAATTTACACAGAACCAAAATCGGAACTTAAATCGGAAGAGGACTTTTCCAAGGCAAACGCGTAGGGGAGTATTATTTGTCTGTACAGAGAGGGTATAACAAAAAGTCAGCCATCTATGGGGGTAACTTCTAGCAGTTCCCCAATACAAAAACAGTGGTACACAAAAAATGGGCAGTTATCATATTTTTCAGGTTTTTGGGTTGCTCTCGAGTCTTGATCTTTCTCGTTAACTCATTTGCAAATCTGTTAGCTTTATGGTGTATGTAACATGGATGGATGATCTATTCGCGCTCCAATAAATTCTTTCAATCACAAACCAACACATAAATAACCAATGCCAATATACCATGGGTCGTTAGCCAATTAATCACAAGTTTTAAATACATTTCTAAAATTAGATGTTTATATCCTAATCTCCAAGCTATGTCTACTCCATGGGTAACATCCCACAATTCAGCAATATTATTAGTTGTGATAAAAAATGCAACAAGTAACCTCTCACCCAATGTTTGTTTTAGTCTTTAAGAAACACGTTTCAAATTTTAACCCACATCATACTTATGCATCCACATATTTCTGAACCGCAACATATGGCTTACCAAATTGGAAATTCGAAATTACCACTAACATTCCTCTTTACTTTCCATTGCTGTATCTAGTTATAGGATAAAACTTGGGTCCAATTGCTCCTGTGCACTTAGAGCCATTGCGATGGTGACATGTGCGCAAAAGTAGACATGTGTGCCATCACAACAAATCTAATACACTAAAACACTAGACCTAAGCTAAGTCCCTAGTTATGGACACCCTTACTCTTCCTCCATCTTCTAAAGCATTCATTGTTTTCCATGTTTTAATTTGCACTGTTGTTCGTTTTTCTTTTTCCTTTTTTTTTTTCCTTTTGTTTTAAAATAGGGAAAAATATCCATCCATACTTGTTTACATCTATTATTTTGCATCAATATCCACAATTGATACATGAATGTCCACATCTTAACACATGAAAGTAAATGTAATATTACACTAAAGAGCTTTAAGCCTTTAAGATTAAAGTTTGGAATTCCTACATTTTTTTTTTTCAATTTTAAAGAAAAAAAAATTAACACAAGGGTAAATTTAGGTACACTTCCTTATTAGGAAATATACTTTAAATTTCCATAATAAATTCAAAAACATATTTGCATTGAATTTAATTGAACTTAGAAATGATAAAATTGTTTATGTTGCATTGGTCAATACAACCTAATATCTTAATATAATTACATAATTAAAGTCCACACCTGAGAGCGTATACTTAAATTTTTACTTGACAAAATTGCCAAACATTTGACAAATTTTGCTTAAGAACTTTAACAATTTTTTTGTTAGAACAACTTTTAGGGCCTGTTTGGTTGGAAGAGTGGAAAAGTAAGAAAATAGAAAATAGGGAGGGGATAGAAAAGTGGGAAGATAGAAGAGATTTAGTTTTTTCATGTTTGTGTTTGGTTGGAGGATGGAAAAGTGGAGAGATAAAAAAACTTATTTGTTTGATTGAGAAGAAAAATGAGATGATAAAAAATGAAGTTGGTCCAAATTTACAATTATATCACATTTTTTATTAAAAACAAAAAAGTAACACATTTTTTTATTAAAAAAATTGTGTATGGACACTTCAAATTTTTATTTATTTATAAATAACACAAACAAACAAAAAATGAGCACAAAAAAAACACTAAAACTGGAATGGGAAAAAAAAAAAAAAAAAAGCAACATATAGAACAAAGCCCATGTGCAAGTCTCCCCTTCCCTCTTTCTCCCCATTTTGTGGAGAAAACTTTTTTGAGGGCTTGGGGAGAAAACACCCAAACCCCACTACCTCTTTTCCCTCTCCCATTTCCAACCAAACACCCTCCAAAAACTTCCTCCTTATTATTATTATTTTTTTCTTTTTTCAGCCTAAAGGGATTTTAAAACTCTTCAAAAAAAGGCCAAGAGGCTTGTATCAAATTTAAATAAATAAATAAAACTTTAAATCCGGTCCAATGTAATCCCAAAGTCAAAGAGGCCCAGACTATTTTATTTTTTTGAGAATCAATTGCAGAGAAGATTGAATTCGGTAATGTAGGCCCAATCCCAAAGCCGCCCAATTAAATTCGGTATTGTTTGGACAAATCCACAATAGATAGACAATGGAAATTGGAAGGTCAAGTTTTGAAATTCTACTCTCTTCAAATATTGGATTTTGAACTGAACTTTTCCAAAAGCAAACACGCGTTTCCTATTTCACCGTATCATGCAGCCCCGCGTAGCCAAACCGTAGCTTACCAATTTGGACAATGGAAATTGTCACCACCTTTCTTTCAACACTCATCCACCGCTATATATATACACACACATCACACCTGTAAATTGTACCACTCTTCCATCATCTTCTATCAGCATTAATTCTTCCTCACCAACCAAAAATAAAAACCAAAACTTTCTCTAAGTGAATTTCTTGAGCTTAATTTTGTGATCAACAATGGCAGAGAAAGAACCCCACTTGAATGGTTCCTACCCCGGCCCATCAATACCACCGCCAAACCAAGCCGACAAAGGCCGTGGCCGCTTTTGTTGCCTTTTTGGCTGTCTTTGGAAAACCATAGTGGCCTTGATTCTCATCATTGTCCTTGTTATCTTCATCTGTTGGCTTATCCTTCAACCCAGAATGTTCAAGGTCCATATCACGGATGCCAAACTCACTCAGTTCAATTTCACAAACAACAACAATAATCTTCAATACAAACTCGACCTCAACATCACTCTCAGAAACCCCAACAAGAAGATGGCAATCTACTTCGACAAAATCGAGGCCAATGCGTTCTACGAGGGCCAGAGGTTCGATACAGAGAATTTGACGAAATGGGGTTTTAAAGTAGAACGCAAGAGTACGCATTTTTTGAATGCAACGTTTGCAGGTCAGCAATGGATGGTGCTTGGAGCTAATGAGCTTGACTTCAATGAGGAAAAAAGTGTTGGGGTCTATAGCATTTATTTGAAGTGCTATCTTCGTATTAGGTTCAGGATTGGAGATTTCATTGGTGGGCATCACAAGCCCAAGGTCAGGTGCGGATTGAAAGTTCCATTGATTTCTAATGGAGATTTATCAACAGCTCGATTTGAGACTACCAGGTGCGACGTCCAGTTGTTCTAATTGCCCGAGACCATTGTCACATTTGATTCAGGATGGCGTAATTCTTAGTAGTCTTTAGTAATTTTATCATGGTTTCTTCGTTGTTTTGTTATTCTGTGTAAAATATGCATTTGGGTTTACGAGATATAAAGCTGGTGAATAACAGATTATATGTATGCTAATTATATTAGAAATAGTTATCCCATCTTGAAAAGAAAAGAACAAAAAAATGTGTCACTCCGTGTAGATTGAGAGCAAAGGCTAAGCTTTATCTAGTGAGTTTGTGAGAGACTAATAAAATTAAATTTTGTCATATCATCAATATTTGAATTCAAATAAATAGTGTATTATTATTTTTGTATTTATGTTACGATCATAGTGTCTCACATGGATTAAATATTTATAAACTTTTGGGTACTCTCCCATTGTAAGCCGGTTTTCAAAGGTGAGTTATATCCATGTAGAAGCAGAGCCAAGATTTGAGTTGAGTGGGGGACGGCCAAAATTTATATATGATATGTGCGCTTACACACATTATTATTAAAAAAAATATATTAATTTAATTTTTTTTTAAAAAAACTCTACAAAAAAAACTTTATTCATAATATTGTATTTATCTATTGAGATATTTCTCACATGAGTGATCTATTTTTGTAAAAAAAAAAATTTAGAGTCAAAACTCAAGTTATGAATAAAACTATTAGTAGTTAGATAAATACTAGGTGCAATATATGTGAATTTCTATTATTTTGGTTAATGTGGACTCATAAAAGGTTTAAATTATAATATGCTAGGGACAAACTATTTTTTGGGCAGGCCAAGGGCAGTTCCCCCCCTCCCTCTTGTTGTAGAAGGAAAGACTATTCCTTGGTATGAAGGAAATCTATTCCTTGTTAAAAAGGTAATGTATTCCTAATCCAAGAGAGAATAGATTCCTTATTAAAGAGGTAATGTACTTCAAATCCAAAAGAGAATAGCAAAAGAGCCTATAAGAGCATTCACAGCAGTGATGCTATATAGGTATATTGGTATATTTTAGCTCCACTACCCCTAAAAACTACGCTGCAGTAGTGGAGGCAAAAGCAAAAATTTTAGATGTTCAGCTACAGTGCACATCTATTTATAAATGTGCACTGTAGCGCAAAGCTAAAAAAAAAAATACTATTTTATTTAACTTTTCTCTCTCTTTCTATTAAAATAATCCATCTTTTTCTCTCTCTCTTCCGTCTCTTTCTTTTCATCAGACTCAAGTCTCAGCCCTCTCTCTTCCTTCTCTATCTCTTCGATATCTTTTCTCTGTTCTTTTTGCATGACCGGCGATGGCGTAAATGAAAATGGCGATGGCGTGATTGGCGATGGCGATGGCGTGATCGGCGATGGCGATGACTGGTCTTCTCTCTCTCGATCAAGCTCCGACCCACCCCTTTCGCCGACCCAGCTCGCCAACCCAAGCCGAAAGTCCCAAGCCGAAAGAGAGATGTACGGGTAGAGCGATGAGATCGAAGCGTAAACGAAAACTAAAGCACGGCGAGGATGTTGACAACGTGGGTAGCATCGACACAGGGTTGATTCTCCGATATGTGTTCATGGGTTTTGGATTGCTGGGTTTGTGGGTTTCCGATATGTTTTTTTTTTTTTTTTTTGGCTGGTGTTTTTGGTTCTTCTTGGCATGGGTTTTTTGGTGTTTGATTTTTTTTTTTTTTTTGTGGGTTTGGTTGTGACCGTGGATTATGGTTGAAATGGCGGTTTGTTGGTTGTGTTGGTGGTGGTTTGGTAGCTGTGGCTGTGGTTGTCGTGGCCTGTGTTGGTAGTTGTGGCTGTGTTGGGCTATGGTTGTGGCTGTGTTGGTGGTGGTTTGATTTTTTTTTTTTTTTCTTGCCGTGGGTTGCCGTGGGTTGTGGTTGTTCTTGGCCGGTGGTGGTTGTGAAATGTGGTGATGATCCGTTTGCGGGTTTTTTTTATGTATTATTTTATTGTAGTAGAAATATTATTTTATTGTAATGATTATATTATTTTATTGCGATGAAAGTTAAAATAGATCCACTGCTGCAGCATGTGTATAGGTAAAATAGATAAAGTAACTTTTGGTGGAGCTAAATTGCTAAAAATTTAGCTCCACTGCTGTGGATGCTCTAAATAGACAATGCTAAAAAAAATTTGATGGCTTTGGCCCAAGGATTCTCCCTATGGGGAGAGAGAAAATAGAGCGTGAAACTAAGAGAGAGAAAAGAGATTTTCGCTTGGGAGGAACGCAAGAGGAAGGAGAAAGTAAGATATTGCCGTTTTCAAGAAAATAGTCAAGGAGGAGAGAGCAAAGTGTTGCCACATTTGACAAAGATAATTTGTGTGTGTGAGAATAAAGAAAAATAAGAGAGATTTTTTTCTTTAGCCGTAAGACATACACAAGAATTATTGTAATAGATTTGATAATAGTAAAAATATTCAGAGTTTGTCCCGTGGTTTTTTCCCTTCAAAGAGAAAAGGTTTTTCACGTAACTATTTGTGTTCTTATTTGTGATTGTTGTTTTGGACTGTTAATATTGTTGATAATATTATTTGGAACCCAACAATAGGTTTCTAATAATTGATATCAAAGTCCACCACCCTAATTAATTGGACGAAGCTCATTGAATATGTGATCAAATAATATAAATAAGATTTTAAGAAAGTTAATCAAAGAACTCAAAATGATCTCAATATGAAGAGTAATTATTCTGATTCATGACTTTTTTTGAGTATGTTTTATGGTGGGCCATAAGGGCCTAAGCTTACTAATAAATGATGCGCTGGGCCACTAAGGGACGAAATCCTTTGGGGACGAGATGAAGGCCACTTACAGTCAACTACTCACTAGGGCATTAAGCCCTAACTAGATATGGGCCTTGTACCGCATATCCAAAAGGACACGAAAGGGCCAAGGAGCCTAACTCAGTCACGAATATATATATATATATATATTAATCCCCAAAAAAAAAAATTTTGACTTCACCATTGGGTCCACACGACGTTAAATACAATTAAATTGTTAAAAGGAAAAGGAAAATATGTGAACACAACTTTTGTATCACAACTTTTGCAACAATATTAATGTGGCTAACTATGAGTTATGAATTTATGTGAAAGTGATAAGTAACCACTTACAATTTGTCATATTTCAGTTGTGAAAAAAGTTATAACAGAAAAATTGTGATCCTAGAATAACTTTGTGGAAGGAAAAAAAATAACCAATAGGATAATATTATTGTACGTGAATGAAATAGATTGCAATTACTACATATTGTTTTACGTGGAAAACCTTCGAAGGTTAAGGGAAGAGCAATGGCATAGGCCAGTCCAGAAATTTGCTATTTGTAAAATCATATTACAAGAGCTTCTAGTCCATTTAGATTGAAGGGGAAAGAAGGGAAGTAAAGTAGAGTAAAGTAATTTTAGCTTAAAATTAGTCTATTTTAAATCAACTTTACTCCCCTCAATTTCCCATCTTTTTCACCTCAATCCAAACAGGTCCTTAGGGAACAGGGGAAAGATTATCTACGCTCTTAAAATTACAAGTACTTGAGAGCCACAGTGAGGGCAGGCTCATGGGCTATTCACTCTGGAATGCGTGGGTTGTATTAAAACTTGTCTTCGTGCATTCTTTGATGTCTAGTTAATAAGGCTTGGGTCATTTTTTGGGCCTTTCTTTGAAATGAATTCGAGCCCTGACTCCCCCCCGGGTCTAGCCATCACCTTGTTGGGCCCGTACAGGCCTAACCTTGACTTTGCTATTTGCGTATATATTTGCCAAATTTCCTTTTGGGTGGCGTTCTTTTTTGATGTAGAATCAACATGTAGGTCATGCAATTGATTAATGACCTTTAAGATATTCATATAAATACCCACCCACACATCGGTCAATAGTTTGTGAGATCCACCCGACATTACATGTGAGACTTATCTCAAACAATATCACACTTTTGAATTTTACTTTAGACGAGACATAGATACATTACTTAAATATTGTTTTTTAGATTTTTTTTCTTAAAATTTAGATGTAGTACAAATAAAAGTGTATTTTTTAGTGAAATAGTCACATGATTGAATCTTAAGAGAAGAACTTTAAAAACATCACTTAAAGTATTGTACCTAAGTTTTGTCAATAAATTTTTTTTTTTTTTAATATAAAACACACTTGAATTTTTTTTTTTTTTTTTTTTTTGTTTAATAAAAATTGATAATCAATTACCCATTGGAAATTTAAGTTTCCCTATTGAAAGAAAAAAAAGTTGATCATTTTGGGAATTGAATGTTTAATAATATATATATATGACGAAAATGCACTTTTGGTCCCTATATTTTAGATTAATTTTCATTTTAGTTCCAAAATTGATTTTGTTACCAATGTAGTCCCTAAAAAAAGAAAATTGATTCTATTTTGATCCCTATCGTCAACCCACTGACGAAAACCTCCTATGTAGTAAACAGAATACCCTGCTTGTTGACGTGATGCTGATGTGGCACTGATGTGTCCATTAAAACATTATTAAAAAAATTATTTGTCATTTTTTAATTGCCACATCAGATTTAAATTAATAAAAAATTAAAACAATACAATTTTGACTCCTCAATTTTAATTTTAATTTTAAAAAATAAAAAACAAACAAAGGCTCTGCCATTCTTTTCCAGAAGAGTTTAGTCTTTAGTTTTAAACCTTTTTTTTTATAACAAACAAACTAATTTTAAAATTTTTAGTTTTAAAATTTTTGGGCCTATCTGGTATTACAACTCAAACTCACATTTTCACATTTTAAACAACATTACACACATTTTCACCAATACGTATTTTAAAAAACTACAAACAATATTACTCAAACTACTCTACCAAACACCATTTTTTTTTCCCAGAAGAGTTTTCAGCCGCCTCCACCATTCTTTTCTTCTCAACAGTTAACACCAAAGGCTCTTTCTACCAACCCCATCTCTCAAACTCTAACCATTCCCAAGTTCACACACTTTTTCACATACACATATTTCAAAAAACTAGAAACAATATTACTCAAACTACTCTACCAAACACCCCATTTTTTTTTTCCAAAAGAGTTTTCAGTCGCTTCCACCATTCTTTTCTTCTCAACAATCAACACCAAAGGCTCTTTTCTACCAACCCCATCTCTTAAACCTTAACCATTCCCGAGTCCTTTAATGGCCTCTACAAACACCTCAAATCCGAACCCTCTTGCTCCATTTCTTTCACTTCTCGTTCTCATTTACGGCGCAACAGTAGCTTCGTTATCAATTCCTCTCACTCAAACAAGCTCTCTCTCTCTTGGTTCAAGCTCTCTTATCTTCTCAGTTTAAGCCACCGCCACCATGATGCCACCAATGATGCCACCAATGGCCGAAAACCCAGATCTTTCATCTTCTTAGTTCAATCTCTTAATGTCTAGTTCGTTCTCTCTCTAATTCATCATCTTTCTCTCTCTCTTTAATCCCATGGCCAATCGGTAGTGATTGGGTGGTCTATCCAGATTTGAAAGAGAGAGAAGCATAGAGGACCATGGTTTTCTTTTGGGTTTGTTGAGGATTTGTGATTTGATGATGAAATTTATGGATTTTGGGTTGATGATTGGGTTTTCTCTAGGGTTTGTTGATGATAAGTGGTTTGATTGGTGCTATGTTGTTTTGTTGTTGATGTTGGATGATTTAGATGTTTTGTTGTTGATTTGGCTGGGTTTTGATTTACTGGTTTTGGAGATATATTTGGGATGAAATTCTATGTATTTAGTTGAATTTGTGTTATGAGAAATGTTTGAAAAGAAATTTTTTTGAGTACTATGTTCTTCATTCTTGTGAGCTGGGTTTGTTTTCTTGTAATCTTGGTTTAAGTTCTTATTTATTCATGATCTTCAACATAAATTGAATTTATGTGTTTTTATGTTTTAAATTTTGTTTTTAAGTTTTTTAATTTTGTTAAAATTGATAAATTAATTTTTAAAAATAAGATGTTGACGTGTATGTTGATGTGGATGCTGATGTGGTATTTTTTAAATATTATTTTAATAGCCACGTCAGCATTTCTTGTGCCAACTGTGCCTCCGTTTGCCATATCGGCATTTTCCATTAGTGGGTTAATGGCAAGGATCAAAATAGAATCGATTTTTTTTTTTTTTTAGAGACTAAATCAATAGCAAAATTAATTTTGGGACCAAAATGAGAATTGACCTAAAATGTAGAGACTAAAAGTGTATTTTTGCCTATATATATGTATGTATGTATGTATGTATGTATGTATGTATCCTAAAAAAGGAGATACTTTACGAATATTGATTTAGGAAATATTTTTTTAAAAATAATGGAAAAAGAAAAAGTAGCTAATAGTTTTTTTTAAATGGTAAATTTCACTAACTACCCCTAAGGTTTGGGCTAATGCCAACCAGGTCCAAAACAATTCAAAACTAAATTTCTTCTCTCTCATACCTTTCTTCACTTTGGTTCCTCAATTTTCAATTTTCACTCTCTGAGTCTCTAATCCCTTTCACTCTTAAACGTTTCTTACTCTCTTGTCCCACCCTCTTCTCTCTTTAGTGGTCTTTGAGGTGGCGTCGTGGCATGGGTAAGTGATGTTTCGTGGGTTTTGGTGTGGGTAAGTGGTGGTTTGGGGATTTTTGGTGTGGATCAGCATTGGAGTCTCTCCCTTCTTTCTCTCGCGGTCTTTGCGGCGGCACTGTGGTGTGGGTAAGTGGTGATTCGTGGGTTTTCTCTCTCGTGGTGTTTGTGGCGGTGACGTGGTGTGGGTTAGGGATGGTTAGGTTTCGATCGACTATGGTGGGTTTTTTGTGGGAGTTGTTGGTGGTGGACAGTCACAAAGCCATAAAGAGGAGAAATTTTTTTTTCGTGTTGAGGCCCATGAATTTGGGGGTTTCCTTAAAAGGATGTTTTGGTTTTGGATTAGGATTTTGAGTTTAGAAGCCTTAGAGGGTTTGGGTTTTCTCTCTTATGGTGTTTATGGCAGTGCCGTGGTGTGGGTTAGAGGTGGTTAGATTTCGATCGACGATGGTGGGTTTGCTGTGGGGTGGTTGGTTGTGGACGGTTACAAAGCCACAAAGAAGTGCAAATGTTTTTTCTTGCTGAGGTCTGCGAATTTGGGGGTTCAGTTAAGAGGATGTTTTGATTGACTGAGTTTTGGTTTTAGATTTGGATTTGGATTTGAAAGGCTGATTTTTTGTCACAGATCTTGATTCTTGATTGCATGTTCTGTAGTTTGGATTTAAATTTGTTATCTTGTCCTCCTCATTCAATGAAAGTGAGTTTTGATTGTTGGTTTCATTCAAGCATTTATTTTATTTTATTTGTTTACTAAGAAAGTTCTTGTTCTTCCTATAGAGATTTTTAATCAAAGTCAGAGAAATAGAAGAGAGAGAGAGTTAGAGAAAGGGATATGGGGTGAGTTAACAACGTTATAGTCCATTTGGACTTAGGACTAAAATTGTTGGTTTTGAATTGTTTTGGACCTGATTGGCATTAGCTCAAACCTCAGGGGTAGTTAGTGAAATTTACAAAAAAATAATAATAATAATAATTATCACACCACCCATACATGAATTATTTTTACAATTACTAATTGGCCCTTCACTCTTTGTTGACGTTTATTTTTCCATTGAGCTATTTGATTCACTTAATTTACTAAAAGTAAAAATGCTTAATTGGGTCACTCAAGAAAAAATTAGCTTTTGTATTTTGTTATGTTTCTCACAAAATTCAAGAATAGGACGATCATTTTTGCAAAATTTTTTGGATTATTGTCGTTAATTTCCTTATATGTCATGGTTGATGTGAATTTTTCTTAAGTACTTGTGGGGTGTGGGAGGTAGGAGCCGGGGTTCAAGTCTCCAGGAGAGAGTTTCACACACAGATACACTTAGATTAGGCTAGAGTAGAATTCTATCTTGTATATATTTTAAAAAAAAAAATTAAAAGTTTGGTGATATTCCTAACTTCTAGTTAAATGTTTAAAAAATATATATATAAAAGAAAAGAGGAGGAAGCAAAAGTTATTTTTAACAAAATTGTTAAACATGTAACAAATTTTGCTTAAAAATTATTTTTTTATTATTATTTTATTTTTTTGTGTTAATTCAGTAGATATAAACTTATAATTACGGGGAGAGTACGGTTTTACCTTATAAGAATATGTAATATCATATCACATTTCGAATACTCTTGAGTCCTTGACAGTTTTGCTAAATGAACTTTAAAATGGATATTTAAAGCTATTTAACTCGGTTCAAATGATTCAATTAAAAAAAGAAAAAAAAAAAAAAACACGGTTCAACGCAGTTCCCACCATTTGTTTTTTTTTTTTTGGTCAGCAATGGAAATTTCATTAAACTTATTAAAAGTCTATTACATTGTAGACAAGCTTTATCAGAAGCTAATATACTTTCCACCACAGGCGGCGGATACAAAAAGATAACAAAAGAGTCTACACTGCTAGCACCAAGCTTGGCCAACGCATCAGCACATTGGTTGGCCTCCCTATATATGTGAACTATCTGCTTGTTGGGGATCTCGCTCAGCTGGTTCTGGTTCCATTAACAAGTTGACAGTATTATTATTCATCAACAAAACAACACTCAAAGCATCCATCTCAATGATTAGATTATTAAGACCCATCTCCTTGGCTAATAGAAGTCCATCTCTTAAAGCCCACAATTCTGCCATGCAACTATTGGAGCACCCAAGAGGAATTGCATAGCCTTTTCAACCATTGCCCATCATGATCTCTGATAACACCGCCACCTCCAACACGTCTAGTACTACCAATAGCAGACCCATCTGAATTAAGCTTTGCCCATCCCATTGGAGGCTTCTCCCAACCCACTGCAATAACAACTTTAGCTTTAGGCAGCTTAGCATTCATTCCAACAGAGAAAAATTCAGCACTATCTTTAATGCTCTTCTTGTAATATGACTGGTCTATCTTGCCTGTCCTAAAAATAAAATTATTTCTATGCAGCCATAAATTCCACACTCCTATGGGAAACAAAATTTTCCAAGGAATACCCAGCCACATAGATATAATATCTAATTTGCAATTTACTTCGAGCCATTCACCAATTGATAAGTTGAAAGTCTCCCTCAAGCAGATCAGAAATTGAAGTTGCTACCAATAGTCCTTAGCAAACTCACAGCCCTTAGAAGGTGTTCAGCTGTTTCATTGCTACGGTGACACAAACTGCAAACAGGATCAAGACTCAGGCCCCTTGACCCCAAAACTTCCCCAGTAGGCACATTGTTATGTAAGCAAAGCCAAAGAAAAAATTGAATCTTAGGAAGAGCTTCGACCTTCCACACTCACTCCACCGAAACTGCATCAAGCTTCAAAGGATTAAGTCCCTTAGCCAACAAATACGCAGACTTCAAGGAGAAGAATCCATTCTTGGAATAGGCCCATTGAAGCAAGTCCTCTGCCTCATTATTACAAGACAAAGGAGTTGCTTTAATGGCATTGAGGATATGGTCGGGTAAATCAAAGGATATGCAAGGAGCTTGCTGTTCATGATTATGATCAAAACATTGCTTTACAGTAATGAGCTCTTCATCACGGTACAATGGCCCTTTGATAAGAGATCTCAAAGTGCCCACTGGAATCCAAAAGTCAGTCCAAACCTTCACTGTCTCTCCATTCTTCACTGACCACTTCAACCCCTTAACATATATTGGACCACCCCTCTTGCAAGCCGCACAATAACTAGAGCATGGGAGCTTTCTTCCTTCATCAGTCATTCTACTTGTTGATAGATATTTGGCCACAAGCATTTTTGCCCATGGAGCCTCCTTTTCACAAGCTAATCTCCAACAAAGCTTAGCAAGAATGGCATTATTTCTTTCCTTCATATTATGCAACCCCAACCCGCCAAGCTCTTTAGGGAGAGTTACCTTATCCCAGCAAACCAAATGCATCCTCCTTTTTTCTTCAGTTGATCCCCATAAAAAATCCCTTATAAGCTTATCTACTTGGTCACAAACCTTAGCAGGCAAGGCTTGGCCTTACATGTAGTATTCTGCCACAGGAGCTGCTGCAGACTTAACAAGCACCATTCTACCAGCCCTCGATAATAAATTTGCTCTCCATCCAGCCAGTTTGCTTTGTATTTTATTAACCACAAAATTATACGCATTACCAATTCTACCTTGGTGAATAATGGGAAAACCAAGGTATTTACCTAGGTTGGTGGTTGCGGCAATCCCAAGCCTCCTACAAATGCTCCTCCTCCTCCTACAAGATACATTAGGAGAAAATAAAATCTTTGATTTGGTCAGATTAACCTTCTGCCCAGCAAGATTGCAAAAATTATCTAACACTTCAATGATAGATTCACAATTTTTACTGTCAGACTTAGCAAAAAGCATCAAATCGTCAGCGAAGAAAACATGGGAAAAGCTCGGCCGACTTCTTGATGCCTTAACCTTATCCCATCTCTTATCCTCGCACCTACTAGTGATTTGGGCCCCAAGGAATTCCATGCACAGTAGAAATAAATAGGGAGATATAGGGTCTCCCTACCTTATTCCTCTCGAAGGTTGAAAGGAGTCTAGCTTACTTCCGTTGAACAATATGGCAGTGGTAGTAGTAGACACGCAGCTCATAATCAAATTTATTAACATCTCCAGAAACCCAAAATGCTCCAGCACCATTTTGATAAATGACCACTCTAGGCGATCATATGCCTTCTCCAAATCAACCTTTATAACTATATATCCTGTCCTTCCCTTTCTCTTCCTAAGGGAATAAATTAATTCTTGAGCAATTATTACATTATCCGTGCCCCTTCTCCCTTCAAGGAAAGCAGTCTGCATTGGGGAAATTAAGGATGGCAACAGTGGTCGAATCCTCAAAACAATGATCTTTGAAATGACCTTGTATATCGTGTTGCATAAACTTATGGGTCTGTAATGATTGACAGTCTCAGGACCAGGTTCCCACCATTTGTTACTATACCTTTAATACATTCCTATCGGTTCCATTGAATTCAATTCGCGTGAAATCTATTTCCGAGCAACGCACGCAAGTCCTGTCAATAATCAAAATGGACATTGTCCAAAAAGAGAGTTCAGAGTACAGTGCATTGATTCACACAGAACCAAAAGATAAATTAATAAATCACACAGAACATAAATCGGAACAGAACTTTTCCAAGGCAAACGCGTCGGGGAGTATCATTTGTATGTAAAAAGAGTATAACAAAAAGTCAGCAATCTATGGGGGCAACTTTTCAGGTTGTTGGTTGCTCTCAACTCTCGATCCTTTTCATTAACTCATTTGCAGATCTGTTAGCTTTATGGTGTATGTGACATGGATGGACGGTCCATTCACGCTCCAATAAATTCTTTTAATCACATACCAATTCTAATGCCAATGCACCATGGGTCGTTAGCCAATTAATCTCCAAGCTAAGTCTAATCCATGCATAATAGCCCACAATTCAACAATATTATTAGTTGTGTTACCAATATGCAACGAGTAAGTTCTCACCCAATATTTATTTTAGTCTTTAAGAAACACATTTTAAGTTTTAACTCACGTCACACTCATGTAGCCACATATTGCTAAACCTCAGCTTACGATTTACCAAATTGGAAATCCAAAATTACCACTAACATTCATTTTCACTTTGCATTGCTATATCTAGTTATAGGACAAAACTTGGGTCCAGCTACTCTCGTGCACCCAAAGCCATTGCGATGGTAGCACGTGGGTAAAAGAAGACATATGTGCCATCACAACAAATCCAATGCTTTAAAGTACTAGATTCAAGCCAAGTCCCTATTCTAAATACACACTTACTCTTCCACCATCTTCTAAAGCATTCATTGTTTTCCATGTTTAATTTGCACTGTTGTTGATTTTGTTTTTGTTTTTGCATTTTTTTTTTTTAAAAAGGGAAAAGTATCCATCCACACTCGTTTACTTATACTATTTTGCATCAATATCTACAATTGATACATGAATGTCCACATTTTAACAGATGAAAGTGGATGTAACAGTGCACTAAAAAGCTTTAAGCATTTGAGACTAAGGTTTGGAATTCCTTCATTTTTTTCAATTTTAAGGAAAAAAAAGTTTTTTAACACAAGGGTAAATTTTAGGTACACTTCCTTACTAGGCAATATACTTTAAATTTTCACAATAAATTCAAAAACATATTTGTATTGAGTTCAATTGAACTTAGACATGATAACATTTTTTATATTGCATTGGTCAATAAAACCTAATATCTTAATATAATCACAAAATTAAAGTCCACACCTAAGAGTGTATAACTTTTGAACGGCTTTTTCTTTCTTTTTCTTTTTCTTTTTCTTAGAAAAAAGGAATTTTAAAACGGCCAAGAGCCTTGTACATAACAAACAATCCGACACCTATTGATGTTAAATTATTTAGGTTCAAATACCCCTTTATCTAATTATCAAATTTAAATAAATATATAAATCTTTAAATCCGGTCCAATGTAATCCCAAAGTCAAAGAGGCCCAATTGCAGACTATTTTATTTTTTTGAGAATCAATTGCAGATAAACTTGAATTCGGTAATGTTGGCCCAATCCAAAGCCGCCAAATTGAATTCGGTATTGTTGGGCAAATCCACCATAGATAGAGAATGGAAATTGGAAGGTCAAGTTTTGAAATTCTAATCTCTTCCAAATATTGGATTTGGAACAGAACTTTTCCAAACCAAACGTGCGTTTCCTATGTCACAGTATCATGCAACCCCGCGTAGCCAAACCGTAGCTTACCAATTTGGACAATGGAAACTGCCACCACCTTTCTTTCAACGCTACTCATCCACCGCTAGGGATGGCCATACCCATTGGGTAATGGATATCCAACCCTACCCGATCCAATTATTATGGGTAATACCCAATTCTTAATGGGTAGAAGGTAATTGGGTAGGGTTTGGATATTACCCAAATATTTTGGGTAGGGTTTGGATATTACCCATTTACTCATTATTATCCATTTAACTAATTAAATCTAACTCAAACCCAACTCAACTAAATTATTATGGGTAAACCTCAACCCACCCAATTAGCCAATAATCAAAATTATCAAATTGCCCCTAAAACTTGAAAATGACCAAAGTATTCCTAAAATATTCTAAAATTGTCGAAATACACCCTAAACCTAAAAAATGACTAAAATACCTCTCAAACTTTAAAATTACCAAAAATACCTCAGAAACCTAAAAAAATTACCAAAAATACCCCTGAAACCTAAAAATGACCAAAATACCCCTAAAAACTGAAAATTACCAAAATACCCCCCTAAACCTATAAAATGACCGAAAGACCACTGAAACCTGAAAAATTACCAAAATACCCCTAAAACCTAAAAATTACAAAAATACCCTCTAAACCTAAAAAATGACCGAAATACCCCTGAAACATAAAAAATTAATGAAATACCCCTTGAAACCTAAAATGACCAAAATACCCCCCGAAAACTAAAAATTACCAAAATACCCTCTAAACCTAAAAATGACCGAAATACCCTCAAAACCTAGAAATTACCAAAATACCCCCCCTAAACATATAAAATGACAAAAATACCCCCGAAACCTATAAAATAACCGAAATACCCCCTAAACCTAAAAAATGACTAAAATACTCCCGAAACCTATAAAATTACCAAAATACCCCCTAAACCTAAAAAATGACTGAAATACTCTCGAAACCTATAAAATTACCAAAATACCCAAAAACTTATAAAATGACAAAAATGCCCCTAAAACCTATAAGATGATAAAAATGCACCTAAACCTAAAAAGTGACTAAAATAACCTCGAAACCTAAAAAATTACCAAAAGATCCCAAAACCCAAAAAATGACTAAAATACCCCCAAAGCTTAAAAAATAACCGAAATACCCCTAAAACCTAAAAATGACCAAAATACCCCGAAACCTAAAAAATTACCAAAACACCCCTGAAACCTTAAAATTACTAAAATACCTCCAAAACCTATAAAATTACCAAAATAGCCCCAAAATATAAAAATTACCGAAATACCTCTAAAACGTAAAAAATGACAAAAATGCCCCGTAATCTAAAAAATGACTGAAACACCCTTATAATCTAAAAAAAATGACCAAAAGAACCCCAAAATCTAAAAAATTACCAAAATTCGCTCAAAATCTACAAAATGATTGAAATATTCTTAGAACCTTTAATTTGACGAAAATACACTCGAAACATCCAAAATACCTCAAACCTCTATTTTGGTAATTTAAAAGGTTACAGATGTATTTGGTCATCTTACAGGTTTATAGGTATTTTGGTCACTTTAAAGGTTTCAAGGGTATTTTGGTCATTTTAGATATTTTCTAGGGGTATTTGGTTGTTTTAGAGGTTTAGGGCTATTTTGGTCGATTTATAGGTTTTGGGGTATTTTTGGTAATTTTAGAGGTTTGGGGTTATTTTTGGTCATTTCAGAGGTTTTGGGCGTATTTGGTCATTTTACAAGTTTAGGGCGTATTTTGGTCATTTTATAGGTTTAAGGGTATTTCAGACATTTTTTAGGTTTATGGTGTATTTTTTTTACCATAATATAGGTTTTAGGGGCATTTTTTTTCATTTTATAGATTTTGGGGGTATTTTGGTCATTTTATAGGTTTTTGGGGTATTTTGGTAATTTCTTAGGTTTATAGGGTATTTCGGTCAATTTTTAGGTTTTGGAGGTATTTTGGTAATTTTTCAAGTATTAGGGGTGTTTCAATAAGTTTTTAGGTTTCGGGGATATTTTAGTCATTTTTTAGGTTTAGGGGTTATTTCAGTAGTTTTTTAGGTTTTAGGAATATTTTGGTAATTTTTAAGTTTCAAGGGTATTTTAGTTAGTTTTTAGGTTTTGGAGGTATATTTGTCATTTTTTAGGTTTAGGGGGGTATTTTGGTAATTTTTTGTTTCGTGGGGTATTTCAGTCAAATTTTAGGTTTCGGTGGTATTTTGGTCATTTTTTAAGTTTCGGGGGTATTTTGGTAATTTTAAGTGGTTTTTGAGCATATTTAGTGAATTTGGGGGTATTTTGGTCATTTTAGAGATTTCATGGGTATTTTGCTCATTTTAGAGATTTTGGTCATTTTAGTGGTTTTTGAGCATAATTAGTGATTTTAGAGATATCATGGGTATTTTGGCAATTTTAGAGGTTTTATGGGCATTTTGCTCATTTTAGAGATTTTGAGGATATTTTGGTATTTTTAGTGGTTTTTGGGCATATTTGGTGATTTTATAAAAATTGAGTTTGGGTAGGGTATGGATATCCATGAGTAAACAAACTGAGTAACAATTGGGTATGAATACTAATTGGGTAAGGTAATTGGATATTCATGGATAAATTAATTGTGTTGGGTATGGGTATACCCTACCCATACCCTACCCATGGCCATCCCTATCCACCGCTATATATATACACACACATCACACTTGTAAATTGTACCACTCTTCCATCATCTTCTATTAGCGTTAATTCCTCACCAACCAAAAACAAAACAAAAAAGACCAAAACTTTCTCTTAGTGAATTTCTTGAGCTTAATTTTGTGATCAACAATGGCAGAGAAAGAACCCCACTTGAATGGTTCCTACCCCGGCCCATCTATACCACCACCGAACCAAGAAGACAAACACAAAAGCCGTGGCTGCTTTTGTTGCCTTTTTGGCTGCCTTTGGAAAACCATTGTGGCCTTGATTCTCATCATTGTCCTTGCTATCTTCATCTGCTGGCTTATCCTTCAACCCAGAATGTTCAAGGTCCATATCACGGATGCCAAACTCACTCAGTTCAATTTCACAAACAACAACAACAATCTTCAATACAAACTCGACCTCAACATCACTCTAAGAAACCCCAACAAGAATATGGCTATCTACTTCGACAAAATCGAGGCCAATGCGTTCTACGAGGCCCAGAGGTTCGATACAGAGAATTTGACGATATGGGGTTTCAAAGTAGAACGCAAGAGTACGCATTTTTTGAATGCAACGTTTGCAGGTCAGCAATGGATGGAGCTTGGAGCTAATGAGCTTGACTTCAATGAGGAAAAAAGTGTTGGGGTATATAGCATTGATTTGAAGTGCTATCTTCGTATTAGGTTCAGGATTGGAGATTTCATTGGTGGGGATCACAAGCCCAAGGTTAAGTGCGGATTGAAAGTTCCATCGAGTTCTAATGGAAATTTATCAACAGCTCGATTTGAGACTACCAGGTGCGACGTCCATTTGTTCTAATTGCCCGAGACCATTGTTACATTTGATTCAGGATGGTATAAGTCTTAGTAGTTCTTTATTTTATCATGGTTTCTTCATTGTTTTGTTATTCTGCGTAAAATATGCACTTGGGTTTACGAGATATAGAGCTGGTGATTATCAGATTATGTATGCTTTCAGTCTTTATAGGTTCTATCTTTGTACGATTTAAAAAAATAATAATAATAATAATTTAAGAATAATTGTTGGACTTCCTTGTTATATATTGTTAGTGTATCATGCATATCATATTGAGGATATATTAATATTTTGGAATATTAAAAGTCTATTTAGATACCGTTTATTTTGTTGAAATTGAAAATTTATTGCTGAAAGTACTGTAGATAAAGGTAAAAGTTAGCTAAAATAGTACAGCGGGACCCATGAATAGTACCAAAAAATGTAGTAGGAACTCATGAATAATAACAAAAATAAGTTGAATAGTGAAATAATTTTCATTTTTCATTGGTATCCAAATAGAGGCTAATTATGTCTTAACCATAAATATTAAAGCATGTTTGAGCACGTAATGTTACATTAAGTGGCACTCATATCAGTTAGCTCAACTAGTAAAGTTTTTTATAGTTGAATAAGAGATTTGTGGTTTAATCCCCGCCTACACCAAAAACTAATTGGTGTCTTAGTCTGATGATAAAAAACTATTATCAGGAACAGACATCATAAGTTAAAACTTTGCTCAATCAATCTATAAAACAGCCATAACATGTGGTAGAACATTCTCTATCCATTAAAAAAAAAAAAAAAAATTTCTGAAATGTCAATCTTATATCTTGCCACATTATGAGCAACACTATTACATTCTCTCCTTGTATGAGAGTATAGTAATTGGAAAAAAAAAAAAAAAAAAAAAAAAAAAAAACCTTATTAGAGTAGATCTTTGCATCTTCAATCCAAGGGCCTATAAAGGATAGTATCATGTTCAGTTAGTGCTTTGATAACCACCAACGAGTCATCCTCCGATATCACTTTGGATGAAAATACGTACACATAGCAATATGTTACATTAATTAAAATTGACATTATTCACCATGTATCGTTCTGTTTGTTTCGATTGAAAACCTTGTGTAAAAATAGTTTTACATGTTTTTCAGTATTTTTTAGCATTAGAAAAAATTTGTCAAAGGAAAAATTATCTTTGGTAAACATAAAAAGAATAAGTTATTTTTAGAGATTATTTTCCACTAATTTTTTTTGAAAAACAACTCTATTTCATAGCAAGTTAAATAAGGGAAGTTAGAATATTGTTTTTCAACTCATCTTAGGTTATTACCAAAACATAGGAAAATAAGATAGTTTCATAAAAAATACTTTTTAGAAAATGACTAAGGATACGTTTGATAGCTGTTTTTTCTCCTTATTTTCTGTTATCAAAAACAATTTTTTATTTTTGAGATTAAAAAACTTATTTGGCAACCCAAAATAGGCAAAAAACAAAAATTATTTTCAAAACTCAATTTGTGAAGGAAACTAAAAACATGCAAAATGTAGTTTTCAGTTTCTAATTTTCAAAAGTTAATGAAAACACGCATTTAATTTAATAAATCTGTCTCATTTAATGAGTTAACATTAAAGTTCAAATCCTAGTAACAACATGCATGTTTTAATATTTTCTATTTTTTTCTTCAAAAAACTTTCTTTTTAATTTCAACTAACCAAACATGTTTTTTGATTTCAAAAATACAAGAAAATTGTTTTTTCTTTATATTCCCAAAAACAAGTTTTTGAAAATAGAAAACAAAAACTGTTACCAAACAAAAACCTAATATTTTTAAAAAACATTATTATCGAAACAAGCATAGGGGAGAATATCACGACATTATACTTCGAAAATGCCTAATAATTTTCTAAATTAGTGTTCTCAGTTCTTATCATTAAGAACCTTTCTATAGAAAAATGTCAAGTGTGTGGCCTCTGAAACACACGCATTGTAGGTATAACTTTGTAAGTTTTTTTTTTTTTTTTTTTTTTTTTTAAAGAAAAAGAATGACTCGTTTTATTAATAAAATTCTTCCCATAAGTTACAAGTCCAACCACCAAATTTATATTCTATTGACATAAATGTTCCCTCAATGCCTCATGGTCCTCACCTTTAATTACATTTACAACTAGGTTTTACTTATCTCGTGGCACACCAAATAAAAACAGAGCATTATCCTCTCCATGTATTTAATATTAAGATTTTTTTTTCTGATTTTTTTTTAATTTTTAAATTTTTTTTTTTTTTTTTGAGAAACAAACATATATATACACAAGAGAGTGGGATAAGAATCTTAACACACTATTTTTGGATTTGATAATTTACAGAATGCTATATTATTTAAAATTTTAAATAGTATGGCCACTAGATACACTTTTAGATTTATAATATTTAATTTAAATCATGAAATAGATTAATTTTAATTGGAGAAGATCAAATCCTTCATTTTAATTTCAATCACGAATGATACTTGTGGGGGAGTAAAACCTGGGCTCATGAGGTGGGTTCAGGTACAACGTTTCATTAACAATACGTCCGAGGAGAGGAAATCATAGGGAACCCTCGTAACTATCAGTAGAACGCGTAAGTATCCAGGGAGGTTGATCCGAGAGGATTACTCTCCTCGGATATGGCATATGTCGGTAAGAGGAGCCTCGGCTTCCCCTTAGTCCACCTTCCAGGAAGTTCCAGAGGTGAAGATAGGTTACCGATGCACATGGAAGGGATAAGGATGCAAAAATATCTTGGGAAAAAGCTGCTACCACCGCATTAAATGCATTACAGCAGCTTTCTTGGCCGCATTAATGTGGAGAAGACATCTGAACAGTGTTTTCAACCACCTTTGTCCCCAGAAAATCAAAAAGCTGTGAGAGTGGAGACAGAAACTCAAGTACCAGGCTAGATGGCAGACAAGTGGACGGTCGGATCGATCAAAGAAGGACTATATAATGGAGTAAAACCTCCAGAAGAAGGGGGACATGAGAGAAAAAGAAGAAACATCAAGAAACAATTACTGTAGCATCTGGAAAAATCCTAACTAAAGGAAAGCATTTTATCTAAGATCATACCCCTCGGACCTTGCTCGAATCTATCAATTAGCCCAAAACTTACTCCTCGGACGTGTGATCTTAACCTGTTTATGTGTTTTAGTCTCCTCGGCCAACTACCTAACCTTCAGTAACTGTTATAAGACTCGCTATTAGCCCAATTCTTTGACCCACTCTCTCACAAATTTATTGTATTGGGCTTATTGGGCCCATCTCCTGTTTCCATCTAGGTGTGGGCTACAATTTGTGACCCTACAATACTTTTTTTCTTCTTCTTCTAAATAAACAAACTTTATTGAGAAACAAACACATACATGAGGGAGTGGAAAAAGAGTCTTAACACACTAGATACACTTTTAGATTTATAATATTTAATTTAAACCATAAAATAGATTAATTTTAAATGGAGGAGATCAAATCCTCTATGTTAATCTCAATCATGAATGATACTTTTTTTTTTCTTCTTCTAAATAAACAAACTTTATTGAACAAAGAACCAAGCTAGAGGAGAAGGGTTTGGCTTATCTCCAGTAGTTTTTCAATCGGACATTTAGTTAGTTTTTCTTTAAGATAAAATGATGTGATAGAGGGTTTTAATATTTATCTTTGTTTAGTTAGTTGGTGATATAGCAGTTTCTTATTGAAACAAAATGAGATGTCGCATTATAAAACTATTGGAGGTAAACCAGGCCTAATTTACATTCCTAAATACATGAGAATCGAGAAGAAAACTAAAAAGACATAGTTGAAATGAGTAGATCTTAGTACTTGTACTCTCTACTAATCAATGAGGGTGAACTTGGGCTGTTTTATAATGCCGGGCGAGATGATCTTTATAATGCCGGCCTGTCTTCAGTCTTTGCTTTGCTTTCTGGTCACTAACAAAGCTGCTCTTGATTCTGTTATCAGTGGTCAGTTTAGTCTATTAGCTTAGTCCAAGTGAACTTTATATTTGCCTTTAGATCTACCAATAACACCCAAGCTAGCTTTGTCTTTCCCAATTGTTGCATTACTTCTCAATGGTTTTTGAAAATACTTATGATTTGCTTCGCAATTCTCGGAGTCAGATCGTTCATAAGTTTTACTTAGGGTACGTTTGGTACACTGAATGTGAATTACAACAGGAATGGTAATCCTTATTACCATGAATAAAATGTGTTGTAATGGAATAACTAAACATATTCATTAGTTTGGTTGTGAGTTGTAATATTAAAATAAAGCTTATGATCTATTTTAGGAAAAATCTCATTCATACAATTATATTTCCTAGAAAATAATATATTTTAAATTTTAGAGAGATGAGTTATTTTTTTATGATTTTTTATTTCCATAATTGTTAGGTGGATATGGAAAGTTTATTTATTTGGAAATATATTAATGTTAGAAATTATTACATCTACTAAGGAATAGCTATTACAACCCTTTTAGAGAGGAATAGTTATTCCTCATTTTAAAGAATGGCTATTCATAAGGAATGACTATTCCCTGTAATGAAAACATAATCAAACTATTGAATAGCTAAATCATAGGAATAACTATTACATTACAGTGTCTATTACAGTCTACCAAACGTGCCATTAGAGTATTCATGTTCATCCATACTTAAAAAAGATTCCCTTCTCCCTATTTCCTCATACATTTAGTTTTTATTTATTTATTTTATAAACTCCTCCTAATTTTAGTTGGATGAATAACACATAGAATTTATTTGAATTTTAAATGCAACATATTTTATATCTAAATAAAAATTGAAGGATTCATTGGATGGGAATCTAGGGTTCAAGTGATAATCTAATGCAGAGACGAATTAGGATTTTAGTTCAAAAGGACAAGATTAATGTACAATATTAAAATGGTAACATATAAAATACTAATCGATATATATAACTAATAAATTATAAACAATAGTAATTGTAATACAAAGTCTAAGATAAATGTAAACTATAATTTCTTTCTCTGTTGTTTATAAATGATTAAAAGTTGGGGTTTATTGCAAAACCAAACTTTGGAACTGTGAAAAAGTAAGAGATTGAGGAAAATTTGTAGGGGAGAGAAAACAAAGTGGCGTGGATGGCCAAATAGATGTGACAAGTGAAACATGTAACAAATTTACTGATTAGCTAAAAAATAGTAAATTAATTTGGTTTTTATTTTTATTGTGTTAGAGCAATTACATTGGGTTTCCTAAAATAGGGTAAGACCTCAAATTAGATAAAAGCCCAAAAAAAGCCTGACATTAGGGACCTGTTTGGTAGCCCAATTTGAGTAGTGTTGTTGTGTGTTTAAACACCCAAACAGGTAGGCCCCACGCTGAAACCTGTGTTTGGTAAGTCATCTGTAAAAGCAATTACATCAGTTGGTGCAAAATTTTTTCCATTTTGCACCTCTAAAACCTACTTTTTCTATTTTACACACTCATTTTTATAAAACACCAACATCAGTTTGTCTATTCTACACGTTTATTCAAATAAAATATTCATTTCTTTACCTACACAGCCACCGACCCACACCGGTATCACACCGGAATCCACACAATCCACCGGCAACAAACCCAGCAAACCAGAAAAGCAAACCAGAAAAACAAACCCAGCAACCCACACCGGTATCACACCGGAATCCACACAACCCACCGGCAACAAACCCAGCAAACCAGAAAAACAAACCCAGCAACCCGGAATCAACACAACCCAACAACACAATCCACACAATCAAGCAACCCGGAATCAAAACAAACCCAACAACACAATCCACACCACCCACCCGAAATCGACATCGCGCCTTGAGCAACAAGATTGACGCCTCCGGTGGCGATGGCGAGAACGAGAAACAAGATCGATGCCTCCAAAGGCAAGCGGTGGCGATGGCGATGGCGAGAGACATTCAACCCGAAACCCACTGATCAAAAGCCCATTCAACCCGAAAACAACGAGAAACAAAGGAAGAAAGAGCGATCGGAGGCGGCAATGGCGATCTGCGGCAGCGATGGCGATCGACAGAAGCTAGCGAAAGAAAGATTGATGAGAGGAAAAAAGATTGATCAGATGAGAGGAGCTGTGTGCCGAGAGAGAAAGAGAGAGGCAGCTGAGAGTTAGTACAGAGAGGAGAGAGAAAAAATACTTAAAAAATTATATGCACATGCTACAGTACCCGTGCAAATATGCACGGATACTGTAGCAACTTGCATTTATGCACAAGTTTGCATGGGCTGATGTGGAAGGTTTTTTTGCTCATATCGTGTAAAATGACCACATTTTTCCATTTTGCACAATTTTACACAATTTTACATCAACTGATGTAATTGCTCTAACTATTGTTGTTTGAGACTATGAAGTAAGCGTTGTTTGATTGGTTGTTTCAGCAATAGAGTCCAACACTCTGCCCCACATGATGTAAAGAACTCTGCCCCACCTAACGTTGTGTGTGTTGTCCTCTGATGTGTAATCATAACTTACAGTACCGATGGCAGCCTTTTTTTTTTTTTTTTTTTAAACTTATCAAACACACAACTTTGTATTTCTAAACTCCAATATATCTATTTGAAAAACATTACCAAACACAATTTTCTCATTATGAATACTAGAAATACATTTTTTTTAATAACACTTTTTAAATCATATGTCCACATCATTTTAAACAACACTACTTAAACTGGGCTACCAAACAGGGCTAGGCTTCTAAAATAGAAAATGACATCATGTGTATTATCTCGTATCTACAATTCAAGCCCCCACTTATTCCTCCCCCATTATCTACTTATCTAAAAAAAATGAGAGAGAGAGAGAGATACTGCATCATAATTAATCCCAACAAGCAATGATGTCGTTATACTATGGACATATCGTATCTTGACATTATTATATCTTTCCTTCGTCAGAGTTTTGACTCCTTAATTTCCAACGACATTGTACTACATTTTATATGCTATTGGAATATTGCATATATGGTGCATTTGTATAAGAGTAATGTTACCGTCACAAATTATTTTATAATATTTTTACAAAATGTTGATGTGGTCAATCTCTTATTGGTTTTTATATAAACACATCATTAATATCACATTTTCATTTACTAATAATCACTTACTACATTAGTAGTTTGTAAAAAAATTTGTAAAATAGTTTGTATCTTTAGCATTATTTTTTGTGTAATACCACTCTTTTTCATTTCAGTACTCCAACATTCAATTTTTGTCAATGCAAGATTCCGTTAAACTCCAGTTATGGGCTGTCATTAATGTCACTGAAACGATGTCTTTTTTTTTTGGGGGGGGGGGAATTAAAAGAAAAAAAATCTGTAAAAATAAAATAAAATAAAAATAAAATTAAGGGGAATGATGTTGTTCCTCTTCCCTTGAAATCAAAACCGAGAAATGAGAGCTGGATATCAGAGGATCACATTGGACAAGGGTGTGTAGGGTTTGTAATTCCGAAAAATTGGCTTCTATTGTTGCAAATTTTTGTGTGCCAGTCGGAGCATTTGATGCTTTGGTTTCTATGTCATTCATTGAAGTTCCAAGTAGCTGTGTGAAACGAATTGGCTCTATTATATTCTGAATGTTATACATAGAAACACTAGGAGTTTGGAACATGGTGGAGAAGAATGACTTGTTTGAGTAGCGTAACATGCAATCACCGTACCATATCACGACCACTTTTTCTATAGGGCAAAACTGCTCAACAATAACTTTGGTTGTTGTTGACACACAATCTCGGCACTTATTGGGTGTGAGGTCTCCACAGCAGAAGAAGATGCCATAGACTGTGGTCTCTGTGGTTTGGCCAATGGTGGTGTTGTAGAAACCACTTTCACGTGTGGAGTTTGAGGAAAGGGAAGAAAGGAGGCGGTTGAGGTTGGACTGGTAGGTGCTATTAGGGGTGAAAGTGGTTTCATTTGAACAGAAATGGTAGCGGTATTCAGGGGAAGGGGAACATCGTTCCCCTTAAATGTTTTCTTTCTTCTTCTTCTTCTTATTTTTTTTCTTTTTTCTTTTTCTTTTTTTTTTTACAGAATTTTTTTTTTTTTAATTTCGAAATAAAAAAAATGGAAAAATCGCGTCATTTTAGTGACATTAATGGCAACCCATAACTGGGGTTTAATGGAATCTTGCATTGACAAAAATTGAAAATTAGAGGACTGAATTGACAAAACTGAAAGTTAGAGAACCGAAATGAAAAAGAGTGAAAATTGGAGGGTCAGTTTTGCATTTTTTCCTTATTATTATTATTATTATTATTATTATTATTATTATTATTATATGTTAGTGTGCTATAGTTATATTATTACATAGGCCAAATAAACTTTTGTAAACTCAAATTTTACTTTTTTTTTTTGGTGTTGATTATTGTAACATATCAATTTAAACCAATTATAATTCACTTTTTTAATGCAAATAAATCAACAACTTGAGGGGTTAATTTGTATTGGAGAGATAAAATATCCTTCCAAATCTTCCTCAAACCCCTTTTAAAAGAACATCTTAAAATAAAATAAAATAAAATAAAATAAAAAGTATCAAGAGAATGATTCGGAGTTCTTGCAGAGTGGAACAATGTAGACAAGAGATAGATCTTCTAAAGAACAAGGCTTTTTTCTAATAAAGAAATTCTTTTGGGACCCTACGAATCCACTTTTTTTCCTATTCAAAGATCTACCCTTTGCTTTGTGATTTCATATCGAGAATTCTTTGCAAATGAAGAGATATCAAAGGAGCTTCTTACTTACAAACAAACCTTCCTACTTCTATAAATAAACACTGGTTTATTGAGAATACGCAAGAAAAGCACTTTGAATTGTTGATTTATCACCAGAAATGGCTTAGAACCAACGACAACTTGATATATTTCGTCTTGACTTCAATTTTTCAGGAACCAATAACATATGTTGTTAAAAACTTTTATACAACAAAATCAAAAATCAATTGTACTCTTCCATTATCTTCTATTAACAATATTGGTTTCTCACAAAAACCAAACTTTCTCTTGGTGTTTGTTTGGTTGGAGTGGAAGAATTGGAGGATAGAAAATGGAGAAGTGATAAAAAAAAAAGTAGGAAAATAGAAGATGTTTAGGCTATATTTGGTAACAGTTTTTGTTTTCTATTTTCAAAAACTTGTTTTTGGGAATATAAAGAAAAAAAAAATTTCTTGTATTTTTGAAATTAAAAACATGTTTAGTTAGTTGAAATTAAAAAATAAAAATTTTTTGAAGAAACAAATAGAAAATACTAAAATATGTTGTTACTAGGATTTGAACTCTAATACTAACTCATTAAATGAGACAAATTTATTAAATTAAATGCATATTTTTATTGATTTTTGAAAGTTAAAAATTGAAAATATTCTTTTGCATGTTTTTAGTTTTCTTTACAAATTGAGTTTTAAGAATAGTTTTTGTTTTCTGTCCATTTTAAATTGCCAAAAAAGTTTTTTAGTTTCAAAATAGAAAATTGTTTTTGAAAATAGAAAATAATAAGGGAAAAAAAATAGTTATCAAATATACCAAGTTTTCTTTCATATGTGTTTAGTTGGAAGAATGAAAAAGTGGAGATATAAAAATTTAATTCTTTGCTTGAGAAGAAAATGAGAGGATGAAAAATAAAGTTGGTATAAATTGACTCATATACCTTTATTTAAAAAAAAAAAAAATTGTGCCCAATTAAAAAATAAAAAAACTATCAACCAAAAAAAAAATAACCCCACCAAGTTTATTCAAACAAAATCATGCCCAATTAAAAAAAAGAAAAAGAAAAAAGCAAACAGCCATAATACCACATACACGCCCATTTAGCAAAGAGGAAGAAAAAAAGGCAGAGCATCAGCATTGATGGAGCAAAAAATTTAGCAATTTGGCATTACATAAAGTTATTTATCTATTTTACTATCTTACTTTATAAAACATTCAACATAAGTGGTTTTATTTTAACATTCAACAACATAATAAAATAATATAAATAACACAATAAAATAATATATCTATCACAATAAACAACCATCACTACTATCAATACAATAAAATAATATTTCTTTTAATATATATATATATATATATATATATATATATATATTACTATCTTAGTTACAATGCACAACCATATTGAAAAAATATGACTTTTGCGCCATTGATACATTAGCCTATTGTTCCACTTTTGTTAATTTAGTTGCTAAATTTAACATTTTACATATTTGTCTCCACCAATAGTAATGCTCTCTACTGCATAGAGATAAAAGCTAAAGACAAAAACAAATGAAAGAAAAAGATAAAAACGGATGAGAGTAAAAAGAAACCTTTTTTTTTTCTTTTTTTGGAAAAACGAGTAAAAAGAAGCTTGTATAAGATAAGGGGTTAATTTTGTTTAAGCAATTGATAGCAAGTTCTCCACCCCTTTTTTCTCTATGTTTTGGAGAGATTAATTTATGGTCTGAGGAGAAAATGTCTAAGTCGCACCAAAATCCTTCTTATTTTTCCTTCTTATCAAATTATCCGAAAAGCTATTTTTTCTCCTATTCTCTCTCATCCATTCTTTTTTTTTTCTAATCAAACACATCCTTATTGAATTTTCTGCGTTTAATTTTTTTGATCAACTATGGCAGAGAAACAATCCCAGCTGAACAATGCCTATTATGGTCCACCAATACCCCCACAAGACCAATCCTACCAACGCCGTGGCTGTAGCCTCAGCTGTTCTCACCGTCTTTTAAAGTGCCTTTTGAAAACCACAGTCTCCGTGATTTTCATCATTTTCCTTGCCTACATCATTTCTTTTTTCATCCTTTATCCCAGTAGCTTCAAGCTCCAAGTAACGGATGCCAAACTCACCAAGTTCAATTTCACAACCAACAACAACATTCTCCAATACAAACTTGATCTCAACATCTCTCTCAGAAACCCCAACAAGATGATGACTGTCTACTTCGACAAAATCAGGGCCATTGCACGCTACGAGGGCCACAGGTTCGATAGAGAGAATTTGACGGAGTTGGGTTTTAAAGTAGACAGCAAGAGTACGCATTTTTTGAATGCAACTTTTGCAGGTCAGCAATTGATTGAGCTTGATGCTAATGAGATATCGGACTTCAATGAGGATAAGAGTGCTGGGGTTTATAGTATTGAGTTGAGGTTCCATCTTCGTATTAGGATCGGCATCGGAGATTTCATAACTGGGAAATACAAGCCAAAAGTCAAGTGCCAATTGGAAGTTCCATTGAGTTCTAAGGGAAATTCATCAACAGCTCGGTTTGAGACTCCCAGGTGCCACACATATCATCTAATTGGCCGATACCATCGTTATGTCTGATTCAGGATTGTAATATATTCTTATCATATGTAATTTTTTTTTTTTTTTTTAATTATGATTTCTTCATTATTTTGTTATTTGGTGTAAAATAAGGACTCGGGTTTGTGTGATATAGATCGAGCTGGTGATTGTCATATTATATATGCTTTCAGACTTTATAGTCATATATATCATGGATTTTATTGGGATATCATATTTGGACTTCCTTCTTCTTTCTTTCTTTCTTTCTTTTTTTAAGTGAGAATCATATTTGGACTTCCTTGTTGTACATTATTTGTGTATGAAAGCACGTTTGGGCCACATAAATCCTAACCACATAAAAGCACGTTTGGGCCAAGTAATGGTTAATGGTGGGATGATTGAAATTAGTGAAGGCTGCAAAAGGTGGCTCACATTGGGCTAAAAAATTGGTGTGAGAAAAAAAATGGTGTTGATAGGTGTGAAAAGAGAAACATGTTACAAATTTACTGATTAGCTGAAAAAATAAAAGGAAACAGTTTGGGTTTTTTTTTTTTTGGTGGTGTTAGAGCAATCACATTGGGCTTCCTAAAATGGGATAAGACCCCAATTTAGGGAGAAGACCAAAAAAAGTCCGATATTGGACTACTAAATTAGGTAATAAAATCCTGTATAGTGTCTCATATCTACGGTTTAAACTCCACTAATCACTTTCTTATTATTTACTTATCTAAAAAAAAATGAAATGAGAGAGAGAGTTATTATCTACTTATCTAAAAAAATGAAGAGAGAGAGAGAGAGAGAGAGAGAGAACATCATAATTAATCACAATAAGCAAAGTGGAGTCAAAATAAGTCTAGGGTACTTACTTTAAACATATGTCATATGTATGTTTGTAATTATACTATTGACATATGCATCTTTTTCTTTTGCTAAATGAAAAAATGGGGCTTCTGATGTGGACTCATTGAACCCACAATCCATACTATGTAACTGTAATAGGTAATATTACATGTATCACCGAGGCTTTGATGGAGGTATCATTGTGAGCACAATACATTTATTGAAGCACCACTATTGACATATATATCACATCTTGGTATCGTTTATGTCTTTCCTTTTGAGAGGTTTGACTCCTTCCTAATTTTCGACAATATCATGCAACATTTTAAATATATACTATTGGAATATTGCATATATTGTGCACTTGTATGATAAGATGAGCTACTGTAATTTTATAACATCGTGTGCTAGGGTAATTTTAGGTTTATTATAATTATCTTGTTATTATATGATTATCAAAAATAATTATCTTATTATATTTACTATATATATATATATATATCCTTTAATGAAATATTATCTATACTACTATTTAAGAGGTTTACCCAGTTTGGGATCCTCATTTTTTTTTGTTCAAAAATGCTCCTACACTCTATGTTTAAGTAGATACAAAACTAAAAGACAATTCGGTAAAAGTTCAACTCTAAATCCCACTAAAATATTGCCTAAAAAATATGGTCACTCTTCGGTTGATTTTCAAATTCCTTTATCAATATATAAATTAGATTCTCAAAATAAAAATTATATATCTAATAAAAACACTTTTTTTTTTTTTTGGCTACAAAATAGGACCATCAGTTGTTATTATTATTATTATAATTATTACATGTCAATGTGCTATACAGCTATATTATTACATATGCCAAATAGTCTTTTGCAACCTCAAATTTTACGCATTTGTTTTTGTTGGTTTTTGTAACATGTCAATTTAAACCGATTATAATACACTGTTTTAATACAAATAAATCACAACAACTTTAAATATTTCATCTCCATGCATATGTTTTGTCAAAATTCTAGTAAGGCTAGGGAAGTTTCCACGAAACACCTCCATGATCCATCACATAACTTAAGTATGAAGTCTTTAACACACACAACACTCTAACGCAGCTCTTTCCGTACTTCTTTCCACATTAGAAGTTTAGAACACGTTTTCTCACAATCACATAACTTCATTATTTTGTGTAATTATTTGCAACATCATCGCTTTTATGTAAAAAAGAATGTTGCATGTAACTATTACACCAATAATATCACTAACTCCATATAAACACACACTTATACTCTCTCACTCCAATTCTCTTTCTCTCACACTTTGACATACTCTCTGTGTCCCTCTCTTTCTTCGTTGCCATGGAAGAGAAACAATTCCACTTGGATGAAGCCTACTACGGCCCTTCAATCCCAACACCAACCCGATCCTACCGCCGCCATGGCAGTGACGACTGGTGCGACGACTGTGGCAGCTGTTGCTGCCTTATTAGCTTCCTTTTACAACTCATTGGCTTAGTTGCTGTCACTGTAGCTCTTGTGTTCCTCATCTTCCACCCCAGCAAGGTTAAGATCCATGTTACTGACGCCTCACTTACACTGTTCAACTTCACCACCACACTCAACTACAATCTCGCTCTCAACATCACTATCAGAAACCCCAACAAAATGATTGGCATATACTACGATAGCATCGAAGCCAGTGCATTCTTTGGGGACCAGTGGTTTGGTTCAGTGTCTCTGAGACCGTTTTACCAAGGCCACAAGAACACGACGATTCTTAGTCCTGTGTTCGAAGGGCAACAATTGGTTTCGCTTGGGGCTAGTGACCTTTCGGTGTTTAATTCAGAGAAGAGTACTGGGGTTTATGATATTAACGTTAAGCTCAACCTCAGGATTAGGTTTAAGTTGGGTAATAAGATAAAGTCATGGCGGATTAAGCCTGAGATCAAGTGCGACTTGAAGGTTCCTTTGATTTCCAATGGAAAATCTGGGGCTGGGACGTTTGAGGCTACAAAGTGCCACACCAGTTTCTGATCATTTGAATCTTATTCATGTTTGATTGAGTCTTTGATTATGTTTTACTATCATATATCGATGAGGGTCTAGGTTATTTTCCTAGTGGATGAGGTATACAGATGATTTTATATATATATATATATATATATGATTATTGTTTCATTTTACATGGTTTTTCTTTTCATGATTTTTTGTTATTTTCTTTTGTATAAAATTATAAATACATAACGAAATGAATGAAATTGATGGTTTTTTTTTTCCTGTTTTCTCGATGATCATGATTGTAAATTGATTTTTTAATAGTCTTTTTGTCTACTCATTGTATTTCGTTACTAAGAGTATACTGTAAGTGATCTGATTCTAAACTCGAAATACAGTGATTAAATTACACCCAAAAAACAAGAAAAAAAAAAGGTGTGGAATTGGGCAGTATATGGTGCCGTTATCCAAAACTTGAAATGTTATACCCATAACAATAAATCCCAATTTTTATAAAAATAATTATTAATAAAGACGTAATATTCAGCTGAATATCATGGAGTAGGTAATTTGTCACATTAAAAAAATTAATCCGACAAAAAGTCGATATTGAATTACGAACAAGTCAACAACATATTTCATATCATGTAAACATATTTCATATCTACATGATTAGAGGGGGTAAAAAATAGTTTGAGCACCATAAGAAATCCATCTCTCAAGGCCCATGGTAGTTTAAACCCTATGCTCAAGCCCACTCCTACATTCCTTGGTAAATGTTAGGCCAACCTGCAGCCCCCAAATCATCCCTAAGAAGTCTATTAGGCAATAGAAGCCCAAGTTACCCAAGTAGCCTCAATATTTGCGGCTTGCGCTTTCGACATGGGCTGATGGACCTAATGAGTTGAGGTTTTTTTTTTTTTTTTTTTTTTTTTTTTTTTTTTTTTAGAGTATATATAGTAAGATAAGTGGGGAAGATTTGAGCCACATGCATAAAACAACACAAAAGATATCAGTACTATTTAAACTATTACTTGAATTTGTTGGACTTTGTAAAGCCTAGTTTGTACTTGATTCGATTTTTGGTCCAATCTATCTTGGATAGATTGGAAGTACAATGGTTTAAACTCGGAATTGAGAGATTTTCTAAGACTTTGTATTTTGGACATTTTGCTTCAAATTGGGGTTTATTGTTGTATTGAAAAACTATATTGTACGGCCATCCTTATATTTTCTCAGTAATTAATATAATAAAAATGTAACAACTTTGTAGATTTAGACAAATTGCTAAACCACATAAATTTTGTGTCTGTGTGATTGTTTTTTCTCATTGCACAATTTTTTTTTTCTTTCTATTTTTCGTTTCTCACATGAATTAGATTTGTGGGGATATTTGAAGCAGTAAGATATTTCATGTCAAAATTGTAGCTCTTTGTTCAACATTAGGATACGCCCACATCACAATTCTTTATTCTCAGTTGACTTAATTATCTACCCACCCCAAATATAATCACACACTTTATAAGTTACTAGTAAGGGTTGCACGTGCTGCCCCTTGAGTGAGAAAATTTAAGATAGAAAAAAACTACAGCAAATTACTATTTGCAACAATCATATCATTGGTTTTTTTTTCTTTTATTTTTTTTTTTCCTTCCTTATGGTTTTAACCCACTTAGACCAGCTTGATAGCCAAAAGTGAAATACTTACATAATTTATTTTCAGATTTGCGAAGTCAATTACAATTTATGGAAGCAGATGTCAACCACCATAAGCGTAACTTAAAAAGGTATACATAATGAGATCACATGTGGATAGGAGACAAGAGAATAGCAAAAAAAAAAAAATTGAAAAAGGTAAAATCTTCCCAAAACTTGCCAAGATGTTGTAAGAATAGAATTAAGCTATATTTGTTTACAAAAACTCTCAATAATTTCCACATTACTGGCAAAACATATTAGTTTATGAAAACAATCTAATATTTATATGAGCTAAAAAATGATTATGTAAAAATAAAATGAATATTTATTACATCTACATGGGGTAGAAATGCACTATTTGATATTTTCTATCCTCTCTTCCCCTTTCATCAACCCCAAGTGTTGCCTCTCTCCGCTTGCCCCCTCTCAATCTCTCTCACCATCTTTTTGCACAATTAGAGTTTTTCACCAAAATGGTGAGTCTTTGCCCAACACGATAAAACCTTGTTAAATGGTATTGTATTTTGTTAAGTTAATAGGTGTGTTTTGGATCACCAAAATATGGGCAATCGAGCTATCTTCTCGTATACAATTTTAAACAAATAAAACTACATGACAAAGAACTATTTATGCCAAGCTGATCATTGCAGCAATCACCAAAGGCAATGCTCCAATTTTCAATAGCATTGGTGGAGGCAGAAGTCAAGACTAGAGCTGCTCTGGCCCCTGCCTAAGTTGCTGAGTGCGAAAGGGAACTACCTCTTCATCCCTTCCAATCAAAAAATCATACACCAAGGCAGACCAGTACATCCCAAGCACCAAACTATCTCCACACCTTGAGAAATTATTGACAAGTAGCCCATCTAGATTCTAATACCATACTTCTCAGTTCTCACCTAATCATCAATAATAATAATGTAAACTCAACCTCAAGGTAAACACAAAGACATAAATAACAAACTAAAACAATCTTATGTTTTTTCCTTTTTCTTTAAAGTATCTTCAAAGTTCTTGACTTGGAAAACTATAATAACCCTCTTCACATTCACTACTGCACATGTAATCTAATGTCTTGTTAAAAGAGCTGCCTCCACATTTGGTCCAATAGCATGCGGTAAGACCAATATAATATATATATATATATATATATAAACATAAAGTTAAAAATAAATTGATATTACAATCAAAGATTGAATCATTAGAAGCATAATAAAACAACCTTGGAATCAAAATATACTCTTTAAGCATGTGTTTAGATGACGAAATGGTTAAATACACAAACCAGTTAGTTAAAGAGTGCCCTATCACATACCATTAAATTTACATTCAAATAGCATAAAGAACTAATAAAATCAGCACATGTTGTTTCATAAGTAATCAAGTAAGAGACTAAAAGAGCTACAATAGTAAAGAACCAAAAATAATGGAATTCCATTGAGTTGAACATGTAGCGTGTCTCATTAAAGTATTAAAGATGAAACAATATTGGAAGAATTAATGAAGCAAAAATTATCACATTACACTCTTATATGAGCAAATGCCACTGTATTTATTTATTTTATAGGTAAAAGAAATTTTATTGATACGAGACTACCACATGAAAATAGACACAAAGTAACTTAAAGAATTACAAATGGAAAAATATCTACATATGGATCGACTCTATGAAGGAAGGAATAGAGTTACTATCTATGAGACCCGATACAAAAGACCACAAAGAGAACTAATGAAGGATGCTTGCAATTGAGGTGGTGTGCACTCCATATCTTCAAAAGTCCACCGATTTCTTTCCCTCCATATAGTCCTCCATAAACCTAAAGGAGTTATATTCCAAATTTCCGAATTAGGTCCCCTGCTCCGCCATGCACATAATAACCAAGAACCTTTTTCTGGTAATACCCATTGAACCCCAAACATCCTGAATATCTAAACTCCACAACTCAAGTGCCACTGGATTTATGCCAAAGTAATTCACGTGTGATAGCTCTTTGATTTAGATATGATGTGAGGTTAGGTGCGAATTCTTAAGTCAAAAATCTAAATGCTGAAGTTTTAAATATTTGAAGTTTCATTTAGATATTGTTTTTCAAAATCCACTCATTTATACACTGTAAAAGCAAAGCCAAGCAAAGCAAAAGGATATCAAACGAAACGATTGATAAAGCTACATCAAATCAACAATGAGGAGAGAAAGGAAAAAAAAAAAAATATATATATATATATATATTTTTGATCCAGTTAGTTCAGAATCTTACATCATGATACCAAGTAGATCATTATTGGGTATTAGAGACAATTGTGTCTGGCAAATATGAAGCTAGATATTCAGAGAATGAAAAGACAGAAAATTGAAAAGAAGTTGAGAAAGAAAGGGTCTGAAACAGAGAAACCAAAAAGAGAGAGAAAAAGTCTCATATTAACTGAATCATTTATCTGAAACTACGTTTTTGGCTACCTTATTAAATACCATGAGAGATTGATGCAAAGTCAAAGCTAACACACATTTTTTTTTTCTCTCTTTAATCATATAGGTGAGTTTTCCCTGATTTTCTCAATACCCAAACAGTACCAAATCAAAATCCAAAAACTTTCTAACAAATTTAGGCCGAAATCTCATATTTGATATGACTTACAAAGAAACAAAGATTAGGAACAAGATGTATTAAAAATAAAAATAAAAATCGAAGAGTCTGAAGGGCGGCGACTAACCTTAGAGAGAAACCTGAGCAATTTATAGCAGTGGAAGAAGATCTTTCTTTATCACCCGTTTCTCTCTCTTGGTCTGACGGACACAGGGTAGGTATTGTGATCCCTCTCCACCTCCCATCACTCTGTCCACTCAGCACTCTCTATTCAAGTTTTGTTTTGCTTTTGCATTTGCTCATGAATAAAAATGTACCATTTTGGCTCACAGTAAAGATAAAACTTGACTAAACCAAAATTACTGTAGAGAAAGCATTCACACTTTTTATATAGTTAGTAGATATACTATCCCTTCTTTAATTTATATCAAACACTTCAATTCTCTATCACCCTTTCAAAAACTCTCTTTGTGGCCCTCTCTTTCTTTGCTTCCATGGCAGAGAAACAATCCCACTTGAACGGAGCCTACTATGGCCCTTCAATCCTGCCACCCACCCAAACCTACCACCGCCCTCTCTTTCTTTGCTTCCTTCTCAAATTCATTGGCACAATTGTTGTCATTGTAGGCGTTGCGATCCTCGACTTCTGGCTCATCTTTAGCCCCAACAGAGTCAACTTTTACGTCACTGACCCTTCTCTTACACAGTTCGACTTCACCACCAACACCCAACACCAACTCCCTCAACTACAATCTCGCTCTCAACATCAATATCGGAAACCCCAACAAAAAGATTGGCATATATTATGATAACATCGAAGCCAGTGTATTCTTCGAGGACCAGAGGTTTGGTACAGAGTTTCTGACACCGTTTTATCAAGGCCACAAGAATACAACAATTCTCAGTCCCGTGTTCAAAGGGCAACAATTGGTTTTGCTTGGGACTAGTGAGCTTTTGGTGTTCAACTCTGAGAAAAGTACAGGGGTTTATTATTTAAAAGTTAGGCTCTATCTCAGGATTAGGTTTAAGTTGGGTAAGGTTAAGACTTGGCGGATTAAGCCTAAGATCAAGTGTGACTTGATAGTTCCTTCGAGTTCTAATGGAAATTCTGTGGCTGGGACATTTCAAACTACAAAGTGCCGCATCGGTTTCTGATGATTTGAGCCTTTGATTATACAGATGATTATATGTTTATTGTTTCATTGGTTTTAGTTCTGTTTTGTTTTTCTTTTCATGAGTTTTTTTTTTAATCTTTTCTTTTGTAGTATAAAATTATAAATAAATAAAGAATGAAACTAGTGGTCTTTTCCCAATGTGGATGATGATTGTGAATTGATATTTTAGTGGACTTTTTGTGTATTCAATGTTGTTCGTTTCATTTGTAACTTAGAAAACATTATAGTAAACTGATTCCAAACTCAGGTTTTGTCATAAGCTGATTGATTATATTACAAACAAGAGGCTAGAAGAAGTAGATGTTGAATTGGCCAATGGTGCTGGTTTCCCAAATTTTATTAAAATAATATTGATATTTATTCATAAAGGCGTGACATACTAACATTCATCTGAATATCATGAAGTGGGTAATATGTCACATTGAACAAAGTAATTAATCAGGCAAGGCGGTATTTGAACAATATTAATATTACATAATCAATGAGTATTCTCATAGTCCTATATATAAATGCGTACCCCCTAAGGAAGTCAATCTCGTACCGGATGCTATACTGGTTTGATCAGTAGAATGATATATTTCGATACCAGTTAATACCGGTATACCATTTCGAGTTTACCATTATATATATATATATATATATATATATATATAGACACACACATGTGTGTGTATGTGTGTATTATAATAAATATAAAAGTTTACCATAAAACATTACCACAATTCAAAACAAATTATTCATGATTTTAAACTTTAGCATCAATTAAAAAATAAAAACACAATATAAAAAATAGAAAGTTTAATTGTTCGTTGCATACTAAGAAAACAAATAATACTAATAAATTAATGCAAGTAAGTTACCATTCTATCCTTACAAAAATTCAAAAATTACAAAACTAAAAAAAAAAAAAAAAAAAAGCTTTTTTTTTTTTTTGGTATTGGCCGATATTGCTCGAAATTGGCCGGTATGACCGATACGGTCGGTATTTAAACTGGTACGAAACGTTGGCATTTCAATACTGGTATATGTACCGGTACGGTACATACCGGTCAATATGGTATTGACCACCTTGGTATTTCCACCTCTCACATAACTATAAGTCTCGCTAATTAAATTTATGATAGAACCCACATTTCATGTAAGAGAGAGGAGTATGCATTTATGATATTTTCAGAGTATTCAATAATTTTTCCAAAGGGAGTCAATCTCGTACTAGATGCTATACTAGTTTGACCATTAGAATGATATATTTCAATACCAGTCAATACTGGTATACCGTTTCGAGTTTACCATTATTTTTTATATTTATAAATAAATAAATATATATATATATATATATATATATATATATATATATATATAGACACACACACATATGTGTGTATATATGTATTATAATTGTAAGGACCAGTTTTGACTTGGGCTCCAAAACAGGAGTAGACTTAATCCCAACAAACCCAAACAATAAATTTGTAGAGAGTGGGAGAAAAAGCTAGCTTGAATCTAGAAAAAGGATATCGGTTTTGAGTGTTTAGGAAGAAGAATTATACGAGAAAAATACAAAAATCATCTTCGGCTTAGCCTAGATAGTATGATCAATAGTCTAGAGCTTTTCCTTTACTGTTATATTTCTTAAACTTTTCTTTTTCTCTTTTTTTCTTCCAGTCCCTTTTCTTTGGATTCCTTTTCATGCTATATACCATGATTTCTGCATCATTCTCACCGTACATGTGTGAATCAGGTTTTGGGAGCTTCTCCTTGTCCCATCTCACATCTCCTTGAACCTTCTACTACTAGTTGTAAGGCTGCTTGTTTACTGTTCAGGCATCACCTCCACATTAATACGGCCAGAGAGTTAGTTATGAAGCATTTAATGTGGAGGTAACAGCTTTTACAGATTTTTTTTTATCCTTCATCCTCATCCTTTATCCAGTATTTGCCCATCCCCTTGTCGTGAAATACCCTTAAAATATTACATTAAGGGAATGGGGATGTTTTTAGCCACCTCGGACAGAAGTTCCGAGATGAACATTCTCCTCGGATACGGTTAGGTCCACTATAAATACACTTTACCTCTTCCCGTAATATAATTTTCATCTCTTCCTTAACTGATCGTCCTCGTCCTTGGACTGGGTTATTGGGCCAGAGGCCCAGCCCTCTCAACCTGAATAGTACCTTTGGAGTCAACTAGTCCCCACAATAATAAATATAAAAGTTTACCATAAAATATTACCACAATTCAAAACAAATTATTCATGATTTTAAACTTTAGTATCAATTAAAAAAAAAAAAAACACAATATAAAAAATAGAAATTTTAATTGTTCATTGCATATTAAGAAAACAAATAATACTAATAAGTTAATGCAAGTAAGTTACCATTCTATCCTTACAAAAATTCAAAAATTACAAAACTAAAAAACTAAAAAAAAAAAACTTTTTTTTTGTACCAGCCGGTATTGCCCAAAATTGGCCAGTATGGCTGATACGGCCGGTATTTAAACCGATACAAAACGTTAGCATTTCGATACTGGTATATGTACCGTTACGGTACATACCGGTCAGTATAGTATTGATTACCTTGGTACTCCCACCTCTCACATAACTGTAAGTCGTGAGAAAGGGGAGTATATATTTATGATACTTTCGAAATATTCAATAATTTTTCCAATCATGATAATAATAATAATAATAATAATTGTCTCATATTGCTTAAGAGCGTGTGTTGTGTGTAGTATAATTTGCTCCACCCTCTTTTAAAAGTTACCATGACTTTTGAGTGGAGTTGTGATGTGCTTTTGTGTTAGAACTCACTTTTCCTCTCTCTTATGTGTGTATTTGTTTCTATAATAATAATAGTTGAAGTACCATACTAAATCTATCTCTCATGGACCCAGGGTCCATGTCAGTTTTACCCCTAAGCTCGAGCCCAATACTACATTTCTTGGTAAGCGATTGACCAACATACCCCCAAATCATCCCTAATAAGTCCAATAGGCAATAGAAGCCCGGGTTAACTCAGTAGCCTAAACATTTGCCCTTTCAACATGGATTGATAGACCCAATGAGGTGGCTCTCAAATTATAGACATAAGACACCATAAAAGATATGATTAACAATAGGTTATTACTTGAATTCCAATGAATTGAGCATTTGAAGATATAACTTATAAGATATGTCATATTAAAATTGCGAATTGGGAATATTTAGCCTTATGTAAAGGGGGAAAAAGTTGTGAATTATACCATGCATAATGTCCTATATCATTCGGAACCAACACCAAAAAATTCCTACATCTCAAAATAGAGATGAGATGATGAAAATAATGAAAAATTTTATTTAAAAAATGAATTTTTTTCCTTTAATTTTTTATATTATCCTTTTAAAAAAATCTTATTAAAAGCATCTCTGGGTTGCATGGGGAAGTACTCTTTGGAGAAAAACAAGGAGCAAGACGAAAAGTAAGGAATATAAAATAAGATATATTAAAAATATCAAAATATTTTTATAATTTTATTAATAATAATGTCATTATAAACTATATCTTATGTAGTGGAACCGACTTAGTAATCTAGTATAGTAAGTCATTTCAGTCATGAGCTTGTACTTATACTTGTGCCTATACCTACCATTCCACGCCTCAAAATTGCCATTCTCAATTTTTGCGTACTACGTGCACAATAGATTCCAAAAATCAAACGCAAGTACTAAGCATTTGCCCTCTTTATTTAATTATATGGATTTAGAATTTTCATACATGTATTTTACGGTTATATTTGTGTCTTCTTCCCCCAAATTACACCAATCCTCTTATGATTTCACAAAATGCTACCCCCAATCATTTCAAAAAATGACACTCTGCTTCATGTGGTTTGTATAACTACAACAAATAAATATACTTATCCTCTATTACTTTCTTAATGGAAAATTGCAATTTTGAAAAAATATTATCATCCAAACAACGAGCAAAATGACATTTTTTGTTGAGGTTTGTGGACAATGACAATGGCACTGACCTTTAAGGTTGTATGAATAACTATATATAACTATCCATTTTGGGAATGTTTTTATAGGAATTTGAAAAAACTATCAAAACAATTAATTACTTTTTATTTTTTCCATAAAAAGTTTTCTAAAATAATTTACTAATGTATGTTCTAATGACAAACATTAGTAAAACCCAATATATATAAATAAAATATTTCATTAGAGAATCAAGTGTTTGAGAAAGTATGGTTTCTTTTTAGCATTTAAAAAGACGTAAAATGTGTGACTGCCAGTTTTTGAAAACGCTTAGGGGGAGATATCATTTCGTGAAACCTTAAGATAGCCCGTTTCTAATTTGCATCAGTCCACCAAAGTGTTGGATCTCAAGCATGTGGTTGGTTCTTCCTCTTAGCTTTTGAGCTACTATGTTTTCACAACAAGGGTAGACTTTTTTCTTCTAGTTATAATGTTCCCCCTTAGTGGTTTTGGTCCTTTGGAGGTGGGTTCTTATATTGCATACAAATTTTTTTAACTTTTATTATTTTCCAATTTTATTGTTGTCTCTAGACTTGGATAGACTTGGCTTGTGATTTTATTTTTTTTCACTTAGAGTCTAGTCTCTCCCAACACATATGATTCTTGTAATTCTCTTGTCTTTTACATCTAGTTATTTTTATTTTAGCAACAAAATATTGTTGTTCTCTCTCTTACATAGAGGGGAAAAAAATCAACCATGGTAGAATTTTTGGGCATGGAACTAAATGACAAAACTTAACATAGCCATTATAGAAACAGGTGTCTCTTATTTAAGTAAATATACTCTCGTTGTTGACTAAAAAATTTGGGGTTTTATTCTTGCCTACACTAATAACTAATTGCTATTTTTGTCAAATGATATAGGACAATAATCAGAATGAACGCTATAAGTTGTAAATTTCTCTAAAAAAATCAATTAAATTTAATAATATGATTGTATTGGTCAATAAATTACATAATTAAATTTAATTTTTCCCCAGAGATATAGCATTGGTCAGCGGTACATTCATGTATTTAAATTTAATTAAGAAACTTAATACTTTTTATAAAAATAAAAATGAAAAATAATAAGTACTTGAGGTATTCAAGTCTTTACAGCCGTCCAGGTAGATGAACAAAGGAAGTATTATTATTATAATACTTTTGTTGTTGTTGTTGTTCAATATAACACAAGGAGTAAAATTGAAGGAGAATTGGGTTTGATAGTGTTTGGAAAGAAGGATACCATGAGGGTTTTTTTATTTTTATTTACTCTGATTGATTGCAGGGGCAGCAGCCAAGTCTCAAAGATTCAGTCAGATGGCTTCAAATACAGTCCTCCGCCTCTGATCTTGTATTCTCTTTTTTCATTTCATTCTCTATACAATTCACTGCACCAAACCAAACCCATTTCACACATTCATATCACCATCACTCTACACTAATTAAAATTCTCACTGCTATATAGGGTCACATTGTGAGTTCAACACCTACTACATGCTTGTGTGTGTGTGACTTTACCAATAAAAAGGATTTGATTTTTACAGCTTTTAATTCTATTTTCATACAATTTCTGTATGTTTAACTACTCTATAGATGACAACTGCTATAACTTGTACTTTTCTCTACATGCCTGTGTATCAAAGTTCTCAACTTTTTGTACCATACCTCAAGTGCTGTTGTTGATTAAAGTTATTATCCAAATATTTTGGAAGAAGAAATTGCCTTTTGAGCTGGAGCTCATTGGCTGTTATTGATTTTCAATTACTCGTGTTTGGGAATCATAGCTTATTTTTTTAATGCCAATTCTACCATAAGTAACCTCGCTCATGCTAGTCTTTTTTTTTTCTCTGTGCAGGACCTACGTTCTCAGCTGGAGGAGTTGATTCCTGAGCAACAGGTACGCGTTACCAATTTTTAATTTTGATTCCTTTTTCTTCCTTGCTTTTGCAATTAAGTTATTATTATTATTATTATTTTTAAATTATTGTAGTGTGATTTGAAATTGCATTACAAAACTGGCACAACATGTGTATCTATTTTTTGCATTCTTTGAGTATTTGGAAAATGGGTGCACATTTGGTTAAAGAGCTAGTTTAGACTCCCTTACCCTCTTTCTATTTCATAGAGTAGGTTGTTAAGGAAGGTTTTGAGCCAAGGAGTCAACATGTATCCAAGTACAGTTTGTTTTGGTGTGACAGTTCTAAAGTGGTTATACTTGTGATTGTAGCTAGTAATGTTCGTTAACAAAAATTTTGATTAGAAGTTCATTCTCTATTTTGTGATTTTATTTGGTTATAGGAGCGCTTGAAGAAACTTAAGGCAGAACATGGAAAAGTGCAGCTTGGGAATATCACTGTTGATATGGTAAATATGCTTTTGTGATATTTGTGTTCATTTTACCATTCCTATCTACTGTCTTTGGCAGAAGTGAGCTATAACAGTTTCTTTCTTTCATTGTAAAGAACTTAAAAATCTCAGAGGAACATAAAATTATGTTTTGCAACTTCTCACTGAATTATCTGCTTATCATGTTTGGGTAGGTTCTTGGTGGAATGAAAGGAATGACTGGTTTACTCTGGCAAACTTCACTACTTGACCCAGATGAGGTATAAATTTCAAATATTAAATCTTGGATTCCTTTTTTTGCTTGAATTTGATGGCTAGTTGATAAGTTATTGGGAAATTTCATAAGTTCTGTCTGTCATAGACACAATACTCACAAATGACTTCATACTGTTAAATTGCAAGTTTGGACACAATACTCATTGCCTATGCCCTGAAACCTTCTTTTGCCTTCGTCTTTTTAGAGGTTTTCGTATACTTAAACATCCTTTGTACCTCAGGTACCAAGCAAAGAGCAAGTAGATGCATTATCCAAGGAGTTGAGAAGCCGTGCAGTTGTCCCAGGTTCTGTAGTGGACTTTCTTATTATATCTACATAAAAAAGCAAATGTTTATAACTCAATTACTACCGATAGTTCAATAATGTGTTCCATTCTCATTGTTTAATAAGTCAATTGCAAGCAGTCTGGATGAGATTTTATATAGTAGGGTGTATTTTATTATTGTTCATCTCCATCACAATCAAAATACCATATTTCTTATTCGTTAACTTTTAATTGAATGTATTCAATTTTCTTTTCTTTTTGTTTTTTAAGTGAATATTTAGAAAGAATAATTTTTCGTTTTATGAGAACCTTTTGGGCTTATCATTTCTGGTTGCAGATTTTGTGTACAAGGCCATCGATGCTCTACCTGTTACAGCTCATCCAATGACTCAGTTTGCAACAGGTGTTATGGCCCTCCAGGTTGGTAAATGGACTTCTGGATGTACACTATTGTTTAATACACCTTTTATTCTTCCCCTATTTGGTTCTTTTGTGAGTCAGTCTTCTTTATCAATTTGAATTTGCATTATTGTAATCATTTGGTTTCGTTCTTGTTGTTGCAACGTTGTTGGAGTTTGTTTGAGTTCTATATAGTAAAATCTTAGGGATCACAACTCAATAGAATGTTTGGTCTCCTTCTCATCTATAGAATCTTTTAGGCATCTTTTCTTCATATTGTGTCCAAAAATAGTACTTTGAAAGCCATTCTTTACTGTCCTTTTATCAGAGAGTCTATATGGACCAATTTAATCACTCTTGAATTTTGGCTAAAAAGGATGACACTCCAAAACCATTGGCTTGTCTGTGTCATACACACCAGGGATACTCATGTATGCCTGTCCTTAGTGCGTTGGGAGGGGAATAAAATTATCTTTGGTTTTAGATATCTTTTTAAAGACATTGATATTTATTTTTTATTTGAAAACTTTGTTCCTAAAGATAACTAATTTATTGTTGTATTCCCACCTTGTTGTCCTCTAATTTTTCAAAAATTGTTGTGTCCTGTGTCCATGCCTTTTAGATTTAGAGTAATCAACTAAAAATTATTTTAAGTTCCATTGAATATTGATGTGCTTTTATTTTGCTTGATCTTAGTAATCCACCCTGGTGAAGACCAATATTCTCACCTTAGATGTCTTTGTGTGGAGCTGTTACTCAATCAATGCTTCTTGGGGTTCTTATTAATTACCTGCATATGTTTTTGTTTTTCCACAGTTTAATTATTTTGGAGATCTTATTTTCTTCTCCTTACATCTTGTTATAAAGGCACCTTGTATTAAAAAATATTTCTTGTGCTCTTAAATGAGCAATGAGAAGCTAAATTATTAAACTAGGAAATGAGCCAAGTGACACATTGAGTTAACAATACTTTTGGTTGGTTTTATTGATTTTCTGAAAGTAGATGATATACTTACAATTATTGGATGGCCTGATATTGTCCTTCAGGTTCACAGTGAATTCCAGAAGGCATACGAGAAGGGGATTCATAAATCTAAGTAAGGCTCTTTTTAAGTGCATATGTTTTTCTAATTTGACCTATTAATTTACTAAGCTTGTATATACTTTGTCTTTAGGTACTAGGAACCAACATATGAGGACTCTCTTAATTTGATTGCTCGAGTGCCATTAGTGGCTGCTTATGTCTACCGCAGGTAAACAAAGGATATTATTTCTCATTGATTATCGAAATTTTGTGTAATTGCATTTTGGACTGGATCTGGAATGATGGTAAACTTGATGTTATAAAAGCTTTTATAAATGTTAAATGTAAGGATGGTCCCTTCTGGTGTACAAATAGACATAATTTCCTTTTGTAATTTATTATAAAAAATAAACAAATAAATAATGTTAAATGCAAGGATACGTGCCCACTCATGCAGCAAGCCATGGTTGCTTGCTGCTGTTGTGACATATTGGCATCAGTCCATGGCTGCCCATGCTCGCAACAAGCCATGAGTGCTTGCTGCTGACATAGCCTGCTGGCCACAGCCCATGCATGCAGCAAGCCAGGGCTGCATGCTGCTGGCAGCAGCCCATGGTTGCCTGCTGCTACAGTTGTAATTTTCTTTGCCGTTGAAGTGAACTTGGCCTGTCTATGGGCAAAACATAGTTGACTTTTTGACATGGTCTCCACCCCCCAACCCACAGGCAGAGGTCTATCTCTTGCTCTCTTTGAATTTTTCGGTTCACTAGTTTTTTGACCTGATAGTGGTCCATATCTGACCATATCTCTACTGACTCTCCTAACTATTTTATATAATATTCACTTCTGAACGCAAAACATATTGGTACATAGACAATGGTGTGACTGAACTTGTTATTCACTTCTGTGTGTTTTATAGTATGATGCTCATGTTGGGAAGAATGCGTGTAAGCTTGTTAATCACGTTGGTGTACAAGTGTGAAGTATTTTGCCCAGTTACAATGTGAAAAATTGGAAAAATGTTGATGTTGCTACTAGAGATGTAGTGCTTCAAAATATTGCGGTAAATTTACATTGATAATGTCTAACTCATCTAATTCATATAATAATATTTTTATAATACATATACACTTCATTTTACAGGATCAGTTTGAGCTAGAAGGAGATTCCAACTTAGTAACGAAAACATTAAATACAAAATGTGGAAGATTATTGAGTTCCAACTCCTACAAGTTGCATCAGGCTTATAAAAAACTCAAACAATCTCATGGTGCTGACTATGCAAGAAGCCACCTGCAAATGAATGCCACACTTAAGCAGTGGACTGAACTCATTGATGGGAGATGGACCAATGAGGATTGGCTGGTAAATTATTTATGCGTATATTAATATTTAATCAATGTTTACTATATTATGTTGTCAACAGATTAAATTAATATTTAGATGAAGTAAATGTATACTATTTTATTCATGATCTAATAAATATCTTAAATGTTGTTTATTAGAAAAAATCAAGAAAGAACTCTGAAAATAGGAATAAAACTAAAGGCAAACATAGATGCGGGACAAAGGCACTTGCTGTTAGGGTTGACGAGGAGGTGCGTATTTTTTCATTTTCTTAAACCTTAGTATATTGCATGTTGTGAATAATTAAGTATATCTATCTAACACTTGAATGTTAATTAATTAGACAAATAATAATGATGGTCAAGTTTCTGAATTGCTAAAAATCTTCAAAGATGTTCATTTCAATCCAAATACAAATATGTGGATACACCCTGAGGATGAAGTGACATACGTATGTGTATCATTCCATCCCTATCATGTTTGTAAAGCTATAATATATGTAGTATTAATGTTGTGATTGTTTGTTTTTTTCTTTCTTTCAAATGATAGGAAAATATTCTCAAAGTGCAATCAGATCATTGTCAAGATCCTAATGCAATTTCCCTTACACAAGAGGAGATCTCAAACTTGGTGTTTAAGAAGAAATTTGGTATTCTAAAAGGACTTGGCATGAGACCTTCCTCTTCTCTAGTAACAACCGCCTTCTCTAATTCATCGGTGGAGTATATCCAACGGTTAGAAAATGAGATAATTGAGCTCAAAGAGGCAAGAGCTAGAGATCAAGAGGAGCGAGCTAAGGACCAAGAGGCATGAACTAAGCAAGATGAGATCCAAAAGAATATTCTTAACTTTTTGAGGAGGAAGGGTTATGATGATGCTCTTACTTATGGGGGTGGTTCAACTTCAAGTTAAAATACTTTTTGGTAAGTATTTTATTTGCTTTCTACAACTTATACATTAGGAATGGTGATTTTATAACATAGTTAATGTTTTTACTTTACATTTTTAACGAAGTATTGTTTTTATATTTGTGCAGATTTCTTATTGGTGGCTTTTAGGTGATTTACTTTTGGCATTACTTGAAGGCATATGAGGACATCTTCCATTAGTTCTAAAATAGGGTTTAGGTAGAGTTATTGAAATAAATGTATGGATCTTTTTTACTTGTGAAATGTATGGATATTTTTTTATAAATGTGTTGTTGAAATAAATGTGTTATTCAAATGTGAGATTTTAATAATGTAATGACAGGTTACAAGTTAATATCAAAGCCATGAAAAAAATAAAAAATGAAATTAAGTTTTAGTGAAGAATTTTTTCGTCACAAATATAGCAACAAAAAATTGTTTTAGTGACGACAATTTCGTCACTAAATATAGCAAAATTTTGTAAGAAATGGTTTTAGTGACGAAAATTTTCATCACTATATGTGCTTGGATTTTTTTAAAAATAGTTTTAGTGACGAATTTTTTCGTCACTATATGTACCCGAACATAGTTTTAGTGAGGAAATTATTCGTCATTAAATATGATTTAGTAAACTAAAGTGTTTTTAGTGATGAAATATTTTCATCACTGAATAGTGTTTTTAGTGAGGAAAACATTTAGTGACGAAACGTTTTCGTCACTAAAAGTTAAAAAAAAAAAAAATCAAATCAGACTTTTAGTGACGAAATTTTTCGTCACTAGGACTTTTAGTGACGGGGCTATAGTGACGAAATGAGTTTCGTCACTAAAAGTCCAATTTTGTCACTAAAGGTCCTTAGTGACGAAAAACTGGACTTTTAGTGACGAACTTTTTCGTCACTAAAAATACATTTTGTTGTAGTGTTATTTCTCTGTTTTTTAGTCCGAAGAATTAGGAATTCAATGGCTCATTACTGCAGATATATGGGTGAGAGAGTACGAATATTGTAAGTCCTAAGTCATAACTTCTTTTATTTTCTCATTGTAATGGCAAATCTTATAATAATAACTTGCAGGAATCAGAATCATCTATCACATCGCATCACATAATTCAACAATATATACGACAAAGGCTTGCAAATTTACTGATGCCTTTGCATGCATTACTTTACAGCCATGCATGCACGATACAAATCTAAATCTTTCACCTAGATTATTAATTCATTTATGAATAGCAGCAGATTGGAAATGACACCAAAATAAATGAGATGAGATTTCAGGCCGAGTAGTACTAAGTTCAACTGCTCAAATCAATCTCACAAATAAGTCTATGGAAACAGAAAATTTCACGCAAGTTTTCACACCCTCCCATTTGTTATTGAGTTTTGATTGGTCCAGTCACATGGGTGAAGTGACAATGTTTTGTAAGGGAGGATGAGAAAAATTCGGTGCCTTAGCACAACTGCAAATCTTAAGCTAATAAATACATATTTTTTCAGCTAAACTAACTAATAGATGCATATTATCTTTCATTCCTTCTCATCAAATGTACGTGTTATATCCCTCTCAATATAGAAGACATGTATATGAGAGAAAAAGTATAGACCGAATGAATAAAATAAATTTTAATATTGGGAAAAAAAAAAGTGGTGGGGTGTTGGAGGCCTATTAGTACTCCGCAAAATAGAGATAACAATAAGGCAAAACAGGCTTAAATCATGAGTGCCGTATCTTCTCTTCGTAACAAGAAAAACCCACGCAGGCCGATAGTGGGATAGGTCATGTTCACGACAAGTTAGAAATGTTATATTAATCCTAATAAGATGGCTTGCTTTGATGAGACAAAGATGATACATAAAGTGAAATGGCAATTGCAAGAGTACTACAAGAGAAGTAGAGAAGTGTACGGAACACAGTAGTAATAGAATATGTATAAAATATATATTATAACTAGGATAGGTATAGAATTAGATTCTGTTTATAGGTAAAATATATATTAAATAAAAATATGTATATATACATTTGAGGCGAGCAAAACTCATTTCTACCCCCATCACGCCTTAGAGGTGGAGAAAATCAAAATAGGATAGAGCCGGATAAGGCAAATCCTTTTTACCACCCCTATTGCAAAAGTATATCCTATCGTACAAGAATATTTTTTCAATAGGTTCTTTTGAGAGACACAGAGGATTGTTAAAATGGAATTCATAAAACTAAAAACTGGTCCCTATAGTGCAGTAAAAGTGTAAAACAACATTAGAAACATCACAGTAGTGCAACATGAGTTAGTGAGAAATGATTTCAATGCAAATACAAATCATCAATTGTCTTTTAATTTTATTTTAAGGAAGGACATCGATTAAACGGTTGTTTATTTTATTTATAAATTTATGATTGTAATTACATGTTAATTTTTGGTGACTTCATTTGAAATCTAATGGTATACTAATAAATTCTATAAAATATAAAAATTGTTAACAATTAGTAAGTTATTCGTGCCAGTATTCAGTAAACATGTTGACTTGACCATATGACTTATTTTTCGTGTCAACCTTAATAGGGCTCATATATTAAATATAGTATACATACATGTTGTATTGTATCAAATTATTTAATAAAGCATATCAAGTTGGGATTGAGAGATCCTAACACAATTAATAAACATATTGTATACGTATCATATTCGTGTTGACCGGTATAATTGAACAGTACTATTTTCAGTCCATAAAACCTTTGAACTGAATGGTCACACTTGAGAGTTGTTGCAAAACAAAGTCATCAATCTTTCTCCTACAATTGGACATGAGGTCTGCGAAGCTACCTTTGACCATTCAATTTTTTTTAAGAAGAATTTGACCATTCAATTGAGATGCATTAACAGTGCCATTCGACCCAAAGTCCGTCAATATTAGTTTATTATTATTATTATTATTATTATTATTATTATTATTTCTACAAAGAAGAGTTGAGTACTCATGTATTTTTGCTATAATATGCCGATCATAGTCATCTCTTACTGACCCTTATGCAATATTATTTTTTTTCTGAATAAATACTTTATTTACTGTAAAATAAAGATATACAATCCAAATTGGGCCTGTGACCATCTTGATCCAATGTCTGAATAATCAAAGGCAACAGAATAGAGATGAGTTTTGGCCTATTCCAGTTCAAAAGGGCAGCCCATCTAGCCAAAAGATGAGCTACTTCATTACCTTCCCTACAAACAAAAGAAAATTTTACATTATTAAAACCTTTAGCAAAATACAAAATATCCTCCACCACAGACTTAATACTCCAATGAGGCGCTGTCACTTGATTTCTCAAGGGCTCAATAACATTCTATGCATCTCTTTCTATCACAACATTCTTAAAACCTGCATCTACTGCTCTTTGAATGGCCAACAAGGCTGCATTAGCCTCACCAGTTACCGAGCTACCTGGACACCGCTGCTCTACCCATGTAGCAACAAGGTTACCTTCTTGGTCTCTTCCTACTACTGCCACTGAAGTTTTTCCTTCCCTAATTGCAGCATCAAAATTCAATTTTATCCAACTTGGTGGAGGTAGGATCCAAGTTTTGTCCTTAGAGGAATTTTTACATTGCATCTTCCAAGCTTGCTTGTGTTCCTCAAAGGATTTATACACTTGCCTTGCAAGATTAACCGGGGCTATTTTGATTCCATCCACCCGAGCTTTATTCCTACTCATCCATTCCTAGTCACACATAATTGCTGCAAATAATTGGAACTCTTTAGTAGCTTCATCGTCTAGTGTCAGATATATTACTAACATAATGTCATTATGTGATGTGACAACAAGAAACTGTTGTATATATAGGTATATACAAGGATAGATTAGAATAATGATGATGTTTGAGTTTGAAAATATTGTTTCACAAAATTGTTAAAGTGAAAATTCAAGTTCTGGAATTTTCTAAGTGAAAATTCAAAGTTAAGCATTTTCGATCGATCAAAGCTTTGGCTCGATTGATCGAAATTATAAAGAAAAATCCTGGAGTTTCTAGATGGTTTGATCACTATTCGATTCCTATTCGATCGATCGAAAAGAGCATTTGATCGATTGAAAGAACCTCTCGATCGATCGAAACTCGAAAACTGAATTTTCTACTAAAATTTTCTAGTGACTGTTTGGAAAGGTTGAAGAGGTTTCAAGTCTTGTAAATGGTTTTGTTAAACATTTTAACTCTCTATATGTGCCTTTTGATGAAATATAACCCTATGGATATAAATAGAGGCTTATGTTCACTTGAAAAATACAAGAAACACAAGAAATCTTGTGGTTATTCTCCAGAATTGCTATTTGTAGAACCTAACATCTTGATTGTATCTTGGGGACAAATTTGTGATAACCCTTTTAGCAATAACAGTGTGAGGGATAAATATTGTCTAAGGAAAATGATATTATGCCTCCAAGTTATCTATTTTATGTTTGTCTTTTGTGTTAACATTGTTCTTCCATTATTACTTTGTATAATATCCCCAACAATCTTAGACAGTATTTCCTACGATGGATGGAACAAGTGATGTTTCAACATTGAAGATGTTGAATCATGAATTGGTGAAATTGGATCGCTTTGATGAAACCAATTTCTCTTGATGGAAAGACAAGATGAAATTCCTACTTACTGCACTCAAACTCTTTTGTGTCTTGGACTCGAATTTGATGCATTTTCCTACTGCAAGTGATGAAGACACTGATGAGATAAAGGCCCAAAGAAAGAAACAAGAGGAAGATGAACTGATTTGCAAATGACACATTTTCAATATTTTTTTGGATCATCTCTATGATCTCTATACATCATTGAAGTCACCGAAAGAGATTTGGAATGCTTTGGAAGCGAAGTAAAAAACTAAGAAAATAGGTACAAGTAAGTTTATCATTCAAAGTATTTTGATTATAAAATGCTTGATAATATCTCAGTTTTAGATCAAGTATATGAGTTATAGATTTTGGTCAATAAACTCCATGATTTGTCAATCAATATTCTTGAATCATTCCAAGTGAGTGCAATCATTGCGAAACTCCAACCAAGTTGGAATAAATTTAGGAAGAAGTTTTTGCATATGTCGGAAGATCTTACTTTAGAACAATTCGGACAACATCTTCAGAATAAAGAGGAAAGTCGGGTTAGAGATGTGACTAACACCGATTTAAAGTGAATGTGAACAATGTGAGCAATGTTCAAAGTGAGAGTTCGAGTAAGATCAATAAGCACTTGAAAGTGAACAAAAATGGGAGTGGTTTCAAGAATAACAACTCCAATAATCCCAACAAGGACAAGAAGAACCCAGCTTGTTTCCATTGTAGAAAGAAAGGCCATTACATTTGCGAATGTAAACTCTTAAAGAACAAGAAAAAGGATGAAGAAGGCAATGTCATTGAAACAAATGTCAATGAGGACATTGTTGCTATGGTGAGTAGCATACATATTGATATTATCACCGAAGTTCATATGGCTGTAATTGCAAATCTTTTTTATTGGTGATTCGATTCAGGTGCAACGGTGTATGTGTGCAACAACAAAGAGCAATTCCAGACTTTTGATAAGTCTTCCATAGAACAATAAGTGCTGATGGGCAACCACAATAAAGTAAAGGTTCTTGGAAAGGGCACTGTTGATGTGAAAATGAGTTTCAGCAAGATGCTGATCTTGACCAATGTTTTTCATGTACCTAATATCAAGAAGAATCTTGTCTCTGCCAATTTGTTATGTAAGAGTGATGTAAAAGCTATACTTGAATTAGACAAGTTAATCTTGTCCAAGAATTGGATATTTGTAGGAAAAGGTTATGCTATTGATAACATGTACAAATTAAGTATTATTAATAAAGAAGTTTCTGGTTGTGCTTATTTTGTTGATTTTTCATATTTGTGACATGCTAGATTAGGATATTTAAATTTCAAATACTTGAAATTTATGTTAAAGCATGGTATGATTTCATATAAGCATAATGATGAAAAGAAATGTGAAAATTGTATTCAAGCAAAGATGACAAAGAAACCTTTTTCTAAGTCAAATAGAAATTTTATTATACTTGAACTTGTACATTCTGATGTATGTGAATTGAATGATGTATTAACTAGAGGAGGTAAAAGATATTTCATTACATTCATTAATGATTTCTCTAGATTTACATATGTGTATTTAATGAGAAATAAAGATGAATCTTTTGACATGTTCAAATGTTATAAAACTGAAGTAGAAAATCAAAAGGATAGGAAAATAAAGATTCTACGAAGTGATAGAGCTGGTGAATATTTTCCTAATGATTTTTCTACATTTTGTGAGAAACATGGTATAATACACAAAAGTTCAGCCCTTTATACACCCCAACAAAATGGTTTGGCTAAAAGGAAAAATAGGATTCTTGTAGATATGGTAAATGCCATGATCTTAAGTGCAAAGGTCCCATTTTATTTATAGGGATAGGCATTGGTTACAACATGTCATGTGCACAATAGAGTACCTTTCAAGAAAATTAAAGTATCTCCATATGAGTTATGGAATTGAAGGAAACCAAACCTTGATTATATTAAAGTATGGGGGCGTTTAGCCTTTTATAGAGTGGTTGATCCAAAAAGAACAAAGTTAGAACCAAGAGTTATAGGAAGTGCATTTGTAGGTTATGCCAAAAATTCAAAAGCATATAGATTATTAGATTTAAGCTTTAATACAGTGGTGGAATCAAGAGATGTTGAGTTTATTGAGGATAAAGTTAGTAAAGATTCCATGGATCACGTCTATTTGTGTGTTGTTAGCTCTTGCATCCATATTGTGATACCCCAATTTGATTGATTGTGTGATGTGTGTGGGTGTGTGATGAGTCCCACATCAGGTATTTACTGGGTAGATCTGGGCTTTATTAACAACTGCAAGGAGCCACAATTGTGACTAGTCCTTTTGAGGTATAGCGCAGATGTGGCTAGCGCTTTTCCTTAGGTCGTTACATATGGTATCAGAGCCGGCCCGATAATCCCGTGTGGGCTTAGAGACACTACCCCACAAAGTGGGCCCTAACAAGGACGCTAAGGATTTAAGTGGGGAAGATTGTGATACCCCAATTTGATTGATTATGTGATGTGTGCGGGTGTGTAATGAGTCCCACATCGGGTATTTACTAGGTAGATCTGGGTTTTATTAACAACTACAAGGAGTCTCAATTGTGATTAGTCCTTTTGAGGTATAGCGCAGATGCGGTTAGCGCTTTTCCTTGGGTCGTTACACATATACAAGTTGATTGCACATCAAATGAATGTTAAGACAACTTTCCTAAATGGTGATCTTGATGAGGAAGTTTACATGGAACAACCTGAAGGTTTTTTTACTTCCTAGAAATGAAAAGAAAGTTTTTAAGTTAGTCAAGCCTTTGTATGACTTGAAACAAGCTCCAAAACAATGGCATGAGAAGTTTGATTCAACGATTTTGTCGGATGGCTTTATGCACAATAGTTCTGACAAATGTATGTATTCCAAATTCATAAAGGAATATGGAGTCATTGTAGCCTTTATGTGGATGTTATGCTCATATTTGGTATAAATATGAAAGGTGTATGTGAAACAAAAAAGTATCTATCTTTTGTGTTTAAAATGAAAGATTTAAACGAAGTGGATACTATTTTGGGAATCAAAATTAAAAGACATAGTGAAGGATTTTCATTGTGTCAATCTCATTACGTTGAGAAAGTGCTTCAAAGATTTGAACATCTTAATATAAAAGAAACAAATACATCTTTCGATCAGAGCATAAAGTTGGGTGAAAATACTAGAAAAGTAATTACACAGTTCAAGTATGCTAGTGCTATTGGTAGCATGATGTATTTTATGCATTATACAAGACCAGACATATCATTTTCAGTGGGCAAACTTTCTAAATTTACAAGTAATCCAAGTGTGGATCACTGGAAAGCAATTGGTAGAGTTCTTGGGTATTTAAAGAAAACTGTAAGTTTGGGACTCTTTTATTCTGAATTTCCAGCTGTGTAGGAAGGTTATTCGAATGCTAGTTGGATTACTAGTGTGAGTGATAACAAATCCACGTCTAGTTGGATATTCACTCTTGGTGGGGGTGCCATCTCTTGGGCATCAAAGAAACAAACGTGTATTTCTCACTCTACCATGGAATTAGAATTTATTGTCTTGGCGGCAGCAGGCAAGGAAGCAGAATGGCTAAGAAATATGTTGTTAGACATAGAGTTGTGGCCACAACCAATACTAGCCATTTCGATGTATTGCAATAGTGAAGCCACCTTGGGCAGAGCATACAGTAAAATGTATAATGAAAAGTCTAGACATATAAGTCTAAGACATGATTGCATAAAACAATTAATAGAATCTGGTACCATTTCAATTGTCTATGTAAGGTCAAATAGTCATTTGGCGGGCACTTTAACCAAGTCTCGAGATATGGTTGGGATAACATCCATTAGAATAGGACTAAAACTCTTATTTTAAGAAAATCACCAATATTGGGAACCCAACCTCAAATTGATTTATTCTAAAAAGGTTTAAAGGGTAACAACAAGCTATTGATACATGGTTAGTAAGAGCACTAATTTTGTGTCTCATTCAGGATGGATTAGTGCAGACTGTTACGATGAAATTGAGGATGAGTTTTACACTCTTAATGAAGTTCATAAAGTGTAAATGTCTATGTAACAGCGACATAAGAAGGAACTCCATCTTTGTGAACATAGAAGTGGTGTCGCTTTTAGCAAGAGTAAAGGGTTTTCTCTTGTAAATGTTCACTACACCGGGAAGAGCGCAATGCCATAATAGAGCTAACAACAATGGATTTCTAAATGTGTTGTGGATGTTCTCATGTGTGTGTTGTTTCTATTTTCAACACAGAAGAGTTCTGGTTTAAGCACTATGCCACCATTAACTTTGTTGATTTCTTGAGCAATTACACTAAAGGAAGGTTTAAGTTGAAAGACACATTCCATTATGCATGATAGAATATCAATCAAGTAAGACATATATTATTACAACCTAGTGGGGGATTGTTGTATATATAGGTATATACGAGGATAGGTTGTAATAATGATGATGTTTGAGTTTGAAAATATTGTTTCATAAAGTTGTTAAAGTGAAAATTCAAGTTCTGAAATTTTCAGAGTGAAAATTCAAAGTTAAGCATTTTTTATTAATCGAAGCTTTGGCTCGATCAATCAAAATGGTAAAGAAAAAATCCTGGAGTTTCTGGATGGTTTGATCTCTATTTGATTCCTGTTCAATTAATCGAAAAGAGCATTCGATCAATCGAAAGAACCTCTTGATCGATCGAAACTCAAAAGCTGAATTTTCTGCAAAAATTTTCTAGTGACTGTTCAAAAAGGTTAAAGAGGTTTCAAAGCCTTGTGAATGATTTTATGAAACATTTTAACTCTCTATACGTGTCTTTTGATGAAATATAACCCTATGGATATAAATAGAGGCTTATATTCACTTGAAAAATGCAAGAAACACAAAAAATCATGTGGTTATTCTCCAGAATTGCTATTTGTAGAACCTAACATCTTGGTTGTATCCTAGGGACAAATTTGCAATAACTCTTTAGTAACAATAGTGTGGGGGGCAAATATTGTCTACGGAAAACAATATTGTGCCTCCAAGTTATCTATTTTCTGTTTGTCTTTTGTGTTAACATTGTTCTTTCATTATTACTTTGTATAATATCCCTAACAGAAACTTGGCCTATAAAGACAAAAGAGTCTCAATCATTTAGATCAACTGTGCTTGTTACACCCTGAAAAGATTGCTGCGTGAATTTCAACTTTTTAAAAAAAAAAAAATAATAATAATAAGAGCATCTATATTGGTGGAGCCATAATTTTAACTATTTGACTCCACCAAAAGTTACTTTATTTATTTTACCTTTTTACTTTACAAAATACTCAACATTAATGATTTTATTTTAGCTTTCAATACAATAAAATAACTTAAAAAACAAAATAAAATAACATAAGCAACACAATAAAATAATAAAAAACAAACACCACAACCACCACTCTACTCCGGCAACCACAACACAACATAGAAAGAAAGAAAAAAAAAAAAAAAAAAGCACAACCCCAATCACAACCCCATCATCACCACACACCACAACCACCAACCATCACAATCACAACCCACTGCCACTGCCACAACCACAACCACAACCATAAACCACAAACTCATAGCCAAAATCCACAAAAAACTCACTGCCAAAACCAAAATCATCCACCACCACCACAACCAAAATCCACAAACCCACTGCCAAAATCATCCAAGCTGAGCTGTATAGACGACGGTCTTTATTGGGTTTGTCTGGGCAATGATATTTATTTGGGTCCATCAATAATTATTAATAATGACATAACATTCAACTAAATATCATGGATTAAGTAATTTGTCACATTAAAAAAATTAATCCGACAAGAAGTTGATATTGAATTACGAACAAGTGAACAAAAAAAAAAGTACGAACAAGTGAACAACATATTTCATATCTGCATGATTAGAGGGGGTAAAACATAGTTCGAGCACCATAAGAAATCCATCTCCCAAGGCCCATGGTAGTTTAACCCCTATGCTCGAGCCCATTCCTACATTCCTTAGTAAATGTTAGGCACTTAGGCCAACCCAAATCATCCCAAAGAAGTCCATTAGGCAATAGAAGCCCGGGTTACCCAAGTAGCCTAAACATTTGCACTTTCAACATGGGCCGATGGACCTAATGAGTTGAGGGGTTTTTTTTTTTTCCTTAGTATATATAGTAAGATAAGTGAGGAAGGATATGTGAGATTTGAGCCACATACATGAAACAACACAAAAGATACCATTACTATTTAAACTATTACTTGAATTTATTGGACTATGTAAAACCTAGTTTGTACTTAATTCGGTCTGTGGTCCAATCTAACTTGGAAGCATGATGGTTTTAACTGGGAATTGAAAGATTTTCTAAGACTTTGTATTTTGGTGATTTTGCTTCAAATTGGGGTTTATTGTTGTATTGAAAAACTGTATTATACAATCGTCCTTATATTTTTTCAATAATTATAATATAATAAAAACGTAACAACTTTGTAGATTTAGACAAATTACTGAACCACGTAATTGTTGTGTCTATGTGATTGTTTTTTCTCTTTGCTTAATTTTTTTTCTTTCTATTTTTCGTTTCTCGCATGTTTAGGAATTAGGTAATTAGGTTAAATTCCTATCAGATATGCAATGTCAAAATTGCGGCTCTTCTTTCAAGTTTCAACATTAGGATACGCCCTATCACAATTCTTTATTCTCAGTTGACTTAATTCTCTACCCACCCCAAATATAAACACACACTAATAAGTTATATACCACCACTTCTTTAATTTTCATCAAACACTTCAATTCTCTATCACCCTTTCAAAAACTCTCTGTGGCCCTCTCTTTCTTTGTTTCCATGGCAGAGAAACAATCCCACTTGAACGGAGCCTACTATGGCCTTTCAATCCCGCCACCTGCCCGAACCTACCACCGCCCTGGCCGCAGCGATGGCTGCGGCTGTGGCTGCTTTATTTGCTTCCTTCTCGAACTTATTGGCACAATTGTTGTCATTGTAGGCGTTGCGGCCCTCGTCTTCTGGCTCATCTTTCGCCCCAACAGAGTCAACTTTCACGTCACTGACGCTTCTCTTACACAGTTCGACTTCACCACCAACACCAACACGCTCAACTACAATCTCGCTCTCAACATCAATATCAGAAACCCCAACAAAGAGATTGGCATATACTATGATAACATCGAAGCTAGTGTATTCTTCGAGGACCAGAGGTTTGGTACAGAGTTTCTGACACCGTTTTATCAAGGCCACAAGAATACGACGATTCTCAGTCCTGTGTTCAGAGGGCAGCAATTGGTTTTGCTTGGGACTAGTGAGCTTTTGGTGTTCAACTCTGAGAAAAGTATAGGGGTTTATTATATAAAAGTTAGGCTCTATCTCAGGATTAGGTTTAAGTTGGGTAAGGTTAAGACTTGGCGGATTAAGCCTAAGATCAAGTGCGACTTGATGGTTCCTTTGAGTTCTAATGGAAATTCTGTGGCTGGTACATTTCAAACTACCAAGTGCCAAGTCGGTTTCTGATGATTTGAGTCTTTGATTATACAGATGATTATATGTTTATTGTTTCATTGTATTTTTGTTCTGTTTTGTTTTTCTTTTCATCAGTTTATTTTATCTTTTCTTTTGTAGTATAAAATTATAAATAAATAAAGAATGAAACTAGTTGTCTTTTCCCATTGTCCTCTATGATGATTGTGAATTGATATTTTAGTGGACTTCTTGTGTATTCAATGTTGTTCGTTTCAAAGAAAATTTAGAAAAGATTATAGTAAACTCATTCCAAACTCAGGTTTTGTCATAAGCTGATCGATTATATTACAAACAAGAGGCTAGAAGAAGTAGGTGTTGAATTGGCCAATGGTGCTGGTATATATCCCAAATTTTATTAAAATAATATTGATATTTATTAATAAAGACGTAACATACTAACATTCATCTGAATATCATGAAGTAGGTAATATGTCACATTGAACAACGTAATCAGGCAAGGCGGTAATGAGGTACAAGTGAACAATATTAATATTACATAGTCACTCATGATTAGATAATAATAATAATAATAATAATTTTTCTCAAAAAAAAAAAATAATAATAATAATACCTGAAGCACCATTCTAAATCTATCTCTCATGGGCCCAGGGCCCATGGCTGTTTTACCCCTAAGCTCGAGCCCACTGCTACATTTCTTGGTAAGCGTTTTACCAACATGCCCCCAAATCATCCCTAATAAGTTCAATGGGCAATAGAAGCCTGGGTTAACTAGGAAGCCTAAACATTTGCCCTTTCAACATGGGCTGATGGACCCAATGAGGTGGCATTCAAATTATAGATATAAAACATCACAAAAGATATGATTAACAATAGGTTATTACTTTTTTTTTTTTTTTAGAAGGAAACAATAGGTTATTACTTGAATTCCAATGAATTGAGTATTTAACAATGTAACTTATGAGATATGTCATATTACAATTGCGGATTGGGAATAGTAACCCTTATGTAAAGGGAAAAAAAGTTGTCCTATATCCTTCGGACCCAACAACAAAAAATTCCTCCATCTCGAAATAGTGATGAGATGATGAAATTAAATATGTGAAAATTTTAATTAAAAAAAATGAAGTTTTTCCTTTAATTTTTTATATTATCCTTTAAAAAAAAATCTTATTAAAAGCATCTCTAGGTGGCACGGGGAAGTACTCTTTGGAGAAAAAAAAAAAAAAGGAGCAAGACGAAGGAAGATATATTAAAAATATCAAAATATTTTTATAATTTTATTAATAATAATTTCATTTAAAATTATATCTTATATAGTGGAACCGACTTAGCAATCTAGCTAGTACAGTAAGTCAATTTAGTCATGAGCTTGTACTTATACTTGTGCCTATACCTACCATTCCACGCCTCAAAATTGCCATTCTCAATTTTTGCATACAAAGCGTACATAGGGATGGCAATGGGGCAAGGCGGGTCCGAAATATGGGGTCTTTGTCTCCACCTCGCATGGTTTTTTCTTATCACATCCTTGCCCCCGCCCTACATGACAGTAAAAATTTTCTTGTCGCATCCCCGCCCCTTGGAGTCCTACGAAACCCCACCCCACCTCGTAAAACTCAACTTCTTGTTAATTTGCCCACAATTATTGCATTTGTTTTTAATAAAACCTATTTTGTTAATAAAAATATACTTGAAATTAAAAATAAATTTATCCTATCAAATCAAACTAATTTTTAGCAAAAATTGAATAATATTATTAAAGTGTTTAACAAGACAATATCACAACAAAAACAAAAATTTCATAATACAAAATCAATAATTCAATAGTATATAAATTTGTTTATAATAAAGACAAAAGAAAATGTTAAAATTGATACCTTATTTCCAACCTTACTAGAGAAAAAAAAAAGGGGGTAGAAATCCTTGTTGGGTAGAATAAAATAAGTAGATGATATGTTTTTTTAAATAGTAGGGTTTTTGGGTATGAAAATTTTATAATTTAACCTTTATCAATGCGAGGCGAGTTGGATCCAAAAAGTCTAAACCCATCTCCGCCCTACCCCAAGATACGGGACTAAAATCTCGCCCCATCCCCGCCCCACCACCTTTGTGATGCGGGGAAACACGCATTGGGCGAAGCGGGGGAGGGGCGCCCCCTCTTTATTTAATTATATGGATTCAGAATTTTCATAAATGTATTTTGCAATTATATTTGTGTCTTCTTCCCCCAACTTACACTAGTCGTCTTATGATTTCACAAAATACCACCCTCAATCATTTCAAAAAATGACACTCTGATTCATGAGGTTTGTATAACTACAACAAATAAATATACTTATCCTCTATCGCTTTCTTAATGGAAAATTGTGATTTTAGAAACATATTATTACCTAAGTAATGAGCAAAATGACATTCTTTGTTAAGGTTGTACAAATAACTATATATAATAATTCATTTTGGGAAAGTTTTTATAAGGAATTGAAAAAATTGTCAAAACAGTTCATTACTTTAATTTTTTTTTTCATAAAAAATTTCCTAAAATAATGTACTAATATATACCCTAAGTGTACATGTTAGTAAAACCTTATATATATATATATATAATGAAATATTCCGTTAGAAAATCAACTGTTTGAGAAAACATGGTTTATCTCTTGCATTTAGAAAGACGTAAAGGGTGTGACTGCCAGCTTTTAAAACGCTTAGGGGGAGATATCATTTCGTGAAACCTTAAAAGAGGCCCATTTCTAACTTGCATCTGTCCACCAAAATGTTGGATCTCAAGCATGTGGTTGGTTCCACCTCTTAGCTTTTGAGCTACTATGTATGTTTTCACAGCAAGGGTAGACTTTTTTCTTCTAGTTATAATGTTCCCCCTTAGTGGTTTTGATCCTTTGGAGGTGGGTTCTTAGATTGCACACAATTTTTTTTTTTTTTTAATTTTTATTGTTTTCCGATTTTATTGTTGTCTCCCCTCATATATTTGGATAGACTTGGCTTGTGATTTTTTTTTTTTTTTTCTCTGAGAGTCTAGCCAGCAGCAAGGTTTTCAGACCCGGACCGTTCATTGAACCGTAAAAGAGAGAGGTTCAAGGTTTTTGAGGTTGAACCGAGGTCGAACCGTGATCGAACCGTGATGACATCATAATTAATTTAATAATTATTTTAAATATATATAAAACCTTAAATTAATAAAAAAAATAGAAAAATTAACTAAAATAATCCAAAACAAATATAGATAGTATTTTTTATAACATAACTTTCATAATACAAATAAAAATTATTAAATTCTAAAAAAACATAAATAGCTATTGAGTTTTTAAATTATTTTTAAGTCATGACAAAGCATACTTTAGTACCCAATAATTTTTATTTTATGAAACCCAATAAAATAGTTAAGAGACAAATTACTTTATTTACTCATGACCAAGCCCATTTGACCGTGGATCTTTTTTTTTTTCAAGCCCATTTGAATAATCATTGTTCACCATTTATCAAGAATTAAGAAAAAAAAATATCAAAAGTTAGATATCACTCCATGCATTTATTGTTAAAGTTAAATAAATAACAAAACCCAAGGAGAAGTGCTTGACAGCAGGCAAGCAATATTGTGACAGCAAATAACTGAAGTAAGCACGCAGCAGCAAAGAAGTCTCCGGAAACAGTGAAAATCTACAATATTTTTAGCAATATTTTCACAATAAAATTTATATAAAAAATTATTACTAGTTCTAATTTAAATCCACCGTTAAAATTATTTTTTTACTTACCAATATTAACTAATAACAACCTATTACTTAAGATTTATTGTGAAATATTGTGAAAATATTATAGTACCATTTAATAATACTATTATTCTTTTTACTTTCTTTCCGTCCATATGTTTCTTTTCCTTTTCTTTTACTTGTTTTTTTCTCTTGTTTTTTTTCATCCACACACGTATCCCCATCCCCACTGACCCACTCCTCTCAAGTCTCATCATGATTTTATTTTTCTAGACTCTTCCTCCACTCTCCACAGCGTCCTCTCTGCTTTTATTTTTCTTTTTTCATCTCTAGCTCTCTCTGTCTCATTCTCTTTCTCTTATACTCTCACCCTATCACACACACATTACCGGAGGAGAACAAAGCCGGAATTTAAAGCTTGATTTGCCCAAGAGAAGAGTTTTTGATTTTGAAGAGAGGGAGCTGCGTGATGTACTCTGAAGAGAGAAGAAAAAGAAACATAAAGAAATGTTGTGTTTCTCTGGAGATTTCAGTGGCAGTGTTTATGAAAACATGATCTACTTCCAGCAGTTGTGTTTTTTTTCTTCTGTTTTTCTGTGTGTTTTTTTTTTTTTTTAAGCTGCAGATTCAAAGGGATGCAGGGAACCGTGAGAAGCGGTTTGATCACGGTTCTCAAAACCGTGAGGTCCGACCGCGGTTCACACGGGTCCCTGCTTTTGTCCTCTAGAACGGTTCTTGATGCTAAAAGAACCGCAAAAATGAGCGGTTCGAGGTTTTTCCGGTCGGACCGTACGGTCCGGTCCGGGTTTCATAACCATAATAAGCCTCTCCCAACATATGTACGTGATTCTTATAATTCTCGTCTTTTACATCTAGTTATTTTCATTTTAGCAACAAAATATTGTTGTTCACTCTCTTAGAAGGGGAAAAAAAAAATCAACCATGGTAGAATTTTTGGGCATGGAACTAGGGGCGGAACTTCCCTTGGACTCCCCCCCCCCCCCTAATTTTTTTTTTAAAATATTTTATATATATATATATATATATATATGTGTGTATTAATTTTAGCAATTTTGTTCTATAAAATTACATTTTATTTCCCTTTAACAATATCATTGATTCTTTTAAGAGTAATGCTATATTCACAATTTTTTTTATAACATTTTTACAAACCTTTTTGGTAGCAAATTCTTATTGGTTCGTATATTGGCACATCACTCACATCATTTTTCTACTTACCAGTAACCACTTATCTGGTAACCACTTATTACATAAGTAATTTATAAAAAAAACTTGTAGCTCTAGCATTTTCCTCATTTTAGTGACCATAGCATTTTCCTCAATTAATTAATTTTATCCAAAATAAATAACCCTGCCCTTTAGAAAATTCTAAACAAAAATAATTTTGTTCTTACCTACAAAAATAGCAGAATTAAAAGTTGAAATCACTGCACATAACCAACAGTAAAACTATCCCCTAACTCAAAGTTCTGGCTCTGTCCCTGCATGGAACTGAATGACAAAACTTAACATAGCCATTATAGAAGAAACTGGTGTCTCCTTTTTTGGTAAATACTCTTGTAGTTGATTAAAAAATTTGAGGTTTAATTTTATCCACAACTACACTAATAATTAATTGATATTTTTGTCAAATGATAAAGGACACTCATTAAAACTGGATACCATAAGTTGTAAATGTCTCTAAAAAAAATCAATTAAATTTAATAAGATGATTGTATTGGTCAATAAATTACATAATTAAAATTAATTATTCCCTGGAAATATAGCATTGGTCAGCAGTACATTCATGTATTTAAATTTAATTAAGAAACTTAATACTTTTTATAAAAATAAAAAAAAATAAAAATAAAAAGTACCTAGGGACTGAGGTATTCAAGTTTTTACTGTGCAGACGTGCAGGCAGATGAACAAAGGAGGTATTATTATTATTATTTCTCTGTTTTTAGTCCGAAGAATTAGGAATTCAATGGCTCATTACTGCAGATACATGGGTGAGAGAGTACGAATATTGTAAGCCCTGAGTCATAACTTCTTTTATTTTCTCTTTGTAATGGCAAAACTTATGATAATAACTTGCAGGAATCAGAGTCTTTTATCACATCACATCACATACTTCAACAATACGACAACGTAAGGCTTGCAGATTTCCTGACGCCTTTGCATGCATTACTTTTACAGCCATGCATGCACGATACAAATCTAAACCTTTCACCTGGATTATTAATTCATTAATGATGCAGCAGATTGGAAATGACACCAAAATAAATGAGGTAAGATTTCAGGTCGAGTAGTACTAAGCTCAAATCAATCCTACCAATAAGTCTATGGAAAAGAAAACTTCACGCAAGTTTTCATACCCTCCCATTTGTTATTGAGTTTTGATCGGTCCAGTCGCGTGGGTGAAGTGACAATGTTATGTAAGGAAGGATGAGAAAAATTCGGTGCCTTAGCACAACTGCAAATCTTAAGCTAATAAATACATATTTTTTCCGCTAAACTAACTAATAGATGCATATTATCTTTCATTTCTTCTCGTAAAATATATACGTGTTATATCCCTTACAATATAGAAGACATGTATATGAAAGAAAAAGTATAGACCGAATGAATAAAATAAATTTTAATATTGAAAAACAAAATTGTTGAGGGTGTTGGAGGTTTCTTAGTACTCCGCAAAATTGGGACGACAATATGACAGAGTAAAGTTAAATCATAAGTGCCCTATCTCCTCTTAAACCTATGCAAACCGATAGCGGGATAGGTCATGTTCACGACGGGTAAGAAATGTTATATTCATCCTAATAAGATGGCTTGCTTTGATAAGATAAAGATGATACATAAAGTGAAATGGCAATTGCAAGAGTACTACAAAAGAAGTAGAGACAAGTGTATGGAACATAGTGGTAATAGAATATGTATAAAAATATACATTATAACTAGGATATGTATAGAATTAGATTCTGTTTATAAGTAAAATATATATTAAATAAAATATGTATATATACATTTGAGGCAAACAAATCTCATTTCTACCCCATCAGGCATTAGAGGTGGAGAAAATCTGAATAGAATAGAGCGAGATAAGGCAGATCTTTTTTACCACCCCTATTGCAAAATACCCTAGTGTACAAGAATATTTTTTTCTATAGGTTCTTTTGAGAGAGAGAGAGAGAGGTTGTCAAAATGGAATTCATAAAACTAAAAACTAGTCTCTATAGTACAGTAAAAGTGTAAAACAACATTAGAAACATCGCAATAGTGCAACATGAGTTAGTGAGAAATGAGTTCAATGCAAATACAAATCATGAATTGTCTTTTAATTTTATTTTAAGGAAGGACATCGATTAAATGGTTTTTTATTTTATTTATAAATTTATGATTGTAATTATATGTTAATTTTTGGTGACTTCATTTGAAATCTAATGGTATACTAATAAATTCTATAAAATATAAAAAATGTTAATAATTAGTAAGTTATTCGTGTCAGTACTCAATAAACATGTTGACCAAACCATATAACTTATTTTTCGTGTCAACCCTAATACGACCCATATATTAAATATAATATACATACAAGTTGTGTTGTGTTAATTTGTTTAATAGAGAATATCAAGTTGGGATTGAAAAATCTTAACACAATTAATAAACGTATTATATACGTGCCATATTCGTGTCTATCGGTATAGTTGAATGGTATTATTCAGTCAACATAACCTTAAAACTGAATTGTCACAGTTGAGAGTTGTTGCAAAACAAAGTCATCAATCTTTCTCCTACCATCGGACATAAGGTCCGCAAAGCCATCTTTGACCATTCTCTTTCTTTTCTTTTCTAAGAAAATTTGACCATCAAAAAAAAAAAAAAAAAAATTTAGAAGAATTTGACCATTCAATTGAGATGCACAAACAGTGCCATTCGACCCAAAAAAGTCCGTCAATAATAGTTATTTATTAGTTTTCTTTTTCTTTTATACAAAGAAGAGTTGTGTACTCATGTATTTTTGTTATAATATGCCGATCATAGTTATCTCTTACCGGACCCTTATCCAATACTTGAAGAAGGGGCTAGCAAGTCCACAAACAAATTTTAATGTGGCCAATATATATATTATTATTAGCATAGTGTCATTTTGTGATGTGACCACAAGAAACTTGGCCAATAAAGGCAAAAGAGTCTCAATCATTCAGGTCAACCGTGCTTCTTACGCCCTGAAAAGATTGCCGCGTGATTTCATCTTTTTAAATAACACAGTAGTAATAATAATAATAAATTTGGCCCTTAATTAGAATTCTATTTAAGCTCGGAATTTAAATTTATGTCCACCAATCAGGAACCTAGATGTGATTTGTGCGGTAATTAGTCCCACATATTAAATTTCAACAAAGTATCTATGATCTAATCTAAACAAATTCCCCCACAAAATTAACCCTAATAAGGATGGTAAATTGCATTTACTCACACAATTTTGCTTTCCAGCTATGCTTTTGTACGAGAAACAGTAGTAGAAATAAATGTTTGCACTGTATAGTTCCCCTACTTTCCCTGGTTGAAGGGGCACAGTGACAACAGAAACACCATTAAAAACGAAAGAGAAATGAGAAACAGTTCAGCTCTAGGTACGTGGGCGGTGGCAATATCACATCATAGTAGGTGCTAACTGCTAAGTAGTAAGTACACACTGCAGTAATCATGTGACAGGATTATACAAATTTTTAGACAACATTTATGTTCCGCTATTTTTTTTTTTTTTTGAATACGAGTATATTTAATTTGAGTACAGCAATCCATAATTACTCAATTAAATTGCCTCGAGAGGGGTGGCCTGCTGGTTGGGATCTATAATTCAGATTTGTGGTCTTTAATTTGAGCCCGAGCAAGTACCTGAAGTGAGTATTATTGTTACAAAGTTCTTGATTCCCAGCTCTTTTGAAATGTCAAACTGAGTTTTGTAGTCATTTTAGATCACGATAATTATAACTTAATCTAATATTTTTTTGTGAGAATGTTCCTATAATCACGTCTAGAAGGTGAGTCACAATACTCATCCCGTCCCTCCTTTTTCTAATAAAAATAAAAATAATAAAAAAATATTAATTAATTAAATTCATTCATCAGCCTCATCTATATGCCTTACGTTGTTCCATAATAAATTCCCAAATTTGTTTCAACGTTAAACGGCGCATTAAATTAGAATAAAAACAATACTTTTTTTTTTTTTTTTTGAGATGTAGTGAACCTGTTTAGCAAAGAAAAAAAATTAAGTGGAGAACCAATAATAAATAGTTAATAAATCACATATCAATCAGCTTTATTAACATCTATTTGAACGGATTATCATGTATTATTATCACGTCAATTTCTTGAACTTCTATAATTAAATTGGTGATAAATTTGGAAGCAAACAAACAAGAAAAGATGGTGACACGCTCGTAGGTCGTAGCATTTTTATTTTTGTAATCATTAATATAATTTAGTGCAATTAATATCAATTAAATTAAAAATTAGTCACTTTATTAATGTATGCCCGGCATGTAAAAGTAAAATTCATTATTCATTATTAACCAGTCAAAATCCAATTTAGTAGAGACTACCGAGGCGTGTTGTGTCGATTCAAATCAAGTAATCAACAGTAACAGAGAAACGAACCAATGGAGAAACGAGAAATGAAAGCCATTTCTATGGCCTACGAATACATCTGAAAAGGCACAACTTTTTTTTTTCTTTTTCTTTTTCCTTCTTCTTCTTCTTCTTCTTCCGAATTTACTTTACAAAACTGTTCAACAAGTTCCATTGGCCAAAGTATACCAAAAAGTATTCAAACGTTGCCGTTTACATAACTATGCTAACAAAGGGCACCATGTCCGACTCACCACGAGCTGGAGAAGCCAAAGGAGTGTAGTAAGGTGGCGAAGCACAAGGAGTAGAAAACGGCGTCGTTGCTTCCTCATCAACCTCAATCATCACCGCAGCTTGAAACGACGTCGTGTCAACCCCAGTGCGCTTTTCCTTCTTTGTAGAAACGGCTTTCTCAGAAGAAGAACAATTCTCAGAGTCCACACCTTCTCTATCTTCCTCCTTTATCGTGAACAAGACCCTCGACGACCCGTACAGTTCTTGCCACTTCAAAATGTCATCGGCCTCCGTCGTTTCATCGCTTTGTGGCGGAGGCGAAGCATTAGGAAGAGGAGGAGGAGGAGGTGGGGTTCCCTGGGGTTCGATGCGAGACTGGTTTTTCCAGCAGAAAAAGTAGAGGAGCTCTTTGGTGGAGGGGCTGTAGAACGAGTTTCCGGCGCGGTTTTGTCGCCGGAGTCTTCTCCGGCGACGGAGCACGCAGATAAGCTCGGCGAGTAGAACTACAAGAGTGACTGCAAACACTACAGTGAGTGCTGTGCCAAGCTTGTGCAGAGCCACCATTTCTGTATTAGAGAGAGAAAAGAAAAGGGTTTGGTTTTTCTTTAACTTTCTTTTGCTCTTTGTGGTTTTTGTGTTTGGCTTTAAGGGATTGGTAACCGGTAAGTGACCGGGAAGCTCGAGGTATTGGAAAGGAGTATGAGGGTTAAGGGAGTAGCTGGGTTTAGCAGGTTGCCGGTGGTGGAAACGAATAGTAAGTCATAAAGACACAAACAAAAGTGTAAGACTTCAAAGTTAAGGCTTGCCTAGGTTATGGCTACAGAGTTTCTTTGGAAGAAAATTTATTTATGTTCTGCCTCTCTCTCTTTCTAGGAAATGTAGGTGGAAAAGTTGTGGCTAAGAACTCATACGTAAGCTATAGAGTTAATGATGACGTGGACGTCGAGGAAATGAACTGTGATGAAATGGACGTGCAATTAAATCTTGAATCAGATAGTAGGTATAATAAAGACTAGTATAAAGCAATTGGTAATTAATATTGGTTATATGGAAAGCGCATTCCCATCAAAGCCTCTATAAGTGCTAAATTTCTATTTTTAGCCTATGAAACTATAAAATGTTGCTCCACTAGAGGTGTTATATCTTAAAAAATTTGTAATCTTATTACGGTGCGCTATCATTTTTAAAAGTACACTGTAGAAAGGTACTATCATTTTTTTAATATTTTTCTCTCTCTCTTCAAACTATCACTATCATTCTCACTCTCAGTCTCTCATACCGTGGGTTGAAGTTGGTTGAGGCCGTGGGTTAAGGTTGGTTGTGTCGGTGGGTTGAGGCCATTGGTTGTGGTGGTTAGGTTGCTGGGTGGTGGTCATCGGAAAGGTTGGGGTGGGTTTTGGCTGCGGTTTTGTGGTTGGTTCAGATTGGGGTTGAAGTTCAGATCGGGGTTGTTCGGGCGGTGGATTTTGTGTCGATTTTGTGGTGGGTTTTGGTTGTGGTTTGTGCTATGGGTTTTTTGTTTTTTGGTGGTTGGGGGTTGAGGTTGTGGTTGGTGGTAGTGGTTGTGGCTGTAGTTAGAGGTGATGAGCTTCAAAAACTCAGGGCATGGAGGTTTTGAGAGCAAATATCAAAGAGAGGGAGAAGCTTCTCGGTTTGTGCCGTGGGGTTTTTTTTTTTTTTTTTTGAGGTTGGGGTTGAGGTTGTGGTTGGTGGTGGTAGTTGTGGCTGTGGCTGTGGCTGTGGCTGTGGTTAGAGGTGATGAGCTTGAAAAGCTCAGGCCATGGAGGTTTTGAGAGCAAATATCAGAGAGAGGGAGAAACTTCTAAACCGGGTTGAGAAAGATGGAAAAACAATGGGAGAGAGAGACAGAGGGAGAGTGAGAAATAATAATAATAATAAATGAATAAATAATAATAATGAAAGAATATTTAAATGAAGTGTTAAAAAAATAGAAGTTTTGATGTAAGGGATATTGTAAAGTGGTGTGCTATATTTTATAAAGTTGGTTTTTGAGATGGTAAATGCTAAATTCTTTAGAAACTTTGATGGGAATGCTCTAAGTACTTTAAGAAAAAAAATATGTGTATATCACCGCATACTCTTGGTGCGACGGTCACTTCACAAGTATAAATACTTGTAGAGTGTAGAAGGAATGGCTAGAATTCAAGTTTTTAGGTGGGAGTTTCACACACATATACACTTAAATTAAGTTAGAGTATAATTTTTATCTTGTATAAAAAAAATTAAAAAAAAAAAAAATGGTGTACAGCCTTTAAATTCTAATGTGAGCTCCCTTAGAGCATACATTAATCATCTGTTTTAGGAAATTTGTATAAGAAAATGAAAAAGTGACTAACTAGGTGTGAGTTTGGATGTTGCTGAAAACTGAAAGTTTAATGCGTTTGGCCTTTTTTTGTGGGTTCCATAAACAGTGTACAAAACCCACAAGTATGGAATTCAGCAAATTTTAAGTTAAAACTGGGTCTCACTGCACTATTCACACATTTAAAAATTATTTCATTATAATGTTTTCAGTTTTTAGTAATAAGTGGTATCCAAACAGATCCTAGGTTAGCAAAACCGTTCTAATATTGGTTATATATTTAATACCTAAAGATGATGGAGGTGGAAGGTTCAAGCTCTTCACTAGTTTCCTAACATGTACTTGTTTAATTTTTGTTCGATTGAATGGTTATGAATCTTATGATGGAGGAAGAGATCGTCTAGGGTTCTTGTCTTTGATTAGGGATGGACAAATGAGGTAAACAAATGATCGAAGCATGTAAGCCAACAACGTAAGCGACCCAATGTATGATCATGACGATCGAATGACATCAAAGATAAGGATGACCTCTCGAATAAAAAATAAAAATGACATCAAAGATAAGGATGACCTCTCGAATGAGAAAATGTGATCCATAAAAATATGGGGTTTATATCTATAAGAACAGGGGTACCAAGATTGAGACCTACACCACGATTATAGATGCTTCTCTAGAGTTTTCTTGTGAGGAGTCAACTAACAACCTCCTCAACCATGATTCATGTAAGGATCGAAGCAAATGAGTGAAACACACCAACACAAGACCTATAAATCCCCATCATCTCTCGTGGAGGAAGGTATGGAAATTTTAGTCCTTAATTAACATCCAATTTTATACCTCTCTAGAAAGGTGAGTACTGTTTTAGGTATCAAAGTGTTTAGGCTAGTATCACATTGATATCACCCTAACCTTCATATTTATTTGTCTGTGTCACTAGGAGGACTATTGTGCAATCATAAAATCATCAGGTTGATTTGGTACTATAATTTATTTGAACTACCAACAGGAATTAAAAAAAAAAAAAAATCGTGCATAATCAATTTTTATTTATAATTTGGATCCATGAACCCATGAAGTTTTTTACCAAGATTAATTTGTTGGGGTTTTTGAAAATGTTTCTTTAACTGAACTTCATTATCAAGACTATTTCAATTTTTCTAGTGAACATTAATATCATAATTTTCCCATCTTTCCAAACAAAAGTACTAAAGAGAAATAATATATAGGGCAACCTTATGTGCTTTATTAGTATGCGTAGACTTCAAAATTCAAATATGTCATTATAGTCTAGTCTATGTGGAAAGTAGGCGTGTAGGACTAATCCAAATCAAAAACAGGAGACTTATTATTTTTTAAATGTCATTTTAGTTTAAGTGACAATAATAATTTTAATTTGTTCCTACGGTGAACAACTCAGAAAAAATGACCGTGCATAATTAAGTCTAGGAAATGAGACCGAGATGAGATCAACTCATACAAAGCAACTGTATATGTATCCATCGCAATCAATCATTATTTGTAACTGTCTATATAACAATGTGTATTGGGTCTATCTAGTAAAATTTAGATGCAACTCTTATTTAACATGTTAAATTAATTGTGGCGTGGGCTTTTAATAAGCCCTGTTCAATTCCTGCTTTTGGGCTCTTAATTGTGGGTTTTGAACACTAAATTTCATTTGGATCGCACATTTGTAAACTAGTTTTCACTGATGCCCAACATAATTAGTAAAATACGTGTACTGTATTGTATATTAGGGAGAGATGTTAGCTTTTGGGTTTTTATTGTATTGTAAGGTTATGTTTGGTAACAGTTTTTATTTTCTATTTTCAAAAACTTGTTTATATGAATAGAAAGAAAAAACAATTTTCTTGTATTTTTGAAATCAAAAACATTTTTGGTTAGTTGAAATAAAATTTTTTTTTTTTGGGTAATTTTAATGATGCTGAAACAAGATTATATACTTTTTATAAAAGGAAAATGCAAATTATTATTCATATTTAAAATGTAGCACGTATGGTGATTACAAATTTACAAAGAAGCTACTAGTATATGTTACATGGTTTATACTCTGTGCACAAAGCTATATTGCATCAGTTTTCAATGGACATTGCACAAAGCTTTTGGCGATGCACGTGACAGCACAACCAATTTTGACATTAAAAGTAGAAAAATTATTAGTTTACATTTTACTGTTTAGAGTTACAATCAATATAATAATGTGTGTTGGATCTAGAGTAATTTTTAGGTACTTTCGGAGCACGGAGAATGATGCTCATTCCTCTCACATTCATGATGAGGTCCACTCATTAAATTCATAGTAGGGTCTAACATGAATATGAAAGAATGGAGAACTATTTCTTCGTATTCTTCTTAGAGTACCTAAGAATTTTCTCTGGGTTTATCACATAAAATTTAGATGCAAATCTAATTTTAACATGTTAAATTAATTGTGGGCGTGGACTTTTAATAAGCCCTATTCAACTCTTTTTGGCTTTTAATTGTGGGTTTTGAACTCTAAAAACTCAACAAGAAAGAAAAAAAAAAAAAAAAAAAAAGTATCTATTGCAATCAATCATTATGTGTAATTATCCATATAAAAATGTGTGCTGGGTCTATTACATAAAATTTAGATGCATATCTAATTTTATCATGTTAAATTAATTGTGGGCGTGGGCTTTTAATAAGCCCTATTCAACTCCTTTTGGGCTTTTAATTGTGGGTTTTGAACTCTAAAAATAATATGGTAATAAAACTAGATAATATTTATTTCATTTTATTTTTTTAAAAAAATTTTAAACACATTAGACTCATCACATAAAAAATAAAATAAAATTCAGTCTTTAATTCTTTTTGAGAATCAATTTTCATTTTTTATGATTTTTTTTTTTTTTGGTTGAAAGTCTTCTATGAAATTTGATTTACCACATTATTAGTTCATCAAGTGTTTTATGGATTGGCAGCGTTTTGATTCTTTGATATTTGTGAGTTGCTACATTCGTATTTGTGAGATTACTATGGTAGTGCTGTAGCTTTTGTGTTCGGTGAGAATTTGCTTTGTAGATCTCTCTTTGATATACGTGGGTAGAACCTAGCATGAGATACCATAGAAGATGCGGTGGTTAATAATGAGAGAGATGCCACTAATCATGTACAATAGCTTTCTAGTGAAGAGTAAAGTTAAGATCATGTGGACATATTAATATAATTCATGTTTTTTATGTCATTCTCAATTTTAGTATTTGCTACAAGCAATATCATACACAAAGAACAACTCCATTTAGACGGATAAAAATTTTGAAATACATTTGAGACCTAAAAATCTTAATAGCAGAGTTACAGAACTCCTTCACTACATGCTATTTGCAAAACAGAGTTGTATACATTACATATGTTCATCAAAATAAAGCCATCAACTGACTCTTTCATTCCCTAGAACCAAAATTGCATTTGGAATTGGCCAATTGATGAATCTCCCCAAAGACTACACATCTTGCATATAAAATAGCTTATCATTACACTTCAAAGTTTCAAACTGTTATTTACTTATTTTCACAAACAATTTTTATGCATTTTCAAATCAAAAATAAAATAAAACAAAATAAAGAACTACTGCCAATCCCAAACTGCAATACAAAGGGATTATATTAAACCCAAACCACGATAGGAATGGGTAATGGGTGAAGTTTAGAAAACCAAACAAAATTGTTAAATTCATGCGTTTTTCCCTACATTGTTGTATATAATCTTAAACTCAAACCAAATTGTTAAATTCCAATGAAGTTGATTTTTTGCAAAGAAATCAAGCAAAAAAATTCCAATGAAGCTTCTTTGAAAAGGATGACCTTTGGCAAAGAAATCAAGGATAGGGGAAAAAAGATCATAATACTATTGGTGCACTACGGTGGAGAGGTAACTTGAGCATCACTGGTGGCTTATTGTGAGAGAGAGAGATTTTGAAATTTTTGAATGGGGGTAAGCATGAAGAAGAGGAGAGAGGAGAAATTGAAAGACCAAAGAGAAATGAGAGCTCACACAAATTGCTGACATGTCTAAATGAGGTGTCCAATTTTTGAGCATTAGATCAATTCAATGGCTAGGATTAAAGTAATTGCAAACAGTGCAACACCTAACATGTTAAATTAATTGTGGGTGTGGGCTTTTAATAAGCCCTATTCAACTCCTTCTTTTGGGCTTTTAATTGTGGGTTTTGAACTCTAATTTTAGGTTTAGATCTCACACATTTTTGAGGAGAAATATGCATGCATATACATATGATTCATAAGATAATGATTATTGTCATACATCTCAACAATCAAGCCATATGTTTGTAAACTAGTTCTTCACTTATTTCCAACATAATTAGTAAATTAAGTGTACTATATAGTATATTAGAGAGAGATGTAGATTTAAACCTTGAATGCTTCCTTTAAAAACACTACAAGATACATATTGAGTTATAAGGCTCTTAGAAATATTTACCATATTATAATTATACAAAAACTTCAATGTAACTTAACTTCAATACTTTTCTGTGTGTGTGTTTTAAAAATACTTAGTATTCTCAAAAGAAAAAATAGTGGGTTAATCCCACATTGGAAAATGAGTGTGAGTAAAAAAGGTTTAAAGCTTGTACTATGTATTTAAGAGTTAGGCCATTTTGGATTTATACTACTGTAGTTTCTTTTAAAAAACCTTCTCTCTTCTTTGAAAAAAAAAAACTTCGATACTTTTCTAATAATATTTACCATATTATAATTATACAAAAACTTCAGTGTAACTTAACTTTGATACGTTTCTATAGTATAATTCTTATTTTGTTAAGGTGTGTTATTATACATGACAATGAATTTATCAAATTTAATATTTTTAATTACAAAAACATCAACATTTTCATATTTTCATTGTAATGTCGAATTTTTTTATCTAGTAAGATTTTTCTATAGTTTGAGTGATTAGATCTTACTGCCATATATATAGTGTATGTGTGATAATTGTAAAAATAAAACATAAATTGTAGAACTGAATGATTGCAACTTAGTTTGTTATTAAAATTGTTCTTCACCTTTTCCCTAGTATTCTTTCATTTTATGACAATAATGGTTAAATACCTAATTTAATAATTTTTTATTCATTTAAGCTTGTATGATTTTTTATTATTATTTTAAGAATAACTTGTGTGGACAATTGATAGTTTACCATGATATTAAAGAGCTTTTGTGTTTACTCTACCTCCTATCTAAAAATTTAATGTTAAAATAATTGTTAACTTTTGGGTTTAGAGCATTCACACCAGCTTTTGAAAAAAAATTCCATCCATTTTACAATAAAAACCTATTTTTTCTATTTTACACAACTATTTTTCAAAACACCCACATCAGGCAATTTATTTTACACTACATTTCATTAAAATACTATTTTTTTACCCTTTTTTTTTATTATTCTCTTAACTTATATCTCTCTCTTCCTCAACCAAAAACCATGGCCCCATAAACCAAAATTTCCAGTAGGAAGCAACAACAAAACAAAATATTAGTATCCAATAAAGATCAAAAATTTCTTAGAAAACAAACATAAGCTAAAAATATCAAAGCAAAACTATAAAAACCCATAAACTTGATAAAATCAAATTATGATTCTACTACTACTAGTAGCCAAACTTATCATTGATCCTCAACAAACCCACCAACTTCTCAAATATCAAATATTCATACCCAAATCTAAACCAAAATAGATACCCAAATCAAATCATTGATCTCACCCAAACTTATGACATGGACATTTTCTTTCAAATCAACCTTCTTCTGCTCCAATCACTCAATAAAATCCCCATCCAAATTAACCTTTCTCTACTCCAATCACTCAAAAAAAAAAAAAAAAAAAAAACAAAACAAAAATCAAAAACCCATTTCTTCCCTCACAACGAGACCCTAACTCCAACTTTAGCCACAACAACAATTTGCACGATCACAAAAAGTTTATCTCAACGGATCAACAACATCAGCATGAAACACAAAATGCCATGGAGAAAATCAAAGAATCCTGCTTTGTTCTTCTAAAGGTAATTCACAACAATCAAAAGAAACCAATCTAGGTATAGGGAGGGATGGGCATAGAGTGATTGTTGTTTAGAGAGAGAGAGAGAGAGATGAAAAAAGAAGAGATTAGAGAGTGATGGGTGAGAGCTTATATGGGAGAGAACGAAGATGAGAGAGAAGAGAACGAGAGACATTGGTTTGCAAGAGAGAGAAAAAGCAAGTGAATAAAAGTTGTGAGAATAATATAAAAATAAGATATTAATAAAATAATGGTTTAGATAGCTACAATAGCTGTGTAAATATACACAGTTACTATAACTAATTTATATATTTACACACTTTTACACCGGCTAATGTGGGTTAGTTTTAAGTCATATTGTGTAAAATTTTCCACTTTTTATATTTTTGTTTAACTAATGCAATTGCTCTTAGTGGTAGTTTGTAACCACCCACCCCAAAAAGAAAGTAATCTTTCCATGGTCAAAGGAAAATAGTGTTTTTTTATTTTAATGGAAAGGGAAAATAAAGTTAAGTAGTATGAAATTAGCAAATCTGAGAACACAAATAATTGAAAGCACGTGCAATTTCAAGAAAATGAAAGAAAGCTTGAAGACTTAATAAAAGAAATGTAGAATTCACCATACATTAGAGAAACTAGCAAGTTGCTTGCGCAATGCATAAAAAATGCTATAAGCTTTTATATAAGATGGTTTTGGAAAATGTTATACATATATTATAATACAAACGCTAGATATTTTCATTGCTAAAATCACTATTATAACTAAAACTTCAAAGCAAGTAGGAATATTTTGTTCCCAACCACCTATTTTAAATTAATATAATAAGATATAATTATCCTAAAACCTGGTCCAAAAACTTGTTCTTAACCCACAATCCATCTTCAATACACATATTACAATAAACTAATTACTGAGTATAGGCACTCAACCAATTACTTAAATTTAAAAACACTTTATAGAAAAGCAAAAGTACAAATAAAGTACTTAGAAAGTCAATGTTTGATTTATGATAAAAAGAAGTGGCAAAGTGTAGATCTAGATAGAAGACCAAAAAAGTTTGTATTTCAAACAATTGACAGATTTTGCTATATTCCTTTCTATAAAATTCTTGCTTATAGTGCAGTGGAATAAATAATAGTCACACAAATAAAAATAAAAATAAAAAATGGAAAGAATCGACTTGTAATACATACACACACACATGGGAAAGAATTGAAAAGCTAAAAAAAAAAAAACATTAAAGAGTGGAACATACATGGCTGTCACATCTAAATTGATGCACAACATCTATTCCCAATTGTCACCACAATGATCAGCACCCACTCAATTAGGTGATGCATTCTTCATCTTTTATATATTCCTACAAAAGTAAAAAAACTAAAATTAGAGAGTTTTGTCTATCAATTTTTTGTTTAAGGGTGCGTTTGCGTAGCAGTTGCATTTGCTTATGCGTACGTTGTGGTTTTTGGCTGGTTCCATGGCACTGTTCATGGACTAGCCAAAGCACAAAAACATGTGAACAGTGTTTGTGAACAATATTTTGTCTTTTATAAAATATTTTGTTACAGTTTTTTCAACAATAAATTTTCAGTTTTTAGTAAATAAGTGGTATCTATACACACACTAAATATAATTAGACAAAGAATGATAATTGAAAGATAGAAACATATTTGAATGAGACAATTCCACTCCCATAACCTTGAAATAATCATTTTACTATCTTTGTAGTTTGCAATAAATCTGATAAAACACACATGAATGGTTTTTCTCAGATCTAAAATCCCATTTATCAATTAGACTTACCAACAAAGTAATAAGACGTATTCAACAAACATGACCATCTTTTTTCTTGTCAACCCTTTTCATGGGTGTTTCCATCAAACACATGAAAACATAGAGATACAATTATTTGGATTAATGTTATCAACAAAATAGGGAGCAACACACTTTGCTCAAATGCAAACCATGGTAAAAGGTTTCATACATATGGTGTTGTTTTAATCTATCATAATACATATCTAGGCAACAAACATACATTATCTATTTCCCAACATCGTCCACTTGTGGAATCTTGATTTTTCCTATTGAGACCTACAGGAAGTTCAGCAGCAATCAAGACCATCAAAGCCATGTGGTACATAGGATCAACGATTAACTCTGGACCCTTTATGTCATTATTGATCTCTCCTTTCCTTTTTGTAGTCTACAACCAACCAATTTACTCTTAAATGTTTTGCAAAATGAGCATCATTTAACATAAATTTCATAGTTTCAGAATTATTTTGTCTTGTTTTTTATTTTGTTCTTGGTCTAGTAACAAAATTACCAAGTTAAGCAAACCATAGACATTATAGAAAAGAAAGCAAAACCAAAATAATGTTTATTTTAAGCAATTTACAACGTTACCTCTAACACAGACCATATTTATTGTGTATTGCTGCAATTTACAATATGAGCACATGAAAAATAGTTTGCTATTGCTGCATTAATTGTTGTCTACAGCAAAACACTCAACTATTTTATCAAACAATTTGCATGCATGTAACTAAAAGGCAATTGCATCCAAACCAAAATTATAAAGTAAAAATTAAAGAGATCAAAGTAATAAAGCAAAACTTTAAGAGAGTAACAGAGAAATGGTTGTTTTTTAGAGATTATATACCCACCTTTTAGTGGAAGAATTACCTTACGATTCAATTTGGGATCTGCAGCACAACTCCAAGAAGAAGATATAATGGTTGAAGCAAATTGGCATCAATAGAGCAAGAAAGGGCAAAGGTATCTAATGGGATTTGAGTTATTTTCCAAAGAATTATTACACTGATTTATTTTCCAGCAAGCTCTAAGGGCTATAGATATGTATAGATATTGATTTCAAAAGAAATACATTAGTGTGCATTTAATTTGAAGGGCAACTAAAGAGTTAAGAAAGAGAAAGAGGTGAACTGGATTTTGCTGAAGCAAAAAGTAATATGCATCTTTTCAATTTCTAAAAGGATGTTGGAAGGTCAAATGCAATAATTACTCTAATAAAGTTTTAATAGAGGTTATATGGCAGGACTTCGTGCTCACCTGCGTGAAGTCTCTACTTTTATATATAATATTGATATTGATCGATGATCATCATAGAATTTAGAAGAGCATTACAACAATACCATTACATTCCTACGCTAGAAGGTCAACTTAGTCAAATAAAATATGCTTAAACAAAATAATAAAGTAAAGCGTTTTTAAGGGACAAAATTATCGACTTAAGCATTCATCTGCCTTGACTTTTATTCCCTAGCTTATAAAAAGACCATAGAAAACTTTGTTATACATCACCTGATGATTGACTTGTTCTCTGATATATGTTGGATCAACTTCTTCACATTCATGTAAGAAGATCCCCCTTCTTCAACTGACTTCTTAGCGATTTCTCCCAGCTTTCTAGCTCTCTTTCTTCTCTCTTCTGCTTCTTCTCCTTTATCCATCAACTGCTCTATTGCCTTCTTCACATCCTCACTCCTCACCAACACCCTATCCTTCTCTTCCCCATAGTCCGCAGAAGTCTTAACTCCTACACTCACACCAATCCTAAACACTTCGACAAGTAATTTCTCATTGTAGAACTGCTCGGCAAACATAGGCCATGTTATCATAGGCACGCCTGCACTTATTCCTTCTAGTGTAGAATTCCAACCACAATGCGTTAAGAACCCTCCAGTTGCTAAATGGGATAGTATTTGAACTTGTGGTGCCCATCCTCGAATTATAAGACCTCTCCCTTTAATCTTCTCTTCAAAATTTTCTTCGACTAACCAATTTTCTAATTCTTCGGAATATTTTCCCCTTTTAATAACCCAAATGAATGGATAGTCGGATGATTCTAAGGCCAAAGCAAGCTCCACTAATTGTGAAGCTAACATTTCAGAAAGACTTCCAAAGCAAACATAAATGACAGAGTTGGGCTTCATTGAATCTAGCCAACTCAAGCAATTGCACTCATCAATGGAGGTCTTGTTTCCTATTTCAAACTTATCAGATATCGCTTTGTTACATAAAGATAGCGGCCCTATGCACCAAAGTTTCTGGCCCCCTTTCTGGTATTCTTCCAAGTATCTTGCCTCTAACTCTTCAAATGTGTTAACCACCAACCCTTCTGCAGATAGCTTAGCCGTTTCAAGTTGGTTCATATTTTTTTTGGATTCATCCGAACTTGTTCTCTTATCTGCAGGTAGCTGGGCCTTAGTGAATTCAATCCTATCCGGGATGTTGGGCACCAAAAATGTCTGTGAGTCAGATGTGACTCCCTCGAGCACCTTAGAGCAAGATATGTTGTGATTACACACTAGACAGAAGCAACATGTTGTATAGAAGACAAGCCTTGGAATCTTGAAATTGAGGCCAATCTCTGTGGTCCAAGGAAGACATATATCAGAAATAATACAGTTAGGCAAAGATTCTAACTCTTCTAGCCACTTTTCAAGTGGTTTTTGTAGCATGCTACTTGCTGCAAAAAATTGTAGTGTTAAGTTGAGAGAAGGGAGGGCGTCCATGTTTTCGCATCCTTCAGGCAATCCGGCTTCTTGGCCAGGAAAACGAAGTGAAACGAATTCAATGTTGAGGTTTGAGGCTTTTGCTTGTTCAAGGATTGTGTTGCACCGAGCTGCATTAAGGGGTGTGAGGACAATGGTAACTTTTACGCCATGATTTGCAAAGAGTTTGGCCATTTCAGTGAAAGGGATGAGATGGCTTTGGGACATTAAAGGGATAAGAAGGAAGTGAAGCTGGTGAATTTGTGACTGTGAAGCCATGACTGAATTGGCTCTCTCTGATTTCTTTAGTTGTTCTAGTTTGCAGTTTTATTGTGCAAGTAGTTTAGTTGTTCAAGTTTGCAGTTTTATTTTATTTTTTATATATGCAACTTTATTTCTTTGTCCAAGGTTACAATCTACCAGAAAGTCATACGCGTATATTATTAGTATATATTAATAATATATAATAAATATAATAATGATCATTGAAATTTGATTTTAAAAAAAAAGTATATTATGCATAAAAATGATAAAATAATATAATGAGTAAGTGGGGATCTTTGTTTGGTGATAAAATATCTGTCTCTTACAATGATACTTCCGCGACTCAAATCCATGTCCTTGGCTCTGATACTACTTCCCTTAAACCAATTAGTGATAAGAAAAACATGCTAGAGTCTTTATAGTATTCAATATCTCACCCCATGGCTCTATTTTTAGAGCAATTATAAAGAGTCAAATTATGATCCTCATGCAATAGATAACACAATCATACAAATTTTTAAATCCTCACTTAAGACTTATCCACACGTTAATTTTGATAGATCAAAAAAATTTATAATGATATGAATCTGTTACTACTATTTAGAAGATATCATGCAAATTTTTAAATATTTGCTTAAGAGTTATCCACACGTTAATTCTTATTGATCAAAAACTCTTATATTGACGTATCATTGTAGTTTAGTTGTTTAGACTTTAGAAGATACAAATGATATAAATAATAAATTCTTGGCTCTGTTTTTTGTCTTTTTCGAAAGCATTGACAAAACATTGGAGGGGATGACCGTAGATGTGTTCTTGCTCGCCCCTAGGTACAAATACCTAGGAGGTGCCATTAAACCGCTAAGGTCATTGGCTAGACGCGTTCTTCTCTAGATATGCAAGGGAAAGTCATAGGGAGATTCTAATTATAAACAACAAAAGTGGAGCCACCTAATTCAAAAGTGGAGTCACCTCTAACTCAAATATTTAAAGTTTTTAAGTTTGTACTCAATTATATTATATTAACCATTCATTCTTGATACTTTTATTCAATATAAGATTTCACTCTGTATTCCCAACATGCTGTAATAAACGAATGAGGTAGTTGTTACCTCATCACCAATGTCAATTATATCATGCTACTATCTAATATATTTGACATCGGAGAGGTGGGACAAGAAATGAATGACGTTGTTGGCCCAAACATTCACATGGGAATGGTAGCTAAACCTTCAAGAGTTCAAGTTGAAGTTCCACTTCCACACGTTAACAAATAGATGTTAGTGGTATAAGATAAACCTTTTGCATTCGAAAAACTTCAGTGACATATTCTTTTTGTTGAAAAATTCAACCACCAACTCTCATTCTTCAATCAATCCCAAGTTCCCAACAACAACTCTAAACCCTCCATTCAAACCTTAGAACTTTCCATTCCAATGGGCAATGGCTCCTATTCAAAGTAAAATCCAAAACTTAATTCTCTGGAGTTTGGATTACCTCTAATACTTTTTTAACTAGACATCTCCTGTTATTTTATATATACAATGGCAATTTTGGCAAGTAGTAGTCGATTTTAATTTCCACATTTTATTTAGTTTGACAGTTTCTTATTAAAATAAAAGAAGATTCCAATTAAAATAGCACTGGAGATAAGCCAAACTCAATCCTCTGGTCCATGATAGACATACAGTCCAAGCTACTAGTACAACATGGTGTGACCTTCACTATAAATTATAATTACCACAACCCTCAATGCTGCACGTGCTAAACCAATCATTAGGGCTGTACACAGTGTAATACGGCCAGTTTTGGGGGGTATTTTTGCACTGCACCTATAGGAGCAGTTTTCCCTCATCCTTAACCACACCTCACCTGTGGAGGTGTGGGTACCGGTCTACACAAGGTGCGGTCCAAATACCGATTCGATGTGACTAGTTCAATTAATTCCTCACTTTCTCAAGAACCAAACACAATGCAATTAACAACCCAAACCACATCATACTCATGGAAAAAAAAATTCCAAAAACAAAAAATCAAAAGAAAACAAATTCACAATCTTTCTCTCAAACGTTCCTATTTCAAATCACAAAAACCCAAATAAAAAAACTAAACCAAACCTATAAAATATCACACAAAACCATTGAAAATAAATTACATAAACAAACTTGGTAGAAAGCATTACATTTGCAAGGAAGAGCATCTAAAGTCAGAATCATCATTAGAAACTCTTGACAATATTGTGACAAAGAGGAGAGAAGAGAGGGTGAAGCACTAGATTGCAGTGGCAGCAAGCGGCAGAGGTTGAGGGGAGAGAGAGAGAGAGAAAGGAGAGATGAAGACTTTTGTTGCTAACTTGCTAGGACTAGAAGAGGCAGGCGGATGAGAGTGAGAGATATAGGGAGGGTGAGTAAATAAAGGTAGGGTTTTAGATTAAAAGGCCAAAAAACGATTTTTTTTTTTTTTTTTTTTACAATCTGATGATAAAACTACGTCATTTTGGAGTTGATATTAAAATTTAATATTAGGTCCTAAAATGATGTAGTTTTAGTGCTAGATTATATATATATAAGGGACACGGCGTTGGAAGCGGAAGCACAGTTATACAATGATAATATAACTTGAAAGTAATGCGTAGACTTCATGTAATGCAAGTAAATGCAAAGATATAAGACCAGTCAGGTAGGCGGCAGAGCCAGCCAAGTAGGGGGTATAGCTTGAATAGTTAAAGAAAACGAAAGAAATTTAGAACCGTCCGGGATGACGGTAATCCGTCTAAGGTGGCGGTAGTAACAAGTAGTATAATGAACATAAAACTGAAAATACTTGTTATTAAAAGTAGAATAAAACACTTACAGTAGTAGTAGTGATTACAAGTTGTCAACAGCTACAAGGCTTAGGAACTAAAAATAGTTACAAACTTTGTAGGGATAATAGAGATGTAAGGAAGTTATAGTAAGTAAGGAAATCTCTCAAAGAAAAGCTCACAAAGGATAATTCTCTTTAGGAAAGAAGTCCTGAAATAAACTTAACTAAAACTTGCCTCAAATATAAAGGACAACCCCTCTTAAATAGGCAAAAACTCGGAGTGAACAGTGTCATGAACAGTAACGGATGAATAGTGATAGTGAATAGTAACAGTGAATAGTGACAGGTGAATAGTAAATTTCACTTTTTGTCCCAAAACGTGGGGAATCAAATGTAGAGCTGAAAATTCTTGTCTTTGGTGCAGATTTTGTCAGGAGAAGCATAGCAAAGTGTAGTAAATCATGATCAAAGCAAAGAAAGTATGACTAAAGGAAGGCATGGCATAATGAAGAATCTTCCTTTTCTTTTGGAAAGACTTCAAAGTGACCTTTGTCAGAAGCAATATCTTTGTTATGAGCACGAGATCTCATTGAAACAATCTTGAAATAGTAGTAATCATTGAAGATTTTGACCAAAGTGCATATCAGACAAATGGGAGAATCAAAATCTTCCGCCAAATTCGGGGTATCTTGGAACAGTTCCGGATTTTTAGTAACACAATTTTTGAAGCATTTTGGCCTTTGTGTGGGCCAGAAGAACAAGGGAATCAATTTCTAATTAGTCATAAGCATCCGATGGGTAGCTATCATCAGGATCCCATGGGGGATCATCATTGCATGCATGATCCTGGTATGTAGTATGTTGATTACAGAATCCACAATATAGAAGCGGTTCAAACTCTGGAGTTTTCCCTGGGGTGAGAAAACTGCTTGGATTACAATAATCTACTATCCTTATATGAGAAATGGCATTAGCATAAGGTCTAGGACCAAAAACATAAATTCTTTATGTGCTTCCCATGAAGTGATAATCTTTCCATAGGTTCTGGGTGACATCAAGAATTTGATTACTGAAATATATATATATATATAAGAAGAAAAAAGAAAAAGAAAAAAAGAAAACCTATCCTTAAGTCCAGCACTGTTTTCTTCTTCTTCCTGTTCCTTGCATTTGTTTTCATGGCTTTTCTGGGTTTTCTTCAATCGACTGAAACATAAAAATAAAAAATTGTAAACATTGACACACACACACACACACACACACACACACACATATATATATATATATACTAGTGCGGTGCGGTTTCTCGACGGAGTGCAAAACAACCACTACTCGCCACACCAGACGTCTTCGGTTTGTCCAGATCACCGCCAACCATCGCATTGGACACCTACGGAAGGCTTGTGAAGCGGTCGGATAGGTTCGGTGCCGGTCGGTTTCATCGGTGCAGGTCGATACCTGAACAAGCCTACCAATCATGTTAACCCACAGAATCCAAATGCTCCGTACAAGCTTTAGTCATTTAACTCTAATATCACGTGAACTTATATTGGCACGTGATTAGTGAGGTTAAGAGTTTGTGCCGTTTCAGAATTCCAAAGGCTATCACCACCGCACACCCTTGGCGCAATAATCATTCTATAAATATAAGTGCTTGTGGAGCCTGAGAGGTAAGGGTCAGGATTCAAGTCTCCAAGAGGGAGTTTCACACACATATATACACATAGATTAAGCTATAGTAGAATTCTATCTTGTAAAAAAAAATAATAATAAAGGAATTCCAAAGGCTATCTGATTATGATAGAGAGCTAGTTACAATTACAAATCTCTAATTAATTACAGATTGATTGAGATTCTACAAAGGATTGATTACGGTAATAAATCATTTAAAGGGATAAGAAGGAAGTGAAGCCGGTGAATTTGTGACTGTGAGGCCATGGCTGATTTGGCTCTCTCTGATTTCTTTAGTTGTTTTAGTTTGCAGTTTTATTTGTGCAAGTAGTTTTGTTGTTCTAGTTTGTAGTTTTATTTTATTTTTTAGGGAAATGCTAACGAGTGCCCTTAGGGCACTGGTTAAGAATTCAGTTAAAGAAAATTTTGACATCACTTTTATGAGAAATGAAAAAAGCCGTCAAAACATTAATTGTTTTTTTTTTCCTATAAAAACTTTCTTTAACTAGATTCTTAACTAGTACCCTAAAGGCACTTGTTAGCATGACTCTATTTTTTATACTTCTTTATATCTTTGTCCCACGGTAATAGGTTAATCTAATAGATAGTCGTTCAAGAAATTATTTTTCAGAATCTCAATACTTTCAAGCACTACTTCTCTTCATCTTGTCATTTACCATTAAATTAGTATATATTAATAATATATAAATATAATAACGATTGTTGAAATTGATTTTTTAAAAGTATATTATACATTTATAATATAATGTCTAAGTGAGGATTTTTTTTGGATGATAAAATGTAATTTATTCTCTTTTTTTTTTTTTTTTTTAATAAAAGATTAAGTGTAAGTGATTATTTGATTATATAATTTTGTATGTATTCAATAATTGTTTGTCTAATTTTTTAGTAATTTTTTTATTTGTTTATTTTTTTATAAATTCAAAGTGTCATGGACGGAACCACCATTCCCCCCCCCCCCTAAATTTTTTTTAAAAAATATTATTATATATATGTGTATTAACTTTAGCAATTTTGTTCTATAAAATTAAATTTTGTTTCCCTTTCACAATATTATTGATTCTTTTAAAAGTAATGTTATATTCACAAACTTTTTTTTATAACATTTTCACAAACTTTTTTAATAGCAAATTCTTATTAGTTTGTATATAAGCCCACCACTCACATCATTTTTTTACTTATCAGTAACTACTTAACACATTAATAAATTTTTTTTTTTTAAAGCTTGTAGCTCTAGAATTTTCCTCGTTTTAGTGACCATAAAAAAAATAAAAAATTTATAGATTTAAAATCTAAAAACAAAATATACAAGCCCCCCCCCCCCAAAAAAAAAGAGCTCAACAACAAAAATTATTAGTAAAACTAAAAAATAATTAAGCTCAATTAACTAAGATTATCCAAAATAAATAACTCAGCCTTTTAAAAAATTCATTAAAAAAATAACTTTGTTCAACCCACACAAAATTTAAAAAAAAAAAAAAAAATCTCAGCAGCTAAGTAACAAAGTCAGAGATTGAAACTACTACACACAGTCAATAGTAAAACTGCCCCCCTAACTCAAAGTTCTAGCTCCATCCCTGCAAAGTGTGAGTTGTGTCACTCTACCATAAAACCAATTGGTGATGAGAAAAGTACATTGAAGTCTTTATGGCATTCAACACACGCCTCGTGATTTTATTTTTAGAGTAATTGTAGAGAGTTGAATTGTAATCCCCAACCGTAGATAACACTATCAGACACTACTTTTCTTCAACTTGTTATTTACCATTAAATTAGTATATATTAATAATATATAAATATAACAACGATCATTGAAATTAATTTAAAAAAAAAAGAGTATATTATGCATAAAATAATATAATGTGTATGTGGGGATTTCTTTTGGATGATAAAGTGTAAGTTATTATTATTTTAAAAGATCAAGAGTAAGTGATTATTTGATTATATAATTTTGTATATATTCAATAATTGTTTGTCTAATTTTTTAGAAATTTTTTATTTATTTATTTTTTTAATAAATTCAAAGTGTGAGTTGTGCCACTCTACCTCAAAATCAATTGGTGATGGTAAAAACACACTAGAGTCCTTATGACATTCAACATCACATCCCATGGCCTTATTTTTAGAGTAATTGTAGAGAGTTGAATGGTGACTCACAAACAATAGATAACACTATTATACATTAAATCATCCCTTAGGACTTATCCACACGTTAATTAATTTTGATGGATCAAAAAGTTTTATAATGATATGGATCTGTTCCTACCGTACAGAAGATATCATGCAAATTTTTAAATTTTCGCTTAAGAGTTTTCCACACGTTAATTCTAATTGATCTAAAACTCCTATAATGATGTGAATCTGTTATTCTTGGCTTTTTTTTTTCGAAAGCTTTGACACAGCATTGGAGGGGTTGACCATAGATGTGTTCTTGCTCACCCCTAGGTACAAATACTCAAGGTGGTGCCATTAGACCATTAAGGTCATTGGCTAGATATGTTCTTCTTTAGATATGCAAGGCCGAATGACACTGGGAGATACTGATCATAAGCGACAAAAATGGTTTGTATTGTAATTTTTTTGTTTTAGTTGTGGTAACAAATAGAGTTGAATCACTATTCTTTAGTGCACTCTTGTTGTGTTGGGAAAATAATATTTTGAAAAACTTTAATTAGGTTCTAAAGATTTAGGATTAAATGTTTAGAATTATATTTTGTATGTGTTGGCAAACCAAGAACAAAACATGTCTAGTTTATGTATTAAGCATTGCTCAGGGTGTATGTTTCAAGCTTCAAATTCGAACTGACTGCAAAAAAGAAGAGTCAAAATTTGCTAAGCTCGATCGATTGAAAATTAGGTTCGACCAATCAAGAATCACAGAAAATAGATTATGCAGAATTTTTTAAACAATGCCCAAGCCCGCGAAAACGTTTAGGGTTTCAATCTAACTTGTCTACATATAAAAGGGAAACTCTAACTATGTTTTGGAAATTTATTTTTACTTTTGGAAAACTTGTGTGTTACTTCTTGTGAGATTTGAGTGGTGTTGTACCTTCTAACTACACAAGCATCTATCAAAGCAAGATCTACAAGCAAGCATTGGTAGAACCTAGTTGCTGTTACAAAGATCAACAACTGAAGGTGATTTGAAACCTTTGAGTGGGATCTCAAAGTCACAAGCGTGGGTCCTTGTGTAGTTATAAATCCAAGAAGAGAAGAAGTTCATGGATTCGGAGCTTGCACGTGGTCGTGTCAGTAAGTTACTACTTGAGATAGCAATAGATTTAAATCTGATTGTAAAAATTTCAATTCTCTTATAGTGAATTTGTTTTATCTTGAAGATAGCTAGGTCAAATCATTCCCAGGTTTTTACCTTGAAATTGTTCGTTTCATTGGTTTTCTTGGGTCATCATATCGTGGTGTTATTTACTTTTTTGTTGTTGTGCATGATATGAATTATTATTATTTAACCTAGATCTGAATAATTAACCTAAGTAATCACTTGGCTAATATATTAGATTAAATAATTTGGTTTAAGGGGTCTAAATAAACAAAAAAAAAAAACCTTCAATTGAGTAGTTAATAAATATAATATATATAGACGCGACTAACTCAAAATACTTAAGTTTTTAGGTTTGGGCCCAATAACGAATGATCTAGTTGTTACTTCATCACCAATGTCAACTATATCATGCTACTATAAAGTTATTTGACACTTTTTCTTTTTCTTTTTTTACAAAAATAAAACCTAATTAAACATCGGAGAGTTGGAACAAGAAAAAAATCACGTGCTTGGCCAAAACATTCACATAGGAATGGTAGCTAAGCCTTCAAGAGTTCAAGTTGGAGTTCCACTTCCACACGTTAACAATAGATGGTAGTTGAAGTTCCTCTTTTTGTCTAACATTCAACCACATACTCTCATTCTTTAATCAATCCCAACAATAAATCTGATTCCACCATTAAAATTAAAATCCAATGGCTCCTATAAAAGTAAAATCCAAATGCTTCACTTTATTTTGGTCCCTCACTTTTCCCTAGGCCATATGTTTGTAAACTAGTTCTTCACTCATTCCCAACATAATTAGATAATTACATGTACTATATCATAAATTAGAGAGAGATAGAGATTTAAACCTTAGATAATTTTTTTATAAATACTATGAGATGTCAGTTGAGTTACAAGACTTTTGAAAATATATACAGTATTATAATTACACAAACACTTTTAACATAACTTGCCTTCAATACTTTTTTAATAGTATAATTCTTATTTTTTTAAGGTGTATTATTATATTTCATAATGAAGTTATCAAGTTCAATACTTTTAATTACGGATATATCAACATTTTCTTATTTTAATGTTGAATTTTTTATCTAGTAAGATTTTTATAAAATTTGAATTATTAGATCTTGCCATATATATAGTCTATGTGTGACAATTGTAAAAATAAAACATAAATTGTGGAGCTGAATGATTACAGCTTAGTTTGTTATAAGTTTGTTATTAAACTAGTTATTCACTTCTTCCCTAGTATTCTTTCATTTTTATCACAATAGGTTAAATAATTAAATTTCTTATTTCTTATCCATTTAGCTTGTGTGACTTTTTTTTAATTTTTTTTAATTTTTTGAGTGTGTGTTGATAGTTTATTACCATATTAAAGAGCTTTTGTATTTAGTGGTAGTTGCTAACTACCCAACCCAAAACCTATAAATATATATATATTTCCATGGGCAACAGAAAATATAATTTTTTTTAATAAAAAGGGAAAATAAAATTAAGTATAAGCAGTATGAAATTAACAAATAAGAGAATATAAATAATTGAAAGCACATGCAATTTGAAGAAATGAAGGAAAACACACTTTACCATTTGGCTGGAGATTGAGATGGAAAGTGGGAGGATAGAAAATAGGAATGTTATAGAAAAGTAAAATGATAGAAAAGATTTTAGTTTCTTTCATTTGTATTCGGTTAGAGAGGTGGAAAAGTGGAGGGATCGAAAACTTTTTTATTTGGTTGAGAAAAAAAATGAGAGGATAGAAAATGTAATTTGTACCAATTTATGATCATGTTCCTATTAGAGAAAAAAAAACATTTTTTAATATATTTTTATTAAAAAAATATATGAATGTGGAATTCATTAAAAAAAAAATTTTAAGAACTCAAAAGTTGTTTTCTTAAAAACCAAAAAAAAAAAAAAAAAATCCAAAACCAAAACTTATGGAAAAAAAAAGAAGAAGAGTGAAACGTATAAGGCCTTAAAAAACCAAAACTGATGAAAAGAAAGAAAGAAATGAATAAGGCTTAAAGGTTGTCAACGTTGGCGAGGGCAAGAAACAACTAGGAGAAAAAAGAAGAAGAAAGAAACGTTGTAACGTTAGCAGGTATAGGCATTTTAGTCCAAAATTTTGAGCCCCACTTTCACTCATATTTTCTCCTCATTTTGGGAAGATTGAGTTTTGGTGGACTCGGAAAGAAAACAGCCGGCCGGCTCCACCATTTTTCTCTCTCCCTCTCCCTTTCGACCAAACACCCCTCTTACCACTGGTCAATTCCGCTTTGGGGCCACCCCTTACTCTACCAGTATTATAGGGGTATGGGGTCCGAGACAAAGAAAGATCAAGGCAGCATATCAGTTTTTCCTTTATACTTTACTTGGATCTGTTTTTATGCTATTAGCTATTCTGTTGATTCTTCTCCAAACAGGAACCACCGATTTACAAATTTTATTAACCACAGAATTTAGTGAGCGGCGTCAAATCGTTCTATGGATTGCTTCTTTCGCCTCTTTCGCCGTCAAAGTGCCTATGGTACCAGTTCATATTTGGTTGCCCCATTTTCTCTCCTATTTTCCACTTATTTTTGTCCATCCTCTCCAAAATTAACTCAACCAAACATTAAGAACTCAGCTTTTTATTTACTTTGTTCTAGCTTAATAGAAAACTTGAAGACTCAATGAAAGAAATGTGGAATTCACCATACATTTAAGAAATTATAATAGAATTTAGAAGAGCATTACAACAATACCATTAAATTCCTACCCAAGAAGATCAACTTAGCCAAATAAAATACGCTTAAAGAAAAGAACAAAGTTAACCATTCATCCGCATTTAAGGGACAAAAATTATTGACTTAAGGGTTCATCCGCTTGTCTATTATTCTCTAGCTTATAAAAATAACTGTAGAAAACTTTGTTCTACATCACCGCGACTTCTTCAAAATTTGAATGCTACCTAAAAGAGAGGGAAAAAAAAGTAAATAAAGTTTGTTAATTGCTAATTGGTATATAGTTGATTGTTGTACCGTGTTAGAATTTAACACTAAGATCAACCATAGTTATCTAAAAATTTAATGTTAAAATAATTGTTAGCTTTTGGGTTTAGTGGTAGTTTATAACTACCCACCATAAAACCAATATATATAATTGAAAGGGAATATAATCTTTCCATGGACAACGGATCGAAAATAGAGTCTTTTTTTTTAAAAAATAGAAAGGGAAAATAAAGTTAAGCATAAGCAGTATCAAATTAACAAATTTGAGAATATAAATAATTTAAATCACATGCAATTTCAAGAAATGAAAGAAAGCACACTTAAGAACTCAGCTTTATTTGCTTCATTCTAGCTTAATTGAAAGCTTGATGACTTAATGAAAAAATGTAGAATTCACCATACATTTGAAAAATTATCATAGAATTTAGAAGAGCATTTCAGCAATACCATTATCAACTTAGCCAAATAAAATATGCTTAAAGAAACGAACAAAGTTAAGCGTTCATCCGCATTTAAGGGATAAAAATTATTGACTTAAGCGTTAATCCGCCTTGACTTTTATTCTCAAGCTTATAAAAAAATTACAGGAAACTTTGTTCTACATCACCCGATGATTGACTTGTTCTCTGATATATGTTGGAACAACAACTTCACATTCAAGTAAGAAGATCCCCCTTCTTCAACTGATTTCTTAGCGATTCCTCCAAGCTTTCTAGCTCTCTCTCTTTTCTCTTCCGCTTCTTCTCCTTTACCCATCAACTGTTCTATTGCCTTCTTCACATCCTCACTCCTCACCAACACCTTATCCTTCTCTTCCCCAAAGTTAACAGAAGTTTTAGCTCCCACCCTCACACCAATGCTCAACACTTGAACAAGTAACTTTTCATTGTAGAACTGCTCAGCAAACATAGGCCATGTTATCATAGGCACGCCTGCACTTACTCCTTCTAGTGTAGAATTCCAACCACAATGCGTTAAGAACCCTCCAATTGCTAAATGGGATAGAATTTGAACTTGTGGTGACCATCCTCGAATTATAAGACCTCTCCCTTTAGTCTTCTCTTCAAAGTTTTCTTCAACTAACCATTTTTCTAATTCTGCTGAGTAATTTCCCCTTTTAATAACCCAAATGAATGGATAGTTGGATGATTCTAAGCCCAAAGCAAGCTCCAGTAATTGTGATGCTAACATTTCACAAAGACTTCCAAAGCAAACATAAATGACAGAGTTGGGCTTCATTGAATCTAGCCATCTCAAGCAATTGCGCTCATCAATAGAATTCTTGTTCCCTCTTTCAAACTTATCAGATATCGCTTTGTTACATAAAGATAGCGGCCCTATGCACCAAATATTCTTCACCACTTTCTGGTATTCTTCCACGTATCTTGGCTCTAACTCTTCAAATGTGTTAACCACTATCCCTTGTGCCGATAGCTCAGCCACTTTAAATTGGTTCAAAAGATTTGTGAATTCATCCAAACTTTTTGTCGTTGCTTCAGGTAGCTGAGCTTTAGTGAATTCAATCCTATCTGGCATGTTGGGCACCAAAAATGTCTGGGACTCAGATGTGACTCCTTCGAGCACCTTAGAGCAAGATATGTTGTGGGAACATAATAGACAGAAGCAAGATGTTGTATGGAAGACAAGCCTCGGAATCTTGAACTTGAGGCCAATCTCTGTGGTCCAAGGAAGACATATATCAGAAATAATGCAGTTTGGCAAAGATTCTAACTCTTCTAGCCACTTTTCTAGCGGCTTTTGTAGCATGTTACATGCTGCAAAAAATTGTAGTGATAAGTTGAGAGAAGGGAGGGCGTCCAAGTTTTCACATCCTTCAGGCAATCCGGCTTCTTGGCCAGGAAAACGAAGTGAAACAAATTCAATGTTGAGGTTTGAGGCTTTTGCTTGTTCAAGGATTGTGTTGAACCGAGCTGCATTAAGGGGTGTGAGGACAATGGTAACTTTTACGCCATGGTGTGCAAAGAGTTTGGCCATTTCAGTGAAAGGGATGAGATGGCTTTGGGACATTAAAGGGATAAGAAGGAAGTGAAGCTGGTGAATTTGCGACTGTGAGGCCATTGCTGAATGGCTATATGTGATTTCTTTAATTCTTATAGTTTGCAGTTTTATTTTATTTTTTTTAAAATTACACTCTCCTCCTTTAGCCTTTATTGGAGATGAGGGGATGAAATGAAATTAAATGAATATTTTTAAAATAATCTTTTTTTTTTTCTTATTGGAGGGAATGACTATTCATCCTAAACCTACAGGGGAAAAACATTCTCGTCCCATAAGATTTAAAAAAATTAACACTCCTTGCTCCTTTTTGTTTATATAAGATTATATTCTAAATTTTTTATAAGATTCTCTTAAAAAAAATGTAACCACTGTTAGTAAAAAAATAACAGATCAATTTAGAATAAAAACGCAAAATTTATCAATCACCAAATCGCTTGCAACAACAAATCTCTCTATAACCTGTTGAAAAAATAAAAATAATAAAAAACAAAATTCACATTTAATATTTTAAAATACACTTTAATTAAAAAAATAAAATAAATTTTAATTATGAAATAAGATAATTTTTAGAAACTTACCCTTAAGCAAAGGGCAGGTTAGTACACTAAATTTTTAATATTAATTTTACAAATTATGTTTGGTCAATTGAATGTAAAAGGGGAAAAATGTTTTTTACCATCAAATTTTGGGTGTAGTATCATTTCCCAAACAACAATGTTGTGAATAGATCATTTCAAATTATTTTATTAACCTTGGACTTTTTTTAAAAATTAAAAATTAAAAAACATTGGAAACTAAGCAAAAGAAAAAAAAAATTATGGATATTGAGATTGGGGGGACAAAAACTAAGAAAATGAAATTTCTCTCTCTACATTAAGATGGTTAGGAATTTTAAGAGGAAGAGAGATAAAATATATTCTTAATTAGACAAGATGATGTAGACAATGGTGCTTTCTTAACCCTTAGATTTCTTATAAATCTACCATATAAAAAATGTGTATATTTACAAGAGTTACACCAGGCAACTTCCAATCACACACACACACACATACATACGTACATATATATATATATATATATATATATATATATATTTATATATAGGCTAGATTCAAGTTACATTTAGTGTAACATATTACCCAATAACTTATTATTGAATTCATATTTAAAGTATTCCACTGTTGAATCATCTGTTCTTAACATGCATACCAATATTTATGTCAATCAGTTGTTATTAATCATTTGATCCAAAAACTTATCTTTTATTCATTATTTTAAACTACAAAAATTTAAATTTATACAATTGATTGATAATGTGAATATTGATATTTAATAATCTTGAAATTTTGCAAGCATGAAGAATGCATGAAGATAATGTAATCTAACGGTAGATTTTTTGAAATTTGCATTCAATTAAAAAATATTTAGTGATGTAACATTGGTTGATACATACATACATATAAATATATAAATTCATATTTTATTCATTATTTTAAACTAAAAAAACTTAAATTTATACAATTGGTTGATAACATGACTATTTATATTTAATCATCTTCTAATTTTGCAAGCATGGAGAACGCATGAAGATAATGTAATCCAACGGTCGATTTATTAAAATTCACATTCAATTAAAAAATAGAGTAATATAATATTGTTTAAAATTACACCATGTGTAACTTAAACTCATCCCTATATATATATATATATATATATATATATAACACTCAATGCATTGCAATTTTCAACAAAATATGTCTGCTCTTTATTTTTTATTTTTTCAAATACATATTTTGATAAGTATCGTAGTTTTTTTTTTTTTTTTTGGATAAGTATCGTAGTTGGTACTAGGCATTTACTATGATTTTGTTTGCATATAAAATTATTTATTTGCAGCGATATGCTAAACAAGGGTATTACTGTATGAAATAAAGGATGTTTATTAAAAATTATTTTAGAAACCAAACTTAATTAAAATATATATATATTAGAATAATGATGTGAAAAAATATAGTATTTCAAGAACTTATGTCTCAAGATTAGAAGAAGCCATCAAAAAGACGAAGACTTCGATTTTATATAAATTATAAAGTTAATTAATTATGACATTATCATGAAGTCTTTTGGCTAAGTATTGTTAAAATTAGAGTTTGTAAACACTTGATTTTGCACCCATAATTTAATTTTGGAAGATGGCTAAAGTGACCTTTCATATACCCAAAAATCATAGTTGCATTACATATATTAAATCATCCATTGCATATCATAAAATGATTTTGAGATTCTAACTGTCGCGACAGTATGACCAATTCCCAAATTGGACCGTTGGATTGAAAGATATCACAAAATCAAGTTTTTACGATCTGCATGCATTTTGTTTTGGTGGAACCTTTCATGTGTGATTAATTGAAATTAATTTTGATTGGTTAAATCATTAAAATCAATTAAATAATTTTGTGATTGGTTATTGGTTTTTGTTAGAAATAAGTCTACTTGCTTGGGAATAAAATGAATAATCAGATAACAATGGAATTGTTGATAATTAAGTCTTTTTAGAATATTTATCTATCAGATAATTGTTGTTCACTACAACAAAATGTATTTTCAATGACGAAAAAATTCGTCACTAAAAGTCCAGTTTTTCGTCACTAAGGACCTTTAGTGACGAAATTGGACTTTTAGTGATGAAACTCATTTCGTCGCTGAAACCCTATCAATAAAAGTCCTAGCGGTGAAAATTTTCATCACTAAAAGTCCAATTTGATTTTTTTTTTTTTTTTAACTTTTAGCGACGAAAACGTTTCATCACTAAATGTTTTCCTTGCTAAAAATACTATTCAATGACGAAAATATTTTGTCACTAAAAACACTTTAGTTTATTAAATCATATTTAGTGATGAATAATTTCGTCACTAAAACTATGCTTGGATACATATAGTGACGAAAAAGTTCGTCACTAAAACTATTTTTTTTTTTAAATCCAAGCATGTATAGCGACGAAAATTTTCGTCACTAAAACCATTTCTTACAAAATTTTGCTACATTTAGCGACAAAATATTTCGTCACTAAAACAATTTTTTGTTGCTATATTTGTGATGAAAAAATTCATCGCTAAAACTTATTTTCTGTTTTTATTTTTTTCATGGCTTTGATATTAACCTGTAACCTATCATTACATTATTAAAACCTCACATTTAAATAACACATTTATTTCAACAACACATTTATAAAAAAGAATCCATACATTCCACAAATAAAAAATAAATTAAACAAGTATCCAATTCAAACTCCTTCCATACAATAATTGTTTGCAACACATACAATAACTCAAGATGTTTTATAACATACAAAAAATGTAGCATGATATAATTAGAACTAAAAAGATGTCCTCATATGTCTTCAAGTAATGCCAAAAGTAAATCCCCTAAAAACCACCAATAGGAAGTCTGCACAAATATAAAAACAATACTACATTAAAATCGTAAAGTAAAAACATTCACTATGTTATAAGAAATATTTCTAACAATGCATTAAGAGTAGCCACACAGTGAATACACGAGCACAGAATATTACCACTCAAGTCCACAACCGCTCTTGCAAAATTAATGAATGCATTGACTCCTTCAATATATGGATGACTTAATCTACCATCAAGTGTCTTACCCATTGTCATCCAACTTTTATCCATGTTTGACTACAATTGCAAGGTGAATGCTACTTTAGTAAAATAAGGATAACTCATGCATAATGTATTATAACATCTAAGTCTATAAGCTACTTAGATAAAGTTCTATCCCATTCATAAATGCACAAATCTATATTAATACTTAAACAAATATATATTGCACACACAAATATACACTCCCAATATAAATTTAAACCACCTAATAACACCATGCAAGCCACCCGCTTCCTCCAACACAACAACCCACCATAAAACCAATTACAAACATCACAAGTATAGAGTGTTTACAAGTATTAAAATCAATTAAAGTACTATTCATCACATTTAATCAAAAAGGTCCATTTACATTTGCAAGAAACTAAAAGCACTCATAATATGAATTTAAACCACCTTATAACACCATGCAAGCCACCCGCTTGCTCCATCACAACAACCCACCACAAAACCAATCATAAACATCACAAGTAAAGAGTGTTTATAAGTATTGAAATTAATTAAAGTACTATTCATCATATCTAATCAACAAAGTTCATTCACAGTTGTAAGAAATTAAAAACACTCTAAATATGAATTTAAACCACCTTATAACACCATGCAATCCATCTGCTTGCTTCAACACAACAACCCACCATAAAACCAATCACAAACATCACAAGTATAGAGTGTTTACAAGTATTGAAATCAATTAAAGTACTATTCATCACATCTAATCAACAAGGTCCATTCACATTTGTAAGAAACTAAAAACACTCCCAATATGAATTTAAATCACCTTATAACACCATACAAGCCACTTGCTTGCTCCAACACAACAACTCGCCACAAAACCAATCACAAACATCACAAGTATAGAGTGTTTACAAGTATTGAAATCAATTAAAGTACTATTTATCACATCTAATCAACAAGGTCCATTTACATTTGCAAAAAACTAAAAATACTTCCAATATGAATTTAAATCACCTTATAACACCATGCAAGCCACCCGTTTGCTCCAACACAATAACCTACCTCAAAACCAATCACAAACATCACAAATATAGAGTGTTTACAAGTATTGAAATTATTATTTATCACATCTAATCAATAAGGTCCATTCACATTTGCAAGAAATTAAAAACACTTCCAATATGAATTTAAACCACCTTATAACACCATGCAAGCCACCCACTTCCTCCAACACAACAACCCTCCACAAAACCAATCACAAACATCACAAGTATAGAGTTTTATAGGTATTTAAACAGATTTTACTTACTATGATCAAGCTAAGCGTACAAGTGTGATTTGTTGGCTAAGCTTTGGTCTTTGACTTTCACAAATCTAAGCCTCTTTTTATTCCCCCACAGCAACCCAAACAATCACTAACCTTGTTATCACATTCAACCAAAAACCATTAAATTTCTTCTACAGTACATAAATAAAAAAAACACAATCCAATTATGGCTTAATTAACACTTGGTTATGAAGCTAGAATTATTAAATATATCATAAAGTTTTACCCTTTTTGTTCTAGCAAAACATAAATTGGCAACGCAGTACAAATACATGAAGCAATAAACTAAGTCTTGCAAGCAATCATAATATGTACATAAACATTAATTCTAATAAAACATAGAATGTCAGTTTTGAATTATAGAGCATTAACTGAAAAAACACTCTTTAGTGTTCTGAGTGTTTGGCAAATTATAATGAATTGCGCTTGATTTATATATCATGAAAAGTAAAATTATCCTTAAAGCACCACTTAAGATCTTTTTTGTGGTTTTGTAGACACACTATTTATGTTCTGAAAATAGCTTAAGAGCTCTTAAAGCTCTTTTTTGGCCCCTAAATCTCCTCATAGATGGATGAAGGTTTAGATTCTTCTTCTTTTTTTGCCTCTAAAACATATAGAGTGAAAATTTTTCTACCAAAACAAACTAACCCTCATGGGGAAAAAAAAAACAAAAAAATAGATTTGACATACTATCAATTAGATAATTACCATCAACAAAATAGACCCATAACTAAAAACGCAGCACATTAACCATTGAAGAAAAATCATAGCCTATTAGTTTGAAGTATTAACTATTTTAAAAAAAAAAAAATCAAAGCAAAATTTCAACCATTACAGAAATAATCCAAAACACAAATAAAACTTAGACCAACAAATTGATAAAAAAATATTGATCCTCAAAATTGAATCCTTTGACTTCAAAACCATATCTACAAAGATTTTTTTTTTAAAAAAAAAAAAAACAAGAAAGAATCCAAAGAGTTAAAAGAGCAATATAAATGGGATGGAGAAAAATGAACAAGTACCCAAAAAAGGTGAGCAGAAGATCAGCGACGGAATGGCTATGTCGGCGAAGGAATGATGAAATTGGCGATGGAATGGGGAAATCGGCAGCAGAAAGGAGATATCGGTGACGGTTTAGTTAAATCGACGATGGTTTGGTGAGAGCTTATCGGCAACGGTTTGGTGAGTGCTTATCAGCGACAGTTTGGTAAGAGCTTATTGGCAACCATTGGGTTTCTCTGTATCAGCGACGGAATGGAGATATCGAAGACGGTTTGGTGAAATCGGCGATGGTTTGGTGAGAACTTATCGGTGACAGTTTGGTAAGAGCTTATCAGTGACGGTTTGGTGAGTGCTTATCGGCGTGGAATGCGACAGTGCCAAGAGAGAGAGAACTTACGGCAAAGTTAAAGAGAAGTTAAAAAATGACTAAAATGAGGGTTTGGTTTCTTTTATATTAACACTTTTAGCAACGAAATTATTTTCGTTACTATAGACCACTTTCAACGACCAATCATAATTTCGTCGCTATAGACCACTTTCAACCACGAATTAGAGTTCTATCGCTAAAATGCCTTAAGGATAATCGGACCTATTTTTTAGCGATGACTTTGTTTCGTCGTTGTTGGGTTCTTTTAGTAATGAAAATTGTTTCATCATTGATAATCTCCCAAAAAAACCTATAGCAACGAAATTATTTCGTCGCAAAAAACTTAGAGTTTCAGTGACGAAAAATTTCATCTCTGTAGACTTACTAAATTCGAGCCATACTTTTTCCTTTTGGCACCCTTTGTTTCAAATTAACAAATAGCGATGAAATTTCAATTTCGTCGCTAAAGGTCATTATTTTTTCATTTTTAGCAACGAACTTCAAATTTCATCACTAAGGGTTATTATTTTTAGTGATGAAATTCAAATTTCGTCACTAAATGTAAGTTTTCAGTGACGAAAAACTTTTCCTCACTAAAATTTGTCACTAAAAATACATTTTGTTGTAGTGGTTTTAAACACCTGATTATCAAAATAAAAGGAATTAATTTTAGAATACGAGTTCAAAACACGTCCAGGTGCAATTCCCAACTCAAAAAATCCCTAAAAAATAGTCCAAATGGAACTAAAATTAGAAGTGAGGCTCGGCACGTGAGAGGGCCAATTAGCACTCTTGGAGTACCGATTGGCACAACTCCGAGGCCTGGCCTGGTAATCCTCTAATTAAGTTAGAACACATCTATTTCAAATTTTTGGGGATAATTAAGGATGTAATCCAATTCATATCTGATCCCATTCAACTTATTTTTCAAGCATCCAACCTCTATAAATAGGGGGAAAACATCAAAAATCAAGGCCCTTCTTTTTCTAATTTCTTTGCCCCCTTACATTAAAGACATTCTGGAAGCCTCGGCTTTAAGAATTTCTTTTCCATAAGTGAACATATTTTAGATCTGAAAGAGGTTAAACTTCTTTGATTTCTAAAATATTCTTTCATTGAAGGGTACATTCATGCAAGTAGGTTTTCACTCTCACTCTTTGTTTATTCTTTTCTTTCTTGTCTGATATATGTATGTTTGATTTTATTCATTGTCAATACAATCTTGTTCATATTTTCTTCTGCCATGTTCACATCTTTAATTTGTTGTTTAATAGTTGATTAACATGTCTAGGTTTAAGATTTGGTTTTTCTTTAAATTTCAAAATCTACAATAAATTACTAAATTTTTTTTTTAAAAGAACAATAATAAAACTGATCTGTATTTTCATTAAATACAGATCTGAAAATTTTCTGCATATCAAAACTAATCTATATTTTCACTAAATACAGATCTGAAAATTTTTTGCACATAAACACTGATCTGTATTTTCATTAAATGCAGATCTGAAATTTTTTCTGCATATATCAAAACTGATCTATATTTTCATTAAATACAGATCTGAAAATTTTTTGCATACAAAACTAATCTGTATTTTCATTAAATACAGATCTAAAATTTTCTGCATATAAAAACTAATCTATATTTTCATTAAATACAGATTTGAACTTTTTTACAAAAAAAAAAAAAAAAAAGTTTTTTTCAATGTAAAATATCACCAATTTTTGTGTTTCTTCTTAAATAAAAATTGTAGATTTTGAATCCTTAAAGAATGAATTAATCTTGAATTTGGGAACTCCAATATTTCATACATCATTCAAATGGGTATATAAAAGATCATTTAAAGTCTAGAAGACCAAACTCCGTTTAGGCAGAATGAGTGCCTAACACTTTCCCATTCTGTAACCTAACTCCCAAATCTAGATTTTGGTTCGTAAATATTGCGTTATCCTTTCTTTTTTTAGATTGTAATCTAGGAAACAAAGCCTTGTAATTTTCCTTTTTTAGATTGTAATCTAGGAAACAAAGTTTTGTAAATTTTTACTAGATTGTAATCTAGGAAACAAAGCCATGTATTTTTCATTTTATTAAATTGTAATTCATTCAAATTAATGAGAGGTTGTATTGTTCAAGTATGTACCTTGTGTATTTTTTTTCTTTTTTCTTTTTTTTTTTGTAACAAAAAATAAGTGGCGACCCCACATATAATCTTGAAAAGGAAAGGTGCTGATGTCTCACCCCTTTTCTGAGAGCACCATTTGGGAGCTAGTATTTTCCCCCACTCTCTCACAAAGTTGATAGGCTTTATATATGTGTATTGTACAAAGTTTATAAAATTCAGTGTTGGTAATACCAATACCTACTTGGTATTGCCAAAATACATGAAAAAGAAAGAAAAAGAAACTGACAAGTCGAAAAAGGAAGAGAGGGGAATTGACAAGTTTGATCAATTTCGATAATAGTGTTGCTGAAATCCTTTTACCCTAACAAAAATTTGAGAAAAAGGAAGAAAGATAAACGTTAGCCACTAGGGATCAAAATCCTTAATGGAAGAGTTAGACCTCTACATGACATGTTGATTATAAATGGAAATTAATTCCATTTAATCTAATACTAGTAGATATTTCAAGCTTTCCAACATTGAACATCGTTTTTAGAGACATCAAAAGTGTCAATTAGCATAACTCGATAAAATTTTAAAAAATAATTTTCATTATAATTATAATATATTTATAATTTTTTTTTATTATAAAGTTTAGTTATAAACTTAATTGAAGCCTAAAGCTACAACTTTCTTTAAAAACATTAACATTGCTACATATTTTGAAAATCTAACTATTATATTGCATGTTCTTTATGCTCTTAATACACATGTCAAATTTTATACCAATCGGATGCTCTTTACTATATGATCCATAAACTTGTTTTTCATGCAAAATTTCAGACTATAAAAACTTGCAATTTAAACAATTAATTGATGACATAACTATTGATCTTGGATCTTCTAGAAATTTTGCAAGTATAAGGGATATAACAAAAAAATGTAATCCGATGTTGGATTTTTCAAAATTCACATCCTATAAAATGATATTGAGTGAAGTTGTAGCCTTAAGATACAACTAATTAAGTTTGTAGTCAAACTTTGTTTTTTTTTTTTTTTTTTTTTTTTTTTTTTTATAATTAGTCTACTTTCAAAATAAAATACTAGTTTTCAAATTTTTAAAATTCTTATTTTTGTTTATGTAGTCATTACATGTACTTGAAGGATTAACCATAATATCTTCTTTTTCAAAATTAAAGTTATTGATTTTTTTAATACTAATTTTTGTCATCACAAGTAGCTCTTTGTTTATAGTTGCAAACAAAGAGAAAAAAGAAAAAGAATACTAATCATCTATATATAATAATAGGTGAAATTGAGAGAAACTCAAATTAGAGTTCCAATTTTGTGCCATGTGAGTTACTAAGTACATGAACCAAAAAGTCTAGAATAAATGAATTGTAAAAAAAAAAAATATTTCACAATAATTTTAAAAGAAAAATATAGACAATTTACATTTTATATCTAATAATATCCTTACAAAAAATTTTAAAGAGATAACAAAATATAAAAATGACTATCAATGGTATTTAAATTTTATATATATATATATATATATATATGAATTATATTATGCATCTTATTGTATATCTTTAAGTGTATCCATGCATATGAATGGGGTTACAAGATAGTTTACAATAATGATCAACCCAAATTAGCCAAAGAACTCGATGTATGACATGGTCATTTTTTTTTTTTTTTTTCAACTCAATAGAATTGTTAGATTATTTCAATAGAGCAAATTAACTCAATGACTTAATTCAAAATTTTTGTTGTATTTTATTTTATTTTTAATTCTCATTTATTGTTTTTTAGAAACCTTTGATTTTGATGCTGTTCATTTTCTATATATATATATATATATACACACACACATATATAAAGAGAGAGAGAGAGAGAGAGAGAGAGATGAGTTCAAGGTACATTTTTTAAACCATTGAATTTAAGTAGATCCAACGGTAAAAAAAAGACCCTCATTAATGTTAATATTCTAATTGATCTCATTTATTATCCCTTATTTAATACATTTCATACCTATCTCTAAACCAAAAAAAAAAGTCGACATCTCTCTCTCTCTCTCCTCCATAATCACGTTTTTCTCTGCTCACTCTTTCTCCTCCACCGCTTTTCTCCGACTCAATTCCATTGTCTTTCTCTTAATTCCAATTGGACCATCATGCTCATTGCCTCATCAACATGAACACTCCAGATCTTGTCTCATGATCGTGAAGGTTGTTTTTTCAACAAGAACCCACTACAAACAAGTATTAGTTGCTTTAATCTCATCTGGTTATGTGTTTTTTTTTTTTTTTTAATATGTAAATTAAACTCAACTACTCTTTAATCTCAACTATGCTTTAATCTCACCTAGTGTATGGCAAAATTTTAATTTGGAGACAGTAATAACTTTGATGTGATTAATAGTTTTTTTTTTTTTTTTTTTTATATAAGCTAATGTTAAGTTCTTTGAAAATATTCAAGGGCCATCTTTCTATGACAATTACTGGGGATTCTTGAAGAACATATTAAACAATGAAACTAAAAATAAAATCACAATAATAATCATTACTTTAGTTCTTTCTACATTCATAATGGCACAAAAAAAAAATTTGGGTTTAGAAATAAGTATAGAATGTATTAAATAAGGGATAATAAATAAGATCAATTAGAATATTAGCGTTAATGTGGGTCTTTTTTTTACCATTGGATCTACTTAAATCCAATGGTTTAAAAAATGTGTAACTCTTTAGAGTTACACCAGATGTAACTTAAACCTCTCTCTCTCTCTCTCTCTCTCTCTCTAGATCTCATTGGGTTTTGTTTAATGGTGTCCTTTTCTTCCTAAAATTGCTATTGTTAAACAACGTTTCTTCTTCTTTGTTAGACTTGTTTTGTGTTTCAAATGGTTTTGGGGTTTTCAGTTTTCCTAATCTCCTAATTCACATACTCTCTTAAAAAAAAATGATAGAAAACTTTATGGATAGAGGTGTTAGCCACAGAGACAAAGCAAAGCCTCATACAAAACATAACTCAAAAATCATACTTATATTTCTACTTCGAAACCAATTAACCAAGTCTCCTAAATGGGGAAAAAAATATCTCAAAATTAAAGCTTAAAAGACCTCATGGGATTTATTTTCTTGCAAAGCTTTGGTCAAGCTTCTTAATTCGGTAATTTTTTTAATTCATAAAAAAATCATTTTGTTTTATCTTTTCTTCCTCTACTCAGATCACGATGAGAGAAAGAAGTAGAGAATTTTGTTTTTTATTGGGTAAGCAAGAGAGAGAAAATAGGTGAGAGAAAGAAGAAGAGAATTTCGTTTTATATTGGGTAAAAAGAGAGAGAAAAAAGGATAGAATTAATTTTTCATAAATAAGGAAGAGAAACAAAATAATCATTTAATGTTATTTTTCCGACCGTTGGATCTATTAAAAATCTATGGTACAAAAAATGTGTAACTCTTATAAAATTACATCAAGTGTAACTTGGACTCATCTCATATATATATATATATATATATATATATATATATATATATATATATTAAATTTTTTAATTAGAGCTAAGGGGCAACGTTTTGGTTAGTTTCCTATTAATAGTATATTATTCTTGGTAATTTTATTTGTTGTAAATGCTAATATGGGAGCAAGATTTAAGAAAATAAATTGTTGCAACGTAAAATAAAAAGGTACAAAGTTTTGAGGTTAAATTAGAGTTCAACCATGATGAATTGATGATGTTAGAATTAATTAATATTAAATAAATAAATAAATTGTAAATTAGTAACCTTGATTAATTTAAAAAGTATCAACAAAAATTTTAATACTTTACAAACATACTACATGCATTAAAAAAGAAGATACATGGCATAACTACATAAAAAAACATAATTTTTAAAATTTTGGAAAAAAAAAATTCATTTTGAGAGTAGACTATTTACAATATAAAAAAAACTATAAATATATTAATTATAATTATAATAAAAATTGTATATATATATATAATTTATCGAGTTATGCTAATTGACATTTTTTATGCCACTAAAGATAATTTATCTTCTTCTTTTTTTCGTGTGGAAAAGACTAAAGATAAATTATCGAGTTATGCTAATTGACACCTTTTATGTCACTAAAGAAGATGTTCAATTTCAATTCCACCATACTTATTGTCATAAGTATCAATTTTTGGAAAGTATAAAAAAAAATGTGTATATATATATATTTTTTGAAGACTTGAATATCTACCGGTTTTAGAATAAATAGGTTTAGTTTCCAATCATATTCGACATGTCATGCTACAGTATATTTGCTGCTACTTAAGGTTGAGAGCTTTTCCTTAACACGGAAATTAACGGTACTAACATGGCAACAATATTTTAGCAATTTTGTGGGCCATGGGGGAAGAATTTCGGCAGTATTATTACCAAAATTGATCAAACTAGTCAGTTTTTCTCTCTTTCTTTTTTTTGTATTTTAGCAACACCAATACCAAATTATCAAAATTATGTCAAACTTGTTAGTTTCTCTCTCTTTCCTTTCTTGTATTTCAGCAACACCAATACTGAATTTTACATCTCTCCTTATTTAACTAAAAATGTTACATCTCTCCTCATTTAACTAAAAAATTTTGCACAGTACACATAAAGCTTATAAACTCTAATTTTAACAATATTTAGCCAAAAGCTTCACCATCATGGCCTAGTTCAAAACCTTTATGTCTTTCTTTCTTTTCTTTTTCTTTTTTTGGATGAGAAGACTTGACTCTTTATTCATTTTTTTAGTTCTTTAAAATTTTAAAATTTTTAAACATTTTTTATATCTTAAAACATTGCTTTTATGCTCCAAAATAAAGTGTAAATCCAATTAGAGAAGGAGTAAACCTTGCCGAATCCAATTGAAGGTTTAGCTAGATTTTGTTCTCTTTTTAATGATTCGAAAGTTATAATAACAGAGATGAAATATTTGAATCTTGATTCTTGTGGGAAAGGTGTGTACTGTGTACTGCATAGACTATATCACTGAGGTACAAGACTTTTGACTTGTTGCAGTAGTTCTAAACGATATAAATGGTCATCCATATAACAATTTATGCTGGGCCTGTGAAAGGTTGAAGCCCAGCCCATGATGAATTCAGTTCGGTTAGGTCTACTTTATTTTATGAACCTGTTAGGTCTATTCTGTGACTTCTGTTTAGGCCATTTCTTAGGCCCAGTCTCGCGCCCAATGCTTAAAATGCACCACAAAATCAAGCCCAGTGTTACTTCTTATGGACTTACGAACTGGACCTATAATTTCAGAATCATCCGGTGTCCTCCATCACGAGTCACGACCATCTGAGTGGTCCATTTCGGACACAGGAGGGGAATTTATTGCAAGGAACTGTGTATGTGTGTATTTTTAATTAAAATTGGAGCTTATTTTTACCGAAAGTTTATTTACTCTTTAGAATCTCACTTCGATGTATTTGATATGCTTAAGATTAGCATGAAAAAATGTAAAAGAAAAAAAATAATAATAATGTGATTCCAAACTCAAACTGGTAGATTTTTTATTTTGAGGCAGTGGTTAATAAAATTGGGAAAAAAATTGCTAGTCAGTTTATTAGGGTTTATATATATATATATATATAAAAGAAAATGGTATATCTGTCTCAGATTATTTAACTTCCTACTTATGAAATACCTTAGAAATCTTATGGATCAATAGTTAGCATCTCCAAATACCCAATTATTGAGTTTAATTGTTATTAGAAAAGAAAAAAGTGTTTGTGTTTCATTAGTCAATATTGCTATTTATTTGAGTTTAATTGAGAAACTTAAAGTATTATCCTTACCTAAATGATAATGCCACATTTATTCGTGCTTGATAGATGGAAGATACCACTTTGTTTATTTTTTTGGTATTTTTCCCATAAAAATATATATTAGATCATTTCAACAAATCAAAACACATTATACACCTGATCTACCATAGATAAAGTCATCAACAACTCTCTTTGGAGGGCATGAGCCTCAACCATACTAGAAAATTTATAGTTAAGTGCTCATTTTACTAAAAAGATTAAATTCTATAAAGATATGATGTAAAATCCATGTTTTACTCTTCCAATCTCAACATGCTACATCATTTTATCACATATTTAAGAATAAGCACAACTACACTCAATTAATTCTAATTCTCATTTATAAATCCAACCAAATTAGGTATAGCAGAATATATTGAATTTTAAGTAAAATACTGATGTGACAATCTCTTGTTAGATTGTGTAAAATATGGGTTTTATATCCCATCCTTATCAAATTCAGACTCTTTACTAATATATGCAACTTTATTTCCATTTATGCAAATCTCTTTGGCGACATCTTCTAGTTTCAATTGACTCAAGGAATATTGGTAAAGAGATAAAGAAAAGTGGAATGCAGAGACATGCGATGCTATTTTTATTTTTATTTTGTTATTATATTGTTATTGAAGATTTGAAGTGCAAAACATAATATACGCCCTAATATATATCTGAACATTTCTGGTTGTGATAAGCTTTCTTACATACCATAATAAATATGATGCTAGAAATCTTAATATTAGATAATCTTTACAATGTTTGTTATGTCCTAAGGTAAAATCAAGAAAGATGAAGAGCATAAAATAAATAAATAAGTCAAGAGTCTTGTAATAATTCCACAGAGGGGGGAAAGTAAAATTAAGAAGGGCAAAAACAATACTTTTTCTCTTCTTTTTTTTCTTTATTTTTTTTTTTTCATTGACATAACTTTCTTTACACAAAAATAAAAAAGAAAAGACACAACTTTGAACATATACATATATTGGGACACAAAACCTGAACTAAAATGAGTTGGAAAATGCCATACTCTAGAGTTTGCTCCCTCTCTTTCTCTTAAAAATATATATATGCTTTAGGAAAACGACCCAACAATCATCAAAAGCAGCATCATCTCCAAAATCTAATCATCACTCACATTCTCTGGCTTATTCGCGTGAGCAATCCCTTCCTCTTTTTGACCAAGTCTTTCTATCAAAGACACCACCACCCAACACAAACACACATACACCCACACTACACACAAAAACCAAAAACGAATATCATGGTAGTAAATGGACTAATGTGGTACCTCCCTCACACACATATAACACATTAACCCTCTTCCCCATAACTGAAACAGCAGCACATGAAAGTACCCTCTCCTTGGATCCCTCAATCTCATCACTTTCAAATGATAAATCCATAAAAAGCAAAGGAAAGAGAGAGAAAGATGAAGGAATAATAACTGGGAAGAATATCTATTATATAGATTGTAAGGGACTTTTTGGATCTGAGATTTCCCTTACTTTCATGCACACACACAAAAAAAGAAAAAAAAAAAAAAATAGTCAGTCACAAGAGAAAGAAAAGAGGAAGGAATAGACAGTGTGACCTTATACAAAAGAGCCATTTGTTAGCTCCCCTTTTCTTAAAGTCTGCAAAAGGCTCAAGGTGTGTGGAAACTTTGTCTTAATTGTTGTCTTTTCTAGATGCCAACAGTTCTCCTTTTTTTTTTGGTGGGTCTCAAATAACAGTTTTCTTTGTGTGATGGGCCTAGACTACCTAGCTCTCTCAGCTTGTCTTTGTTTGTTCAAAATCAAAACTTGGTATTCGGTGCAAGGAAAGGGGTGCAATTCCGTTGTTGGAATCTTTGTCTGTTTAAGATACTTTAGAAGAGAATTTCATAAGTTTCTTGTGCTTTGTTTGGTTGTTCAGAAAATTGTAGGTTCCCCTATTTTCTTTTACTTCATACCAAAGGCCAAAGGGTTTGTTAAGGCAATCTAGAAGAATTCAAAAGGTCGTTTTTTTTTTAATGCTGGTCCCTCTTGAATAAGGTCTAGGAGACTAGGAAGGATTGTTTGGATAAAGCATTATTTTTCATCTTCTTTTTTCATAAAGTAAATCACTCTTGAATTCTTGACAACCTGGTACTAAATAATGGGTATAGCATAAAAAACCAAAGAGCTTCAAGACTTTGGGAGCCATGGCCAATGGGGAACCTAAATTAAAGCTTCCCGACAATGAAGTCAAGAAGCTAGTCACCCCTTGGGGGGAAAAAGGATAGCGAAGTTTTCATTCCTCTTATTATCAATAATGTAATAATATATACTTTCCCAACTAGTAAATGGACTAAGTTTGGCATTGCCTACTTCCTGCTTGTTTGGAATTTATGAATAGTTTTTCTTTTTAAAATAAGCTAGAATTTAAAATTTTTTATTTTCGTTCATAATAATTACTTTTTTATTATAAAGTTAACAAATTTTTTTTTTAGGTAGAATTCAAACTTAGCTATTTATTTAAGTAAAACTTGCTATGCAATTTTTGTTTTTAATTCCACCTTTTAGGTACAACTATACTTTTGTTCAACTTATTTTTAAGTGAAATAAACCAATGAAAATACACCAATGAAAATACACCATATTAAATACACACCATATCCAATTCTATAGTTAGTGCATGCTTAATTTGCCTCTTATAAGACGTCAAATGTTTTTCTGCCTCAATTTAACCATTTTAAGTATCCCTCTCTACTTAAATTAATCTCACCTCCCTCTCTCTCACTATTTATCTATCAAAGTAATAATAACAAAAAAAATCAACTGATGTCTCTTTCCCCCTCTCCACCATATTTAATATATTTATATGGGCTGCCTTCTTAAATTCTCCACTTTCCCAAAGCACTACATCAAACAAATTAAGTACTGTTAAATCACAAGTAATAATCTAGTTTTTAATAAATTTATTAAAAGTTATGAGTTGTTCTATTGGTTTTTTGACTGAATGAAAGAAAGCAAGCAAGAAAGAAAGAACAACTATACATACATCTTGTCAAAGCAATATGCATCAAGGAGGTTTTAAAAGATTATTTTCACATCTTTATGAAGAAAGGAAGGGCAATATGTGATATATCTGATAAAGAGAAGCCCATTAGTTGAAGCATGAAAAAGCAGATGATGAAGCCCCATATCTTGAGAAAGATATTATCATTAGAGTTCCAAAAAGTTAATTAGGTATTCATTTTATGGTGGTATGAAAAGGTTTCCAAAGTAAAGGAAACACAGTGGCTCTTTAAAGATGGGGAAAGGAAAAATAATAATAAAGAAGGGTGAGATTCGTGACAATAAGCTGATTGGCTCAAATAAAGCAAAGAAGTTTGTTGCCTTAATGAGTATGTCTCCTATTTCATAAGGCTTAAGACTGAATCTTGCCCACTAGTAGGGCCTCTTCTGATATTCTCTCTTTTTTATCATCCCCTTATTGAGACAATTTTTGGGTAGTTGTCCTTACTCCTTACGAGACAAGGCACCACCACAAGGGACTATAAGTCTATATCAACAAATTATAGGCCACTGTCAAACTTTAATTTTTTAACTCAATGTAAGAAAAAAAAAATCCTTATAAAAATGTTACCCGATCTTTAGCTTTACTAATCTACCTCACAAATTTCCTTTTCACAGTTTTTATTTATTTTCATGTACATTTTTTTTTTTTTTTACAAACAAGGGTATTCAGACATTTTCGAATATCTGATTATTCCCTCTGGTAAATGTAGTCCCTTATCCCACACACACCAGATTATTACATTAAGAAATCCCTTAAAGGTGGTTCTAAGATGCTAGCAAGAGATTTTAAATCAAGATTTCATTGATATTATGAAACCTTAGGTAACCAATTAGGCAACCTCTTGGTTTTTTTTTTTTTCATCTTATTTAATCTTTTTATGAAAGAGATACACTCCCAAAAAAGAGAAAGCCTCTTGTCACAAAAAATTTGGCAATAAATTTTAATTGTAAGTAAAATAAGTGATATTAATGGTAGATTTAAATAAGAATAAGTAAAAGTTTTCTAACTCAAGTTTACTCAATTATTGTGAAAAATATCACCGCGCACCCTTGGCACGATGGTCACTCCATAAGTATTAGTACTTGTGGTGTGTAAGGGGGTAAGAGCTAAGATTCAAGTCTCTAAAAATGAACTTTACCATACACTTAGATTAGGTTAAAGTAAAATTTTTATCTTGTATCAAGAAAAAAATGTGAAAAATGTTGTGAAATTAATTTTGTTTGAATGTAGCATTGCTTAAAATAAATAAATTGCGGATATTCTAAATAAAAAGTGTTACGTCCATAATATTTTCACAACACTTTCACAACAAATCTTAAGTGGTAAGTTGTTACAAGTTCTAATTTGAATCCACAACTTAAATTACACTTAGATTAGGTTAAAATAAAATTTTTATCTTGTATAAAAAAAAATGTGAAAAATGTTGTGAAATTAATTTTGTTTGAATGTAGCATTGCTTAAAATAAATAAATAAATAAATCGCAGCTATTCTAAATAAAAAGTGCTACATCCATAATATTTTCACAACACTTTTATAAAAAATTTTAAATGATAAGTTGTTACTAGTTCTAATTTGAATTCACAACTTAAATTACTTTTTTACTCATTCACAATAATTAGCAACAACCAACTACTTAAAATTTATTATGAAAGTATTATAAATCACAAGCGGTAAGGAATTGTGGACTATTAGTGTGAGCTGAGGCCCGCTACCTTAATTAACCAAACCCAACAAAGCTTCTTCAACAACGTTTGGGCCAGTCCAAACTCACGTGCATACCTATACCCTACAAAGACATAATCATAATAATAGGCTGAGGAAAAAAACAAAAATGAAAAAAGGAATTCTAAGACTTCACGTGCATGCAGGTTCCACCATGCATTTCAAGTTTCAACACGTAGCTACCAAATTAGACCTCGTGTAAAGTTACTAGAGCCTGTTTGAACAATATTTATTGGCATGCATTTTTTTCCACCAAATTAATTACATCTTATTTAAATTAGTGGCAAAACCACAAATAGGGAATAAAAAAAAAATTTAAGTTAAAAAAAAAAACCCACCAACGTACCAGTATTACAATGATGTCAATGTACTCCTTTTTTGAACATTCATTAGAATCTTGTTATTAAAGGCAACAAAAAACTATGTTATTTTGAACAAATATATATATATATATATATATAAAATGACATTGTTTTTAGGTTGGTTAACAACAAAAACGCGATGGACCGTAGCATAATTACCTCTAAAATAATTACAAGATCTAAAAATTAGGTTAGTTTTAGAAGGACCATCATAAGAAATTAGATTGTGTACGCTTTTATTTTCCTCCTGCATGTCATTGCATTCATGTTCCCTGTGTGGAATTTGCCACATATCTGATTTTTTATTTTTTACTTTGACATAAAGAAAGAAAAAAAGAATATATGAAAAGATAAAGAATAAAATAAAACACTCAAAATATACTTTAAATTTTTATTCGGACTAATAGTAGTATTACTCACATTTTATATGTATAAATTCACTCAAGTCATATTAGCATTTACTCGTGTCGTTTATTGGCTAAAAAAATATAGGGTCAACACCTATGAACTATGATGTACAAAATAATTGGGCTCCTTTTTGGCGTGAGGTTCAATCAGAGGCTGTGTTACTGTGTTAAAGTTTATAAAACAAATAAGTCCAATATGCGTTCCATGTGTCTTTCATTGGCATGACATATACTCATCAAATTGGTCTATTTAGCAAGTTATGTCACACCCTTTCCGCCAATATATTTTGTCCATTTACTCACAAGGACATCTTTTTTCTATTTTTGCTATCAAACAGTGTAAAAAAGTTGAGTCATCGCGAATGCACAAAAAGTTGCGTGTATAACCCCGTAAGGGGGGATTAAACTACAGCCATAAGGAGTGAAAAAAGAGAAGAGCTTTTGTTTAAAAAGGGTCACCCACTTTCTAGACTTAATTAAGATTTTTATACTTTTCTTTTCATGAAGGTACTACTTTTGAGGGATTAGATTCCATATTACTATCACATTTATTAAAAGAATAATTTTTATTTGGTTTTATTTTTTTTTTAAATGTTTAAATTATTTGTTTGTTTATTTAATTTTAAGGTATATGTGTACTTTATTCCACTATCAACAAACACTTCAATAAGCTTTTTTGTTTATATGCACTAGTATTTCATAATAGGTATATCATCAAATAAATCACAAAAGCATTACTTTTTCCCTCTCAAATCAAACTTAATAAAAAAAAAAATTTGTTCCATAATATCAGTTAAGTGATTAGATACACCATTTTCTAACTATTTAAACTCTAAGAAAAATCGATAATTTATCATGTTAGTATAATAGGAATTGCAAAATCCTTATCTCCCATTTAAAAAGATAAAAATCACATATCTAGGATCTCACTTATGAATAGATTTGATCACATGAAGTACGTGTGGTAATAATGGTATTTTAAAAATAATTGACAATGTGCTAAAAACTAAGTGCACATCATGTGATTAAATCCATTAATCTTTAACAGCAAAAAATAATAATAATAGAAGGTTTGATTTGTCACAAACCTAGTTAATATCCTACTAATTGCTCAAATTAAAAGTTTAAGGACCAAATTGACACATTAAAATCTTTTCTTTTTTTTCTTTTTTGCAAAAAGCCTTTTCTCTCTTTAATACTTTTATCGTTTGTTCCTTCCTGCTCTCATCCCCAATCCCTGCAACCTCTTTTAAAATCTCCCCCAACAGGCTTGAGAGCTGCCTTCCAAAAACTCAAATTCAAATTGGAGTGATCCAAACTTTTTCTTGTGGTTGTGGACCAACTTAGGTCCTACAAAGATGATCGTCTGGTAAGGAAATAAGAACACTCTTGATGCAGTGATACGGATACCAATTAGAGTATATTTTTTGAAGTTTAGAAAGAAAAAAAAAAAATACTCATATAAAAGAGGTTGCAGGGAAATGAATATATATATATATATATATATATATATATATATATATATATATGAAAGTGAGTGATTAATTCATAACCTATAATTTTGAGTGCTAACAAATGAATTCTTAACCTGAAAGATTGAAGAAACAATGGTATATATCAATTGGATCATGCCACTTACAACATTGCAAAAGACATTCTTCTTTGGATGCTCTTTTATTAGTGAGCCATTAAGAGAACACTAAGCAATTTGTCAACTAAAGGACAAACTATTTTCAAACGTACAATGTGATAAACGACAGAATGTAAACTCAAAATTGAACAATAGTTGGTACTTCACAAAACTCATTGCATGTGATGCGTGACTAGACTTCACAACCACAGATATACTTACTTCGATTTAGTATAATGTACACCGAATGGTAAAAAGATCAAACAAGTAAAAGACTCTTACACACTTCCGAAAACTAATAATATGATGCCACCACAGCAAGCAAAATGGGGAAGAAATTAAGTTTAAAAGATAAAGATAAAGAAGGAAAAAAAATGGAAATCTTGCAAAAAGAAAGATAAAGCAGTAAAAGATAGACTGATGGAGGCTTCTTCCATTCATATAGATGGCTAAAAAGTTATACTAGAGATGAGTAAAAGGTAGAAGAGAATATAATACTATTTAACTGGATTTTTAGTTTTTAGAGATAGAGAGAGAGAGAGAGAGAGAGAGAGAGAGAGAGAGAGAGAGAGAGAGAGAGAGAGAGAGAGAGAGAGAGAGAGAGAAAACTTATCAAACTCCACCTCTGTCCTCCACATAATGCATTAATTTCCCCAAGCTCCTAATCTTTTGAAAAGCCACAAGCGACAAATTCCCTACTTATGCTTAAGGGTTTTAATTTAAAGTAGGGAAGATAATGATCTTTTTGTGATTCTAAAGTAGTAACATCTTTAAGGTTTAAAGAAGAGATGCTCTTCTATGATTTTCTTAATCTTTTTCTTTCTTTATCCTTTAACTTTAAATTATTTAATTTGAACCCTTATGCCACAACCTTTTCAGTGCTTTCCAAAGATGAGAATGTTGGGGTTACGAAAATCAAAGAAAGAAAAGTTATTCTTTTACAAAACTCTTCACAAAGCATGAAAAGTAGTGCTCTTTTGATATTTCTTAGGGAAGATTTTGCTTTTTCCTTCTAAAGCAGAAAAGTTGCTTCTCCTTTGCACAACCCTTACGTTATGGATCATACCTTAGTGTTATTTTGCACTCCCAATATTCCTTTTTATATACTATAAGGTGCATTATGCTACAGATTCTTTTTATTTCTTAATTAACTTGGCTTTCAACCAATGAAAGCTATAATTTCCAGAAGACACGACCCATTTCGAAACAAATACATACATATATATTTAGATATACATATTTATATATGTATTTGCTCTCTCTCTCTCTCAATATAATCTTTTGATTTTAAAATTCATGTATTAAATTAATATACTTTTTAAGTTTCTCCTTTTCCTTTTTAATTAATTTAATTTTTTCTCACATTTTCCTAATTATATACATCTTTTTCTTCCGAACTTTTTATGTGTATCACTGATTAAAGCAGTACTTTAGCAATCAATGGGTAACTTCTTCTTTTTTTAGTTTTTCGTTTTCTTTTTTGAAAGATTAATTATATTTTTAGTTCACCTTGTTTATGTGAAGATTTAACTAAAATCCTATGGTTGAAAAGAAATGGGATGAAAATTTTAAATAAATAAAAGAAAGAAAGAATAAATTTTTTTAATTAGTTTCACAGTTCACACTTAAATTTTTTTAACGCTGTCCTTGCTCATGTAGTCAAGCAACAAAAAGATAAAGCTCAATTAATTATTTTAAGAAGCCAAGCTTCAGCAATGAAGGTAAATAAAATACAATATAAATTGAACTTAATCCCACACTATTCCTTGAGATACATTTATTTTTATCCAAGATAGCGTTGGCAAGTATCTAGCCAGTAACCTTTTGCATTTCAGTGAAACATAAATATCTTAATACAAGAAAGTAAATTGTTTCAAGAAAACTTTTCGAGGCTTAAACTACCTAATTAAACACAAAATGTGACCAAATAAGGGTTTGCTAAGGATAGCTTGTTTTCGTTGGTTTATTTTGCTTAAAATATAAGTTTTTTTTTTTTTTTAAAGAAACGCTTAAAATATATAAGTTGAATAAATATAATTGTACATGGAAAGAAATGAAGCTTTAGAAAGTTCTACATAAACTGAAAATAACCTAAGTTTTTACGTTTTCCCAAATACACACTAGGGAACCTTACGATAAGTTGGATCTTTGTTTCAATGACAAATGCTTTCAATCCAAGCGATGTGTTGCAAGTCCTTCTCATAAAAATAAAAAAATAAAATAAAAGAAAAGAAAAGTGCGATGTGTTGCAAGTTCAATTTAGCCTTTCCAAAGTTGTGAGTAATTAAGACTACTTATCATGCATCTACCTCTCTCAATTGCATATTGAATATAAATGTCTAATAATAAAAAATTTATAATGGCGAAAAGGGTTTGTAATTAAGTCCAAACAGTAAAAGATCAAATTCCAAAAACTTAGCAAATTCTCTTAATAACTCAAAGCAGATTTCTTCATCTTGAAGTAAACACTATGGACTTGTTATATCATATGGTAGAATTCTATAAATGGATAAGACTCAAAAGGATGATCCGCACTTATTCCAGACAATGAAATTTTAGCAAAGGATGGCAACAGCTGGCAAATTGATACCTGCATAAATGGAGTAAGTTTACGATTTGCTTTGTTGAGACAAAAGAACAAGTGGAATAAAGTTGAAAGCATGTTCGACATTAACAAATTAAGCTTTACAATTCATGTTACTCTAGTTCAGACAGAGAGCTGGTAGATGTTCTATGTACATGATGATGCTTTCCATAGTAAAGATGTTCAGTTCATGGAGCAATAGCATGGATTTGGCATACTAAGCGTGTTTCATGTGTCTAGTAAAACCATTTTAGCAGCATACATTGAATGATATATAGGTATTATTAATTTTTTGATACCTTAAGTACCTAGTTAAACCAAGCAATAGGGTCTGTACGAGTTATGACCTTTCCTTCGATTACACAAATATAATAATTTCACCTTTAGCCCCCCTTCTTTTGATTAGGAATTTGTCGGCTTTCTTACCCTTCTATCCATGTAAAACCATAAGCCAACAAGATTGTGCTTCAGCCTTCAACCTTTGGTTGGCTTTACTTTTGAAATTCGTCCAATTCTGTCCAAAATCCAATGAGTTTAACATATCCTTTGAATCAGATAATATGTTTTGCAACTTGAATAAAACTCCTTGAATGATGGAAGATCTCAATATAAAGAGAAAAGAATTAAGGCATGTAGATTATATTTTGGGCGCATAAGATTGGATAATTAAATATCGTGTTAAGTGTACAGAGAAACTTAAATGGGGGAATTTGGGAATTTTTGGCTAAGGTAAGCAAGATAGATGGAAATAACTTTGTTCATTCGTAACAGAAAGGTGTTGGGAAACTTAAGATCAAAAACAAGGTTCCTTCTCCTTCTCAAAAAAAAAAAAAAAAAAAAAAAAAAACGTCTTAAGGTGTATAATATGCATCACAGTTAAACAATGAATGCATTTTTTTTTTTTTTAGCAAGTGGCAGAGGAAGGACATGAGGGCAACTTTTATTTTCAGGAAAATCATATGATATTGTTGAACTACAAAACTTTCGATCAATAAATGAGGTATTAAAGATGAGTAGTACAGCGTTAATTATAGAAACAATAAATATACATAAAGGAGCATATCCAATAATTAAGGAGTATTTGCAGTAATATGTGCCACAGAATTCATCTTTTTTGCACACTGATCTAAAAAATATATTAAAATTAAAAACCCTTCTTCCTCACTTTAAATGACTTTTGAACTTTAAACAGCAATTTAGGAGATCTGTTTAATTCAAAGATAAAAACAACGTAAACATAGGACCCACCCAAAAAAGCCAAAGAAGATATAAATTGAAAAGGTGTGATTCCTGATTGTCTACCAATTAGCACATAACATGTATCATGATGGGATAAGTGCTCCTTTGGTACATATAGCTTTTCTTTTCTTTTTTTTCTTTTCTTTTTTTAATTGGTTCATTTGGCTTAAAAAAAAAAAATCGTTATCAAGTGTCTTGTAATTCAATTAGTTGACACCTCTTAACATTTTTTAACAAAGATTTTTACAGTTCTAATCCTTCATTCCTCAAATATCAAATTATAAAAATAAAATAAAATAAAATAAAAGTCAATTAAAAGTATAGTTGTACACTTGAAAAAATGTGTACATAAACGAAGTAAGCTAATTCAAATGAAAAAAACAAAAACAAAAAAATTACAGCAAACAAACTATTGGCATCCGATGATTTTGAACCGTATGTATTATCATTCATTACTGATGTGATCTAATTAATTTTTTCTACCCTCATCCTTATAGGAATCGGGAAATTATTGTGTACTCCCGGAGTATAATAAATGCGTGCTCCCTCCTCTCACATGAATGGTGGGTCCTACTAATTAAATTCATGGTAGGACCCACCATTCATGTGAGAGGAGGGAGTACGCATTTATGGTACTCCGGGAGTACCTAATAATTTTCCATAGGAATCTACCCAAAAAAAAGCATTTTTAGGATCCGTTTATTGTTGATGACATTGTAACATTGGGTTTTCTTTCCATTTCTTTTATTATTAGGAAAAATTCTAAATACCTCCTCATTATTTAATTAAAACTGAGAATTAATTTTACAGTTAGAATTTCAATATCTCAATCTAATAATGTAGAGACTGTCATATTATTTAAATTTATAATATTTAATTTGAATCATGCAAACAAATTGGACCCCGAATTTTATAACTTAGTCAATTTTAAGCCAACTATTAGAATTTAGCTCAATTATTTAAGTGATTAATCAATACACATAAGCATGGATAAACATAAAAACAATCATATCCACAAAAAATCAACCACCCACAAAAACACTAAAGTGTTTACGTAAATGAAAACCCAAAAACCAAGTAGAAAAACCTCTTTGGAGCGTCACGTTGCTAAACGATCCACTAATGAGAATAATTGCAGTACATATTACTTATAAAACCTTTCAAATTAAGTAGTAATTATGTACTCGAGCCTCTGACTCCTGCTAGCAATTGATTTTTCAAATCTTTTCTCCTCACTAGTCTTTGAACCAACAATTGAGCTTCCAATTGCAAACTCCAAGTCTCCTTGGTAATTTTGGACTGTTCCAATGTTTCCCAAGCTCCAGTCAACACCAAAACTCTAAAGGTAATAATTGGTGTGATGATCTTAGTCTCCTATCATGAAATTTGACAGTTAAAGATGGAGAAGGTAGAGAGAGATTGACAAGGGATTATAAGTTCTAGGGTTTATGAGTTCTATCTCTTCAAATGAGAATTGGTTTTTGTAAATTTATGGGAAATAGGATCTTTAGATAGTGAGGGTGAAGGCTGAAATAGTAAAGAAAGAAATAATAGAATTATCTTAGGTTCTCACTATATCGTTCGTACGAGAGGGAGGCAAATTATTTTTCCAAATGTTTTTCAAATTCTGATTTTGTATCACATTTCGGCGGACACTTCCAATTTCAAAGTAGTGAAATTTTAGAGCTTTCAACTTCTATTTCAGCACTAGTAGCACTTCACCTCACCAATCCAACGTAAATAAATACCCACAAAAGTGTATGAATATGAATAGAGTAAATGATAAAAAATTACATAGAAATTTTTCATGAAATTAACCAACTAAGAGTCCTAACAAAATGACAGATGATTTCATTAAAAATGCTAGCTTGTTGAAAGTTTCGCAATTTAAAAATGTAAAGTGGAAAGTTTTTATACAAAGATGTAATCATTTTTAATAAAAATCTTGTATCTCAAATTTTGGTGCTCTACTTTATATTTCATCAATCACAAAAATAAAGTGGACCAAGCATGACTACAAAGAGGATTTTTGTTCCATGATTCCATGCATGAACCAAAGTATTCTCCCACAACCACAATATCTACTTAAGTAGTGATGCACAAAGACTGTTGGACCCGATTCCGTGCATGAACATGGAGGAAAGACTTCACGATCTGATATAAAAATAACTGAGTTGATCCAAAAGGACAAGAATCTGTTACAAATAAATAGAAAAAATCGTTCCACAAACTAGAGATCCTCTTATGAAAAGAACATTATTATATTGAAAAGGAAAACACATGATGAATTCAAATTGAAATGCTACTGAATCTCTAGTCAAAAACCTCTAGCAAAAGTGATAGAAATACACCAAGTATCACAGGAAGCTCATGCATGGATTAATATACATGTAGTTTTACATAATATAATTTCCAACGCTAGGAAATTGTCTGAGAATCTAAACACATGCTAAACAAAGAAAATTACAAAAAACAATTAAAGGTGAAAAAAAGAAGTACAAGAAACGAGGCCACCTACTTAATATCATATCCTTCCTGAGGTTTTCCCTTCTTCTTTTTTTAATACTTTCCCTTTTTTCATAATTCCTGAATTTTGAAAATAATTCTTCTATCAACAGATTCAAGAAGCCCAATATCATCGATTGAATGATCACTGGAGTTATCATCATCGATGGAAATATTCAAATCCAGTGACACACAAGGGCTTGTCTCCTCCATTGCACCCTTATCCTCTTCAGACCCTTCTGATTTTTGCTTGATTGGAGGAGAGCAGGCTCTTGATCTTGAGCTGAAGCTTTCACAGCTCAAAATAATGATAGCATCACTAAGACTAACTTCTTCACCATTAGAATTGGCAATCCTTCCTCTTTCAATTGCTCTCTTAAAACCCATTTGAGAGCAATAATCAGCTTGCTCCACATCCTCAACTAAAAACACCCTATGAGGATTACTAGACACTGCCTCTGCAAACCTCTCCATATAACTGCAACTCTGTTCATCCCTTGATCTTTTATTTCTGCAATCCTCAGTTGAATCTGCTCTTGTGGATGAAAAGCTACTCAAAGAAATTGAAATGAGACTGCTTTGAGAGCCAAAAACATGCTTAGCCAATTCCCTAGCAATCTTTTCTTTAGCTTCCACATCAACACCTTGAAAGAACAACCAAGTTTCTTCTTTGACCTCATTGTTTCTCGCTGGCCCTTTTCTTCTTACCATGCCAGACCTGCATTGTAATATTGTGCTTGCAATTTCGGGAACAATATCTTTCTGCCATGGAACCTTTTTCTCCAATGCACTGCATAGGGTTTTCAGGTTTTCTGCATTAAGCTCCTTAAACTTGTTGGTGTAATCTGTGTCCATGGCATCACTGGAAGAAGTTGAATTAGGTGTAGAATTAGGATTTGATGAAAAGGGTTGTTTGGGATCATTATGTTCTGGAATATACATTCTCAAACTTGGTTCAATGGTCATGTTGGAATTTTCAGATATCCAAACATGGTTTTGCATCCACAGCTGTTTGTGTTCTGCCACTGGCCACTCATGGTGAGTGTGGTGAAAATTAGGGTATTGTTGGTCTTGTGAAAAACCTGAAGCGGATGAAGAAGGTGATAAAGAAGAGAATGTGAGGGTCTTTTCAGAAGAATAGGGTTGTTTGTGGATTGAACTGCAAAATAAGTTCCACTTTTTGCAAAGCTCTCTGACTGGGACACAGTTCTGGAAGAAAAAGAACATGATAATTGCAAAAGCAAAAGTTAGTTTTCAACTTGTATAAATGTTGAATTCTGTGTGTATATATATACACACACACATGTATGTGTGTATATATTTATTTATGAATTATAAGAGGTTATTGAGAAGTGAATTAAATCACCTGATCATTATTAGGGCTAAGTCCTTTGTTCTCATTTTTGTACTGTTGGAGCCATGCAGGAAGACTTGAAGTAGTGGAGTCACTGTTACAAGTACTGCTGCTTTGCAAGCTTCGAGCTTCCATGTCAAACTTTGCTGAGCACTCGGTGCAGCAGGCAAGCTGGTGCTCCTCCCCACCTTCAAGTAGTAGCCAGCTAGTTCCATTTTCAGCTTTCTTGCTTGTGGGCTGACTTTGTTGGTCACTAAGGAAAAAGTAAAATTACGTTGATGAGAAATAACATTCAGTGACCTGGTGATCATTTATATATTTCACTATTTATATAAGTCCAAAATTTGAAGGAAAGACATATTAAAAAGAAAATAACTTGAAAAGATGTATATCAATTTTTTTTTTCTTTTTTTGGGGAATATCTCAATTCAAAAACAAAGGGAAAAAAGGGAACTTTCTTTTATTTTCTTACCACTTCCTTCAACATGTATCTTTTTCCTTAAAGAAAATTACTATTCTTATTAATTAAGGTGATTCACAAGAAAACCAAATTATTTTGGAAAATGAAAATTGAGTATGAAATGAAGTGATAAAATTACTATATCCAACTTTACCAACTGTTTTACCTGTCAGTGATGAGACTCAAGCGTAAGCTGCCTGCAGGGATTGTAAGAGGATGAAGACCCCAAATAGTCTCTAGTGATGGATGACCTGATGATGATGATGATTTACATCTCATGTAGGTTTGGAAAGTGGCAATTCCCATGATCCAAAACCTGGCAATCTCTCCAATTTCACAAACCAATTTTCCAAGCTCCATTATCATGTGCTCCACAGGACAGTAATAGCCCCTCCCTTTTTCATTCAAACTAGCCCTATAATCGGTAGTCCATTTAAGATCTCCCAAATACAAGACAATCCCTGTGCTCATACAGCTCTTTACAAGGCTCTTAAGCTCTCCAAGTTTCTGTTCAACATCTACTCTAGAGAGACTCCCAAAAGAGGATAGATTAACTGTTCTAAATTTTACCTCTCTCAAGGCCTGAGGAACACCTTCATTATCAACCTTGTCCATCACTCCTTTAACTACACCATCAAGAGTAGAAAGACACTCTCCAACAATCACAATACTTCTCCTTCTTTTGCTCATCAAATTATCTATGACACTCCTAACATCCTCACTCCTAACTGGTTCAGATATCATCGGTTTGCCTAGTAGTGTGCCACTTTGACTGACAGGTTGAGACTGTGAGAGGGCTAATTGATTAGTTTCCTTAGACTTGCTACTCACAGAAGAAGGAGTACTTTGTGAACATATTTCTAAGGAGATAGCTTGTTCTACATTGCTTTTCACTTGGGTACTAGAGAAACCAGCCTCTCTCATGACTCTACTAACACTAGGATCATCTAAGATAGAAATTATGAGTTGCTCTAACTCTATCTTTACCGCTAAGAGTGGCTGCTGTTGATTCTCAATAGACCCTCGCCGTTGATGAGCCTGAGCGCGCTTGAAAGCAGCAACCAAGGCGTTGGAGATTGAAGGAGGTTGGGATTGAGTGCCTAACATGGGGCTAGAATTGGAGGCTGGCAAGCGGTTAAGCGCAACATTGAAGCAAAGCTCTAGGGCTTTGCAATGAAGAGGGTGAGTATTGGACTGAAGGCAAGCTTTCCTCAACAGGCCTGTTGGAACAGAAAGCATGGTGTTAGCCACATGGAGAGGAGTAACTTGAGCATGGCCACGACGCTTAGCAAGGTTCACTGCTTGGGTTACTACTCTCGTGGCCTCAGCTGTTAAAGCTTGTTGCAAAGTGCAACCTCCTGCTCTCATCTTCAACTCTCTAGCTTCCAACACTTGAAACTAATAGCTATAGTGACCAGAAGCTTAAAAAGGTATCAAGCAAGTATTAAAAATTGCTCAGCGCAACAAATTGGTATCAGAGCTTCCGCTGTCACAACAGAAAGAACTTGCAAATATTTTATTTTTCATTAATTTATCTGAATTTCAACGAAAACGGTGTGTGAGAGAAAGAAAGAGATTATGGTTGGGAAAACAAGGAAAAGGGATAGGAATTAGAGAGCTATAGGGTGAGAAAGAGTGGAGGGCTAGCTTGTTAGTGATCGGTTTTGGTAGTTTTGAATCCACCTATAGCTTGGCTATATTATGGAGAGTAGTTCATGAAACTTGTTTGTTATGTTGTTTGTCTAGATTGTGATTATGATTTGGCTGGAGAGAGATAGAGAGAGAAGGGGTATGAGATTTATGGGAGGTGGGCTGTGCTTTTCTTGTAGGTGAGGTAAAATTTGGGGTCCAAAGTCGATTTTGTAGTGGAAAGTGGAATGCATGTGCTGACAAGCAGGACGAATGCACCAGTATCAAAGGCAACTCAGCTTTGCCCTTTCTCTCTACATCAAATTTGATAAAAAGATTTTGTATTTGTAAGTGGGTCTCTCTCTTTTATGCAAAGTATCAAATAAATTAAGGTACTAATTAAACCTTGAAAGACAATATACATCAAATCTTTGTCCAATTTTCTTCATTATCTTATTGAAACACAGCCAGTCCTAGTATTTTTTTTTTTTTTTTTCATTTTTCAAAAACTTAATCAAATTCAATCAGGCACTACACTAAGGAGTAATATTATTATTATATTAGTCTACTAGTAGGTGCTCCAATGATGAATGAGCCGTGATCAAAGTCCAGAAGACAATCTTACCCTTGTATAAAATATTTTGCTATATGTTAACAAAAGGGCAATCTTGAATTTTGATCCTACAAAAATTGGTGGCGCTTCCATATGAGAGAGAGAGGTGAAATCCTTTTCACCGTCCGCAAAAACCGAGGACCTGAAAAGAGAATGGGGACTATGTGTCTGAAGGAATTGGGAACTGTGTACGATTTTCTTCCGGACTCAAAGACAAAGGAATAAAGCGTCCGCATTCATTCATACTTTTATGGATAACAAAGTTACAAACCTAACTTACTTGACGCATTGAATGCCATATTGCATGGGGATTAAGACCAACATACAAACATTCCCTAGCTAGCTCCACATCACATATCTCTCTCTTTCTCTCTCTCTCATTATTTCATAAAGTTGAAGCTTTTGATTGCACCCTTGTTCATTCAAAAAATGAGCAAATAAATCGCCAAGTGAAAAAAGAAAATGATAACAAACTCCAAGGGACACATGAACATGGGCTCGGTTCTTTTTCTTAGGTGTCTTCTTCAGCAAAATATGATCTCCAATAATAACATTGTGCCCGTGTCAAAGCATGAAGGGTTCCCCGTTTTTCAATATTGTACTAAAAACATAGTGGCATTTTGATAAAAAAAAAAATTCCTGTCTCATAATGATTCTTATCCTGAATCATTTGGTAATAATTATAATAATAGTAACAACTAGAAAAAATGAGTAATTAAACATTAGATTATATTATCAAAAACTACAGTGCCTTTTCTGTTTAGATGAATTTCATAAATGCCTCCACTCCTCGCAGTGATGATATGCATTTTTTGAAGCGAGAACTCTTATATATACCATGAGAATTTTGATAGAGCTAAGACTTTGCTTCGAGGGAGCAACAATCATTGATTAATAACATTTTTTTTTTCTATATTTACTATGTGGCCATGAGTGATATCATCAATGTGCTGTAAAGAGAAGTTCAGAAACTTTCGTGCACAATATCATGAATTTGACTCTCTGCAAGAACGCACGTCTAATTAATATAGAGACTTTGCAATAAAAAAATATACGGAAAATAAAAGTAAATATACCACAATTAGAAAAAAAAATCATACTAAAATACGTTGATGATCCTTAAAGTTAACCTATTGAGCATTTTTGGTTCCTTAAATTTCAAGTGGACACTATTTATCCTCAAAGTTTGAAAAAATAAATTTTTTTGGTTTCAGAAATTTAAAAAATGAGTTATATTGGTCCCTAAAGTTTAAAAAATGAGTGTTATTAATTTTGAAAATGAGTGTGTTACAATACAAACCCATGGGGCAGAACTTACCCTTGAAAACTGGCTTGCAAGGGGAGGGTGTCCAAGAGTTTATAAACACACGTTTAAACTTATACTTAATTCATGTGGGACACTAAGATCATAACATACCACCATACTCTATAGCCGATGCCTACGACGGCTCACTCTAGCAACACTGACCCAATGGTAGCCCTTTCTCTTTTGGTGGCTCTACTCATCTATCAGTTATTTTAATCTAGCCTCTAGGTCACCCCCTTCGGGATATGATCACAAAGCTGCAACTCATTTGATCCCATACTCAATGAGCTATACCCAATTACTCGGGGTGGTGGTTGGTTCTGATACCAAATGTTACAATACAAATTTATGGGTAGAACTCATCCTTGAAAACCAGCTTGCAAGAGGAGGGTGCCCAAGAGCTGATAAAAACATGGTTAAACTTATACTAGGATCATAACAGGGTGTCATTACTCTGTCAGACAAATAGGCAAAGAAATTAACCAAAGTTGGAGGGATTGATTGCACTCATTTTTTAAATCCCAAGGACTAATAGCGTTCACTTGAAACTTTAGGAATTAAAAATGCTTGTTGAGGGTCATTTTTGAGAATCCAAGTAGAAAGAAGAAAGCCCAGTCACAAGGGCAGCAAAGGGTTGGCAAACATGTGGTAAAACCATTAAGCCCAAACGGCAGGAATAATGGATCACAGGCCCGTGAAATAAACAAATGGGTTTTGTGGAGATAAATAGGCTTAAAGAAGCCTGGAAAGAGAGAAATAGCATATCCATGGGCAGTATATGATATAGAAAAGTGAGAATGGGCCACTACAAGCCCAAAGTAATGCAAACAAAGAAAGTAAGGGATTAATGGCAAGCCCATGAACCCTAAGGATGAGAACGAGGTAATTGGGCCAGGGAAGCCCAATGAAGTTAAAGCCCATGAGGATGCAGAGTTAGTAAAAGGGATAAGGAAACCCAAAGAAAGCAAATAGGTCAAGGATGCCCAAAAGAAAAACAAAAGGGACACAGGAGCCCATAAGTAGAAAAACCAATGGCCCTGTTAAGCCACTGGGGGAAAGAATAAACGGTATACCTAAAGAGGCCCAGCAGGATTGAGTTATTACAGCAGGAATGACAGAGTGACATGGCAGAAAATAAGAGCAATCAAGAAATGGGCCAAAAGAAATGTAAAACCCAGTAACAATAAAGGCCTAGCCCCTAAGGGGAGCGGGAAATCAAAAAGCAACTCACATAAAAGGCCAAAAAACAGATGACAAACTATGCAGGCAAGCCTCCAGACCACGGCGGACGAGTGAGCGACAGACAGATTTTGGACACATATAGAAGAAAGGTACGCGCAAAGCCCAGGCCTCACCAGCCAATACAGGACACAGTGAGGTCATGGGTCAAAGGTTAGAGGGCATGGTTTGGTGGTGAGGAGAGGGGAAAACCTATTTTGAGATTTTTGCCAAGGCTCTTTGGGGGGAAGTGTCCTACTGGGATGACACACCACCCAAAAGGGCAAAGTTGAACTGGAGCAACTAGGTGCATGCCATGAGGGATAGGGAGAGAGAAACCATATTGTAGCAGGAAGGGGTGTCACAGTAGACTAACAAACAAAATAGTCCTCTTTGTCTGGTGATGGGGAGTGGCACACAGACGGTCCAGTGGTGGTCGGCAAGTACACCTAGACCAAACAAATGTGGTTAAGGGCTAAAACAATAAAATCCGTCCATGGCAGGCGCTATAAAAGGAGGCCCTTGCCGTGCGCAAAGGAGGGGAAGGAAAAGGGAGAAAAAAGGGCAAGAACCACAGTAACAACCACCTGAGAGAGACCAAAAAATAGAAAACAAGGAAAAAGAAAAGAAAGGAAAGATAAAAGGAAAAACAGAAACAAAGAAAGAAAAAGAAAAAACAGAGAGTTAGTTCGGCAGGCATGCACCAATAGGTTATTTCTCTCTCTCCCTCTCAAAATCCTGCCCTCTACCAAAAGCAAAAAGGGGTTCCTCCGAGCACCAACCATTCAAGTTTGTTTCCCTTAAAAAAATTAATTTCTATGGCAGAATTTTCCTGGGAGATTAATTGCGTTGAGAGGAGACGTTCTTCCCTCTTTGGTTTTGGGTCCTGCGAACTAGACTTACTCTAATTTCTTTCTTCTTTTGATTGACCCATATGCTAACCACTTATTCATTTGCATTCTTTAAATTATCGTTGTTGTGATTATCATCATTAAGTATGGATTAACTGTTCACTATAATCAAGAAGCAGAAGTATTCTTCTTTTATTTTATTATCATGTTTGTTTTTCGTAACCCATTCGGAATAGCTTTGCCTGCCGTAAGTATGCTCCTAGCAGACGGGATATAGTTTGCGCACAGGCTGAACCAAGTTGAGTTCTAGTTGGATCGATCTCAACTCCCTTACTCAGAACATTTTGGCCTAGTACCGTAGGAGTCAGCCCAGCCCAGTACAGCCCAGCCCAGTACAACAATAGTACCATAAGAGGCAGCCCAGTAGAACACACCAAAAAAAAAAAAAAAAACCACCACAATGCTCATTTTCTAAATTCTAATTACCAATGACACTTACTTGAAATTTCAAGGACCAAAAGCACTTAGTAAGTAAAATTTAGAAACTAACTGAAAGCTCAATTAGTGTGAAACACTAATACTTGTTTAGACCCCCAATTTTAAATTACGATTTAATTGCTTTTACTCTTACTTATCTCAATACGGAATAAGAGTAAATGAAGCGCAATAAACCAGAACTACTCTAGTGCATAAACATGAACAATAAACAATAAATATAAAGTATAAGAGTAAGGGAAGAAAGATGCAAACACAAGATAACACCAAGATGCGTTATTGAAAAGGAAACCGAAGAACTCGGCGAAAAACCTCTTCGTGACTCTCCAAGTCGAAATCGATCCACTAATGAATAAGTTGGAGTACACGAATAATAAAAGACCCTCCAAACCTAGTCTACCCAATGTACTTGACCCCTCCAAGTTCCTGCTACCAATGGACTACTCGGAGTCTTGTCTTCACTAACTTTCCGGATTTCACAATACCGCCCGATTGCATCCGCCAAGCCTTACCAGTTTCTTATGGCAAATCTCCAAAACTTCCTAAGCTCCAAAACACTCTAAATAGGTGTGGGTTGTATTTAAGTACAAATATCCTCTCAATGTATAACAATGAGAAAGGGGAAGGAGAAGAGACTACAAGGATTTCTCACTAAAGGATGAGTAGTTCTCTCTCTCTAAAAGGTGGGTGTGTTGTGTTATAGAAACCTATCTAGGGTTTTCTCTTTGAATAGTCTCTTTTACTTTTGTGGGTAATGAGTATATATAGTTTAAGCGAAGGGTAAGAAAATCACACTTAAGATCCTCCAGGCAGAGAGTTTTGCAGATACCTCACAAGATGGCCTTTCTAGTGAAGTACTGGCGAAATGCAGTTTAGCACTTAACTCTTCAACTTCCAGCATGTGCTTCTCGTGTGGCCTTTTTGTGGGTTCCTTTACTCACGAGCTTCTCACGAGATAGTCACAAAATTGCATTGATCTTCATTGCAAGCTTGATTCTTCACCAACTTAATACTAAATCCAATACAATAAAATCTCATAAAATACAAGGAAATAAATTATTGAAATTACAATACTTTTTGTCATGGAATAAAGCCAACATAAAACATAGTTGTAAATCACATATTTACACTAACATTGTATTTTGGCCAAAAAATTAATTATATCATTATCACATAGCCACTAGACCAAATGGACAAAAGAGCTAGGTTATTGGGAAAAACCCGATTAGGGAATAGTCAAAGCTCGAAGTAACAAGTTCAAGTTTTGAATCTGGGTTTGGAGGCCAAGCACCGAAGCTCGACCAACAAATGAGCCAAACTGAAAGCAACTCAAGTGTCATGATCAATACAACTAAGCACCAAGTTTGAAGAGACCGGTTTTCCTCATCGAGGAAACTTACATACCTAAATCACAGACATAATGGAGACCATTATACCCACCATTGAAGGCTCATTATAGCCACCGTGGAAAGTTACCAAAAACAAGAAAATGTCCCATATACAAGGCAATATAAAAAACAATTATCGAGTAATTATTAGTTCTTCTTAGAATACACAGTTAAGTGGTGCCATACCTTTATTCTAAAAAAATTGTGATATTTCATACCAATAAAAGTAAGCCAATATCATATTTTTATATTAAATGGTTTTTTATTTTTTAGTGGCATGGAGACCACTTTCATATTCATCAAATCAACTTCCTTATGGTAAAACTTTCCGGCTTTAGGATTGGAGTTATTAAGCACCATTGGCCTGGTACCACATCAGTGCCACTCAAGTTGTTTCCACTCTTTGAAAGGCATCTATTAGATCGGTCAACCTTATAATCAATTGCTTCATCAAGAAGTAATAGATAAAGCTCTGTAGTGGAGTACCTGGTTTCAGTTCATAGATCAATTATTATTAAATAATTCGTTTTAATAGTTTAATCCAGCAATCTAATTTACTCTATTATTTTAAACACTTGAGAAACTTGGAAGACATAATCCAAGGTAAAAGTCATATCTCTAAAGGCCAACTAATCAAGATGATTGAAGAAGGTAGTTTCCATTATTAATTTATCAAATAAGGTACCCAATAGCTAACCTTTGTGGTGGATGATACTTTTCCTTACAAAATTAACTAAAGGTCTAATATTGTTTGACTAGTTAAGAATGGAGAGTTGTTGAGTTAGGGGGCTGTTCTATCACTTCTATGTTTAACTAAAAAATCTTGCACCACACCCAACTAACCCTTTGATTCATGACAGATTTTTACCAATTTGAGAGAGAGAGAGAGAGAGAGAGCTAAACACACAAAAATGGAGAATAGAAGAATGATCACAAGTCACAACACTAGTAGTACAGTAGTATCATTTACAACTTTGGTGGCCTTAGCTCCATTTCATGATGTTTAGTTAAGGAATATAAGGACAATATGTGGAGTGGGCTGTAATTTCATTACCATTGTGGCAGTTATGTTGTGTGCATGATGGACTTCAAAATTTTCAAATCTATGCATAATTAATTGCATACCGACATCACAAAATTTTCATCGTATCTTTAGAAAAGAATGTTGCAAAAATCTTCATTAAGATGAGGTTCTTCTTTGGATAAAGTGATTCACTTGCCCTAATTTAAGCTTGCTTTTTTTCCTTGTTTATATATCTTGCAAGAGAGTTTGATTAAAGGACAGTGCTAAACTTTGACTAATTAATATTTGTAATAGAAGGGGCACTATGTACCCTAAAGTCCATCACCACTCCTAAAATCTAAGAACATTCATACCATAGTATTGGAGAAGATAATGTTTAGATTACTCCACTCATGTTTTTTCCGATTATTCTACATCTTCCTATGCAATACTATTTTGTACTTAAAAATAATTAACTGTGCAAAAGTGGAGTAGTACCTATAAAAAAGTAAAACTTTAAAAAATTGCATATAAATCAAATAAGCTGAATAAACTAAGGAAAAAAAAACTATGGCAAGCAAGCAATAATTCAAGAAAATAAGCCCTAAAGTTGAGGGTCAAGAAGAACGAGATTGTGATGAAGATTAGTCTAATTAATTTTATATGCAAATTGATCCATATATACCATATCCTAATTCCAATTTCCAAATAACATAATTCTTTTTTATTTTTTCTTCTTCTTCTTCTAGATCTATCACTCAGGCGAATTTGTGGGTGTTTTAAGGTTGTAGCCCATTTTAGTTAAGGGGTCCTATTCTTCAGCAGTTCGGCGTGCCGTTGCATAGAAAAGAGAGCTACACCACCACACAGAGACACAGAACTTATCTCATATCTAGGTTCTTCAAGTAAAGAGAACTATGAAATCACATAAACAAATCTGAACATATTTTCCAAACACAACAAACGAGAGATCCCCATTCATTCTTCAAATCATCTTCCACTTTTAATTGTTTATACAATGACCCATAATTAAGTCCATAACAAATCCATGTTTACTGGTTTTACTTTTAGTCTCAATGTTCCCTTCAAGGTAAAGTAGTTCAAATAAAGAATATGATTGAGAAATAATAAAGAAATAGAAAAAGAGAATGATCTAGCAATCATAGAAGAAATCTAGTGATAGAAAACTAGTTCATGGTTGGAAATGTTTCAGTTTCCATTGCCTTTAGGCCACCATATTCAAACTTCACTGTAAGCAACCTTGTCCAGACTCGGTTTTATCTAAGATTCATTCACGTTGGTGCTCCTGGATTAGTGCATTGTGCATAGTTTTAGCATATGAGTGACAATGTATTGGTGAACTTAGAAACTTTAAGGAGGTCAAGGGCAAGGCTATGTAATATTGATATAAGAAATTTTAGATTATTGGCCTATCTTCCCTTTTTTTTAGCGCATTACTGGCCTATCTTAATGGCCAGCTTAACATATTACGTTTTATGTACAAAGTGTTAAAGGTCACAAATTGATCTATGTGTGTATATATAGTACATGTATAAAATTTATGAAGGTCAAAAATATATATTATTAAATTCAAAAAAAAAATAGAAGTAATGTTATTTTTTTTACATAAATAAAAAGAATTAGGGTTTGAATCCCTTCTTTACTCTCATTAAATTAAATTTAAAAAAATAAATAAAATAAAAACATTAACAAAACGTTAACAAAACGTTAACAAGCTTTTAATCTCACATTTCCAAATATCCATATTTGAATAATCAAAATCAATGGTCAAAGTAATTTACATAACCTTCTCAAAAAAAAAAAAAAAAAAGTAAGTTACATAAGAAAACTGAAGGCTTTTATAATACAAATTGGTAAAAGGTTTGTGGAAATAATATTATCATTAAATATTAGTTCTAGATAAGTCACACACAATAACACATGATAACATAACGTGAGTTATAATCAAATTTATAATCTCAAATCACAAATCACAAATTATTAATTTTAATTATAATTATTGAAACAAAATTATCTATTATATTAAGAAGTGTTTTACTTTAGACTCTATTAATCATAATATGTCACGTATTTGTTTATTTCTTTTAATTACTTTAAAAGGGAAAAAAACATGTAAAAAGATACAATTGATGTAGCATATAGAGTGAGCACACAATTTAAGACAGGATTTTTGTTTAGCACGACCTTCCCCTCCCTCCAAAATTGTGTGTGACCACATATGATAGAATTTATATAAGAGTAGGTCCCAAAAAATCCTTATACAAAATCCCAAACGTCCTTATACAATATAACTAATAATCCAAAACTCCCAACTGTTTATTCTTTCTCGGAGACAATTCTAGGCTGAGTCCCCAGTCAAAAAGCTTCTTCTATCTTTGTTGGCCTAAAAAGACATACATTAAAGGGCACCAAATAATTTGAACGCGAAGCACTCAGCAGTGGTAGAAAAAGGAGTGTTTGAATGAAAGAGAAGAATATATATACAATGCACTTACTTAGATTACGCCCCAAACCCATCCCTTTTCTCTTTCTCTATCTTTCACCAATAACGGTTAACTTCATCTAAATAAAGGGGTAGCTATAGCAAAAGCCATCCCTAACTGTTGCTAGCTAAATCTGTGTGTTTTAATTGACCCCATGAAATTTGTGTCAAAGTGAAAGTTAGTGTTAGCCTATAGCTTTTCTCTCATTTCACAATCACACCATTTAGTTTTTCATGGGAACACACATTACATTAGAGCTCTAATTTTATATATATCTCCTTCTCTTTTGCTTAAAGTAAAGCACTCTCTCATAAAGCAACACTAAAAAGTAAAATATGGCATTATCTACTCAAAAGGGACGCTCATTTTGTGCTTTTAAGCTTCAAATAAGCATCTTTGGGCCTATACGTGGCCATGTGGGTGAAAGCAATATTCAAGAGAGGGAACAAAGCTCAGAGAGAGAGAGAGAGTATAGTTAATAGTATTATGCTGGCCGGCCAGACTTTAAACTTTAAAGGCAACAATGGAGGAAAAGTAGCTCTAATTTTGACATGACAGCCTTGTTAATGTAAAAGGTGATGGAATTACGTACCAGTACCACACTCCTTTTCCTAAAAGTTTTCATTATTTTATGCTTAGTATCTAAATCCACTAAACAAACTTAAGTTTGATTTTTTAAACTTAAAGGCCGGCATCATGAGACTATAATGGTTATTCTTATTTCTTAGCTCATAATATTCTCTGCAGTAAATTGATGGACTCCATGCTTTACATGGTTGTACCCTCAGGGGCGGCTCAGTCTTGCACTCGAATGAATAAAAGGATAATTCTATCTAACTCAACCTACAAAGCAGGAGCTTCTCCAACACTGCTTGTACTGCTGTGTTTCCAATCAATTAGCACGGTTTAGCGCATCTAAATTTGTAAAAAGGGATTCAATTTAAATTTTGAACTCTACCCATCTTAATCCAATAAGCCTAGTGACGCAAAAAATTTCATCTCTTTTTACAATTATTAGTGATGAGCTCATGTAAAAGTAACGTTACACCAATTACACAACTTGCTATCTTTACAATTGCTATCTTTTTTTCTTTTTCTTTTTTTCTTTTTTTTTTGTATTCCGATCATGGTTCAATCTAACAAGTATAGTGACAAACATACCTTAACAAGTTAAGAAAATCTTTTGTATCCCTAACATGGTTCATCTTGACCAATTTACTTTGCCTAGGCTGCTTTACTTTTCTAAAGAATTTTACTTCCTTAGAAAATATTCTATGTATATGCTCTCTGCTGGTCAATTAGGATAGTGCCTTAACGTTGCAACTAGGTGTACGTAAAACCCAGTTGAGAAGGACCAGATAGAGTGGCATCTTCTATACCATGACTGCAAAAGCATTTTTCTATAGATGATTGGATGTCAATAGGTATAAAGGGCAGAACCATGTGATGGAGTGAGCATACACAGCGCCTCTGTCAGTGACCCTTACATTATATCAACAATTCTTCAACGCTCCAGTCCGTATAAATTTCCATTTTCCACCATACAAAGAATATTTGAATGCATATTCCTTCCTCTTATGTGATCAATGACTTGAATGCATAAATTTCCACCTTATAGAATTTGAATGTGATGTGTTTTATTCTATACCCCAAAAAAAAAAAAAAAGGAATTGTCACATGTTTTAACTCGTTATAGCAGGCAGTCATCACGGATGTCGTAGCTAGCCCACTTTGTTAGAGTGGACTACTGTACGGAGATGATATGATTTATTCTCATTCATCCAAAATAAGGAAGTACATGTTCATCAAAAAAAAAAATAAGGTAGTACACGGTTTTCTTTCTTTCATCAAAAAAAGCACACAGGACTTGACATCCAATAAGTCTTTCCCCTTTTCTGTATTTTAATTTCTTTGTCTTCACTGTTAGTGCTTGAGAAAATGCCCTTTCAGTGCCTCGGGATAAATATTAAGGTTGGAACTCTGATAATGATGCATTACTTTCCATCAAGGGCTCTCTGGCTGGAAGATGAACCAGTTTGACCCCCTATTTTACAAAGAAATCGCGCTTGCCATGGGAGATGACAGATTTTAGTTACGGTTGCCAAGCATTTCATTTCCTATCCACTGTAATACTGGCAAACAACCAAACAATAAAAGCGATCTGTAAGGATGGAGAGTATGTAATCACTAATCAATGAAAAAGTTTCAACAACAGTAGCCAAATATTCAAAGGAATAACAAAGAGAGAAGTTTTTGATAGGGGAAAAAAACAAAGGGGGGAGAGAGAGAGAGAGAGAGAGAACAAAAATTTCAGACTTGGACCCATCCAACGCAACAGCTTCACAAATGCACAAATAAAAGCAGGCAGGCCCAAGTTTATAAAAAAAAAAAAAGCAGGCAGGGCCCAAGGCAGGATAGAACCATTTACTTTATTACAGAAACCCCATTTAGCAAGGGTATAAGCAAATCTGATTTTGACTCTAGGAACCAAATCGAAGGAGAGTAGCATGAAAGAGTAATTATTTATTAGGTACTTTCGGAATACAATAACGTCATACTTCCCTCTCACATCTATGGTGAATCCTACTCATTACAAAATATCTAATAATTTTTCTTGTAGACGAGTCTGCAAGACTGCAACTAGGCCTGACACTTCCTGAGACCCAATTCATATCAGCATTAACCTCAACCCAATCTGAGGGAGGAGGCTCCTAAAAATCCTTGCGCCCCACATCCGCTCTCACCTCTTCCTCATGTGTTTTCGAGGGTCAAGTCAAAGGGTCCACACTCCTCTTCAAACAAAACCGTATTTCTCATTTCGACAATCCATCACAAATCACAGCTGCAAGCAAGGTAAATTGGGACTCAAAACATACCTTCACCGAGCAACTCACAAGGTAGATTTACTAGCATGTTTACTCGTTTCAGGTCTCAATACTTTATAAAGCACACAAAATAAGTATAAGACACCTTTTTGGTTTCCCTTCTGCTAGAAAGTTACTTGGACATATTTCTATTATCTCTATATATTACATTGAAATCGACTACTACATGCTTAAAAATATAACATAAAATAATGGACAGTGTCTTTATGGAGCTACTAATGCATTTGATGACAGAACCACTACTGTGCAGAGCCGTCCTATCTATGTCACAAAAACAAAATAACAAAACTGTAAGCTAAGCTACAACACCTCGTATGTGAGCTTCACTCATCTTCAACATCTGATAAATTTCCAAGATAATCATCCTGAAGTAATGGAGCAAGTATGCCTTCCACAAAGGATCTTTGTTTACTAGTTTCCTCAAGTATCAACAACCGAGCTGCCTCACAAGCTTTTGCAGTGGGAAAACCTAGTGTCCATTTCCCATCTGCAACATGATTGGACATCTTCAAGTGGTTGCTTCTAGCTTTACTTGTATTGAATTTTGGGTCAAACTCTCTGATTCGGAGATGCAACCATGAAGGATGGTCGTTGTCTATCTTCGGCTGTATTGACAAAAATGTTATATCAGAATGTATTATCAAACATAGGGATCTAGCGCGCGCACACACACACACACACACATATATAAGAGAACCATGAGTTTGTAGAACCCCCTTACATCTTTGGCTAAACTCCTCACTAAGCCTTTTCCTCAATAAGAGATAAAATTGAAAGAAAACATGCAGCAAAAAAATTGCAAATTGTTTATGATAAAGGGAAAAGTGAACACGCTATAATTACAGAAAGACCATTGATGCCACTTCATAGCTCAAACCAATAATGGGAATACAAATTATACAACCAGGATATCCCTGCCAACCAAGACTGTCAACCCATGCGAGCACCGAGCACCAAATCCAGGAAAGATGGTCAAACCCCATTAAAATCAGTGATCACACCACCGAGATCATGGATACAATGAGAGCGGTTATGCCCGTTACTTAAGAACCATTACTACCACGATGGAGGATGTCTAAAAACAAGGAAGCTTCCCATAACAATATAACAACAGCTGTATATAAAGGATTCCAATCAAATACAGGAATGAGACAATCAGTGAATAGTTTCCTTGATCATATTTTCTAGCTTACGCATCAGCAGGCCAATGCCACACCGATACCACTCCAACTTCCTCTCATTATTGGCAGGTATCTTCTGGATCAATCCATCGTATAAATGACTGCATGAACTGTTTAAATCTGTCATACCTACAGTCACATCTCATTAGTCCTGCATTATTATCTTCAGAAGTGAGCACAACTACAATGCATTGCCCTAACCTAATCATTCCCATTCCTTTTCAATTGATGTTATCATGATAAAATAAACGTGCAAATGTGTGATAACTAACAACGCAAAATTTCTTGACTCTCAGATTGATTGACACCTGTTAAGTATAATACATGGTTTTTCTTTTTGCCTCCCTCCTCCCCCTCCTTTTCAATCTAACCCTTCATAGTTCATTGCACAGCAGATACATAAGGTAATTGCAAAACTCTGCTGTAAACCATCTATATTTTCTTTTTTCGGGCAAAAGTCAATGTGTAAAAATTGAATGCTGGCATTGCAAAGCACAAGAGAATTAAGCACTCCAGCTGTAAACCTACTTGATATACTTTAGAATTTAAAGAAGAAGAAAAAAAAAACATCTCCAAATGCTGCCCAAGAAAGGCCAAAGTTGATAATTGTCAACATCTTTACTTAAATCAATTTAATCATGTAGTCAGACCATCATCAACACTCTGAATGTTGACCGAAGTCTATCAGTATTGGGACTTACACTCAAGCCAGCCAATGGAGCAATAGCAATAACAACTCCTCGTTGACTGCGGAAGGGATGTTTCTCTGTGAGAAGCAATTTTCCAGTTGCTTCCCTTGCCACTGGAATCAGGTAGATATCCCTGATTCCTGCATTGGAAAATGCTATTCTGCAAGGGATTCCAGAGCCTGAAAAAGTTGTATGAAGTTAGAGAATAGTTAGACAGCTAACTGAATTTTTTCTGGAATGATGCCCCACCTAAAGAAACATCTGATCCAAAGCTTGCAGATGGGGTATCCGAAGCATGACCTCTTCCAGAATCAGCAGTTGGACCATTCGGCATGTTCAGCACAGGTTTTTCAAGCAAACTTCCTTTGAAAATAACAGCCTTAAGCTGAAGATGGAGAATGAAAACCTATAACACAAAATTATTATGAGATCTACAAGAGCCCAGAAAACTTAAATAATGAATGAACAGTTCACAGTGGTATATAACATATAACATATTACAACTTTACAACAGAAAACAGGTTCTTCAAAAGTATGAGCTTGGGTTCAACCGGCAAACTAGAAATGCAATCACAAAGACAGAAGCAGATGTTTGTAATAGAGAAAGATTATTCAAATGAAATCAGACAAACATATCAGCATGAATTTATGTACAAGAAAATAATTTTTAGGTTCAAAAATTATAACCTAAATTGATACAACCTAAGACAATCTCTACCAAGGAATATGTTAGCTGTAGAGATAAAGCTATAGACAACATGAATAGAAAAAGACAACACACAATGTGCTTAGGCAAGTATTCAGTCAAAGTACATCAATAATATTTAATTAACATTTCTAAACTCTCTTCGTCTACAGAACATGTCAATATAATCTATACACTAAGAACACTACAATTTCAACATTTCTGCCAGGTTGGACACCATCTGCCACCAAACCCACCCACATAGCATTCATTCTGCTCCAAGTTGAGTTAGACAATTTGTAGCCATACTGAAAACTGACCCATATTGGCATCCACATTAAATAGCTTAGAACCCTAATTATACTGAGAAGGCATCCTTTAAACAAGACTAAATGTTGCCAAAAAAAAAAAAAAAAAAAAAAACCTAGATTTCATTGATTGCCCAATATATAAATTGCATAAATGACAAACATTAATACAATACAACGCACCCAATAATATAGGTGGTTGAGCCTCAAGCTAACATCTGTAGTGAAGAAGGCAAAAAAAGTTTAATTATTAGATGTCAGCCAATAGAAACCATAAGGTAGTGCCTACTCTCTTTTTTGATGACGAAAAAGGTTGTATCTCTCTCTCTCTCTCTCTTAGGGTTGTAAACGAGCCGAGCATTGTCGAGTAGTGAATGTTCAAGCTCGGCTCGACAACAAAAGTAGAATGTTCAAGCTTGACTTGAGCTTGATACGAGCTTACAAATAATGTTCAAGCTTGAGCTTGCTGTAAAGTATAAAAGCTTGAACTTGACTTAACTTGGCCTGGCTTGATTCATTGGTCAAGCCAAACTCGAGCTCGATATCATGTTTTTGAGCTTGAGATCCAACACAAGTATATTATCAAGCCTATATCAAGTTTATTATCTAGTCTATTTGGTTTGGATGAGTGGTCTCAACTTTTAATTAATTAAAGTCTTAGAAGGATATGAGTTTACTTGTCAAGCTCATATCAATTTTATTACCAAACTTATAAATAAGCCTAGGCTCTTTGTTACTTTTGTATCGAACCTTGGCGTTCACAAACTTATTCATGAACAATATTTTTTGCTCGGGCTCGGCTCGTTTATTAAACAAGCCTAAAACTAAAGCTTAAACTTGGCTTGTTTATAAACAAACAAACATGAATGAGCTTTTTATCGAGCCAAGCCTGAGCTTTATATCAAGCAGCTTGGTTCATTTATAGCCCTACTCTCTCTCTCTCTCAACACACCTATATGCTAAACTAACAGGGCTATTAAAAGACAAAATGAGCTCAAATCCCATTATAACAGGCTATAATCAGAGTCATTCACCTCTAGCAAATTGAATTAAAAAAAATATAATAAAATGTGTTCAACAAAATAAATTTTTAATAAGATTTAATTTTACAAACCTTCACAGCTTCTACCATCCTTTGCCAAGCAGAAACAGTAGTGGCATCACCTGCAATACGTAAATAATATTTCTTTACTCCAAAAAAGAACAATGTCTTGTAAGAGGAAGAAACTCAAATAATTACAACAATTCATTTTAATTAATACAAAAGGTACAATACCATCAGTATCTTGTTGGCAGACAGCAATCTCTAACGCAAAAAAGGGATCTTTAAATTGGGATGATTCCTCAAGAGCTGTATCCAACATTAATATATATAAAATCAATCACATAAACTTTTTTTTTTTTTTAATAAGAAATCAATCACATAAATTTAAAAAAAAAATATTCCCCTTCTTTTTTACTATAGTCTAACTTTGGTGACACCAAGCAGCAGGGCTAACTACAACAATCTCCTGAAGGGGCAAAATTTGCTCAAACCCAAAGAGTTGATGCCCTACTGCCTCCTAAGGAAAGATTCAGCTCCTAAATGAAGGAAATAAAATCATAAATACCTGTTTTACAGCTTAGCCATTCATTTCTGAGAGTATCCGGGATATAATCAAACCAGCATCCATCAAGTTCTTTACGAAGGCGTTCACGAGACTGCTCATATGAAGTCTGTCAATGAAAACTAAAAAATATAGAACTTTAGATAGTTTGAGACATTAAAATCATGTAATTTGCATGAAAAATATCAATGCAAAAGAATGTTGGCAATGTTCTCTATTTATTTCAGCATGTGACAAACTCCCATGATTGATAACCAAATGCAAGATGAGTCCTGAGTCCTAAATCTGAAGATTATACAATAACAACGAACAAAGCCTTAGTCCCAAAATTTTGGAAAAACAACTATGGATCCTCAACAGGTTAGTTAGGGTTGGCCATATATATTATTTTCCTCCATTCTACTCTATCTATGGTCATACTCTTTGTTACTCCCTTAATTCCCATGTCCTTTTTTATTACTTCTACTAATTTTGGTCTTCCTCTACCTTTTTTGGTTCCCTCAACTTGGATCAACTCGCTCTTTCTTACAGGTGAATTAGTTGATCTCTTCTAAACATGACCAAATCATCTTAAGCAACTCTCCCTCATCTTTTCATCTATATAGGGGGCTATCCCTATCTTTAAACGAATTTTCTCATTTCAAACCCTATCTTTCCATATATCTCCACTTATCCATGTTAACATTCTCATTTCAGCTACACTCATTTTATGAATATGTTGCTTTTTAATCACCTAAAACATAGTCGAGCATATAGCAATCTTATAAAATTATTATGTAAATATGAATTACATTTTTGGTGTCTTGAGTTAAAGGAATATGACAATCATACTAGTAGAAACTAAGCAAATCATGAAGACAGGGTGAGTTTCAGAAAATCCATCACTCTATCAAAGTTTCAAAAGAAAAAGTACTTCAAATATCACAACCAGGAAAAACAAAGAAACTTACAAGTTGCAGTCAATTAAAAATAAATTTTTATTAGCATAATGTATACCAGATTGGTTAAATTCTTACATTGAATAGGTGAAAATTAAGATCATTCACCATCTTCCCTTGAGAAATCTGAGAAATCAGTAGCTTCCGCAAGAACCACCCTGTATGCCATTGTATTAGTACAGACAACGGTGGTTGGCTTGCTAAAATCTTCAACAATGCATTTAAAATCTGTAAAATAAAAGAAAATGTAAATTCATAATGAAATTGAAAGCCATACTGAACCAGGACATGCCAGGTTACCGTTTAAGAGTTTAATCAACATCAGCTAGTTAAAACCCCCAAAAAGTAATAAAATGAAATGCATTCCTAATATAAAATTAAAACAATAACACAACAATTATTAAATCAAACATATACCTGGGGCATAAATTTCACAAAAATACTTCCATCCACTACTTGTGAAGCTGACAAGTCATGATTCTGTAGATGAATATACCAATACTGTTAAAGAAAAATATCAAAGGATTCTGGGTCTAAATCATCTCAAAAGCACATATAATTGTCAAAAATGGAGGCTAATTCTACAACTTTTTCATGTAAGCACATATAGAACAGAGAACGGTTAATTAAGAAATATATTATATATTTCCTATAACTGGAAGTATTATTTGCTTCCTCATGGCTAAGAGTGGGGACAACAAGACCAATGTAGCGGACAATGAGAAAAGTGATAGTAAATCCCATCATTATTGATGATAAAGAAACCTTGATTCAGGTACATGTTTAGATGAAAATAAAATTGATCCACCCAGATGAGCAGTAATACAGTATTGATACTTACCACTATATCCTGAATTCTGCTTAACCCAATCATTGAAGCTAGCAAATAATCAAGATCTGCACATACACAGAACACACACATATGAAACAAAAAAATGAACAGCACAAAGATGAAAAAGTAAAAGACTAAGCCAAATACACTACACATTCCAAAGTAATAAATGGATACCTTTACTTTCTGCTAAAATGAGCAATAAAAATAGAGATGCTAGCAGCAGACTGTGATTATTGTCAGCAAAAATATGTGCAAGTACCCCACCCCTGCAACAGTTAAAACTTTCATAAATAATATAAATATACATGGTAGTTCTCACTTCTCACCATTCCTACAATAAGGAAAACAAATTTAGCATGAAAGGCTCTTCATCCAGATGTCAAACATAGCCCATGATGCTATTTGCCACAGATGTCAAACTCAATTACCTGAGTAGCTTAAAAGTCTCCCTAAACTAACACCAAAATGATACAATGGAAGATATGGGCCACAGAAGTGGGAATTATTCACAAACAAAAAAAGTGTTCATACAGCAACTAACTTGCTATGCTCAACACTTAAAATTGCATTGCTCTCAAGAGCTTTGCAATCAGAGATAAGTATGACCTTGATATCACTGCATTGCTCTCTAGATGAACTTTACCATCATCGTTTAGTTAAATATTTTGGAAAGGAAATCAGCATACAAATAAAATCAGCAAACCTCCATGACAAAACTATCATTCTACCTTTTGGGTGGAAAAAAGTTTAGCACTTGCAATGAATTATCTTCCAAAGTAACTAATAATGGAATCATGCTAAGATTCAAATTTGACAGCAACCATAACCTATATGTCACAGACATTCATCCTATTTTGAGAAATAATCAATTAATTTCATCGATTTTTATTTCCTACAATATTAGTTAAATATTATTAATCCAAGAGTATCACAGGAATAAAATAAGGAAAGAACAGGGGGAAAAAATGAAACAGTGAAATAAGGGTGTTCTCTTTTCAAAGTTCCAAAGAATATGAGCTTGATTACTTGAATGTAAAAGAACAGTTTTCATCATGGACCCACCTTTCTACACAGTCATCATTCTGAAGGCCACTTATCAATTGAGAATTAGATGATAAGTACTCTGCCAAATGCCCAAACAAATTGTTGCTTTTGATGTTTTCTGCTCCTTCGGACTCAGGACCAGAGAATACCCTCTTTTCCATATCATTCAAATGGTCTAGAAATGAACTAGCATTACAAACGCCATCAACTGTGTCCCCTTTCATAGCATCTCCCACACTTAAGGTCATATAAGGATATAGAATAACACCAGCCACAGCATTTACCATGCTTTTTCCATCAACAACTTGAAGAAGACGAGAAACTATGTACAGAGAAGCGACTGATGATATATTTGACCCCTAGAGAAAATATAAAAATAGTGTTGAATGAACACATCATACATAAAAATCATACAGAGAGAAAGAGTTAAGGGGAAGATATCTCACATCATTCTGCCTTAACTGCAGTAATGGAAGCAATGTAGGAAAAACAAGCAAGCTGAAAAGATTTTGCGAGATTAATCTATTCAAACGATACTCGCCGACACTTAGTATGTCTTTCAAGTAGTAAATATCATCTAAAATTTTATCAGTTTCTAGAACTAGTTCATTTCTCCTCTCACTAGTGGATGTTTCCCTGCATAAATGACAAGCAATTTTTTTTCATTAAATAGATACTTAAACATGCCAAACTATAATTTACCAAATGACTAGATTTCTCTTAAAATTTGAGAAACATACTCTTTAGAATGTAGAAGGGTGTCTAGATGAAAGCATTGCTCCTTCAATCTACAAACCAAGTCTGAGAAGTACTTGGAGACTGGAGGAGTTGTTATAAATTGATAGACCATATCATCACTCACTGCATAATCAAAATGATACTGTTGCAAGATATCACAAATGTATCTTATATCCAATATTTGGCGTATATCTCCTACTTGGAGAAGATGGAAAAAGATAATGACACAATACCATTGTATATGTTGAGAGTTAATGCACGTACAGCCGTCTGAATCATCTTTTCTCCATGCCGAGCAAACTTAAGAGCTTCATTATACAGGGGAAATGAGACTACAGCGTCCTGCAATTGGAGAAACATGATTCCAAAATAAATGAAGGGAAAAAAAAAAACTGAACCAAATACATATAAAGAGTGCAATGGCATTTGAGGCATGCATGCATGCAAGAACAGTGACAGACACATGCAAATATAATTCAGACTCCTGATCAAATCATTGTGATACTGTATAATTCAGTTCTCATGTCAAAACCTGTACTTCTTCTTTGAGTTAATTCAACAGAGAAACCACAAACATGTAGAGGTAGAACATGCCAATTTATTATTGAATGTAGTGATTTTCATCCTCCCATAAATTGGGGGAAAAAAAGTCAACCTGGCCTAAAAGATAATAATTAAGCATAATGCGCCTTTAACCTATGAATGGCATCACATGCCTCTAAAGAAAAAAGGTAATGAACGTCTGCGCAAGAAATAGAAATGGGGAACACATGGCACACCACTAAGTTCATGCTCTAGCCTAACAAACTTTACCCAACATGGCCTCAACCCAAAGTCTTCCTTTTTTTCTAGACTTGAAATTATAATAACCAAATGCCTTAATCTCTGTAATTGCATCTTCTCATCCATCACAAAACCATATTTAGGATAAGATTTAACACAACCTTTCATGCCAAAATGCATATGCCATGGCCTTAGTAGGCAAATGATACATAACCATAATTACAGTATATCTAACAAAGCATGAGCTTTAACATACCTCATGAACCTTCACAAGAAGGCAAAGTGTGTCTCTGTTTATTTTGCTGCTCACTGCCCTGATTCAAGAAAAAACCAACACGGTCAGGAAAGTAATCAAGAAAAGTTAACATTCCTTGTTCAACAATTTGAAACAAATTACCATAGCAAGAAAAGGGATTAAATGTAAAGCAGCTTGAGTATTTTACCAAAATTCAGTTAGAGCGAGAGAGAGAGAGAGGATTAAAACCTTAAAAACGATACATAATATGGAGCTAGATCTCCCCCATCAAATTCGTACTGATGTTCTATGATGCTGTTAATGTAATCATTGCTGAAACAGTAGTCTGCATCATGCAACCACAAAATGCATCACAAATTTGTATTAGCAGTAGTCCCAGGACAAGGCAACATAAACATTTTATAAGAGAAGAAAAGGGGAATAAAAGCTTCAGGCTCATTGTTTACGAAGGTAAAAAAAAAAAAAAAAAAGCCTTTCAGCCTGTCATAGCTTTGATAATCCTCCTCTCAAAAGCCCAAATCCATGATTACGGACAGGAAAAAAAGGGAGAGATAAGGATAGAACCTAAGGTCTTACATATCGCATGCTCGCTATCCATATTTTGAATCATTATGCTTAGGTACTGTAGTAATGGTGCCTCGATCCTTGCATTTTTGCCGATTTTTAGCACACGAACAAATTCGGCTAAAACTTGGTATTCCATGAAACATCTGCAATATTTTAAAAGTAGCTATTACAACATTGTTGAGATACTCAGAACCATAACCTCGTAAAGAAAGCTGAATCATTATCAATTCATACTCGAATATCATCGGATCTTGTCTATCGCCATACGTGACTATCTCAACTATAGACTGCAGTAAATCTATTACCAATTCCTGGATTGAACAGATCAAGTGAAGACGATTTAATACAAAAAGAGAATTTTCAAGAATTATATCATATAATCAAATGAAATTATCGAAAATTCAACTGAATTACCCTGTTATGCTTATGTACAACTTTGATCCCCCGCAGTTCATTGATTACGTATCTATATCCACAACAAGATCAAACAAGCTCTTAGTAATAGTACCCGAAAACAACAACAACAACAACGACAATCATTAAAAAAATAATAACATTGAAAAGAAACTTCATTACCAAGTGAAATTTCTTTCTTAAAAGATGCAAACTAACCTAAAGTGACATCAATAATCATAGACCTTTTCTTGAAGCTTTTAAAATCCCTAAACTAAACCACTTATATGAATCATACTCGACGCCCGACCATAAATAATTGGCTACAATGCAAAACTCACCCTCTAAGTTTCTTCAAAATTCATTTCAATTTTCTAACTTCGCTTTCGTTCATTTCAGTCTTCTAAGTTTCAAATTTATTCAATTAAAGCCTTTCCGCAACATTTGTTACAATTTTTTGAAAATATATATATATATATATATATATATTTGGAAAATAATTTTCAATCATTAATTGAATTTTTTTTAATTTAGAAATTTGGAAAATTAACCATAACATATAACAAAAGTTGATGGAAAAACCTTAATTGAATAAACTTGAAAGTAGAGGACTGAAATGAATTTTGGTGAAACATAGTGGGTGAATTTTACATTTTAACCTAAATAATTAACCATTCTATTTCTTCCTTGATAACGACTTAGAGGGAATTCCAGTTAGCTCAACTGATAAAGTCTCTTCTCATCAAATAAGAAATCTGAGTTTCAATCTCGCCTATACCAAAAACTAATTGGTTTCTTGGTATAATGATAAAAAGTTCTCATCAGTCAGTTGCGAAGTCATAGGTTAGAAATCTAATGCTAATTTGGTTATTAACGCAGAATATACTATTTAGTACATTGCTAATTAAGCTGATCATGGTTCTAAAGCTTAAATTTTCTAATAAAACCTAATCAGTTTCGTAATCAATTAGTTAAATCGTAAATCTATTGCATGTGATGTGAATGGAATTTCTAGGAGATTAAAATTCATAACACGAAACGAAAATTTGAAAACTATTAGGAACTTACTTGAAGTGTTGGAGCGAAAAGCGATCGATGGATCGCCAGAGAGAGCGCCACATGGCGAGGTATCGATGGCAGATCTGGCTGTGGGATAAGCACTAAAACGCAGAAGAAGAAATGTTGAAGAAGTGAGAATTTGGGGGAAAACGAGTGTGTGTGTGTGTGGGACTGGGGGGTATTGGTTTGTACACGTTTGGTTTGGCCGTTTGTTGGTGGTGGTGGTTTTGCTTTGTTGAATTGAAATCTGGCAACCAACTTTCAACGTTTTGGGGTTTTCTTTTTTCTTTTTTTAATATTTTACTTTTTAGGCGGTTGATAGAGAAGTTTTTTCTTTTTCTTTTTTTTTTTTTTGGGTGAGAAACAATTGATAGAGAAGTAAGGTGAAGAAAAAGAGTAAGTACGAGTTGAAAATTGAAAATTAAAAAATAGTAAAGAGTTTGACTTCAAACGTGTTTGGAGTCTAGACTTTAACCCAAAAAAAAAAATGATAGTGCAGGTAGCTTAGTGCATTGAATTCGAGACAAGTTTGAGATATTTTACTAATTTTAATCAGATGACTCCAACGTTAATGGGATAAAGATGGAATATAAATAGAAAATATATAATAAAAAAGTAAGTATAATCGATTAAAGATAGTAATAAAATTTTGTCTCTTGCAGCCTAGGAATCAAAAATAAATAAATAGTAATAAAATATATATTATAACTATGAAATATATAATCAAAAATTACAATATTATATGAATAAATAAGTTAAGTATATGTTAGATAAAATATGTATTATCCATTTGGGGCAAGGCAAGGTAGGTTAAGTTAGGATAAGGTGAGCAAAACCTATCCTACCTCATCACTTTTTCGAGATGAAAAAAACAGAACAAGACAAGGTGAGTCATGGTGAGTAGAGTTTTTTCATCCCTAAAATCAAACCCAAATTTTTGCCATTTTAAACGGTAGACTTTATATGTCTATACAATTTAACCCCTTCACCCATATATATTTTTCCTAAAATCATTAACAAATCAACCTATAGATTGAAGGAAAATTTTTATCAGAACCCATAAAACACAAATATCATTGTTCGACTTTCGGGTCTTCATAAGTTGGGTTGGAGAATTTTTTCAACCCAACCTATCACTTATGTAGAAACCAACCCATTGGATTGAGTTGGGTTGCTGGGGTTGTGCATACATGTTTGATGTATTGTAAAAATTTTGAGTTTTTTTCATTACTTAGTTAAACACATTTTTAATAAAATATTACAACTTGTATAATATGGTTAAATTATATTCCAAATTCTCAAATTCATCAAAACTAATTCTTAAAATACCAAAATTAATCAAACTTAGATATTAAAATAAGGTAATAAATTAAATTTATATACATGGTGTATTGGGTTTGATTAGATGAATTGAAAAACTATCATCCCAAATCCAACCCAACTCACAAAAACCAACCCAAAACCTTGGGTTATGTTGGGTTAGATCATTTTTGTCAGGTTGGTGGATTTGATACACACATCTAGTTTGCTTACGCTACTATATTAATTTTTTATCTTTACCATCCATATTGTTATTTCTTTTTATTGTATCCATGTTCTACCCTCCCTTAGATTTTCCCTCTATAGTGCGGAGAAAAAGACAAATCTCCCATAAAAAAATCGTGTTATTTGGAGTTTTTAGACACCCATGAGTATTCTTCCAGTTAGATAGGTTATTTCATTATGGTTTTTAAAATAAATATGGAAGGAATGATTGATTAAATTGTTATAGATTATAAAATTAAAGGTTTAAAATGATAAAATTAAAATGTCAGAGTTTAATTTGTCACAAGTGACAAAATTTTGGATATTTATTTGTTGGTTGGATTTTCCATATAAATATATTAAATAAGAAGTTAAGATTTAAAATTTTTTGTTGTTGTTGAGAATACTAAATATTTTAACACACACAAGGGGAGAGGGAAGAAGATTTTAAAAAATAAAAGAAACATACCAACTTCGATCGTACCATGGAGGAACCCATACTTCAAATTGAACCCATATTTTATTTTATTTTTATTGGGACAAAGTTTCTATTTCAAACTTTTTTCTGTATCTTTTTTTTTAATATAAATTTTGACAAATCCACCGTAAGATTGTTTTTTCAAAAAGATAAAAGTCTAATAACTTTGTGATTAATTAAATGTTTAAATTTTAAGTTTTTGTAATCTTAAATTATAAATAAAAAATAAGTTTGTTGATCAAATAGTAAATAACATCTTATTTGAACGAAATTTGATATGCGAGTTAAGAACATAGAGAGTATACAATTCAATGGTTAGATTTTTAAAATATATAGTTATGTTAATTTTTTAGCGAGAGTTTGAAAGGTTTAAAGAGAAATTTTGTCATTTTGTAAGACCAATATCAAATTTTCTTAAAGACAGACTTTTTATTTTTATTTTTTAGAGAGAGTTTCAACCTATGACATTTGTTCCTATTGATAGTTTTATATCATCAAATCAAGACACCAATCAATTTTTGATATAGGCGGAATTAAACTCCAGATCTCTTATTCAACTATCAGAGACTTTATCAATTGAACTAACCGAAACCCACTTCTTAAAGGCAAACCTATATATATAACCTAGCAAAAAGTTCAAAACATGAATGGTTTCCTCAAACCAAATGAAGATGGGTTACAATTCTTAAACAAAATTGCCAATCCTAGTCTTATTACAAAACAATTTACAGAGTTAAGGGTTCTCTTATTGTTGTTATTGCCATCATGAAGTTCTAAAAATTTAAATCGCAAAATACGTTTGGATTGGGCTAAAGTTCATTTTAACGGCGTTAGATTATGTGCATGGGTCCCGATCAGACTTTGCAGGGGCCCGTATGAATTGGGCTGGGCTAGTCTGATATCAGCCCATTATGAGTTGATATGGGCCTAAAGTTCAATCCCGAAACTAAAAACAAATCTAGTACGCTACACTGCTTGGCCCAACTCTATCACATAAAAATCTTTCCACGATCCATTCAAATAGCAGGTAAACATATTTTTTGGATTTCAATTTCTAGTAATACCTTTTTTCTTTTTCTTTTGTTTTTTGTTTTTTCCTCTTTTGAGTTTGGGTTTGTCCTATAACATGAGCAGTTTACTGTGAAACTCATAATGATTTTGATGACATAAGTTAATCGTCTGTTTGAAGACATGTTGATTACAGTTTTATAGTTATTTCTTTTCAACTTCGGGATAATTGCCTAATTGGGTAAAGGTAGATCCTTTGAAAGGTGCACCAAACTTAACTAACCACAACGAAAAAACCAAATGGAGGATATTGTGGATGCTCTAGAAGGATTATATATCGGTTTGAAATAGCTTATTTAGTTTTTGGCGGAGAGTGTGCTAAAAAATATACTCATATTTTGAAAAAATAAAATAAATAAAATTTTAAAAAGTTGTACAAAAAAGCTGATACCAAATAAACAATATATAAATGACACTTAACAAAACCAGATAAAAAATTAAAAATAGCCACAGGCGGAGGGGAAAAAAATCAAATTATCATCAGGCAGTTGAAAGTTGGAACTTGGAATTTATTAGGAAAATGGTTGAGAAAAGAGAATGCAACAACAATATTTCTAATTTTTTAACAAGGGTCTATTTGTTGGCACTTACATCAAAATAAAATTTTGAAGCCAAAAAGTGAAAAAAATCAAAACAATTTCTTACTACTAGTATTAAATTTCTTCATTTTTGACATTTTGTGTAGAAATTACATTGCGTGAACACCTGCATGGACTATTACAAATGCTTAGTCTAGGATATTGTAGTTATTAAAATAGTTTAGACTATTTTGGTACCTTCATTATCTCTCTTTGACTTTAATTACTCGGTACAATTTTTTTTTTGGCTACTTTGGTAGCTTCATTGGAAGGCAAGCGATGAGCATAGACTGTATATCGGTTAACCAGTCCACATCCACGACACATGCTTTGGCATGTAGCCACCAACAGACCAAGTTATTTTCCAAATTTTGTGACTCTAGAATTTGCTGACTAAATTTTGTGATATCTGTAATTTGTTGCATTGCCATTTAGTTAGTTGCTAATAGCAGAAGAATCAATGGAAAAGCACATTTGGGACGAACAAACACATATGGTAACCTTAGGTTGTCAATTTTTGTCTACTAAAGATGCTTGAACAAGCTTGAAAGAGAAGAGAAAAGCAAAAGCGGGAAAAGGAAAAAGAAAAGAAGAAAGAAAGGAGAACCAATTCTTGTATGTCGGGTTCATTTCAGAGAGAAAAAGAGGTACATGTCTTTTATTAGTATTTTTTTTTTTTTTTTAAATCCAAAAGGCAAGAGTTTTTTCTCATCCATGTTTCTAATTTTCGCTGCTTCTAGGTTAAGACTTCCTAGCAATGACAATATTGAGGGATACATATCAGAATTTCAACAAAATGAGATAATAAATAAACAGCAATTGTCATATTTAAAAGTTATAAAAAGATGACAAGCACATCATTACTTAGGACTTCAAGTCTTTCTCTAAGAACTTAAACTCAAAATTTGAGCTTAATTGGATGGTCCGTTAAAAAGTATTGAAGTGTATTGGTTAAGGTTGAGTTTTTTTATTGTAACCAATCCGTGTTTTTTTAGGAATAGTACAACATTAAGTTAAAGGGATACTCCTTTGATTGTTGGCATGGTAATGAATATGATTGATAAATTTCAACCGCCTAATAAATGAATGTTTGAATTTTTTATTATTATTATTATTTTTTTGTGTGATACTTGTTTGTAAGTTATATACAATAAAATTCATAGCATCCTTAGCATCACTCTTGTTTATTTGATTTTTCTACTTCTTAATCCAGTTAGTTTCTCCTAAACGAGTGCAATTGAGTACTCATTAGCATATTCTATTTTAAATATATGTTTGTATATATAAAGTGTGTTGATAGGTGCCCTTAGAATAATAGTTAAAGACAAATGATATAAAATTCACACAATACATCTCTCAATAGATACTAATCTATATTGTTCACAAACATAAAAATATTGACATGACTCAGGTTTCGGTTAAAACATCTCTAAATTTCCAACAAGTTAAGAAATCATCATGTCAGTCATGGACATTTTAATTTTTTAACAAAAGGCACGAGCACTATCAAAGAAGATCAGAAAACAAACCCACCAAAAATGCCACTCCAAGACCCACTATATATTGAAAAGTAAAACCACTTAGCACTCGCACCCTTTTTAGAGAGATTCCAAATGCAATATGAAAAACCCATTTAAGTTTTCAATTCACAGCCATGTGCTCTGAGTCATTTCTTTTGTTCATATCCGAACATGACATTAATTCAATCTTCATTATCACACACGTCCCTATAATCTTCCCCTCATAAATTAAACCCTCTTTTAAAGTTATATATTTTCTAATCAAAAAAATTTTTTTTTCCTACTTGTGATTGAGGAAAAATGTAACGTGGAAGTTCCAAATTCAATGCTATTTTTGTCATTCAGTGATATTGATTGTTGTGTTCGATTAGATTGTTCTTCCTCACAAATGAGTGAGGTAATGAAACCTATCGAAAAGTGGTCCTGCATATTTCCTCTTCCTCAAATTGAAGTGGTCCTGATTATTATTATTATTATTATTAGGTTGTTTTCTTTGGTATTTTATTTTAATGGATAAGGTTTCACCCATATTTATTACTTGGTTATCTATCTCATATAGTTATATATACAAGACATTTCTATGTTTTTTTGAGGAGGACATTTCTATGTTTGTTGAAAGAAGACAAAACCAGCGGTGAAATAAGTTTGTACACATGCCTTCATAATTGAGAATAAGAGACAAAACCGGGGGAATAATTTTCTATGCATGCCTTCATAATTGAGATAAAGAGATTGAATAAATCTCGAGAAATGTTAACAGAATGCTCTATGGACAGGAAAATTATTAGGTACTTCCGGAGTACCATAAATGCGTACTCCTCCTCTCTCATATGAATGGTGGGTTTCATCATAAATTTAATTAGTAGGACCCACCATTCATGTGAGATGGGGGAGTACGCATTTATTGTATTCCAAGAGTACACAATAATTTCCCCTATGAACATTGGTTTATGAACTATTTTTTAGAAATATTTTATGGAAAAATGATAAAATAATTAATTTTTCTGTCAATTTTTTATATTTCTCATAAAAGTTGTGATAAAATTTTCCTAATATGATTTATTAACAATTGTCCTAAGAGCATCTTTTTTTTAATAGGGCATAAGTTAATATGACTCATAAATTTAATACAAGTAAATAGTAAATACCAACATCGGATTACCCACATGTAGAAATTAGAAGTGGAGGTTATACGATAAGTACAATTAGACTTGACTATATGTAAAGGCAAGGTAGTTTGTCCCGTCATGCAAGGTGAAATGGGAATGGATTAAGACAAAACCATGTGAGGCAAGATGAATACACCATTCTTTGGCCCCGTCATGCTCCATTACCATCCCTAATCCTAATCCTAATATGTATGCTTTAGGGTATGGAAGGTTTTAAACTGGAGCCGCCAAAAGTAGCATATGTATAGATTTGTTCACAGCTCTTGTTTTCAATTTACTTGCGAGTTTCCACAAATGCTTCAACGGTGGCCAATTGAAGTCTGAAGTAAGTTGTTGCGCAGATTAAAATGTATTGCACCTATTTTAATTGCCTCACCTAATTCAAATCAAAAGCTTCACCTATAGGCTAAAGGTAATGTTGCTGTCATGCGCATGTAAGCAAGATCCGCGACAATGAGGTTCTTATGAAATGCGTGCTCATTATATTGAGAGGAATTGCCATTATTTCATGGTGCACCAAATCATTATTCTTGACAAACAAATCAATAACATCTATATATCAATGTCTACTGGCTCAGATTTGTTCCTGTTTGGTTGAGTTTTTTTTAAGGCAAATGTTAACAAGCACCGTTAAGGTTAAAATAATAATAATAAGAGTTCTATTTAATAAAAAAAATTAAATAAATAAAAGAAATTGTATAAAACTGACCTTAAAGCCTATAAAACTGACAAAATATTAACATAAAGCTGAGTATGACAAAAATTCTAACATAAAGTTGAGTATTAACGGGTACAATTTACAAATCAAATAAACAGATCGAAATAAAAGTCATTCAAATGCACAGTAAAGTGATTGAATACATTGGAATTTAAAGTGACAAAAGGGTTCAGAAGCTTACCTACGAAGATAAAAAAGAAAAAGGAAGACACGGCAGCCAAAAAGTCAAGCTTAGAAAAGAATAGAACACCCACAAAAATGCATGATGTTACAGTAGAAAGCAACATAAAAACAACCTCATCAACAGCTACTATATATTAAGAGAAATAATATGTCTATAATATTTTTATAACATTTTTACAACAAATTATAAGTGGCATGTTGTTATTAGTTGTTACTGTTGGGGCAAAAAAGTAATCTTAGTGTTAGTTTCAAATTTGAATCAATAACAACTAACCACTTGTGATTTGTTGTAAAAATATTATAGACGTAGCATCTCTCATATATTAAAGGTGTGTTTAGATACCGTTTATTTACTAAAAATTAAAAATTTATTATTAAAAATACTGTAATAAAATAATTTTTAAATATGTGAATAGTATTATAAAACCCAAATTTTTCTAAAAATCTACGTTTTACTAAATTTGGTGGTCCATAAATAGTAACCATAAAACTCACTTAAAAAAAGGCAAAATGCGAGCAAAACGTCCCATCCAAACTCAAGCTAAGAAGTTAGAACATATATAACGGCTAATAATTATAATTAGATCTGAATGGAAAATTTTGAAAATTCCACGAGACATCATTCAACAAATGTCAACATCTTTTGATAAATTATTATAAAAAAGATATCAATGATATCATCACCCTAAAACATAACATTATTTTACTATCTGAACAATCATCATAAGAATATTAAAAAAAAAAAAAAAAAACACACACACACACAGACAGTAAATTTGACTACAACCCCAATAGGCACTATAAGCAAAAATGGCTTTACTGTCATCACCACCCAGCATTATCTTTGCCTCTCATTCCTCAGCAACCTTCACATGCATAACGTGCCCATACCCAATAATGACCAATCCTTTTTGGCAGCATTATTTTCAACTAGTACTAACTTTTGCCTATAATTTGAGTTTAGTACAGCTCACTTGTTACAACTTTGTCGCCTAAATCCAAATCTCTCATTTTCCAAATCATACTCCACATATAAATTCTGCTGCTGAAAATTCCCCAAAATTATAGCTGGACCGACTGTTAGTCCTGGACCAAATCCACTGTCTGTCACAATAGTCAAGCACACCACACTAGAATTACCAGCAAATGCAAAATAATTTACCACTGGTAATTCCAACTTTGCTCCACCTTTAAAGTGAAAGGTTAAATCTGGAAATTTAACCTTCTCTAATTTTACCCCGGCGAGATTATAACAAGGCCCCAAGCCAGATTTTGCTTCCACGTCAGCAGCTCTAGGCAAATTACCCATTTGGGTCTTGAACGCCGTTACCACGGCGTCAAATACTGGCTTTTCCATGAAGGTGAGAGTGGTACCAGAGTCCACGATAGTGCCACCGTTACCGTTACTGTCAGGAATCAAGTACTTGTACGGAATATTAACTGACTTACCGCCCACAATGACTTTACGAAGGTTAAGGTAATAGTACTCGAGAAAAGCTGAGTTGTTGGACACTGGGTTTTTCCTAAACGGCGTGTAGCTTAGGCCACTGGTTTTGGAATCAGAACTAGACCCACGGTACAAAACGAGGTCACTGCTCTCTGATGTGTCGTCGAGGCTGCGAGAAATTAAGCAGTATGAGAATTTACTGAGACCCAATTGGGAAGGTAAAGATTCTGGGCTCCGACCAAACCCAGCAATGCCAGCAGGTTGTCGGGTCGAGAAAATGGAGCACCCAACGAGAAAATCAGTGAAAAGTTTTTCAGGAAAATTGAGGGTCTCGGAAAGTGATAGCCCAAGAGTTGAGCCTGAACCGTATTGAAGCAAATACGGAGGGCAAGCTTGGGTACAGTTTTCTGAGTTAGTACAGTCTTGGCAACGAGACACAACATTTGGGCCTGAAATCCAAGCACATTTGGGGTTTTTGCAGCCGATGAGTTTGGAAGAAGATGATAGTTTTGGAATGAAAGATGGGATTTTTGATGGGTCAACGTTGGGGAAATTGCAGTCGGTGCAGAGATATCGTGAGGTACAGGGAAACCAAACGAGGCTACTGCCAGTGTCTAAGAGAAAAGGAATGGTTTGTGGGGGTGTGCCAAAGCTGAGAGAGATTGAGTAGCCTCCATAGCTGTGAGGAAAGACTTTGGTTTTGGCAAGTGGGGATTTTGATTTTGGGTGTTTGAGGTGGTGAGCTCTGGTTAGAGAAGCAGAGGCTAGGGAATTGAGAGTCTTGATTGGATCTGAAGATGGGTGTTTTGTGAAGATGGGTGTGAGAGGAATGGTGAAGGTTGTGGGGTTGGGAGTAGCTTTGGATGGTGATGAAGATGAGGCTAAGAGGGAAAGTGTTGAGATGAGAAAGATAAGAGAGAGCAGCAAGGAAGCCGCCATTGATGGATTGGATTTGAGAGAGAGAGAGTGTGTGAGAGTGAAGAAAAGGGGTTTTGGGCTGTTTTGGATTTTGGGGTTGTGCTGTGTTGTTTATAGGAGATGAGGAAAAAGTCAAGAAAACAACGGTCGGCAAGAGAATCAAGTTCGATTTACCAAACATGCCATAACTTGTAGGTGAAGTGGTCTTTTTTTATTCTTTTATTTTCTCCATTTATCTTTTACTTTACAAAAAAAGTTCCTTTATTGTTTTTATTTTTGGTGGAAAAGTTGCATATGTGATTTGTGTAATAGAAATAGAAATGTAGACTATTATATCATCGGTTCTCCTTTTTTAGGTCCTGAATTTGAGTCCTTTCCTTACTAATGAAGCAGTGCTGCTCCTTATGCTTTATAAAAATAAGGTTTTGTCCGAAGACAGTTAAAGGCTGCTACTATCCCTTCTCTGCAATTATATTTGATCAGTTATCACCTTCCCTTACTAGTGCCAAAACATTTTGTTGTAAGTGATGTTTCTTTTCTTTTTCTTTTTTTATATTTGTTTTGATTGTGGGGGCATTCTAGAATCACCTTTTGTTAAAAAATAATAATAAATTTTTTAAATACAAAAATAAACAAAAAGGAGAAGGACCCTACTCATTCCCAACTTCATTTCTACAAACTTTTAGGAAATTCATGGATGTTCTATCGTTCATCTCAAAAAATAAATAAAAAAAAAAAGAAAAAAAAGAAGAAGAGGAAATTCAAGGATGGGAATATGATTCCATTCATAGTACACTAAATATTAAATGCCCTTTAGACTAGACTTTGGGTAAACAAATTGACTCTTTTGAACAAAATTAATACTAAAACTTTCAGACTTATTCAACAACAAACTAATATCTTCAATGATTGATGTAATTGTCCAATGAAGAGGATGATTCTAATTTTTTCAAAGGGCTCAGCTCAACCCATTCAAAGTATCACCTTCCAGGATATTTCCTTGTATTGCATATGAGAGTGCAAAAAGAGCTGTTATGACTTCCCCACACAAAGGAAAATCACCATATTCCTAATGTCCCTAAATGACTCAAAGTCTAAGCGTGTAGTTAAATGCAAATTATTCAACATTTGCGTTTTTGACTAGGCCCCATAACACTGTTTACGACCCAGTAAAAAACACAAAAATGCGCATAACCATGCATTTCTGGGTCCCACGGTACTATTCACACCTTTAAAAATTATTTTGCTACAGTGTTTTCAGCAAAATAAGCGGTATCTAAATAGACCCTAAGTATAAGGTTGCGTTTGTTTCGGCTGAAAATGGATTCGGGAAAACAATTTACACCCTGCCGTGTATTTGGTTGTGCATGGAAAATATGGTCAAACGGAAAATCATTTCCGTTGACCGTAAAATACCCACCCCACACCCGTAAATCATTTTACACTTTCATTTTACCTTTAAACAATTTCCACTCTCCTCAGAAAATTTCTCTCCTTACTCACTCTCATCACTCACGCCAAGCCCAAGCCGAAGGATGGAGAGAGCTATCACCGATGAAGCCCAAATCCAGTCCCCGACCCACAGCCCCGCCGGTCTGATCGCGCCGCCTCAAACCCATCTCCGATGAACCCAGTCTGATCATGCTCGCCTTCGCCTCCGCCTCGCGATCTCACCTCTAGATAGAACCTAGTCGCCTCCGCAGCGTGATCTCGCCTTCGCCTCCACCACGCGATCTCGCCTTCACCTCCACCGCGCGATCTCGCCTCTAGATCGAACCCAGTCGCCTCTCTCTCTTCCTTCTTCTCTCAATTTGACCGGATTTGATGATTTTTTTTTTTTTTGGGGTTTTGTTTCTTTTGTGTTTCACTATTGAGAAATGATATTATATATTTGTTTGGAAGCTGAGAAAATGTGAGCAACAAGTAGAAAATGTGTTTTCTATGGTATTTTCAAGAATACAACCAAACACTAAAAAATATTTTTCAAAATGCCACCAAACACCTGAAAATATTTTCTTTTTCGAAAAATTTTTTCACCTGAAAATATTTTACACTTAGAAACCATTTTACATAGAAACAAACGCAGCCTAAATTCAGATTATTTTCAATCACAATATATATTCCCCATCCTTTGTTAATTCTTTGCAAACAAGCAATGTAAATTTCGTTATTAATGTTACATTATTTATTACTTACTTTTAGTTGAATTGATTTTTTTGAAAATCTCATCGGATGTTGCATATTTTGTTTGTTTTAATATCATGTCAAATTTCATATCAATTGATTGTTATTAGATGTTATTAATTTTACAATCATAAGTTCATGTTCTTTGTGTTTAAAAATATAAAATCTTGAAACATAAATATCTTATAAATAAAACTAAGTTATTCATTAATTATTTTAAAATTTTATAAATGTAAAGATATATCTAGATGTGGGGCCAAAGGATTTGGCAACCCCGACCCATTTCATATCAAGCCCAAGGCCCATGCCGAGGAGGAAGAAATATCCGAGGATGAACAAAAAAGGTCCAAGCTGCTAGGGGACGTCGCCGAAGACAGGATTGTCCTCAGCGAACCAAGGTCACGGAAGGAGAAAGCAGCACAACCTTAAAGACAGCCTCCCCGTGCGTCCCAAGCAAAAAGGACCAACACAATGGGCCAGCCACGGGAGCATGGTGGAGGAGCAATTCCAGGAGAGGCTGTCACCTCCACATTAAATGCCCACAGCTGACGATCTGGCCACATTAATGAGGAAATGACTCCTGAACAGTATTACCTTAGTTGTTGCAACTCACAACAAGTTGAAGAAGGCGGCAGATGAGACAAGCACTTAAGTAGCAACCTGCATGATCAACAAATGGATGGCCAAGATCAATGGAAAAGAGGTATATAACATAAGAGGCCCTCTAAGAATGGGGGATCGAAAAAATAGATTGAAGAAATACAGTTGCTATTTTGGCCACCTTAGAAAGCTTCTGTAACTAAGCACTAAAGAATCAAGAAGAAGAATCAGTCCTCGGATCAAGCCCGAGGATAAACTTTCGCCCTTCCCCCCACGTGTTTGATTATTCCATCTACTTACGATCATGTCCGGTTGCTACAACCCTCACTAAAGCCCAGTTCTTGAGCCCATTCTCTACCAAATTTATTGTACTGGACCCGTTGGGTTTGAGCTTGTTCACTTAGTAGTAGAAGCACTCAAATCCAGACCCTACACTAGACAATATAATAAAATTTCAACCTGTAAAAAAAAAAAAAAAAAAAAAAAAAAACTCATTTAATATAAATTTATCAAATGGTATGATACACTTAGATTTGCATTTATCTCGTGCAATGAATAAAATATATCCATATTTTCAAACAAATGAGTGATGAAATAGTTTGTTTAATCTCTCTCTTTTTTTTTTTTGGGAGGGTAAAATGTCATTTTTGGTCCCTAAACTTTTATAAAAGTTTGTTTTCCGTCTCTAAACTTCCAGAAATTCATTTTTTGTCCCAAAACTTGACAAAATATTTTACTTTTCATCATTCCGTCTATGTCTGTTAGTTTATGTCTTATGTGGCCTAATAAAGTTATGATGTGATATATGACTTGGACCAAATTATTTTATTTATAAAATTATGGACACATGGCAAAGAGTTATTGGCACACATGAATTAAAATAATAATAATAATAATAAGTCAGATTTCAATGTAAGAATTTATTAGGATTTAAAATAAAAATTCAAAACACCAAAATATCAAAATCCCTAATTTAAGCCGACTATTCATCTCGTCCAATCTCTCACTATTAGTACCGTTTCAAGCTTTATTCTTTGGTAACCACCACCTACCCATGTCCTCATCGGTTTCATTTCAATCCATCCAAACGTTCATCCTTTTTTGCAATGATGATGAGCACTAGAGAAACAAGGAGAGCATTGGAGAAAGAAGGAGATGATGATAATGACAACAAAGTAGTGGCAACCAATAAACATTGGCCTTTACAAATTACAAAGACTTTCATCCTTGTCCATAAAAAATCTGCCCTCACTTCCCAAATCTTTCATTTGTTTTTGATGTTTTGATGGTTTTTTTTTCTCTTTCTTTTTAATGTTTTGGTGTTTTGAGTTTTTATTTTAAATCCTAATAAATTCTTAACAAAAGTTTGTTTATTTGGAAATATATTAAGTTTTGAAATTATTACTCTTACTAAGGAATAGCTAATACAACCTTTTAAAGAAGAATATTTATTCCTCATTTTGAAGAATATCTATTCATAAGGAATTATTATTCCTTATAATAAAAACATAATCAAACTAAAGAATAACTAAACTATAATTATTACATTACAACGCCTATTACAGTTTACCAAACATACTCTTACAGATGAAAAATGAAAGTTTAGGGACGAAAATGATATTTTACCATTTTTTTTACTACTTGTAACTTATTAAAACAAGGTTGTTAATATCGTACTAAAGCTTGTTTTGATTTAGTCAACTTTACAAAATATATCAATACACGTGTACTTATGAACATACATATATACATACAACAACCAAATCTTAATCTTAAAACTTTAGTGTTGGCTATGAATATTCAACAGTTTAATCATGATCGATCACATATATTATTTCTTGTCATTTTATTTCACTCAAATTCATACTCTATGTTACCTCCCTAATCAATATATCATTTTTTTATTATTACTTATACTAATGTTATTTTTGGCATTCATCTTTTTCTTTCTCCATTTTGTCATTTGTTTCCACTTGCTCTTCCTCATTGGTATTGTGTGGATGAGGATCCCTAATCTCATTTAAGAGGATTGCTAAGATGATTTCCGAGGATACACCTCGGACCATGGGGACAAGCACTGGATAACCATGAGACGAGCACTCGTTGACCTGGGGGACGAGCAGTAACTATAGGAGGCACATAAAGTTAAAATATCACAAAAGGAAGAAAGTAGACTTGGCATGGGTTACGAGGAGGGTAAAAGGAGAAGGGAGTGGAAGCTATCCCTTCTGCATTAAATGCAAGACAACCACTTCTCTAGCCGCGTTAATGAAGAAATGATCATGAATAGTGGTGGCACAGCTCAGATTGTAAGGTAGAAGCTTACTAGTATGTTCTGGATGAGACAAAAGTCCCAAAAAAATGCAACTCAACCCTCCAAGTGTAGGATCAAGATAATCTATGTGTAAATATAAAAGAAAAAGGGAGATCCTTATGAGAGAGAGAGAGAGAGGGAGAGAGAGAGAGAAATCAAGACTTATATATAAAAGATCTTCATTGGGTTGGACCGAGGATTCCTTTTTCTTCATAATTGTGTGTTCCTAGTCTTTTATTTGGTGTTTCTTCTCAGTGTGATTAACTTTAGCTCCTTAAGTAGTCAATATCCTATACATTCTCTAACAAATTCATTGTGGTGGGCTAATTAGGCCATTGTCTGGTCGTTCCTGGGCCATAGGTCCGTTTGTGTCCTTATAGGTATATTGAGACAATTTTTAACCAAACACAAATGACCATATCAAACTACCAAGTGTGCATAGAACATTCCAAATAACCAATTACAAAGTACTGCATGCTACTTAATGGGTCTCATAGTTGTCATTCAGAGACTAATAAAAAATTTCAAAGTGTCACTAAGTAGGAATAATATACATTACTCAATGGCCAATCATATATGTCTTTGCCAATATTTTAATTTGATGTTAACATTGGCAACCTAATTAAATATTACCATACATCACATACAATTAAAGTACATTAATGAATCAAATAATGCCACGTGTTTATTGGAGAAAAGGACTTAAAATCTGTCCAACTGAATCATGACACATGGTATTGAATTTCCTCTATATTCATATGAATAAAGGAACTCACTAGTCTCATGTGGGTCTTCATTCTCTAAGATGTTCTAAGATTTTTTTTGAAATCAAGCTCCAAAACCAGTAAGAATATTAGGACTCCAAACTTCAAACCTTTATCAATTTAAGATCTAAATCGTCAAAGCACTTCTACCTCGAAATATTTAAACAATCATCCAAATGATTTTTATAAGTTTCAAAGTTCTATTGAAATCAAACACCAAACCTTCAAAAACTCTAATCCATTGCAGTTTCATTGGATTCAAGCTGTATAGCGTCAAAGAACATACATCTATCAACATTTGAATATGAAAAATATTCGAATAATGTAAAGAACATGAAGAACAAAGAGTCTCTAATAATTGTGAAGTAAGAGATTTATTGTAATTTTATTGTAAAGTCCTCCAATTCATTTTCTAATCTAAGCGAAAGGAAAAAAAAAACACTTATGTTTATACCAAAATAATGTGATTAACTGTGAGTAGTTGTTAGTGTAAATAGTTGTGTTCGGTATACGTGGTATGTTTGAGATCCGGTTTGTTTGGCGCAGGAGGAGAACCGGACACGTGAATTGGGGAGTGTGGTGGTGTTCTTGTCCATGTCAGTTTGTCAACCTCGTGATTCACACGAGTCCCAGTCCAATCCATGAACAGCCTATAACACCACAGCCTATAACATTACTGTTAACGAATTAGAGAACTGTTCAGTGAAAATTGGTCATGGTTATGATCAAAATTGTTATTGTCATCATTTCTTCACAATATTTTTACAATAAATTTAAAATAATAAGTAGTTACTAATTAATATTGATAGATAAAAAAATAATTTTAAGAATAAATTTAAATTAAAATCAATAATAATTTATTATTTAGAATTTGTTGTAAAAATATTAAATACATCATAACAATTTTAATTCTATATTTGACCATTGACATGTCAGAAGCATCATTCATAAAACCCATAACGGAATTCATGAACCAGTGGCACTCGACCAGCACAGCTCAGTGTGAGTGCGGGTTAGTATTGGGTCACTTTCATTGATTGGCTGCTTCCTTAGGCTGACTCGAACATAAGGCCAACCTATATATGCAGCACAAGCTGGGCTCAGTAGCTCACTATTTGATGCTTGAATGTGAGTCACATGCTTCAGCCATAATCTATTAATCTATTTCTATTATCTATTAACTGTATAAAAAAAGCCTATAGCTCATGAATAGTATTTTTGGTTTATTCCATCGTTGGGCTTTTTTTTTTTTTTTTTAGTAAGAGCCAATAACTCATGAATAGTGTCTTTGGTTTATTCAATAGTTGAGTTTTTTTTTTTATTATAATTTTTATAATTTTATTATTATTATTATTTTTTAAGTACACCAATTTTTTGAGTTTTGTTTTTCCTTTTGTTTGTTTGTTTGTTTGTTTTTTTTTATTTTTATTTTTTTTATAATCTTTATATATTTACTTTGTAAGCTTATGTTGTAGACATACAAAAAGTGGCAAATATTATACATATTTGTAAAAATAAATAAATCTATATATAAAAAGCGTGAATGGAAAAAGCTATAATAGCTACGCTATAGTAGTTTTGGTTTGTCCAATTTTCATTGTTTTGCTGGCTTTTTTTTTTTTTTTTTTTGTGAATGTGTAAAGCAGCAATAGATTTGTTACCGTATTTTTGGTTCGTCCAATTCGCACGGTTTCACATTATAATAAAATATTAACACAATAAATTGACACAATATTTTCACAATTGTTAAGGTGTTAATTTCTTATAGGTTAAAATAAAATTAAAAAATATTATACTGGAACCAACCACAACTAAAAATAAAGGTATTGTAAAAAAAAAAAGTGTTACATCCACAATATTTTACATAATACTTTCATAACAAATCATAAACGGTAAATTGTTACTGATTCTAATTTAAACTTATCAATAAAACTACTTTTTTACCCATCAATAATAACTTGTAACAACCTACTACTTATGATTTGTTGTGAAAATATCGTGGACATAACATTTTTTTATGAAATGTTATGACATCTTATTGTTGTCACAATATTTTCAAAAGTGCTTAGCTATCAATTCTTTACAAGTCAAAATAAAATATAACAAAATTATAAAGGTATTATAAAAATGTTGTGCCATTCTGTTGTGTTTTTAGAAATTTTTTGTTGGTTTAGTCAGTTTTGTTGAGCCAAAATTTATTATTTCACATACAATTTTTTTCAGTTGACTTTTTGTATTTTTTTTTCTTTGAGCGCCATTTTAAGTAAAAACACATAGTTTTATACACAAAAACTTAGGATAAAAACACTTTTCATTCTTTATGTTTGGAGAAGTTTACAATTCATCCTTAAACTTTAAAATTGGGCAAGCTTTCCCTTAATATTTTGGAAAAGAGCAAATATGTCATATTGTTGTTCTCTCAGTTAAACCCTAATAAAAACTTATGATTCTTTAAATCTTTTATTGTGTAATGTCTAAAATACTTCCACTAAATTTTAACATCCAAAAAAAGTTTTTCCACGTATTTTGAGTTTTAGACTGTAGTAATTCTTGGAAAATTGAAATGATGATATAAAGTGTTTTATTTGTTATCTAAAGAACATTGATTTTTGAGATTTAAATTTTTCAAACTTATAATTTATCTAATAGAAAATTTGATGACACATGCAATTTTTTATCTTTTTTTTTATTTATTTTTATTTTATTTTCTTAGCAAAACTCACTTGTTTATTATTGGAATATGATGATATTTGTTATCATTCTTATAAATTTTTAGTGAGTGAATATATTACCTTTAGCAAATAGGAACTAAAAAAAATATTATAGTAAAATAGATATTTATATGTTAAATAGCTACCCTAATTTTATGGTTGATCAAAATTCTTATATGAATGAGATTAACTTTTTATGACCTAATTATCAAAATTCTTAAAATTAATGTCTCTTTTGATTAATGTAAATTTCTATGTATTTTAAAAATCAAATTGTTTATATCTTTTGTAGGGTCGCGGTTTTTGGACCGGGCCCAGCGACGGACGGGGTCTAGGCCCAGCAGACCCGTTACAATGAATTTGTAGAGAGTGGGTCCAAAAGTTGGGCTCTGATGGGGCGACGACTTGTTTGGGAATGAGTGATGATCAAATAGGAGCTAAGAACGCGGAATCATACGGCCTTACGACCCAGGGAGAAAGGACTCCTCGTCCGAGGATGTGAACTCCCAGCTCCTCTTGCTTCCCAGGAGCCTGCCCTTCTTCCTTTTTTCTTTTCTCCCCTAGGAGATCTCTAATGCTATATATATATATACTCCTCCTCCGTTCATCCTCCTCCTACACTTGTTAGTCATCCATGCCCATACTTGAGTACACGTCCCATCGGCTACTCTTTCTGGCGCTCTGTGAGTTGCTGTGGCCCCCATCGCATTGTCCAGGGGTCACATCCACATCAATGGGGTCAGGGTGTTAGCTGTGAGTATTTAATATGAAGGTGATAGTTTCTCCTTTGGGATCCTCTAAGGGACTGCCTCGGGCAACGTGGCGCCTTCCTCTTCTGTGATCTTGGTCTGCCGAGGACAGGGTCGTCCTCAGCAGTATATTATGGCAGTCTGGATTCCCTTCATTCATCATTGGGCACTTCTTCCTCCTTGGCGTGGGCCTTGGGCTTGATATGAAATGGGCTGGGCTTTGCCAAATCCTTCAACCCCACAATAGCTCCTCAAAATCCTACTGTCCGGCTCCTCGAACGGAGAGGAGGATTTTGACGTTCTCGGGCCCATATCATGATCGGTTGAGTCTTGTTCCCCTATGGGTGCCAGGGTTTCTTCGTCTACCCAAGACACGCTCCTGGTGCTTTGGCGTACAAGGTGCATTGTCATTAATGCTTTTTTGGGATGGCGCGAATCGCTTCGGTATAAGAAGTGTGTATTCAATGGCGCCTTTATGAAGCGGCGCGGATTTGGCGGTTAAGGGTTCCCTTGGGAATTGGGAGAAATTTATTTTGCTTGACATTCCCTCTTTGAGCTTTGTGCGCGGTGAACTCCCCCAGATTTCATCCTCTATATAAGGCACCCTGAGAGGATTATCTTTCACATCTGCTAGCCTTAGAACCCTGCAGGAGTTCCAAGTTTTTCACTTCTCTTGAATAAAAAATGCCACCTGAATCATGGGCGTTGCTGCTGAGGCAAAGAAAGTGGAGGCTAAAGATCCTTATATTCTTCAACCGGACAAGAAAGAGTACTCTCCTCCTTCAACCAGGAACTGTAGCTAGTGCAGATCGTATTAGGTCCTTGATCACCCTCCAAATGCCAACCAAGAATGTGCAGGAGTTGGCTAAAGAGGAAGGGAAAAAAAAGTGAAGCGAAGTTGAAGGGAGCAATTGAGATATCAGAGGGAGCCGTCTCTGCCATTGCAGGCAGCTGACGAGACGGTGACTTCTTAGGAGTACCGATATTATATTCTGGATCAGAGTTCGCTTCAGGGCAGCATCAGTAGGTGGAAACCAATTTAGGCGCTCCCGCCTCTTTTTCTTCCTCATCGCCTACGCCAAGCACATGGGCTTGGTGGCTGCCTGAGCGAGACTGTGAATCCATCATCACCACTAGCGTTCTCCCTTTTATTGGCTAGCTTTGCCGCAAGCCTGCCTCGGTTGTTCTGTAGTTAGTTGTAAAACGGGCCTTCCTCGACTGTTTTGTAGTTGATGTAAAACAAGCCTTCCTCGGCTGTTTTGTAGTTAGTTGTAAATTGAGCTTTCCTCGGCTGTTTTGTAGTTGATGTTACCATTATTTTATTTAATAAAAAAGGGCCTTATGACTTTTACTTGGTGAAATTTTCTTTGCTTGGTGAAATTTTTTTTTTTTTTTGGCACTGCCTCTATTTCTCCTAGAACAGCCAAGCATACGACGATGTGCTTTATATTGCAAACTGTGAACTGTTTAGGAAATGCTCGTTTTAAAATAAGCGATCCGAGGAGGTCATGGCGCGTCATGGTTCTGTCTGACACTCATAAGGATGCCAGAGCGTCTATCTCTCCCAGTCATCTGGTCCGAGGACTCAGATGCAGCCATGACTTTACTTAATACTTAGCAGGAATAGACTTTGATTCTGTCTAATACCCAGATAGTTGTCACAAGTTATTAGTTTTCCCATAAGTTTGAGCCCGAGAACCATGTAAGACCTTGGTTTTGTCTAACACCCAGATAGTTGTCACAAGTTATTAGTTTTCCCATAGGTTTAAGTCTGAGGACCATGCAAGGCCTTGGTTCTGTCTAATACCTAGATAGTTGTCACAAGTTATTAGTTTTCCCATAAGTTTGAGTTCGAGGACCATGCAAAACCTTAGTTCTGTCTAACACCCAGATACTTGTCAAGAGTTATTAGTTTTCCCATAGGTTTGAGTCTGAGGACCATGCAAGACCTTGGTTCAGTCTAACACTTAGATACTTGTCAAGAGTTATTAGTTTTCCCATAGGCTTGAGTCCGAGGACCATGCAAGACCTTAGTTCAGTCTAACACTTAGATACTTGTCAAGAGTTATTAGTTTTCCCATAGGTTTGAGTCCGAGGACCATGCAAGACCTTTGTTCAGTCTAACACTTAAATACTTGTCAAGAGTTATTAGTTTTCCCACAGGCTTAAGTCCAAGGACTGTGCAAGACCTTTTTTTTGCCTTATGAGGACTCGCCATTGCTAAAGCCCCATTCAACCGCTCTAGTGGGTCAGAAGACACCAATACCTATCTTCCAGGACTAGTCCTACCACGGAGCCCCCTTGGAGTGCTTCGCGTGGCCGCCACTTTCCTTAATCGGGGCCCAAAGTTGCCGACCACTAGATTCGCGGGGGTCTGACCCCCGGTGGGGGCGAGGGCCATGCATATGGTGCCAGTGGCCCGTTGAGCTATGAACCACCTGGCAATTCTCCCCTTGTGGTATAGTAGGCTAGCCACCATAACCTCCCCTAGGGAGCTTGATCCTGCCTTAACAAGCTGTTGCACTCATTATCGCACGAGCAACCTTTCCCACAGACGGCGCCAATTGTAGGGTCGCGATTTTTGAATCGAAACCAGCGACGGACGGGGTCTAGGCCCAGCGGACCCATTACAATGAATTTGTAGAGAGTAGGTTCAAAAGTTGGGCTCTGATGGGGCGACGACTTGTTTGGGAACGGGCGATGATCAAATATGAGCTAAGAACGTGGAATCATACGGCCCTACATCCCAAGGAGAAAGGACTCCTTGTCCGAGAATGTGAACTCCCAGCTCCTCTCGCTTCCCAGGAGCTTGCCCTTCTTCCTTTTTTCTTTTCTCCCCTGGGAGATCTCTGATGCTATATATATATACTCCTCCGTTCATCCTCCTTCTACACTTGTTAGTCATCCATGCCCATACTTGAGTACACGTCCCATCGGCTACTCTTTCTGGTGCTTTGTGAGTTGCTGTGGCCCCCATCACATTGTCCAGGGGTCACATCCACATCAATGGGGTCAGGGTGTTAGCTGTGGGTATTTAATACGGAGGTAACAGCTTCTCTTGGGGTTACTTTTCTACCATGCTCCTATGACTGACCCATTGGGCTTGGAATCTCCTTTGGGATCCTCTAGGGGACTGCCTCGGGCGACGTGGCGCCTTCCCCCTCTGTGATTTTGTTCTGTTGAGGACAGGGTCGTCATCGGCAGTATATTCTGGCAGTCTAGATTCCCTTCATTCGTCCTCGAGCACTTCTTCCTCCTCGGCGTGGGCCTTGGGCTTGATATGAAATGGGCTGGGTTTTGCCAAATCCTTCAGCCCGACATCTTTATTTTGTGATGTAAATAAAATTTAAAATTGGCCTTAATCATTACTCTTTTTTCATAGCAAGCACGTGCCTTGCACGTAGGCACGCGTCTTGCACATAGGCACGCGCCTTACTACTAGTGATAAAAAAAAAGGCAAATGTTGAATCATTATGTTGGCCTGCTGGGCCCAGAAGTAGGCCTGCATATATTGGAATAGAACATTCAACAACTTTATTGGAATAATCTTCCAATCATCCATATGATCACACGACAATGTGAAGTGTTACATCGACCATGTTGCCACAACAAAAGTAAAACTTCCTATTAGTTATTATGAGCTTGTATTTAGCAGAAACACGTAGCTCACTCTTTAAAAAAAAAAAAATTTTAAAGAGAGTTTCAACCTATAACATCTGCTCTTGATGATAACTTTTTATTATCAGACTAAGACATCAATCGATTTTTGGCATAGGTGGGAGATTGAATCTCAGATCTTTTATTCAACTATCAGAAACTTTGTTAATTGAGTTAACTGAAACCTACTTAATTATGTAATAGTTATCTTGGTTGGAGACTTTGAAGTTTTTTCTTTAATTTTTCAATTGTAGATAAATAAATACGTTTATTAAGAACATGAAAAATGTGATTTTTACTTTTGATAGGTGAAAATAAAAATTTCAACACTTAATATAGTGTGGAACAAAATAATAAAACCAGAAAACAATTGGGAATTCTCCATGGTAAACTAAAGTATGAATGGTTTATTCTAATTCACTGTCAAAGTCCAAAATAAGGCCAGTGCTCTTGTTTGTGTCATCGTAGAAGTGAGGCAACAAAATATACAAAGAATTTGGCGAGACCCAATTAAGAAGGCAATGATTGTGGGGGCATCACCAAACCCAATAACTATGATGCATTGAGCAATTTGAGCAACAAAATAGAAAATTAGGCACAGTCTAGGATCTCTAACAATAAGTGCCCACTTGTTGAGCCCATCGAAATCCCATCTGTATAGCCCATGAAGAGTCCAAAAAGTGGTAGTCTGGGCAATTCTGGGCACAATTACATTTATTTTTAATTAGGGCCCAAGTTCCAAGTCCAACCACATTTGCCTGGTTTAAAGGTTGGAATTTTGGTGGGGTCTATCGGGGCATGGAGCTAAAAATGCCTAAAATTTCAGTTCAGGGGCAAGAATAAAAGGTCATATTAAAAAGATAAAAATAAATGGAAACTAGTTAGTAAAATATAAAATAAACAATTTATAAACATTTGTAATTTGTCATATAAAATCTAATAAAAGGTAAGCTATAATTTATTTTGTCATACCTAATTTAATTTACTTTTGTCCTACCTAACTTAATTTACTCAAAAACCCGCATTCACATTATTTTAGAAAAACAATCTACATTTTTCTATTTTACACAATAACTTTACAAAAATACTTATATCAAATTATTTATTATACATTATCTTTTATTTAAATTATATTTTTCTCATTTTTTTTTAATTATTTCACACCTACCCCACAGCCCCACCGACCTTAACAAATTCCAAACTCTTTATTTCTCTGAATACTCTCTCTCATTCTTTTTCTTTTACTCTTTCTTCTTCTGCTTTTTCTTTTGCAATTTGGGCTTGATTATGAGTGGTGATCTTAGTTGGGTTTGCAATTTGGGTGGCGATTTTTGTGCGGAGAAAGCAGTGATTTTGGGCAGATTTCTTCGCTGCTATGACAGTGATTTTGGCGGGGTTTGATTATTTATATGGGTTTGATGAATTTTTATTTTTATTTTAAAGAGAGGATTTGATGAATTTGGGATCTACATTTAGAATAAGTTTGAAGAATTTGATGATTTTTATAGATATGTTGTTGGATTTAAGAGAAGATAGAGGAGAAAGAGAGAATTGGATGATAGAGAAAACATAAATTAAAAAATAAAATAGAAAGCTATAGTAATTATGTAAATATACATAGTTGCTGTAGCAATAATGGAAATGCGCAATGTTATTTAGGGATTGATGTGTGTATATTTTGAGTAAAAATGTGTAAAATTATGCACTTTTTCTATTTTGCACTGTGTGGTGCGAGTGCTCTTATCATCTATCTAGCACTAGCATTTTCAATCTTGTTGGGTTTTAAAGGTTGATTTCTTTATTTATCATTTCTCAATGATCTTTTTAATCTTATTGTGTTTTATAAGTCATGTTTATGCTAAGTAGATACTTTATCTAATTACCACATGTATGAATTCTATTCAATCTATGTTCATTGTATAAAATTATATATTTTATAAATTCATGACTAAAACCATGCAACGCATGGAACTTCAATTAGTTATTAGATAACAATGATATCCCACAAAATTATTTTACTATATGGACAATAATTATAATATATAAAACCCAATAATTTTGACTACTCCCCCAATAGCCATAGTAAGTAAACTGACTCTACTCCACTAGGTTCAGTGTTGTTCAGTTAGTGTTAAGTGTGTATTTATTCACTTTTCATTTTCTGGACCCATTTTATCTTTCTCAAATCTTGTACTTATTTTCTATCTCCAACTCACTTTATGTTTGACACAAATTTTCTTTCTCAAAATTTTTTTTTAAATGCCACAATATTGATTTTCAATGAAAATAAAAATGGCAAAAATGTGTATCTATTTTTTGTATTCAAAGTTTCGACTCACTTTTTTGGATACTAAAATTTTAAAAAATGAGTACAAAGAACAAAGTCAAACCAATTTTTTAGTGATGGACCCCATTGAAAACAGAAAATAAAAACAAAATACGCAACTTTTTTTTAATCTTAATCAAACAACCTCTTTTCAATGTCACCACCATTATCTTCGCCTCTCAATCCACAGCATCATTCACATACGTAATGTGCCCATAGGCCCCATACACAATATAACCAATCCTTTTTGGCAGTATTATTATTATTATTATTTTTATTGAGAATAAGAGCTTTTATTAACAAACACAAGATACAAAATGAGTATCTTCCTTAATCTATATATATATATATATGTATGTATATATATAACTGAAACTCAATTGACTTTTTGTTGACTTCATAATATTGTGACACCTCACCTTGGAGGCATCACAATTTTCCACATCATATTCATTAAAAAAAGAAAAAGAAAAAAAAAAAAAAGAACACGCTACAAACTCCATTCGGTAAAAGTAAAACATAAAAACCATAAACATGCACCTCCACCCTTCCCAAACCCTACTTGAACCACACTACCAGTGGCTCCACTTTGAGATGGAAGCCAACAAATCCTAAATGCATGCAACATTGTAGTGGCTTTTCCTTTGTCTCTAGTATCTCCTCCAACAATGGTTTCAGCCCAGAGGTCTTTGATTTCATGAAATTCCACTGTGTTCTTTTCTTTCTTTTTTTCCCCTCATATGAAGGTAGTGGTAATATGATTCTTAAGTCCCCAAGAATGTGTAGCCCGACTCCAACATCTCCATATCATCGATACTATGTGTTAACAAGTCCTTTAAGTTCTTGCGTTCAATTATAGCTTTTTTTATATGCTGGTAGAAAATTGGGATCAAATTGTTATGTTTAGTGTTTCATAATTCTTATGAGCTCTGCTTCGGCTTATCGGTACTATGTGTTAACAAGTCCTTTAAGTTTTTGCATTCAGTTACAACTTTGTTTTGATGTTGGTCGCAAATTTGGATCAAATTGTTATGTTTAGTGTTTCATATGGACTATGCTTTATTATTATTATTATTGTGGAGGGATGAACCTTTCTCTTAGAAGGTATTGTCCTTTGGGTGAAGACCCTCACAGATTTGCTCAATCCCACATCGGGGAGAGACGCCTCTCACCTTCAGCTTATAAGCGTTGGGCCTAAGTGAAGGTGTACCACTCATGTGAGGAAGAGGTCTTTTTCTGTAATTCTTGACAAATATGATCAAAATTAAACTTATTCCACCATTTTAATTTAAACTTTTTGGTGAGCATGGGAAAATGATACTGGGGATGTTTTTCAATCTTGTATTCCCATCTAATGATCCATGGGAGATCTGGAAACTTGTAAAAGAACTACAAAAGATGTGGGAAATCTTTAAGGTGCTATATGTTTGGCTCTTTCTTGAAAGTCTCATAGGCTTTTAGGAGATTAGGAGGGAGAATCATAGCTTCAAGACCATAGGAATTCCACCAATCAATGAACCATCTTGTCATCATTATCTCTTTCTTTCTATACATATCAAACTGGAAAAACCAAGTATGTCTGTAAATATTGTTTTGGAGTAAAAGGAACCTATCCCAAGCTTCCATATAGGCATTATAATTATAAAATTGAGGCTAAAAGGTTTGGGAAAAGTTCCTGGTGATCCAGGGCTGTGCTTTCCACTGAGAGGGGGTGAGAATTTGTTTTATGATGACTTTAGAGTAGCCAACTCTGTTTGGGTCTTGGGAACAAGGCATATGTGTTACTAGAATTGAGTCTGTATCAACTAAAATAAACTCATAAAATGTTTGGGTCTTTAATGTTTCTGTCTTAGGATGTTCCCATCCTGGGGGTATAAGCTGACTGACTAGGGAGAGGGTGTCTATTATGTGCTGGTATTCTGGTTCAATCCATAAAATAAAATTCCAGGAATCTTTTGGGAGTTCAATACTGTGATCTTCTTTTGGGGTTTAGGCTTCCTGAGGAGTAGAGGATCTGTACTTTGGTTGGTTAGAGGGAAAGGCTAAAGGGGGAAAAGAGGATGCAACTATGTTAAATGGTTTCTTTTGGGGAGGAGTTGAGGGGGTTGAAGGCGAAGCATATGATTGTTTGGTTGTTGGAGTTGGGGTTGGGGAGAGTGGTTGGAAGGGTTTCGGGCTACAAGTTAATGGGGGTCTTTCTTGGGGTTTGTTCGAAGAGAAAGTAGGTGAGTTGAAAGAGGGACAAGGGAGAAATCTGCTAGGGGGGGGGGGGGAAGGGAGGGATCAATGGAGCAACATAAGACTATCTAGTTCTGGGTTTTGGGGATTTGTTCTTATTTGCAGGGGAGCTCATCTTCCCTGTAGAAATTCACGAGTTAGGAAATCAGGAATCAAATTAGTTTCTCCTTTAATATATTCAATATCAAAGTCAAAAACACTTAAAATAGCCCGCCATCTAGCAAAACTCTATTTGGAAACAAGATTTTGAACATCTTTCTGTAAAACTTCTTTAGCACTTTTACAATCAACTCTAATTAAAAACTTTTAACTAAAAAGGTCATTTTGAAATTTTGAAACACATAATATAATGGATAATTTTTTTTTTTAATAGTGCTGTAATTCTACTGGGTAGCTGACCAAGAGCCAGAATGGAATCTAATAATATGTTCTTTAGTATCATTTTTTGCTACCTGTTTTAGAATTCCACCATAACCTATGTCAGAAGCATCTGTCTCAAAAATTTTAAAAGTATTGGGGGAAGGAATAACAATATAAGGAAGTTGCTTAACATATTTTTTTATTTGTCTGATTATCATAGTATGCTTTTCTGTCCATGGAGGAGGATTCTTCTCAAGCCTTTTATACAAGGGTCTGTATATCTTTTTTAATCCTTGAAAGTAATCTGAAACATAATTTAGGCTGCCAAGAAATCTTTGTAACTGGTTTTTATCTTTTATTTCATCCAGGAATTTATCTGCAAATTGAATAGCTCTATCAATGGGGCTTAAGGTTCCCTTGTAAATATTATGACCTAAAAATTGGATTTTATCTTTGAACAAATTCATCTTAGTGGCTGATACAACTAATTATGTTTAATTACTTTAACAAATATATCTAAATGTTTCCAATGGTCATCAATTGTTTTAGAAAAAATTAAAATATCATCTATATAAACAATTGAAAAGTCTGTAAAAGGTGTAAATATATCATTCATTATATTTTGAAATTCACTAGGTGCATTTTTAAACCAAAAGGCATGACGTTCCACTCATAATGACCAAAAAGAATTGTAAAGGCTGTTTTATATCTGTCTTTCTCATCTATCTGTATCTGCCAAAATCCACTTTTCATATCAAATTTAGAAAATATGGTTGCTTCATGAAGTCTGCCAAGTAGATCTTTCTTATTGGGAATAGGATATCTTATCCATTGTAATAATTTATTTAAAGGTTTATAATTTATAACTAATCTTGGAACTCCTCGTTCCAGTTCTACCTGTTTATTAACATAAAAAGCAGCACAGCTCCAAGGAGACTTGCCTTTTATGATTAAACCTTTATTTAAAAGATCTTCAATTTCTTTTTTACAATGTTCTAATAATTCATTATTCATTTGTATTGGTCGAGCCTTAGTAGGTATCTGCCTTTCATTAAAGTTTTTTTCATAAGGTATTTGTACTATATGTCTGTGCCTATGCCAAAAAGCAGTAGGGAGATTAGAACAAATTTCAATCTCAATCTGTTGTCTGAATACTTTTATTTTATGATTTAATATGGGATCTGTCAATTGATCAACAATTCTTTCATATATTATTTCTGACTTTAAGGATAACAAATGTCTATTTTTCCTGTAAATTCTTTCTTTATCAATTGCTTTTATTATGGAAATATTATCTAGTGAATAGATTTCTTTCGGGATAGGTGGTAAAATGAATTTAAAAAGTATGTCTTTTCCTAACACATTAGTTTTAATTCCTTCAGCTGTTGTCAAGAAGGGATAAAGTAAGGTCATAAAAGGATTCCCTAAAACAATTTTAGAAGAAAGGTCTTTAATTAAAAAAAAAACAGTTTCAAAGCATACTCCATCGTTACATATATGAACATTAGGTATTTTGTAATTAATTATGAGCTTTTCTCCATTAACCTAAGTTAATCTTTCAGATGATTTTTCATAATACCTTAAAGGTATTAATCCTTCTTGTATACAATTCATGTCAGCACCTAACTCTATTAAAGCAATTTTGTCAAAGAAAACTCTTTATTAATTATTAGAGTGATTTCTGTATGCCATTTTTGAAAAATTACTTTGTCAATTAAGCTTAAGAAATTCTGTCTGTTGTGAGCATCTTTTTCTAATGATAGGGGGTCTATCATGGGATTAGAAAATTCTTTTAAATTTACTATTTATGCATTATTTTGTTCATCTATGTCTGTTGAATTATCTTCTTTAATTTCTTGTTTTACTATTTTTGCTTCTGTCATTAAGTCTTGTAGAGTTACTGGTTTTATATTTACGCCATCTTGTTTCTTTTTTGTCTTTTCTTTCTTATATTTTCCTTTCTTAGCTTTTTCTCCTTTTTCACATTCCGTAGCATGGTGTCAATATTTCCTACACTTAATACAAGGAATGGGTATATCTATAGATTCTTTCAAATTTAGTAAATAGTCTTTTTTTATCTTTGAGGTGATTGGGTAGATTATCTATCAATTTCATTATTATGTCTTTTTGTTTCCTTTTTCTTTTGTTGACTTTGAGTGGGTTGGTTGATTTTAGTTCTTCCTTATTCTTTCCTTGGTCTATCTCTTTTTGCTTAACGTCAAACATTTCCATTAATTCATTTATTACATCTTTCTCAAATTCTAATTTACTGATTTGTTTAACAATTTTATTATGTCTATCACATTGTTTTTTAGTATGTCCATATTCTTTTCATTTATTACAAATAGTATTTCTAATATGTCTGTCAGTTTTCTCATTATCTAATAACTCAATATTATTTAAAACTATTATGTCTCTTTTTCTGTCTATATCTAAAGGTGAATTTAAAATTTATATCTTTTTAGCTAATTCTGCTAAACCATTATCTTGGGTATATATCATGGATCTTTCACTTGATTTTAGACTTTCATCAATTTTTTCTTTAAAACTATCATTATTTCTAGGACTATTATTTGTCATTTCTTTGTTGACCAGACTATCATCTTCTTTCTCTTTCCTTATCATGTTTCTTTCTTTTCCCATGTCTTTTTCTATATCTTTCTCTTTACGTAGCGTTTATTTTGAGTTGGTAAGAATACTATTGCTTTGTTGTCTTTCTATTCCTTTTTCTTTGTCTTCATCAATTATATCTAACTTCTTCTTTTGTATTATTTCTATAGAATTTCTTTCTTTCTCTACTTCTATCATTTTTTGCACTTCGTGACTATCGGCTTTTCTTTCATCAAAGTCTTTCTTGTTGTCTTTATATGCTATAATTATAGGTCTTTCAGTTGCTTTTTGTAATAGCCCGAAAAAAATAAATAAATAAATAAAAGAAAAGGAGGGGTATTTAATTGTTTCTTTAGCTATATTGATTTAAAGTAATGAATATAGAAATATCCCAAATATATTGAATACTGAATATATGATTATATATGAATATATGTGTACTTGAATAAGATATATTTTGTTAGAAACTATGATTTCATATATATGATTATGGACAAATTGACTATGAATAAATTCTGATACCCAAATCAATGGGGGTTATTCATTGGTACTCTGATACCCAACCAATGGGGGTCATTCATTGGTATTCTGATACCCAAACCAATGGGGGTCATTCATTGGTACTCTGATACCCAAACCAATGGGGGTTATTCATTGGTACTCTGATACCCAAACCAATGGGGGTTGTTCATTGGTATTTTGATACCCAAACCAATGGGGTTTGTTCATTGGTACTTTGATGTCCAGTCACGGGGATATAGCATGACCATAGTCATAAGATTGTTAATAATATGGATTACGTTTGAATATTTAATTATATTAAGTCATCAGAACTGCTTATCTATTTTTGAAACCTATTGTAAGTTATAGCTTTTGATATACGGAAATCTGACTACTTTCTAAACCATCTATGATATAATTATAAGATTAAAGTATGTGATCTATTTGTAAAGTATTATTTTAAGATCATAAAGCTTCTTTAGCTATTTTGAAAACCCATAGCATATTATAACTTTTGAAGATTCATATTACATCTTATTACTTTACAGATCTATTGTTAGATAGAACTTATTTGGATTTTGGTTACTTATTGAGTTGTCAACTCACCCCCTCTTTCTCCTTTCAGATTCTGATCAGGAAGAGTAGCATAAGTTTGGGCTTCCGCTGGGATGTGCGCATGAGTGAAGTTTAGGAAATCAATGGAATAAGATTTGAACTATTATGTTTTAAGATTACCATTTGTGTAATCCTTTAGACTTAAAGATTTAGTTTATTTTTATTTGATGTTGGAAGATTAATTTTTGGAGATCTTTTGAAAAATTGCTTATGTGAGGATATTTTTAAATTTAATGATGAATTTTCTTGAGGATAATTCTTTAATTGTTAAGAAAGCCTTACGCACTTGTAGGGTGTAAACTCTATAAGTGTGTGGCTGTTGTCACGTGCTTAACTCTTACTTGGGTTCGGGGCATGACAATATTTATATATAACAACCCAAGGAAAAGCGCTAGCCACATCTGCGCTATACCTCAAAAGGACTAGTCACAATTGAGACTCCTTGTAGTTGTTAATAAAGCCCAGTTCAACCCAATAAATACCCGATGTGGGACTCATTACACACCCACACACATCACACAATCAATCAAATTGGGGTATCACAATCTCCCCCACTTAAATCCCTAACGTCCTCGTTAGGGCCCACTTTGTGGGGTAGTGTCTCTGAGCCCACACGGGGTTACCGGGCCGGCTCTGATACCATATGTAACGACCCAAGGAAAAGCGCTAGCCACATCTGCGCTATACCTCAAAATGACTAGTCACAATTGAGACTCCTTGTAGTTGTTAATAAAGCCCAGTTCAACCCAATAAATACCCGATGTGGGACTCATTACACACCCACACACATCACACAATCAATCAAATTGGGGTATCACACTTTTAGTTCTCTATCATCCTTTCTTCTGCTATTTATATGCCAATTTTCTATTACACTATTCCTTTTATTATGCTAATTATCTGTCATGATCTTTGTTAAAGGTGATCTATGATGAGGTTCAAATTTTCTTTCTAAATTTAAAATTTAAAATTTTTTCTAGGAGGTCCAAAAAACTATCATTTTTCTTTTCTACTTTAGTGTTTGTTATGGATCTTTCCATAGTTTCTAAAGATTCTAATTTTTTATTAATTCTGTCTAAGAAACTATTATTGCAACTATCAATCTATCAGTTGATTTTATCTCCTGTTAATGTACTTCAATTATTTGTGCTACTCCAATTATTTGTGCTATTGTTATAGTTATAATCATCAGTATCACTGTTAGAATTTGTATTCTCATAATCCATATTACCATTTAATCAATTATTGTCTAAATCTCTTATGCAATAACCTTCATCATAATCTATATCATCATAATCAATGTTTCTTATTAGTGCGTGCGTAACCTAAGTGTGAACAAGCAAACAGATGATGAGCTGATAAATGTATTTATTCTATTTCTAAGTAATTAATAATTATTGGCGGAACTATTACTAACCATTGGTATCCTTGCTGTTGGGACCACCTCCTCGGAAAACTCTATTACGGGACCACCCAAACAATGCCTGTCCGTCGGCTAACAAAAAAGGGGCTGACCAACGCGAGACTATGGTTTGCCAATGAGTCTTGAAGCTGACCAACGCTAACAAGGAGCAAGTGGTGGTTATGTAGTAATATATGTTCCTAGTAACTTCTTAATCGCAAAGAAATAAAACCTATACATCTACCATCCATGGCTCTGATACCATAAGGTTTCCAGATCTCCCATGGATCATTAGATGGGAATACAAGATAGAAAAGCATCCCCAGTATCCTTTTCCCATGCTCACCAGAAAGTTTAAATTAAAATGGTGGAATAAGTTTAATTTTGATCATATTTGTCAAGAATTACAAAAAAAGACCTCTTCCTCCCAGATAGAAAATTCTAATTTCCTTCTAGAAAAAAGTCAAGTTCAGTGCCAGCTTGCCTCCGTCTCAGACAGAAGACAGCTTAAAAAGCAACTGCTTGAAGCTGCATCACAAATTTCAGATGATGAAGATGACATAATAATGGAATCCTTCTCTCCAAATTATAGGACTTACTCAGAAGCATTCAAGATTCTCAAGATCCCTATGACATGTGACAGACAAAACAGAATGACAACCCGCTCAGATAGATCTTTTAAAGAAAATTATGACAAATTACTATTTACAAGCACGTGACAAATAATCTAGATAGATCCAGAAAAATTAGACAGACATTCCTGACAGAATACTATTCATCTGCACGCTTCAGACAGACCATCCAAACAGATCTAGAAAAGATAGACAGATATTCCAGATATTCCTAATAGAACACTATTCACTCGCATGCATTTGACAAACTCCTAGACAAATTTATTAGAAGCTACTCTACAAGTTTTAAGTTTCCACCGACAGATTAACTTAAGTTAACTAACTTAGGTTACTTTTGAAGACTTACCATGGTTCATTTCATCTATAAAAGGACAGACTTTGAAGACAGGCGATAAGTTCAAATTTTAAGGTCCAAATTCTCTAGTTCGAACTCCAAAAAAAAGATAGCCCTCTCCCTCTCCCTTAGAAAGACCCTTGTATTCCTTCTCCTCTCTTGTAATCTTGTAACCCTTCCCTTCAGACGGATAGAATCTTGTAACCTTTCAGTTTCTAGAACAACTTTTACTTTGTAATCTTGTAACTCTTCAAACAATGTTTTATTTTCAAGCTTGTAACAAAGACAGAAGTTTGTTTTCAAGTTTTATCAAAGATAGAAGTTTTTATTCAAGTAAGGTTTTACTAGTTTATGTTTTCATATTTCAAACTCTGTTTTAACTTATTTTGAATATGTGTATTTTGCTATTTTCTTCTTTATCATCTATTTTATCATTGTTTATGCTTCCATATTTCTGTTGTGCTTTCTCCTTGGTATGTTATGGTATCAGAGCCATGAATTGTAGATTTATAAGTTTTATTTATTTGCAATTAAGAAGTTACTAGGAACATATATTACTACATAGCCAATACTTGCTCCTTGTTAGCGTTGGTTAGACTCAAGACTCGTTGGCAAACCATAGTCTCACGTTGGTCAACCCGTCAGAAATAATATATGAAAGGATTGCTAATCAATTGACAGATCTCATTTTAAATCATATGAAAGAATTGCTAATCAATTGACAGATCCCATATTAAATCATAAAATAAAAGTATTCAGACAATAGATTGAGACAGAATTTTGTACAAATCTCCTTACTGCTTTTTGGCATAGGCACCGACATATAGTACAATTACCTTATGAAAAAGACTTTAATGAAAGACAGATACCTACTAAGGCTAGACCAATACAAATGAATAATGAATTATTAGAGCATTGTAAAAAAGAGATTGAAGATCTTTTAAATAAAGGTTTAATAAGAAAAAGCAAGTCTCCTTGGAGCTGTGCTGCTTTTTATGTTAATAAATAGGCAAAACTGGAACAAGGAGTTCCAAGATTAGTTATAAATTATAAACCTTTAAATAAAGCATTACAATGGATACGATATCCTATTCCCAATAAGAATGATCTACTTGACAGACTTCAAGAAGCAACCATATTTTCTAATTTTGATATGAAAAGTAGTTTTTGGCAGATATAGATAGATGAGAAAGACAGATATAAAACTGCCTTTACAGTTCCTTTTGGTCATTATGAGTGGAATGTCATGCCTTTTGGCTTAAAAAATGCACCTAGTGAATTTCAAAACATAATGAATGATATATTTACACATTTTACAGACTTTTCAATTGTTTATATAGATGATGTTTTAATTTTTTTCTAAAACAATTGATGACCATTGGAAACATTTAGATATATTTGTTAAAGTAATTAAACATAATGGATTAGTTGTATCAGCCGTTGAGATAAATTTGTTCAAAGATAAAATCCAATTTTAAGGTCATGATATTTACAAGGGAACCTCAAGCCTTATTGACAGAGCTATTCAATTTGCAGATAAATTCCCGAATGAAATAAAAGATAAAAACCAGTTACAAAGATTTCTTGGCAGCCTAAATTATGTTTTAGATTACTTTCAAGGATTAAGAAAGATATGCAGACCCTTGTATAAAAGGCTAGAGAAGAATCCTTCTCCATGGACAGAAAAACATACTATGATAATCAGACAAATAAAAAAAATATGTTAAGCAACTTCCTTGTATTGTTATTCCTTCCCCCAATACTTTTAAAATTGTTGAGACAGATGCTTCTGACATAGGTTATGGTGGAATTCTAAAACAGGTAGCAAAAAATGATACTAAAGAATAGATTGTTAGATTCCATTCTGGCTCTTGGTCAGCTACCCAGTAGAATTACAGCACTATTAAAAAAGAAATTTTATCTATTATATTATGTGTTTCAAAATTTCAAAATGACCTTTTTAATCATAGTTGATTGTAAAAGTGCTAAAGAAGTTTTACAGAAAGATGTTCAAAATCTTGTTTCTAAATAGAGTTTTGCTAGATGGCAGGCTATTTTAAGTGTTTTTGACTTTGATATTGAATATATTAAAGGAGAAACTAATTTGATTCCTGATTTCCTAACCTGTGAATTTCTACAGGCCCCCTGCAGATAAGAACAAATCCCCAAAACCTAGAACCAAATAGTCTTATGTTGCTCCACCGATCCCTCCTCCCCCTAACAGATTTCTCCCTTGTTCCTCTTTCAACTCACCTATTTTCTCTTCGAACAGACCCAAGAAAGACCCCTATTAACTTGTAGCCCGAACCCCTTACAACCACTTTCCCCAAACCCCACTCCAACAACCAAACAGTCATATGCTTTGCCTTCAACCCCCTCAACTCCTCCCCTAAAGAAACCATTTAACATAGTTGCATTCTCTTTTCCCCCTTTAGCCTCTCCCTCTAACCAACCAAAGTACATATCTCTCTTCCTCTACTCTCTTCTTAAATCCAACAACATATCTATAAAAATCATCAAATTCTTCAAATTTATTCTAAATGTAGATCCCAAATTCATCAAATCCTCTCTTTAAAATAAAAATAAAAATTCATCAAACTTTTATAATTAATCGAACCAAATTGCAAGAAGAAGCAGAGAAATCCGCCCAAAATCACTGCCATAACATCGAAGAAATCTGCCCAAAATCACTGCTTTCTCCACACAAAAATTGCCATCCAAAATCAAACCCAAATTGCAAACCCACCTAAGATCACTGCTCATAATCAAACCCAAATTTCAAAAGAAAAACAAAAGAAGAAAGTGTAAAATAAAAAGAATGAGAGAGAGTATTCAAAGAAATAAAGAGTTTGGATTTTGTTAAGGTGGGTGGGGCTGTGGGGTAGGTGTGAAATAATTTTAAAAAAAATGAGAAAAATATAATTTAAATAAAAGAGAGTGTATAATAAATAATCTAATATGAGTATTTTTGTAAAGTTATTGTGTAAAATAAATAAAATAAGTTGATTATTTTTTTTCTAAAATAATGCAAATGCGGGTTTTTGAGTAAATTAAATTAGGTATGAGAGTAAGATTTAGGTACAGTACTTAGGTGCTGGTTCTTAGGTTCTCTTCTTAGCATTCTGTCATGTGGATTTTTTCTAATGGAATGAAAGTGTATTTTTTAATTAAATAACCACATGGTAAAATCTTAAAAGGGGAACCTAAGGAACAGCACTAGGACAAAAGTAAATTAAATTAGGTATGACAAAATAAATTATAGCTTACCTTTTATTAGATTTTATATGACAAATTACAAATGTTTATAAATTTTTTATTTTATATTTTATTAATTAGTTTCCATTTATTTTTATCTTTTTAATATGACCTTTTATTCTTGCCCCTGAACTGAAATTTTAGGCATTTTTAGCTCCATGCCTCGATAGACCCCACCAAAATTCCAACCTTTAAACCGGGCAAATGTGGTTGGACTTGGAACTTGGGCCCTAATTAAAAATAAATGTAATTATGCCCAGAATTGCCCAGACTACCACTTTTTGGACTCTTCATGGGCTATACAGATGGGATTTCAATGGGTTCAACAAGTGGGCACTTATTGTTAGAGATCCTAGAGGAAACTGTGCCTGATTTTCTAGTTTGTTGCTCAAATTCCTCAACCCATCATAGTTATTGGGTTTGGTGATGCCCCCACAATCATTGCCTTCTCAATTGGGTCTCGCCGAATTCTTTGTATTTTTTGTTGCCTCACTTCTACGATGACACAAACAAGAGCACTGGCCTTATTTTGGACTTTGACAGTGAATTAGAATAAGCCATTCATACTTTAGTTTACCATGGAGAATTCCCAATTGTTTTCTGGTTTTATTATTTTGTTCCACGCTATTAAATGTTGAAAATTTTATTTTCACCTATAAAAAAAAAAAAAAAATCACAATTTTCATGTTCTTAATAAACATATTTATTTATCTACAATTGAAAAATAAAATAAAAAACTTCAAAGTCTCCAACCAAGACAACTATTACATAATTAAGTGGATTTCAGTTAATTCAATTGGTAAAATCTTTGATACTTAAATAAGAGATCTAAAATTCAATCTCCACCTACAACAAAAACTGATTAGTGTTTTGATCTAATGATAAAAAACTATCAAGAGCGAATGCCATAAGTTGAAATTCTTTTTAAAAAAAAAAGGGAGGCTACTTTTTTGTTAAATTCAGGCTCATAATAACTTATAAACTGTTTTACTTCTATTGTGGCAACATAGTCAATGTTTCTTCATATTGTCGTGTGATCATATAAATGATTGGAAGATTATACCAATAAGTGTGAGTTTGGAACGCACGTTTTCCGTGCGTTCTTGCGTTTGGCTAAAAAATAGTAGGTCTTGTGTTCTGTTCATGACACCCGCAAGTACTTTTTTCAGTAAAAAAAACTTTAAAACTAGGTCCCACGGCACCATTCACATATTTAAAAATGATTTCACTACAGTGTTTTCAATTTTCAGCTTTCAGCAATAAGCGGTATCTAAACAGACCTTAAAGTTGCTGAATGTTCTATTCCAATATATGTAGGCCTACTTCTAGGCCCAACAAGCCAACACAATGGTTCAATATTGCCTCTCTTTTTAACATTATGGCTGAAGCATGTGACTCACATTCAGCATCGAATAGTGAGCTACTGAGCCCAGCTTGTGATGCATACATAGGTTGGGCTTATGTTCGAGTCAGCCTAAGGAAGCAGCCAATCAATGAAAGTGACCCAATACTAACCACCACTCACACTGAGCTGTGCTGGTCGAGTGCCACTGGTTCATGAATACCGTTATGGGTTTTCTGAATGATGCTTTTGACATGTCAATGGTCAAATATAGAATTAAAATTGTTATTATGTATACAATATTTTTACAATAAATTTTAAATAATAAATTATTATTGATTTTAATTTAAATCTATTATTGAAATTATTTTTTTACCTACTAATAATAATCGGTAACTACTTATTATTTTAAATTTATTGTGAAAATATTGTGAAGAAATTATGAGCATAACAATTTTGATCATAACCAGGACCAATTTTCACTGAACAGTTCTCTAATCGGTTAACAGTAATGTTATAGGCTGTGGTGATATAGGCTGTTCATGGATTGGACTGGGACTCGTGTGAATCATGAGGTTGACAAACTGACATGGACAAGAACACCACCATGCTCCCCAACTCACGTGTCCGGTTCTCCTCCTGTGCCAAACAAACCGGATCTCAAACATACCACGTGTACCAAACACAACTTATTTCAGTTTATTTACACTAACAACTACTCACAGTTAATCACATTATTTTGATATAAACATAAGTGTTTTTTTTTTTCCTTTCGCTTAGATTGGAAAATGAATTGGATGACTTTACAATAAAATTACAATAAATCTCTTACTTCACAATGATAAGAGACTCTTTGTTCTTCATGTTCTTTACATTATTCGAATATTTTTCATATTCAAATGTTGATAGATGTATGTTCTTTGACGCTATACAGCTTGAATCCAATGAATCTGCAATGGATTAGAGTTTTTGAAGTTTTGGTGTTTGATTTCAATAGAACTTTGAAACTTATAAAAATCATTTGGATGATTGTTTAAATATTTCGAGGTAGAAGTGCTTTGACGATTTAGATCTTAAATTGATAAAGGTTTGAAGTTTGGAGTCTTAATATTCTTACTGGTTTTGGAGCTTGATTTCAAAAAAAATCTTAGAACATCTTAGAGAATGAAGACCCACATGAGACTAGTGAGTTCCTTTATTCATATGTATATAGAGGAAATTCAATACCATGTGTCATGATTCAGTTGGACAGATTTTAAGTCCTTTTCTCCAATAAACACGTGCCATTATTTGATTCATTAATGTACTTTAATTGTATGTGATGTATGGTAATATTTAATTAGGTTGCCAATGTTAACATCAAATTAAAATACTGGCACAGACATATATGATTGGCCATTGAGTAATGTATATTATTCCTACTTAGTGACACCTTGAAATTTTTTATTAGTCTCTAAATGACAACTATGAGACCCATTAAGTAGCATGCAGTACTTTGTAATTGGTTATTTGGAATGTTGTATGCATACTTGGTAGTTTGATATGGTCATTTGTGTTTGGTTAAAAATTTTGTCTCAATATATCTGCAAGGACACAAACGGACCTACAGCCCATGAATGACCAAATAGTAGCCCAATTAGCCCACCACAATGAATTTGTTAAAGAATGAGTAGGATATTGACTACTTAAGAAGCTAAAGTTAATCAAAGTGAGAAGAAACGCCAAATAAATGACTAGGAACACACAATTATGAAGAAAAAGGAATCCTTGGTCCAACCCGAGGAAGATCTTTTATATATAAGTCTTGCTTTCTCTCTTTCACCAGTATTTCTCCTCTCTCTCTCCCTCTCTCTCTTTGCCTCTCTCTCTCATAAGGATCTCCCTTTTTCTTTTATATTTACACATAGATTATCTTAATCCTACACTTGGAGGGTTGAGATTGCATTTTTTTGGGACTTCAGTCTCATCCAAAACATACTAGTTAGCTTCTGTTTTGCAATATGAGCTATGCCACCACAGTTTATGGTCATTTCCTCATTAATGCGGCCAGGTGAGTACTTGTTTTGCATTTAATGCGGAGGGCATAGCTTCCACTCCCTTCTCCTTTTACTCTCCTTGTAACCCGTGCCGAGTCTACTTTATTCCTCTTGTGATATTTTAACTTTATGTGCCTTCTATGGTTACTACTTGTCCCCCAGGTCAACGAGTGCTCGTCTCGTGGTTATCCAGTGCTCGTTCCTGAGGTCCAAGTTGTATCCTTGGAAATCATCTTAGCAATCCTCTTAAATAAGATTAGGGATCCTCATCCACACAATACCAATGATGAAGAGCAAGTAGAAACAAATGACAAAATGGGGGAAAAAAAGATGAATACTTAAAATAACATTAGTATAAGTAATAAAAAAAATGATATATTGATTAGGGAGGTAACATAGAGTATGAATTTGAGTGAAATAAAATGACAAGAAATAATATATGTGGTCGACCATGATTAAACTATTGAATATTCATAGCTGACCCTAAAGGTTTAAGATTAAGATTTTGTTGTTGTATGTATATATGTATGTTTAATAGTACACATGTATTGATATATTTTGTAAAGTTGACCGAATCAAAACAACCTTCAGTATGATATTAACAACCTTGTTTTAAAAAGTTACACGTAGTAAAAAAAATGGTAAAATATCATTTTCGTCCCTAAACTTTCATAGAAGTTCGTTTTTCATTTCTGAACTTTCAAAAGCTCATTTTTCATTCCTAAACTTTCCAAAACGTTTAACTTTTTATCCTTCCATCTATGACTATTAATTTATGTCCTATGTGGCTTAGCAGAATGATGACGTGGTATCTAACTTGGATCAAATGATTCTATTTATAAAATTATGGACATATGGCAAAAAGTTATTGGCATACATGAAGTAAATATTTTGTGACATGCATCCTTACAAACTGACGAGGCATTAAAAAAAAAAAAAATTCTAGCTCATATTTATGTTAAGAATTTATTAGGATTTAAAATAAAAACTTAAAACACTAAAACATTAAAAAGAAAAAAGAAAAAAAACCAATTTCGGCTGTCCATCTCCAATGACATTCAACCAAAACTTCCCAAATCTTTCATTTTTTTTGTTTTTGTTTTGCTTTGTTTGTTTTTGTTTTTGTTTTGTTTTGTTTTTGTTTTTTTTGTTTTTAGCTTCTATTATCTTATGATTAAGTTTTGGATCTTTAGGGTGTTATATATTGTGAGGCGTGAATACAGGAAGGGTTTTTTTTTTCTTCTATTTTTTGAGAAAACAGTAGATCTTCTTGTAGCGTGGACTGGTGTGCAAGTGAGGGCAGATTTTTTATGGGCAAGGATGAAAGTATTTGTAATTCATAAAGGCCAATGTTTATTGGTTGCCACTACTTTGTTGTCATTGTCATCATCTCCTTCTTTCTCTAGTGCTCTCCTTGTTTCTCTAGTGCTCATCATCATTGCAAAAAATGGATGAATGTTTGGATGGATTGAAATGAAACCGATGAGGACATGGTATGTGGTGGTTACCATCATAGGGTGTTATTCTCTTGTCTTTCAATTTCTTTTTCTATGCCCTTTCTTATCATTCATTTTTCTTTGTCTCCATCAATTATATCTACTTTGTCTTCATCAATTATATTTAGCTTCTTCTTTTGTATTATAGCACTAGGATTCTTTTGTATCGTTTCTATTATGTCATCTTTCCTATTATTATTTTCTTGTCTTTCTAAGGAACTTCTTACTTTCTCTACTTCTATTATTTTTTGCACTACGTGACTATAGTCTTTTCTTTCATCAAAGTCTTTCTTGTCGTCTTTATATGCTATAGCTATAGGTCTTTTAGTTGCTTGTAGTTCTCTATCATCTTTTCTACTATTATTTATATGCCAGTTTTCTATTACAATATTCCTTTCATTATGCCAATTATCTGTCATGGTCTTTGTTAAAGGTGATCTATGATGAGGTTCAAATTCTCTTCTTGAATTTAAAGCTTTCGTTTTTTCAATTAGGTTCAAAAAACTATCACTTCTCTTTTCTACTCTAGTATTTATTATGGATCTTTCTTTAGTTTCTAAAGATTCTAATTTTTTATTAATTTTGTTTAAGAAACTATTATTGTAACTATTAGTGCATCGGTTGATTTTATCTCCTGTTAATGTACTCCAATTATTTGTACTATTGTTATAGTTATAATCATCAATATCACTGTCAGAATCTGTATCCTTATAATCCATATTACCATTTAACCAATTATTGTCTATATCTCTTATACTATAACCTTCATCATAATCTATATCATCATAGTCCATGTTTCTTATTAGTGTGTGCCTAACCTAAGTGTGAACAAGCAAACAGATGATGAGCTGATAAACGTATTTATTCTATTTCCAAGCAATTAATAATTATTGGCGGAACTATTACTTACCACCGGTATCCTTGCTATCAGGACCACGTCCGAGAGAAACTCCGTTGCGGGACCACCCAAATAGTGCCTGTTCGTCAGCTAACAAAAACAGGCTGACCAACGTGAAACTATGGTTTTCCAATGAGTCTTGAGGCTGACCAACGCTAACAAGGAGAAAGTAGTGGCTATATAGTAATATATGTTTCTAGTAACTTCTTAATTGCAAAGAAATAAAACTCATACATCTACCATCCATGGCTCTGATACCATAACATACCCAAGAGAGAGCATAGCAGTAATATGGAAGCATAAACAATGATAAAATAGATGATAAAGAAGAAAATAGCAAAATAGATATATTCCAAAAAAAGTTAAAACAGAGTATGGAATATGAAAACAGAAACTAGTAAAACCTTACTTGAATAAAAACTTTTGTCTTTGATAAAACTTGAAAAAAAACTTCTGTCTTTGATACAAGCTTTGAAATTAAAACTATCTGAAAAGTTACAAGATTACAAAGTAAAATCTGTCTTTGAAAACTGAAAGGTTACAAGATTCTTTCTGTAGGGAAGAGTTACAAGATTATAAGAGAGGAAGGATCACAAGAGTCTTTCTAAGGGAGAGAAGGCTATCTTCTTTCTAAGAGCTAGAACCTTAGAGATTTTGAACCTAAACTTTGGACCTAAAATTTGAACCTGAGAATTGAACCTATCTTCTGTCTTTAAAGTATGTCCTTTTATAGATGAAACGAATCATAGTAAGTCTTCAAAAGTAACCTGAGTTAGTAAAGTTAACTCAAGTTAATCTGTCGGTGGAAATTTGTAGAATAATGTGGAAATTACTATTGCTGAGTAGTAGTTAGTCTGGGAATCTATCAGGTCTCTTTTCACGCATGCTAGTGATTAGTAATGACCTATAAACATCTGTTTGTATCTATTTGGACTATCTTGGATCTGTCTGGAAGCTATTCATGCATGCTGGTGAATAGTGATAGTGATCTGTCGTCAGTGAATAGTAATCTGTCGTAGTTGTCTATCTAGGAGAGCATTCTGTCTTGCTTGGCATATCTATCTGTCTATCAATCTGTATCCATGTAGTTATCATAATCTAGCGGATTGGAGTTATCCTCATACTGTTCATGCTCATGAATTACTCCATAATTACTACATAGAACACAATATGAAATAGGAAGATAAATAGGGACATGATCCTTTGCCATCATTATTCTAGGATCCTTAGTAATCTTTCTTTTTTCCAAAAAAGCCTTCTTGCTAAAGGTCTTGGACCATATACAGCTATCCTGTTGGTGTAGCCATATAAGTAGAAGCCTTTGTCTAATTCTTTCTGTACTTCATAAATCTTGTTACTCATAAAATTAAACCATTCTTAAGTCAAAGCGTTTGGATCATTAAGTGATAAATAAGTATCTCCAGTATACCTGTTGTATTCGGGGATACAACCCCAATCATGGATAAGGACCAGAATGTGTGCTGGCTGAGCTTCCATAAAATAACTAATATCCCAAGCTGGAAAAGTGCTCCAGATAGTAATCTTCATATAATTAAGTCCTTCAATCTGTGCAGCTACTTCTTGGATGACTTTGGGAAATAAACTAATCTGAATTCCAAAAGTTATGATTAATTAGCTAATAAACCTTGCTTCTAGCATTTCAAATTACCATAAAGGATCACAAATTATTGGATCTTTTGTCTCTATGTTGATAAGTAATCCCGGATAGGGATTGTATCTGTCAAAAGTTCCTTCATAGACTCTGTTTGTTTCTCCAAAGCTTTCATACCATGTGGCTTTATGAGATAGCCACATGTCATCTGTCATGTCTTTTGTTTTGATAAATGCTGTAGAGACTAAAACTTTAAAAAGATACATCCATCTATCATAAGAACTGGTTATGGCTTTATGAGTTAGTATATTCTGTTGGATTTTAGGAGGTAAAGTTCTAATGGCAAGTCTCGTTTTTTGTTGAATCTTAGGGTGGAGCTTTTAAGAGCTTGTTCCCTTAAGATAGCTTTTTAGAAATTGTGATTCTGTCTTTGTGGAGCTTGAATCTCCATCCTCCTTGCCAGGGAGTTGACAACCAAGTGCTTCAATAAATGCACTGGTGCTAACAAGATGTAATTCCAAAGCCTTAAGGGTCTTTTGGAATAAGGGTTTCTGTCTGAGGGTGAAGGCTACTTGTAAATTATCAAGAAGTAATTTAATATGAAAAGGAAGGTCTGTAAATTCTCCATCCTAAAAAATGAGATCAGTGCGGAGCACTTCTTGCTGAATTTCACTTTTTGCACCACATGAATACATTGCCTCTGCTAGCAACGTATCTTGAAGGGATATTGTCTCTATCAAGACGCCTTCATGCTTATCCGAAATCTTCACTGAAGGCTTTCGGATTCCTTTGGGTTGCACCGCTGGTGCCTTGCCCTTTCTTTTCATGTGTGTCTAGGAGGGTCTTTTATTCATAGTAGTCTACAATTGGGTTTTGAGAAAAGATTATGTCTTGAAATATTATTTTGAAAATAAATATTTTCTTGCAAAGCATCTTTCAAATTCTTTTTTAAAATCCTTTTACCAATGTCTCATCATCATCATCATTATTATCAATTAGGTTTCAGTGCTTGGCACGCAAGAGATACTTTGTGACCATTCTAATTGGTTATTTTTATTGTAACAAATTATATGGTTAATGGGCTTAATTATGTGAATTTCACCAGGTTTGTATTTTTCATGGCTTTCTAAAAGTTCTATGAAGGAAGGTTGGACTGCACGGGAAGTTTGTGTTTTCATGGTTTTCTAAAGTTCTATGTGTATAATATATATACACACACATAGGAAAGATGTTTTATATTAGGTTAGCCCTTAGGACTAATTTTCAATGACATCAACAGCTTCTTTTCATCTTTCAGGTCCAATAGATGCAAGAATCCAAAATAAAGTTTGCTCTAAAAAATTTTATGCAATTTTCAAATTAAATATGGCATTTTATTTGAAGATATTAGAGTTGAAACTTTCAACCTATAAATTACTTTCCAGAGTGCCACCACATCATTTGTCATTTACCAATAATCATAATCTTAGTTTGCTTATTGCAGTATGTCCTCTAGATTTACTTTGCTGGGCTTATATTCATTAACTAATTTGAAGAAGTTTTTCGTCCATCTTTCTTATCAAGTTATCATTACCACAATATCCTTGCACATAATAATGATGCTTTGAACCTTTTTCACTATTCTCATGTAAAAAGGATTGTTCAAAGTGCCTATATGCTATATGTAAGAACTTTTGGAGTCACAATTGGTTAGGTAGATGTCATAGACTTAATTTTAAAAAGTAACTATATTAAGAGCAATTATATATTTATACTGTACGTGTAGTAATTCTTTTATCTTCTAAAATAATTAGTAGTTATCAAAACAAATGTAATAGCTCTTTTATAGTAATGGATTTAACTGTATATGAATTGCATTCATATAGCCTAAGTTTTTTGTTATCATTTTCAAGTCATAGTACTTTCAAGTAAACTAAATAGTTTTAATATTTATTTAAGTATCCTGTGCATCTCACATGTACAACAGCACTAGTAAGCAACTAGTTACATCCAAAAACAGAAAGGAGGAGCTGAACTGGCAATTTTTTTTTTTTTTTTGAGCAAGGCAATATTATTTTCTAGCATTACCATCTTTGCCTAGAATTGAGTTTAGTCCAAGCTCACTTTTTATTACAAGTTTGTTTCCGAAAGCCAAATCTGTCATTTTTCAAATCAAACTCCACGTAAAAATTCTGCTGCTGAGTATTTCCCAAAATGATCGCTGGCCCGACCGAATCAAGCGTACTGACTGCCACAATAGTCAAGCACACGAAGCTAGAATTACCAACATCAACAGGTTCAAAATAATTCGCCACTGGTAATTCCATCTTTGCCCCACCCTTAAACTCAAAGGTTAATTCCGGAAATTTAATCTTCTCGAATTTTAACCTCGTAATTTTAAAACATAGATTCGAACCAGTCGAAGCTTCCACGTCAGCAGAAGCTCTAGGAAAATTACCCATCTCTGCCTCAAACGCCGTTGCCACGGCGTCAAATATTGGCTTTTCCATGCTGGTGTAAGTGGTCCCAGAGTCCACAATAGTGCCACCGTTACCATAAGCGTTATTTTCAGGCACTAAATATTTGTAAGGAATATTAACTGACTTACAGCCCACAATGACTTTAAGAAGGTCGACGTAATAGTAGTCACGCAAAGCTGAGTCGTTCGATACTGGGTTTTTCCTAAACGGAGTGTAGCTTAGGCCAGGGGTCTTGGCATCAGAACTAGACCCTCGATACAAAACGAGGTCACTGCTCTCTGATGTGTCGTTGAACCGTTGAGAAATTAAACAGTAAGAGAATTTACTGAGACCCAATTGGGAAGGCAACGATTCTGGAGTTCGACCAAACCCCGCAATGCCAGCGGATGGCTGCTGGTTCGCGGAAATGGAGCACCCAACAAGAAAATTAGTGAAGAGTTTCTTAGGAAAATCGAGGGTTTCGGAAAGTAATAGCCCAAGAGTTGAGCCTATACCGTATAAAAAAAGATAAGGGCAAGCTTGTGAACAATTACAGCCTTGGCAACCAGACAAGGAATTTAAGCTTGAAATCCGAGCACAATTGGGATTTTGGCAATCGATAAATTTTGAAGAAGATGATAGTTTTGGAATGAACAATGGGATTTTTGATGGGTCTATGTCACAATCAGTGCAAAAATATTGTGAAGTGCAAGGGAACCAAACAGGGCTGCTGCCAGTATCTAAAAGGAAAGAAATGGTTTGTGGGGGTGTGCCAAAGCTGAGAGAGATTGAGTAGCCTCCGTAGCTGTGAGAAAACACTTTGGTTTTGGTAAGTGGGGGTTTTGATTTGGGGTGCTTGAGGTGGTGAGCTCTGGTTAGAGAAGAAGAGGCGAGGGAATTGAGGGTTTTGATTGGATCAGAGGGTTGGTTTTCAGTGAAGATGGGTGAGAGAGGAATGGTGAAGGTGGTGGGATTGGGAGCTACGAATAGTGAAGATGAAGCTAAGAGTAATGTTGAGATGAGAAACATAAGAGAGAGAAGCAATGAAGCAGCCATGAATGGATGAGATTTTAGAGAGAGAGAGAGAGAGAGAGAGAGATTGAAGAGTAAAGAGTGTCGGGATGTGAACAAGTGAAGAAAGAGTTTTTAGGCTGTTTTGGTTTAAGGTTTTGTTCTTTTTTTTATAGGGGATTAGATTCTACCTTCTTCAGTCAAAAATAGGGGATTAGATATTACCTTGCACCTTATTTTTAATAATGTTTTTATTTTTTATAAATCATTGTTGTTGTTATTGTGATTTTTATTTTTATTTTTTATTAATAAAGTTGACTTACTTATAATTTTTTTTTTTTGGGTTGAAAAATAACCTTTTTTTGTGAGTTGGAGGAATGGGCTAAAAAGATTACAAATAATATATATATATATATATATATATATATATATATATTAGATGCCATCGTTCCATGCTTTGAAAAAAGAACACACTTTTTTGCTTAATACTACACGCCAAAACCAAAACAATACATGCGTGTTCTTCTATGCTTTGAAAAAAGAACACACATGTTCTTTTTTCAAAGCATAGAAGAACACGCATGTGTTGTTTTGGTTTTGGCGTGTAGTATTAAGCAAAAAAGAAAAAAGAACACATATGACCATTGTATGTGTCATCCAATTGTCGTGATCTGACTTTCATGCTTAGATATAACCAGGCACTAACCCAAGTCATACATGAGATATAGAAGAAATTGTAATAGTAATATTACTAAATGGTACAATAGAATACAAAGTCTAACATAAATCATAATCGGTTTAAAATATACCTTAATTCACTACTCACTAGTCATTCATAGAACCAAATTTTAATAATTTAATAATGATGAAAATAATCTATTTCTATTAACTATATAAAAAGAGTCAATAAGCTTAGGAATAGTGTTAGGAATATTGTTTTGGTTTAGTCAAGTTTTTGGACTCATAAAATAATAAAATATTAACACAACAAATTGGTACAATATTTTCACAATTGATAATATTGATTTATTATAGGTCAAAATAAAATAATAAGATATCATATTGAAACCAATCATAACTAAAAATAAAGTTATTGTGCAAAAAAGTGTTACATTCACATATTTTTCACAACATTTTCATAACAAACCATAGGTAGTAAATTGTTATTGGTTCTAATTTAAACTTGCTAATGAAATTAATATTTTGCTCACCAATAATAACTTGTAACAACTTACTACTTATAATTGTTATGAAAATGGCGTGGACATAACATTTCTTTTAATTTGTGAAAATGTTAGGGCATCTTGTTGTTGTCACAGTATTTTCAAAACTGTTGAACTATCAATTCTTTACAAATCAAAATGAAATGTAACAAAATTATAAAGGTATTATGAAAACGTTGTGCCATTTTGTGTGTTTCTAGAAATTTTTTATTCGTTTAGTCAACATTATTAAGCCAAAATTCACAGTTTCACGTACAATTTTTTTGTGTTGAATTTTTGTATTTTTTTTTTTCATTACACACTATTTTAAGTAAAAACATATAGTTTTATACACACACACACACACACAAAAACAAAAACTAAAACAAAAACTTAGGATAAAAACACTTTTCAACTTTTATATTTGGGGTAATTTACAATTTCGCATTTAACTTTAAAATCAAGCAATTTTTCCCTTAATATTTTGAAAGAGAGCCAATATATCATATTGTGATTCTTTCAGTTAAACCTTAATGAAAGCTGTAGGGACACAAATCGTAGCCTAAACCCAGGTAGAAACAGGGGATGGGCCCAATAAGCCCAATACAATAAACTTGTAAGAGAGTGGGCGAAAGAATTGGGCTGATAAAGGGTCTTACAACAATTAGTAGAGGTTAGAAGTTTGTCCGAGGAGAATAGAACACACAAGCAAGTGATGATCTCTAGTCCGAGGAGAAAATTCGGGATGAATTGGTTATTTCGAGTAATATCCGAGGGGTAGGTTCTTGGACGAAACAGTTGTTTCAGATGATGTTCTTCCAGATGCTACAGTAACTCTCCCTAGATGTTCTCTTTTTTTTTCTCGTGATCCCCTTCTTCTGGAGGTTTTACTCCATTATATAGTCCTTCTTTGTTCGATCCTACCGTCCACTTGTCTACCATCTAGCCTGGTACTTGAGTTTCTGTCTCCACTCTCACAACTTTTTGATTTTCTAGGGGTATAGGTGGTCGAAAACACTGTTCAGAGGTCTTCTCCACATTAATGCGGCCAGGAAAGCTTCTGTAATGCATTTAATGCGGTGGTAGCAGCTTTTTCCCAAGATATTTCTGCATCCTTATCCCTTCCGTGTACATTTGTAGTCTATCTTCACCGCTGAAACTTCCTGGAAGGTGAACTAGGGGGAGACGAGGCTCACCTCATCGACATATGCCAGATCCGAGGAGGATAATCCTCTCGGATCAATATCCCTGGGCACTTACATGCTCTAATATTAGTTACGATGTTTCCCTATGATATCTTCTCCTCGGACGTATTACTGATAAAACGTGGGGCTTAAGCCCAATGCAAGGGCCCAAGTTTTTGCTCCCCCACAATAGCCCCTCAAAATTCTAATTTTTCCCTCTTATCTGAGGAGAAAAGTTATGATTTTGATGTATACCCATAATTATGATGTAGTCCATAATGATATTTAAACTCAGGCACGTATAAGGGTCATTTCTGCCATTTCGCGAGAGCTTCTGACGCTTGGGAACTCGCACAATCATCATTAAACGCTTAGGACTGCGTTTCGCTCCAGACATCCAACGGTGGAATACAAATCCAATGGTCCAGATCTCATTTTCAATATTTGGGCGGGATTGTGTCTCTTCTTTCTTCCGCCCCAACTAAAAAAACCTTCAGACGTTATTTTTTCCATTTTTTATCAGAGTTTGCAACTTCAGAGCGCTTGTATTTAGGCATCCATCATACCTTCACAAGAGAGAGAGTTTAACGATCTTCCAGAGACAAGAAGACCAGTCCGTACTCAACCTCACGTAAGTTTCGCACTCCGAACTTCTACTGTCTCCTCGGCTAACCTCCTCGGCTAACCACTCCACATTCCAGAGACTAACAATGGGTAGATTTGAGCGTTTAGTAAGCACTCCGGCCCTGATAGAGTTATTCAAAGAAAAGTACCACATTCCTCAGGAGGTGGTGGTACGTCACTGCACAATAGAGGGGGTGGAGTTTGACCGAAAAGTAGGAGAGGTGGTAATCCCTATGATTGCCTTCATAGAAGGGGGCATGACCATCCCCACGGGTAGGATTACACGGGATTATCTTCGTGCCCATAGACTCTGCCCTCACCAGTGTGCCCCCAACTTCTTTAGAGTCCTAGGATCAATCGACGCTTTGGACCGACACTTGGGGCTAGGATTGACTTGGCACGACGTCGCCCATCTATATGAAGGCCATATAGAGTCTCGGGCAGGCTTTTACCTTAAGTCCCGTAACAGCGTGGTCAAACTGATTTCCTGCCTCCCCAAATCTAACAAGGGGATGAAAGACGACTTCCTTATCTTGTCGGGGCCATGGAGTGACGGCCTAGCCTGCCCAACCAAGGCTGGGGAACCAGGTGGAGCAACCTAGATTTAGGATTTCTAACTTTAGAATCGAGGAGTACTTGGCTTCTCTTTATAGTGCTTAGATACTGTTTTAATGCATTTACCTTTATTTGTTCAGTTATTTTATATATATATTTTTTGGTTGCCGAGGCTCTTAACTGTGTGATTTGTTTGCTTGACAGATAAACTTTTCACCAACCCCAAGCTTAGCCTGATCAACGTTCCAGCATTGAACTATCTGCTCAGATCGGAAATCTTTGTGAATAACGACGGGCAGCTTCGGGTAGTTCACCTTATCTTGGATTTTGAGCCAATTTCACGGTCATTTTTAGACGTCGGCAATTCCATCCGAGCAGGAGACCACCGTTTGGCACGCATAGACGTATCTCGGCCAAACTTTCTCGCCCCACACTATCTTCCTCCTGTGGACCATCCCATCCCTCAGGGGATACCTATCGTTGCCCAACCGTTACGTGAAGTACCTCTTGGGGAGGCCATCCTCCGAGAAGGCACAGCTTCCTCTTCCTCCCTCGAACAAGAGATTGACAAATTCAGATTTGAAGAGACGATCCTTGTGTCGGAGGCCGAAGAAAGGGAGGACGAGCTGTCGTGTGTACAAACTCCTGCTCAGGTAGTAACATACATTGCTGATACATCAGAAGAGGAGGAAGAAATGGCCCCCAAGACTGGTCCTAGTCTGAAGGAGCTGATGCGGACTAGGCATAAGTCGCCATCCCCTAAAGAGAAAAACAAGTCAAAGCAATCTGCACATCCTCCTCTTCCTCCACCCCAGGTGCCTGCTGACCTCGGGCTAAAACCTAACCCAGATCTGAGGAGAAAAAGGCCAGTAGAGCCTACTGAGGAGGGGGAGTTGGGCCCATCAAAAGGAAACAAGCAGGCCAGACAGGCGCAAGAACACAAGAGTAGGAGGTCCCACTCTGTGGACAGCCGAGAGGAGCAGCCGGCGGGACAAGTACGTCGGTCACCACGAACTTGATCGCCAGTACTGGAGGTTGACGGTGCGCCCATCGCGATGGATGCCTCACTTAGGCACTTTTGTGGTGGTCATGCAGGCCGGATGGCTGAGGCTCTGCAACAGCCCCTCCTCCTGCCTGCAGACATGGCGGCCTACAGGAGTTTCAATCATCCTGACCTATTTCTTTCCCTAAAAAGGGACTTGGCTATGGTAAGTAATTTTTTTTTCATTTTTGTTTGTTTGCATATTATTTCTTAAATTTAAGCCACTTCTTCACTGTGCATAACAGGTCACGCAACAAGTTTACGTGGCTGAGGAGTGGGTGAAGAACTCTCGTGATGAGACGAGGGCTGCCCACGACGCCCGAGAGACTGCAGAGGCTCATCTAAATGCGTTGAAAGACCAACAAAAACAGATGGCCGAGCAGGTGAAGAAAGCTCTCCAGGATAAGGCCAGTGCTGAAGCTGGCTTAAAGACGACTGAAAAGCAGGCTGAGACTCTTCGCAGCGAATTACACCTCTGCAAAATCAATCTGGCAACAGAAAGGTAGGTGGTGAAAGAGCTGCGCGAAGAGCTTCGCAAGGCCAAGGAAGCTGCATAGCTTCTGAAGGAGGCAGCTGAGGCCGAGAAGGAGGCCTCGTATGCTCTGGGGGTGCAAGAGACTCAAAGCAGGCTGACCGAGGAATTTTCTTCCGTCGCTAGGGACTACTGCGACATTACTTGGGAAAAAGCCCTTGATGCCGCTGGAGTCCCTGCTGATTCTAGCCTTAGGCGGCCTGAGAGCATATATTATGATCCTGATATTCAGGCGCTCCCAGGTTCTGACTCTCCTCCCCCAGAGCAGCCAGCTCCAGTATCTGAAGCTCCTGCAACAAATCAAGCTCTTCCAGCTCCTGTGGAAGTCCCAACAGCTTCCCAATAAGATGCTGGTCGAGGGGAAAGAGTTGAGGCCTCCTAGAGTAAGGCTTCAGATGCTGCCCCTTCGCCGTCCGAACAAGTAGCTGACCACCAAGCTCCCAAGACGAAGGCTTAGGATATTTGTTTTAGTATTGTTTTCTTTTTTGTTTTCTATGTTTACCGTTTTAAAGACTTGTACTGTGTTCTAATTATTAATGAAGATATACTCCTTTTGTTTTACGTGTTATGGCAAGTAATGGTGAATCCTTCTGCTGTCATTTCATTTTTTCTTTTACTTGTGTGATATGAATGACTAATTTGATTAAGAAGTTCTGGAAATTGGGTTAACATACGAACCAAATAAATATAACCAAACTTAACAAGAAATTTGAATCATACACATATCTATGTTTGAATACTTAAAAGGAAATTAGAACAAGTGTTAACTAACCCAAATCATCTGGTCAGAGGTCTCCAGTCATGATTGGATTTAAGTTTAAACACCTGATAGAACGGCGAGAGTGTTAACTAACCCAGATCATCTGGTTCGAGGACTCACGCATGATTGGATCTAAGTTTAAACACATCATAGAATGGTGAGAGTGTTAACTAACCCAGGTCATCTGGTCTGAGGACTCATGCATGATTGGATTTAAGTTTAAACACCTCATAGAACGGCGAGAGTGTTAACTAACCCAGATCATCTGGTCCGAGGACTCATGCATGATTGGATTTAAGTTTAAACACCTCATAGAACGGCGGGAGTGTTAACTAACCCAGATCATCTGGTCCGAGGACTCATGCATGATTGGATTTAAGTTTAAACACCTCATAGAATGGCGAGAGTGTTAACTAACCCAGATCATCTGGTCCGAGGACTCATGCATGATTGGATTTAAGTTTAAACACCTCATAGAACGGCGAGAGTGTTAACTAACCCAGATCATCTGGTCCGAGGACTCATGCATGATTGGATTTAAGTTTAAACACCTCATAGAACGGCGAGAGTGACATACACATTTCACATATAGAACAAATATTGATCAAATACACATTTATTAATAATAATACCTTTTCAAGTTATTGACATTCCAAGGGCGGGGTACTACGAGTCCGTCCAGGTCTTCCAAGAAATACGCTCCAGTACCAGCGTTGGAGGTGATACGATATGGTCCTTCCCAATTCGGCCATAATTTTCCCCACGCTGGGTTTTTTGCCGAGCCCACAACTTTTTGCAGCACCAGGTCACCTGGGGCCAAAGGTCTTGTCTTTACATGGGCGTCATAACCTCGCTTTAGCTTCTGTTGATAATGGGCCAATTGAACCATCGCGTTTTCCCTTTTTTCATCAATCAAGTCTAGACCTCTTGCTAGGTTTTCATCGTTGTCTTTTGGATTGAATGAACTTGTTCTCGTCGTCGAGAACCCAGATTCCAGAGGGATGACTGCTTTAGCTCCGTAAGTCATAGAAAAAGGGGTCTCTCCGGTGGACCTACGAGGCATGGTCCTATACGTCCAGAGTACATGCGGAAGCTCTTCCACCCATCTACCTTTTGCATCATCCAATCTTTTCTTCAATCCACTTAGTATGACTTTATTCACAACTTCAGTTTGTCCATTTCCTTGAGGGTAAGCCGGAGTAGAATATCAGTTAATAATCCCCAGCTCGCCACAATAATTTCTGAACATCTTGCTATCAAATTGGAGTCCATTATCTGAGATGAGTACATGAGGAACGCCGAACCGCGTAACGATGCTTTTCCAGACGAATCTTTTTGCATCCACATCTCGGATATTGGCAAGAGGCTCTGCTTCAACCCACTTTGTAAAATAATCAGTGCCGACTATGAGATATTTTTTGTTTCCCACAGCTTTAGGAAATGGTCCGACGATATCTAAGCCCCATTGAGCGAATGACCATGGACTAGATAATGGATTGAGGACCCCCCCTGGCTGGTGTATACTCGGTGAGTACCGCTGGCATTGACCACACTTTTTGACATATTCCAAAGCTTCTCTCTGCATGTTCGGCCACCAATAACCTTGTGTAATGGCCCTATGCGCTAAGGACCTGCCTCCGGTATGGCTTCCACAGATTCCCTTATGCATCTCTTCCAAGAGTAATTCAGTTTGATCAGAATGAACACATAGCAAATTAGGCCCAGAAAAGGAACGCCTATATAGCTGGCTATCCTCCGACAGCCAATAACTAGTAGCTTTCTTTCTTATTCTGTCAGCTTCGATTTTCTCTTCAGGTAGAATATCTTCCTTTAAGAATTGCATGACAGGATCCATCCAACTTGGCCCCATTCTCACCTGATTGATTTGAACCACGTTCGCTGTTATCGAGGGTAGATGTAGGTCCTCAACGAGGATTATGCGAGGCAAGTCCTGTGCCGAGGAGGTTGCAAGCGTGGCCAAGGAGTCTGCATGCGCGTTGCCATTTCTTGGGACATGTAGCAAGCTAAAAGATTCGAATTCCATCTGCATAATCTTAACTTGGCTAAGATAACCTCGCATTCTTTCGTCCTTGGCTTCGAATTCCCCTTTGACTTGACCAACAACTAGCCTTGAATCCGACAAGAGTTTTATGGACCTTCCTCCCATCCTTAGGACCATAGCCATCCCTTCTAACAAAGCTTCGTACTCCGCTTCGTTATTCGTGGCGGGAAAGTTTAACCTCAGAGACTTTTCAATGGTAACCATCTCGGAGGACGTCAGTACTAATCCAACCCCTGCACCTTTTTGATTTGATGCTCCATCTACATGCACTTCCCACGTCGGAGGGAAACATTGGGAGACACTACCGACCAGTTTTTCATCATTTTCCCCTTGTGCTAGCAATCCATCCGCTTCAAGTTCGGTGAATTCTGCCACCAAGTCGGCGAGTACCTGTCCCTTTACTGAGGTACGAGGCATGTACTTGATATTAAAAGCTCCCAGGATTGTACCCCACTTGGCTATCCTTCCCGTGTAATCTGCACTTTTAAGCACGGTCTTTAGTGGGAGTTGTGTAAGAACAATCACCGTATGTGCTTGGAAATAGTGAGGTAGCTTGTGTGTGCCAAGCACCACTGCCAAGATGGCTTTTTCCAGTGGAAGGTAGCGCACTTCCGCCTCGTGCAACGATTTACTCACGTAGTACACTGGCCACTGTACGCCGTTATCTACTCTTATCAACACCAAGCTTACTGCGTAGGAGGCCACTGCAATATAGGCAAAAAGAACCTCATCTGGCTCTGGACTCGACATGACCGGCGGCCGAGCTAGATAGTCTTTGAGTTGCTGAAAGGCTACGTCACATTCCGTCGACCATTCAAAGCCCTTCCATTTATTGATCAATAGGAAGAAAGGTCGGCACCTGTCTGCCGATCGAGATATGAATCTATTCAAAGCAGCGGCCATTCCAGTTAGTTTTTGCACTTCTTTTGGGTTCCGAGGAGTTCGCATATTGGTGATGGCCTTAATCTGATCGGGATTGACTTCAATTCCCCTATGAGTAACCATGTAACCCAAGAATTTGCCCGACCCTACACCAAATGAGCATTTGGAAGCGTTTAAATGTAGTTTATAGCTTCTGAGAATTTCGAAGACAACTTGGAGGTCTCCCAGGTGCTCGGATACCTTTTTGCTTTTCACCACCATATCATCTATGTAGATCTCCATATTTTTTCCTAGTAGTGATTCGAACATCCTCGTCATCATTCTCTGATAAGTGGAACCTGCATTCTTCAAACCAAAAGGCATCACTTTGTAGTGGTAGTTCCCCACTGGCGTAACAAAAGCAGTTTTTTCTTGATCATCCAATGCTAAAGGTATCTGATGATAACCCTGAAACGCGTCCAAGAAACTCATCCGAGGATGGCCGACTGTGGCGTCTACTAGCTGATCGATTTTGGGCATGGGGAATGGATCTTTTGGGCAGGCTTTATTTAGATCTGTGAAATCAACACATACTCGCCACTTCCCAGTCTTTTTCTTGACCACTACAGTGTTTGCCAACCACTCGGGATAGAAGACCTCCTTGATAGCCCCTGCCTTTTTGAGCTTCGTCACTTCCTGACGGACTGCTTCTGCATGCTCTTTAGATGGTCGACGAGGGAGCTGCTTCTTGGGGGCCATCAACGGATTAACATTCAAATGGTGACAAATGAAGTCTGGATCCACTCCTGGGGCCTCATAAGCATTCCATGCAAAGACATCGATGTTTCGTTTAAGGAAATCTACCAATTCCTCCCTCTCTTGCTGAGGTAGTTGAGATCCGACTTGAAAAAATTTCTCCGGGTCATCTCCTATTGCGATTCTTACAAGATCCTCGCACTTCACTTCCTCGGATAACCCATCACTAGATAACATTGGGGGTTTTAACTACTATAACTCCTCTTTCTGAATCTCAGATTCTACTCCAGGCTTGTGTCGGATTGCTGCTATCATGCATTGCCGCGCCATGGTTTGATCACCCAGTATCTCTTCTATCTTGCCTTCAGATGGGTATTTGATTTTCTGATGCAGGGTGGAAGAGACTGCCCCTAAAGTATGAAGCCAAGGTCTAGCAAAGATTGCCGTATACGGGGAATAAGCATCTACCACTATGAAATCGACCTCCACTATCTCCGATCCGGCTTGCACTGGTAGTCTGACTTGTCCCTTTGGGATAATAATCTTCCCCTCAAAACTTACTAGAGGGGAATTGTAAGGCGTCAGATCTTCAGTTTTTAAGTTTAGCCCCTTGAAGAGGTCGGGATACATGATCTCGGCTGCACTGCCTTGATCCACCATCACTCTCTTTACATCATAGCCTCCGATTCGGAGGGTAATCACTAAAGCATCATCATGAGGTTGAACAGTTCCGATCTTGTCCTCGTCCGAGAACCCCATGACTAGGGACCAATTTAACTTAGCTCTCTTCGGCTCGTGGGAATCATCCTCAGGGTACAGGCGAGCCACAGACATTACTCTGGAGGGGCATGACCCTGTTCTGCTAGGCGCCGCAAAGATAACGTTAATAGTTCCAAGAGGGGGTCTTGGAGGATTCTCCCTCTCTGGTCGAGTATTAGTCTGACTACCCAAACTGCTGGAATGAAGCAACAGCTGTTTCAATTTACCTTCTCGGACAAGTTGGTCAAGGTGATCCCATAAACTTCTACAGTCCTCGGTAGTGTGACCATGATCCCTATGATATTGACAATAGAGATTTCGGTTTCTCTTTTCAGGGTTTCCCATCATCTTATTGGGTTATTTGAAGAAGGGCTCATTTTTAACCTTTTCCAGGACTTGGTGCACGGGCTCTCGGAATACAGCCCCGACTACCTGGCTGTTACTGGATATCTGCTGCTCAGTGTAATCCTTTCTCGGCTGGTTATTATTATACCTGTCTGGCCTAAATTCTCTCATTTCTTGAGGGACAAGCTTAGCTTTCCCTTTTCCTTCTTGTTGCTGTTGTTGATCATCTTCTATCCTTTTATACTTATCCACTCTATCCATTAATTGTTGCAAGCTGGTGACCGGTTTCCCTGTCAAGGACTTTCTCAGACCATGCTCGGAGGGAAGCCCAACTTTGAAGGTTCTGACAGCAACCTCATCAAAATCTCCATCAATCTCGTTAAACATCTCCCAATACCTCTCGGCATACGACCTCACAGACTCTCCTTCCCTCATTGTCATTGACAACAGAGAATCTAGGGGTTGAGGAACTCTGCTGCATGTGATAAACCGGGAGCAGAATGATTGAGTGAGCTTCTTAAAGGAACTGATGGAATTAGCTCTCAACCCGTCGAACCATCTCATTGGCATCGGTCCCAAGCTGGAGGGAAACACTCTACACAACAAAGCTTCGTCCTGAGAGTAGACCGCCATCTTTTGTTTGAATTGGATTACATGTTCTACAGGATCGGTATGTCCGTTGTACATGGAAAACATAGGCTGGTGAAAACGCCTGGGAAGCTTTGCCTTTTCTATTCCCCGAGTAAAGGGGGACTTAGAAATTTGGTCCAGAGCCTTCTTCATGACCTTGGTTCCCACTCCCCTTCTAGACGAACTCTTTCTCCCCCTCTTGTGAGAGCGTTCCTCTTCATAGGAATAGGATTCACTGGGTGGAGTTTCTGAAAATTCCCTGTAACTGTCCTCTCCTTCCTCATTGGAAGAGACATCAGAACTTGAAGGGGTTTGGTTTCGCTGTGCTCGACGAAGTTTCTTTTTCAAGTCCTCTATTTCTCGTTGCAAATCCTTTTCATTAGCGTGCTCATGCACCAGATGACCCCTTCTTTGATAGCCACTTCTATCAGCACGGATGGTTTGCGAGCTACCCTCCCGCTGGTTATCTACGTGATTTTCCTGTTCAAGGTCGTGGAGTTCGCCTTGTTGATTGACGTTTCCTGACTCTGCATGAAATAGGCTAGTCTACTGTGGTCCTGAACCCGCCATAGCTGTTGTAAACCTTCACTAGCACTAATTCTTCCCACAGACGGCGCCAATTGTAGGGACATAAATCGTAGCCCAAACCCAGGTAGAAACAGGGGATGGGCCCAATAAGCCCAATACAATAAACTTGTAAGAGAGTGGGCGAAAGAATTGGGCTGATAAAGGGTCTTACAACAATTAGTAGAGGTTAGGAGTTTGTCCGAGGAGAATAGAACACACAAGCAAGTGATGATCTCTAGTCCGAGGAGCAAATTCGGGATGAATTGGTTATTTCGAGTAATATCCGAGGGGTAGGTTCTTGGACGAAACAGTTGTTTCAGATGATGTTCTTCCAGATGCTACAGTAACTCTCCCTAGATGTTCTCTTTTTTTTTCTCGTGATCCCCTTCTTCTAGAGGTTTTACTCCATTATATAGTCCTTCTTTGTTCGATCCTACCGTCCACTTGTCTACCATCTAGCCTGGTACTTGAGTTTCTCTCTCCACTCTCACAGCTTTTTGATTTTCTGGGGGTATAGGTGGTCAAAAACACTGTTCAGAGGTCTTCTCCACATTAATGCGGCCAGGAAAGCTGCTGTAATGCATTTAATGTGGTGGTAGCAGCTTTTTCCCAAGATATTTCTGCATCCTTATCCCTTCCGTGTACATTTGTAGTCTATCTTCACCGCTGGAACTTCCTGGAAGGTGAACTAGGGGGAGACGAGGCTCACCTCACCGACATATGCCAGATCCGAGGAGGATAATCCTCTTGGATCAATATCCCTGGGCACTTACATGCTTTAATATTAGTTACGAGGTTTCCCTATGATATCTTCTCCTCGGACGTATTACTGATAAAACGTGGGGCTTAAGCTCAATGCAAAGGCCCAAGTTTTTGCTCCCCCACAAAAGCCTATGATCCTTAAATTATTTTATTGTGTAATGTCTAAAATACTCTCACTAAATTTTAACATCCCAAAAATTTTCTTCACTTGTTTTGAGTTTTAGATAGTAGTAATGCTTGAAAAGTTGGAATAATAATATAAGGTGTTTTATTTGTTATCTAAAGAACATTAATTTTCTAGGTTTAAATTTTCAAAACTTATAATTTATCTAATGGAAAATTTAATGACACATGCCTTTTGTTATTTTTTTGTTAGCAAAACTCATTTATTTATTGTTGGAAGATGAAAAAGAATTTTGTTTAATGATTTTAATTAGACGGTAAAATATTTTCCAATGAAAATAAGATACATGATTATCCTGCCTTTATTAAGAAGCGAAGTGTCTAACCCTATTTTGTGGGCCCGCAGTCTGAGAGACCTTTTCAATGGACAAGATAATAAAAATGGTTCCTATTGAACTTGTCTAAATCTTTGGCTTTGATTTCCTATATGTTGTACCCGACATATATGCTGCGTCTCTCTTACATAGGCAGGCCCCATAGTGTGTGGGACCCGCCAGTGTGTGAGTGACCCGACACACTGTGGGGCCCGCCTATGTAAGAGAGACCCGGCATATATGCCGGGTACACCATATACGTGCTCGGTATAAAGGGTAACACTTCCTAGTGTTTAATGGTCAAATTCCTATTGCTAGTCTTGTCACTGGGACCCACTCTACGCTATAGGAGTTTCGTTCTTTAGAAGTTTCTCATGTAAAGAGCCAAGTGTTTAGCACAAAAAATACACGTAAAGAGCCAAATTAACACCAACTGCTGCATGCAGTGTTGGTAATAACGTGTGAGTTTAACGAAAAAAGAAAAGAAAAAAGAACTAAGTCAACAACCTCGTGCATTCAATGGCTGCTTATGCTAAAGATATTGATTTCTTTGTAACATGGATGGAAGAATGTCCACTTCAGTGAATCGCATGTAATTCAAGATGCTTTGTCATTATCTTCTTCTTAATAAAAATCCTGTATTTCTCATCCAAAAAATACATACATATATATATTCCAAATTATTTCACGTCAAGGTACTTAGCAAGTAGGGCATCACGCTATAGTTACACCTAGATGGAAGACGCTAGCTCCTCTAATCGTCATCTACTCATTTTTTATTTAGCAAAAAAAAAAAAAAAATGGGGGACTTATAATTGCTAATACTTTTATAAATATTAGTGTGGGGGGCAAAGACTTGAACTTTTATATTGGGCCTTAAGCCCCATTTACTAACAATAATGCGTCCAAGGAGGAGAAAATGTTTGGAAATGCCCCATAGTGGGTGGACGTGCAGGGAAATGTTCGAAGGCAATGGTCTGAGAGGGTTATCCTCCTTGGACCTGACGAATGTCAGTCAAGTGAGCTTTGGCTTGACTTGGGTAACCTTCTAAGAAATTCCAGTAACGAAGATAGACTTCAGGTGCGCAAGGAAGGAATAAGAACACAGAAATATCTTGGGAAAAAGCTGCTACCACCGCATTAACTGCACTACAACAGCTTTCCTGACCGCATTAATGTGGAGAAGACTTCTAAACAATGTTTTCAACCACTACCGTTCACAGAAAACCAGAAAAGCTGCTCAATAGGACAGATACTTGAGTACAGGGTTGGATGATAAACAAGTGGACAATGGAAATGGATTGGAGGGGACTATATAATGGGGGAAACCCTTTATAAGTGGAGGATCGGAAAAAATACTAGTAGAGAAATATTGTAGCAAAGTGAAGAACTAACTTTCAGGAATAGCAAATTCATCTAAAACCTTACTCCTCGGACATATATTCCATCCTGAATTATGTGTCTTTTCCTCCTCGAACAAGCTTGAAACCTCGATTAACCGTTAGTCAACCTATTATAAGCCCAATTCTTTCACCCACTCTCTTACAAATTTATTGTATTGGGCTTATTGGGCTTGGAACCCATTTCTTTTGGGTTTTGATTGTAATTTGTGACCCTATAATTAGTATAATTGCTAATACTTTTATAAATATTAGTAATATTGACGACTCAGGTGGTATAGTGGGATGGTTTAATTTTTGCCTTAAGATTAAAAAAAAAAAATTTTTAAAGTATTTTAATCAATAGTTTTTGATACATTTTAATGTTTTCATATTTATGAGGTTTGTGTACGACATGTATCAGATGTCAGTGGTTGCTTTTGAGTTTTTAAATGTTAATTTTGGTGGTAGAAAAGGGGCATGACGTGCGATGTTATCTAATATTGAATATGGTTTTGTGTTAATACATGTTAATTATTATTTATTTAAATTTTGAGTAATTTGATTGTATTGATTTATGTCTCTTATTTTATTGGAGGAGTTACATAGATGGAGAGTTACTTTTTTTTTATTTTACAAATCTATGAAAATTGCAAAACATTCATATGCATCTTTTCTAAGTATACTATGCATTGGTTCTCCAAAAAAAAGAAAAAGATAGTATACTATGCATTTATGCAAATTAAGTTTTCATGTTAAAGTTAAACTAAAATGATATGATGATTGTAGTCCCATAATATATACACAATATTGTAGTAAAATAAACTAATATTAAATCGTATCTCATACTCAATAATTTTTTGGTGAATCATACAAGTTAGTGACTAGTTTTAGGAAAAATGAAGCATCTAATTGATATCCCATGTGAGTTGAAGTGATGGGCTAAAAAGAGTACAAATGATATATATAAAATTAGATAAAATTATATTGGCCATATATCAAAGAATTAGAAATGTCAAATGTTACTGAGTAAAATCATATATTAAATTTCAAATCATTATCAATGCCAAATGGTGAAATTTAGTATTATCAACTTTTATATATATTTTCTCAAGCAAAAAAAAAACTTTTATATATATATATATATATATTATAGATCAGATGTCATTATCCTATGCTTTGAAAAAGAACATATATGATCGTTGTATGTACCATCCAATTATCGTGATCTAACCCAAGTCATACATGAGATAGAAGAAATTGTGATAGTAATCGGTTTAAAATATACCTTAATTCACTAGTCATTCATAGAACCAAATTTTAGTAATTTAATAATGATGAAGATAATGTTATAAAAATAAAATAAAATAAAATAAAAACCCGATTGTTTTGGTCAAAAGAGGACAATCCAAACAAATCTCCCTGTTTAAATAAATCTAAGCATAATATTATGTTAAACTTAAACGCAAACCATTAACCTTCTAGCTTATAGTTTTTTCTAGTCTGTCACAATGTATATCATAGAAATGTATACAAAAAACTGCATCTTTTACACAACATAAAAATGAAAATTTTAACATGTACCATAGATAATCAACAAAGTTATTTCAGGTATTAGAGATTTCAATTAAGGCAAAAATATTATTTTGGTCCCTATATTTTTGAGTCACAGTCAATTTGGTCGCTACATTTTGAGAAAAGTCAATTTGATCCATGTTATTTTCAGTTTACAATCAATTTGATCTCTACCATTAACTCAATAACGGAATACTCCTACATGGCAAACAATAAGCACTAATGGCACACTCAAAGCTTATATGGCAACTAATATAAAAAATTTTTAAATAAATATTTAAAAATACTATGTCAGCATTTAATTTTTTATTTTATTTAATTTCTTAGTTTTACATTCCTAGATTTTCTTGGCAACAAACCACAAAAATCAAATTTACCAATTACTTTATAAAAAAAAAATATACCAATTACATTCTTAGATTTTCTTCCATTTTCTTGCCCTTTCTTGGCAAACAAAAACAAAAGTACAAATCAAATTAAAAATTCAAATGTAAATTTAGACACAAATCTAAACAAACTCAAATCGCAATCTCACATTTCATTTTATTTTCAAGAGACAAAAGCTAGATCTTTTTTTTTTTTTTGATAACCACTCAAAGATAAACTTCATTAACTTGAACTTTGACTCAATAGTCTTACATCAGTATGCACTTGGCATTGAATAATGGGTGGTATATCCTCCACCCAAACCACACAATCAGAAACAAGTTTAGCATTCCTAGCCATAAGGTGTGCTGCTTGGTTTCCCGATCTGCGAACATGACAAATCTTCCAATCCGTGACCTGCTGCCTCCATTTCTTTGATCCAGAGATAAAAGCTTGGACTGAACTAGGGGGAAGACTATTTCCGAATAAAGCATTAGTCACCAGCTGGGCATCTCCTTCCAAGATCACAAATTTGAGCCCAAGATCCCCTGCCAACAGAAGTCCTTCCTCAAAAGCTTTAGCTTCAACTTCTATAGCTCCCAAAGGAATGTCTAACCTTTTACTCATTGCACCCATGAGCTGACCTTGTGCATTTCTAATTACAACTCCAATTCCACAACTACCCAATTCATTAAACACCGCTCCATCCACATTTACTTTGTACCACCCCTCCCAAGGAGGCTTCCAAATTTCAGTCTTTGCAGCCTTTGAATGTGCCGTGGCTGTATTTGCTGCTCTAAATTCCTCTGCCAACAGAACAGCTTCCCTGGCCACCATCTTCCCTTCCTTGTTTCGCCCTTCAAACTTCATAGCGTTTCTGTTTTTCCATATACACCAAGCAGTAGTTGCAAAGTACTCCAGACTGAATTCTTTTCTTTCTTCCCAAATTTTCCACACCAGGTCTAGGAAGTCACTTACGGGATTCTGAAATTTTGGCAATGGAAGCTTTGTTTCCTTCCACACAGCTTTAGCAGCCTCACAGTCCCATAGTACATGACCCGACGTCTCAACCTTTCCGCAAGTCCCACATTCTTCCTCCACCGGAATTCTTTTGAGCTTAAGGCTATTGTTTGTAGGCAGAGTGTTCTTGCACGCCCTCCACATGAAATGTTTAATTTTGCTAGGACAGTTGAGTCCCCAAATCAGTGACCAAAACTCCTTCCATTTCTTCGGATTCGAAGTCTCCCCACCTTCCAATTTTCCTTTCTGATCCAGCAACACATTGCAAGCCACTTTGTACCCACTACTCACCAAATACCTGCCATTTTGGGTCCAAGCCCATAATAAAGAATCCTCGGGGAAAGAAAGACTAATGGGAATACTTAGGATGATTTCCGATTCGAAGGGAAGAAACATATCTCTTACCAAATTTTTTTTCCAGCCCCCTGCCACCCGATCCAGAAGGGATTCCACCATGGCTCCATTTGTCTCTTGGGGCCGAGGACTTACCACCTTGAAAGAATTTGGGGTTGGCAACCATCTATCATCCCATATTCTCACATTTTGGCCATTACCTATGTTCCATCGCATCCCCTTTTCAAGGACGTTTCTACCAGCCAACAAACTCCTCCAAGTGTAAGATGGTTTTGGTCCTAGTTGAGCTTCCATAAAATTTCTGTCTGGAAAATACCTTGCCTTCAGAATTCTATGAATGAGAGAACCCGGGTTTTTTAATAGCCTCCACCCTTGTTTTGCAAGCAAAGCTAGATTAAATGCCCTAAGGTCTTTGAAACCCATACCCCCATCCGCTTTTGGCTTACACATTTTCTCCCAAGAGATCCAGGCAAGTTTCCTCTCTTTGTCCCGCTGCCCCCACCAAAAATTACTAATCAAGGAGTTTAACTCGCTGCATAAGGAGTCGGGGATTTTGAAACAATTCATAGTGTAGGTCGGCGTGGCTTGGGCAACTGCCTTTATAAGAATCTCCCGGCCAGCTGGTGATAAAAGCTTTCCCTTCCATCCAGCTATTTTACGTCCGACTTGATCTTTGATGCGATTGAATGCTTTCTTTTTCCCCCTTCCCACCAGAGGAGGCAGCCCCAAATATCTCTCATGTTGAAGAATAATCTCAGCCCCAAACATGTCTTTTACCGCTTCTTGAACTTCCCTCCCCGTATTTTTGCTAAAGAAAAGAGAGGTCTTCTCTTTATTTAGCTTCTGCCCTGATTCCTTTTCATATTTCTCCAGAATTTTGGAAATTTTGAGCCCTTCCTCCATCGATGCTTTGCAGAAGACAATGCAATCATCCGCAAACAGAAGGTGGGATATTCTAGGAGCTCCTCTACAAACAGAAATACCCCTCAAATTATTATCCGACTCATCCCTTTGAAGCATGGCCGAGAGACCTTCTGCGCACAGAAGAAATAGATAAGGGGAGATTGGGTCCCCTTGTCTAAGGCCTCTTGATGGGACAATTCTACCCTTTGGCTCCCCATTGATTAATACCGAGAAAGAGACCGTCTTAACACACATCATCATTAAGGATATCCACCGTTCTTGAAATCCCATTTTCCTCATCATTGCTTCTAAAAAACTCCATTCAACACGGTCATACGCCTTGCTCATATCCAATTTGATAGCCATTAACCCTTCTTTGCCCTTTCTTCTTTGATTTATGCAATGCATCACTTCAAAGGCAGCAATGACATTATCAGTGATTTGTCTTCCCGGAACAAAAGCGCTTTGAGCATCGCTAATTATTTCCGGAAGAACTCCTTTCAGCCTATTTGCAAGAACCTTGGCAATAATTTTATAAACTACATTACATAAGCTTATTGGGCGATATTCAGAAATATTTTGAGGGGACCTAACTTTAGGAATTAAGCATATATAGGTATCATTCAACCCAAAAGGCATAACACCAGTCCTAAGAGTTTGGATTACAGTTTGGGTAACATGAGAACCTACCACATCCCAATACTTTTGGAAAAATAAAGGGGACATACCGTCAGGTCCTGGTGACTTTGTTGGATGCATCTGCATGAGAGCTCTCCAAACTTCCTCTTCTTTGAATTCCTTCAAGAGATCGGCATTCATAGATTCTGACACTCTTCCATTCACTGAACCAAGGCTAGCTTCGAAATCTGTTGGTGAACTCGTGCTGTAGATATCCCTAAAGTATTTTAAAATCATGTCTTCCACTTCCTCTTCTCCCTCTCTCCACCTTCCTTCCGAGTCATTTAAGCCCTCCATTCTGTTCTTTCTTTGTCTATTACTTGCCGTGGCATGGAAAAACTTCGTGTTTCGATCTCCGCATTTCATCCATATCGCTCTTGATCTCTGGCTCCACATCAGCTCCTCCCTGAACATCATTTCGTTTATCTCCTTTTTCAACCCTTGAATGTCATTTGCTGTCTCATGAAGCAAATTCCTCCCTTCTAATTGCTGTAGGCTCATTTGTTTCTGCTTCAGAATTCTATTCACATTCCCAAACACCCTTCGATTCCAATCCTGAAGATAATCTTTACAGCAACTAATCCGGTTTTGAATCAACAACTCAGGATTACAATTCAATGGATCCCAGGCCTTTTCTATAACTTCTCTGCAGCTCTCATCCCTTGTCCACATCTCTTCAAACATAAATCTCTTCTTAATACTCCTTCTAACCCCTCTCCCCTTAAGCGACAGAGACAAAAGACAATGATCCGAGGCCGCCATCGATCTATGGAACACCTTCGCCTCAGGAAACATCTTAACCCACTCCTCATTAGCTACCATCCTATCTAACCGGACAATAGTTCTTTGATCCCCAAATCTTCCATTACACCATGTAAACCTTTGACCCACAAAACCCAAGTCAAAAAGATTACAATTGCTAAGACACTCCCTGAATCTTTCCATCTGCCTAGCATCTCTGTCCAACCAGCCTAGTTTTTCATCAGAGTTTATTATCTCATTAAAGTCACCAAACACAACCCATGGCATACTACACTGTTTATTTAAGGCTTCAAGTAGCTTCCAAGAGATTGATCTCATACCTGAATCGGGATGACCATAGAACCCCGTAGCCCTCCATGGTTGAGCGCCACTCCCATCGCACACCACCACATCAATATGAGAGTTTGAGCCGCTCTTGAAACGCACATCGGAGCCCTCTTTCCATAACAACGCCAGCCCTCCACTTCGACCGTCAGCTGGCACCGTAATCCCCTGAGTAAAACCCAACTTCCGTTGTAAACCTTTTATTCTGCTACGATTTGCTTTAGTCTCCGCTAGGAACACCAAAATCGGATCGCATCGCTTCACCTCGTCGGTGAGAGCACGAACCGCCGGAGAGGATCCCATTCCCCGGCAGTTCCATGCAAGGATCGTCATTGGGCTCGGCGGAGCTGCCTCGCAGCATCCGCCACACCGCCATCCGTGAAAACTTCCTTCCCTGCACCTTCCTCACTCTGCGCCTCTATTTTCTTGCGTTTTGACTCCTTTGGATTCTGAACTATATCTTCCAGAGATGAGCTCTCCCTTTTCTTCTTACTTGGGCTTAAGTTTTTAACATTTTCAAGGCCTGGATTCGCTCGGGCCCTCCTTTTCCAATGTCCGCTTGTTGGGCTCATTTTATCCGTAACCCAGCCCACCTCATCTTCAAATGTCATGGCTACTGGGCCCTCCTCAGTGGACTCTACTTCCAAGCCCGTTGAGCTGTCTCCTGAAGGACTTTGCCTTGTTGGCTTGAAGTCAAACTTTGGGATCACCCAATCTCTTGTCTTTATCACCTTTTGCAAATCCTTGTCCAGACCATTTAATACGGATTCTGCTTCTCCTTTTCCATTTCCTTTCTTAGCTTGCGTCTCCTTTGAGCTTTCCCCCGTTTTACAAACTTTACTATTTTCATGAAACATCTCAGTGGTCATCTCCCCACCTGCATACTTTTCCATCTGAAGTCCCATAGCGTTCTCCTCGAGGAAATTGTCATCACTCGCCTGTTTTTCACGCGCCACCGCTTCTCTCTGTTTCTCTATCTTGTTCTGCTCCTCCTCCAAACGGATTCTCTCTCCGTTTGTTGCTCTCGCACCTTCCATCTTCTTTGAGAAAACACCCTCCATTCCCCATCTTTTAACTGGATCCCCTCTCATCCATGCCCCATATTGAAGTTCATCCTTTTCATCTCCTTTACCATGACCCACCTTTTCCGAGCACTCTCTCTGATCGTGCTCCAATAATCCACACCTATAGCAAAAGTTTGGTAGACGCTCGTATTTGAATTGTACCCATCTAGCTTCTTCCTTTTCAATATTAATTTTTCGGCCTCTGATAAGTTTCCTTGTAACATCTATTTCAACCTTAACACGAAGGCATCTTCCCCATTGAACTCCAGTATCTTCCACATCTACATCCAGAACCTGTCCCAGACTCGCTCCTATAGCTCTTCCGGTCTCTCTAGTTCGGCTCTTGAGGGGTAAATTATAAATTTGTACCCAGAACGGTGACCACTTAAGCGTCATGTCTTTCGGATCTTTTTCGCCGTCAAACTCCTTTAACAGGACCAACTGTTTCTCATAGTGCCATGGTCTCATATCCATGACTCTCCTTTTGTCCCTTTCATCTTCGAACTCCGCCAGAAACAGATCATCACTGATAACTGATAGCTGAAGGCTCTTGTTTGGTTTCCATAGCATCCTTATATTTTTCCTGAGAGCCTCGAGCATTATACTTCTTCTAGATAGTACTTTCATAACTAGGCAGTTCTTCCCCCTCTCATTGGCTGCTCTCGTGCATTCATCCCCAAGGGTTACACTTACTTCCTCTTCTTCGGTCACTTTCAGGTTCTGCCATAACATTTCAAGTTCTTCTGCCATTCTTGCTCCGAAAAACCAGTCTTAAAAAACACACGGCCCTGACCTTACCTGCACAAAATGCAGAAGGACACTAAACTCCCACAAGAAACTATGGGACGAAAACTGCTTCCACGTGCCTAGAGGCTCGGGAGCACTGTCAAAAGGAGAGTCATGTGTTAGACTTTGCAGGGGAGAGTTGAGAATAAAAGCTAGATCTAAAATCACAAACATAACTGATTTGTTTCCATCTCTAAGCACCCAATTTGACGTAGGAGAGAGATTGTGAGGGTGTGGGTTTGAGTCAACTCGACTAAACCAACTTAGAGAACTCATAGAGAAATTGAGGGAGGAGAGTGCGAGAACCACCCTTGGTGTTGTGGTGGCAGTTTTTGGGCCGGCGGGTGGCTAGGTTGCTAATGTTGAGAGATAGAAATCATTGAGAGAAGAAAGAGCGAGCTAAAGAGATAGAGAGTTTTAGGTTCCGGGAAGTTTTAGATCTACCCTTCTTCTCTTGAAATGTAAGTTCCTCTTGGTTTGAATGAGATGGGTTTGATGATCAATGATAATGGACTTTTTGTAAAAACGATTTGGTGGGACATTGTTTTTTTGCAGCACCAATTTCTCAGCAACGACATTGTTCTTCGTCTCTTTCTTTTTCTTTTTTTTTCTATGTTTTTCAGTTTGAATTTTTTAACTTTCTTAGTTTCTTGGCATGTTCGAAATAACCCAGATTATCATTATCATTTCTTTTTCTTTTGGGTTCTTTTGTAATATTTTTTCAAGTTAATTTTTTTAATTATTTAGTTGTTGATGTGGAATTTTTAATGTCAATAATTTTTTTTAATTAATTTAGTTGCCACATAAGCTTTAATTGTGCCAACAGAGCAAACTATTTGTCACATAGACATTTTCCATTAGTGAGTTAACGGTAGGGACCAAATTAATTGTAAGTTGAAAATAACAAAGACCATATTAATTATTCCCAAAATGTAAGGATCAAATTGACTGTAACTCCAAAATATAGGTACCAAAACAGTATTTTTGCCTTCAATTAATTTAGAAAGACAATGAGAGTTTAAAAATAATAAGCGAAAAATCACTTTTAGTCCCTACATTTTCAGGCGATTCATATTTTAGTCCCTACATTTTATTTTTACCGCTTTTAGTCCCTATCTTGAAAAACGCTTCCCGTTTTGGTCCCTATCGTTATATCAGAAACGGAGAAAGCTGACGTGGCAAACAACATGAATAAATAATATTAAATTAATATCCATGTGGCCTAAATTAATAATAAAAAATGTTTTTTGGCATTAAAAAATGCCACGTCAGCATCTAAATTAAAAAAAAAATTTATTAATTTTAACTAAATTAAAAAATTAAAAACAGAATTAAAAACTAAAAATCATATGAATTGAAATCTAAGTGTGTCTTAAACAAAAACAACAAGATCATGAACCCAGATCCAAGAACACAAACCCAGAAATTAAAAAAAATAAAAAATAAAAAATAAATAAATAAATTCTGGGTTATTGAAGAAATCATGGTACCATCTTCAGCTTTTTGTCAAACACCCCAGTCGGGTTCCCACCTGGGACGCCATTGTGCTCACCGCTCTTCAGCTAGCAACTCTTCCAACAATCATAGACAAACAACCCAGATTTTCCTCTTCTACCAGTTCTAGGTTCAATTTGATTCAACCCAACAGGCCCACGACAAGTAGTATGAGCAGTACAGTCGAGTCGTTTAGTGGCCCCAGGGTCATTTCAAATCCGGTCTCAAGGGTCAAGATCGTGAACCCTGTTGCACCCAATGATTGCCGTAGCGACTGCGACTCGTCGTCTTCGGTGGTTGATGATGACAATGACGACTACTGTGTTCTCACCTCCTTGTTTCGTAAGATCCAGCCGTTCGATCTAAATCTACCTCCTCCGATGGATGAAGATTTCGGCATCGTTGATGATCTTCAAGCCACCGCTTTGTGTCTCTGATTGTGGATCTAATGGTCAACTTTTTTTTTTTTTTTTTTTTTACTTTCTGTTTTTTCTATCTTATTTTCTCAGGAAAATGATAAATAAAAAAAAAAAATTGTTCCAATGGTTGAACGTTGAAGAGAAATTGGGTTTTTTTTTTTTTTTTTTTTTAATTTTTTTTTTAATTTTTTTTAAATCCTTTGTGTTAGATTATAACTCCTGGTGTAGAATAGTAGGACATTTGAGTTGTTATGCGATCTTGGAGTTTCTTCAACTTTCATGGGCTATGAATTATTTTGTCTTTGTATTGTTGAAGATAATTAGATCGTATTACAAAGCAATGTATGAGATCTGCCGTAGCGACTGCGAAACTGGTGTTTGATTTTAGAAATTATTGGAAGAATTGGAATTAAGGGTTGGTGCCTTGGTGGGTTTTCACGTGGAAGGTGTTATTTTTTTTAATTATTATTATTATTATTATTTATTTCTGGGTTTGTGTTCTTAGATCTGGGTTCATGATCTTGTTGTTCTTGTTCAAGACACACTTAGATCTTAATTCATATGATTTTTAGTTTTTAATTCTGTTTTTAATTCTTTTTATTTAGTTAAAATTAATTTTTTTAATTTAGATGCTGACGTGGCATTTTTTTATGTCAAAAAACATTTTTTATTATTAATTTAGGCCATGTGGACATTAATTTAATATTATTTATTCATGCCGTTTGCCATGTCAGCTTTCTCCGTTTCTGATGTAACGGCAGGGACCAAAACAAAAATCGTTTTTCAAGATAGGGACTAAAAGTAGTAAAAATAAAATGTAAGGACTAAAATAGGAATCACCTGAAAATGTAGAGACTAAAAGTGACTTTTCGCCAAAATAATAATAACAAAAGGGTAATTCTACCGTATCCCTTTTTTTGGGGGTACGGTATTCACTAGTAGGCAATTTGTTATACTAGGTTACCAAATCCTCACATTATGCAATTCTAATATCACATGTAACAGTTTTTTTATCACATTTGATGGTTTCCATATTTTTTTTCTCACATTTAATGGTTCGATTATCACATTGTGCAGTTTCAACATCACATTTGACATTTTAGAAGCATATGGCTATTGAAAAGTAGACAGCAAAGATTATGAGAATTTCATATGGACCCAAAACAAAATCTTCATATCAAATTGGTTTTCCCTTTTGACTAATTACTTTTCTAATGATACAGGGAGTTGACATTCAACTTGGAATGGCTATTGATAGTATACAAGCCACAATGGCAGTGAAATGGAGACTTGCATGTGAGACGGTAAAATACTGGCATCAAGTAGAAATCTGAATCCTTCACTATAAATGAAGCATTATTGTACACATTCAAAATAACATCTTATTAATTGGTTCATTATGTTCTTCATTGTCCTTCATGAATAATCCATTCAATAAGTTAGAGGTAGACCGGTTTTGCAGATAAAGAAAATTGAGGTATCATATTTGGAAGTTGGGACCTAAGAAAACAAAATTTTCCCTTTTTACTGTCCCTCATACTACTTCTAATCGAAATATAATATTGCTTTCCTTTCCTTTTCCTAATCTCTCCAACACATTGTGGGTGGTAAATTCTTTGCTGGCCTTCTGAAGTATTCTTTCCTGTTTTTTTTTTTTTGCTCTCAATGTGCCTAATAGTTTCTAATTGAAAGCTTCATGTCCGTATGATACAACATCCCACCTGTTATGATTATCTGTTCATGCCACATATATGTCTCGTACTCTAGTCACATGGAGCAAAAGCAATAAATCAGCTACAAAAAAGGCTTGCATATTATGCATCCAGGCTTATCTTTAGGCTACCAAATTTGACTTATCTTTAGGCTACCATTAGGCTTTTTTCGTTTTCACTCATCAATGGTAAGAAGTTGTGTTCTCCTTACTACTCTGCTTGGAAACTCCTAAAATCACTAATTAAGCTGCATAAACAAACACTGGAACTATTGACTGTTAGAGAAGAAATTGATAAACAATGACAACGTGGGCTGCATAATACACATTTACCATGTTGTAGTCTAATGACCAACACTGCATATTCTATTAAAGAAGGAAGGAGTCGATGATATGACCCATTACTACTGTTTAGTGCTGCAAATTTAATGTAACATAAGGCTAAGCTACTTACTCATGTCTTGTCTAATTTGGTCCTCTCCACAAGTAAAATGAAAATAGCATGGGCATTCTAATGAGATCAATGCTTTGATGATATAACTAACAGTTTTTTTTTTTTTTTTGACATATCCAAAACCTAGTTGTTTTACATGTTTTCAGCAATATAGATCCTCCATTCAGAAGCCAGTGTTTTTATTGTAAAGAAGAGAAGAGAGAAGATTACAGCTTTTTGTTTCATTATTGCTATATCTGGAAGCCTTACTTCGTATTACTAGAGTACAGTAATCCAATGTGCATACTTAGCTATTAGATGAAAAAACATGATGCATCCAAGTCTTTATTTATTTATCTTTCAGGCTGCTGCATACTATTATCACGGTTTGATCCTTGACGAGGGGAACACAAAAAGATTTCATATGATTGATGGGCAGGGCTGTAAACGAGCCAAGCCTTGTTGAGTAGTGCATGTTCAAGTTTGACTCGTCTGGAAAAGTCAAAAGCTCAAGCTTGGTTTGAGCTCATGACAAGCCTAAAAATAGTATTGGGGGAAAGTCGAAAGCTCGAGCTTGGCTTGGCTTGGCTTAATTAATTAGTCAAGCCAAGCTTAGGCTTATATCAAGCTCAAATTTGAGCTCAAGTCAAGCTTTTGAGCTTGAGATCTAAAAAAATTACATTATCAAATGCTTAAATCTCTAAAATTGAGAAAAAAAAAGGAAAAAAAAAAAGAATACTCATTTTATCAGGCATCTAGTCCTACTTATGATTATTCATTATTCAAATTAAAATTTTATATAGTTAAATTCATTCATTCATCATTCCTTGTCCAGTTTCGGCAATTGTTTAAAATACAATTTTTACATTCACATTAGATGGTGAAAAACTAGAAAAATACTTGTTTGTAATTATTATGAATGAGAAAATACTAACATGTTTCATAACTTTATTTTAGATGATTGATAGGGAAGGATCATATGTGGTCCACTTAATTAATTAATTAGTTTATAAATATAATTATGGTCTAAAGTGGTTGTTGGTCAGTTTAGAGGGAAGGAAACAATTAAGGTAATGGGTAGGGGTCCCATGTTGGCCATGTCATTATTAAGATATGTGTAATGAGTATATTTAGCTAACATATATAAACTTGTAAATGAATCTATGCTTGAATTTTTTTTGTATCAAGCCTAATAGCTCACGAGCTTGTTCGTGAACAATTTGTTTTGCTTGGACTCGGCTTGTTTATTAAACGAGCCTAAAACTAAGGCTCAAGCTTGGCTTATTTATAAATAAACAAACATGAACGAGTTTTTTATCGAGCTGAGCTCAAGTTATTCATAATTGGCTTGGTTTATTTACAGTCCTATTGATGGCAGTAGCAGCTCTGCAAGCAGCAGATCAGGTTCTCAAGGAGAGTAAGAAGGCCTGTGAATCCTTCAATATCACACCTCCTTTATCACGGTAGTTGACTGATCTCTCTCTCTCTCTCTCTCTGTCTCTCTCTCTCTCTCACTGAATCATACCATGTAAGCGTAAATGCATGCATCTCACAGAGTCCAAAGGTGTACGTGTTCAGGATATAAAGCAGTTAATTCATCTAACAAAATGATCAGGCAAATCACCTTGCAAGGAAATGCAAATGGCAGCATTTGCTTAGCTTTTCTTTTCTGATAAAGGCAAATACTAATGATCAACTCAAAGAAAGCAGATGAATTTGCAGGTACAAAACATACTAAATGACATAACAGGCTTCAATGGGTTTCTGAAAAAGACAAAATCTAGTTATTGACTCAACAACAAAAAATCAGCAACTCATGATCTCTAAACACCGTAAAAATTGATAGATAACCACTCCATGAATCTATCATGTCTAGAAAGCATATCTAATAATCAAATATGGAATATCATGCTCATGAACTTAAAAGAATTTCTAGCAAAAAACTCTCAAAGCAATCCTAGTTCCAGAATCAACTTTGAAGATCTTGCACAAAGATCATGGAAAAGATCATAAAATCAACCAAAGCATTCTCTTCAACTAATATGGCTGAGTTTGACCTTTTTCCTTCATCCATAAATCATTGTGTCATCATATAGATTTTGGTTGGTTTATGACAAGCTCTTTGCTCTAAGGTTCTCAAATTATACCAGTGGGGGTGCTTCAAATTTTTTTTTTTTTAAGGGCACTTAAGTGTTTTCGAAGGGCAAGTTATGACCTGATATTTATGAAGAACATGTTTGAACCTCAAAAGCTAAAGCACCATAACCCGCAAGTGACCCGTAAAACTCTCTACTTTGATGATTTTGAGTATTACACTTATACCCTTCACTCATACTATATATACCCTTATTACTTACAAAATTTTAAGGAGACTATTCCAAAAAAAAAAAAAAAAAAATCCTAGAAAGGTTTCTACAACACATCTACCTTGTTAGAGAGAGCTACTCATCCTTAAGTGAGAATTCATTTGTAATCTCTTCTCCTCCCCTCTCCCATTGATATACATTGATAGGAGATTTGTACCCAAACACAACTCACACTTATTCAATGTATAGAGAGTGTTTTGGAAATTGGGAAGCATTGAGTATTTTCCAAAAGAAGCCGGTGAGGCTTGGTGGTGCAATCAGGCTGTATTGCGGGATCTAGATAATCAGTGAAGACAAAACTCCAAAAAGGTCTGTTGGTAGCTGTAGTTTGGAGGGTTCAGGTACTTTGAGGAAATTAGACTTGGAGGATCTTTTTGGTATCCTTGTACTCCAACTTATTCACTAGTGGATCATTTTGACTTGGAGGGTCGTGGAGAGGTTTTTCGTCGAGCTCTTCGATTTCCTCTTCGATAACACATCGTCGTGTTATCTTAGGTTTGCTATTCTTTTGCCCACTGCCCTTTCCATTTTAGCATTACACTTATTTGTTCATCCATGCAATTGTTGAGTGCTTCAATCAATTAATTTGCTAATCACGTATATTCCGCATCAAGTGTATTTGGATTAAAAATTAATCAAGCCATAATTAAGAATTGAGGGTCTAAACAAGCTATAGTGTTTTACACTATTTGAGCTCTCAACCTCAAAATCACATCATAATAGGTGCAGGAATCATTAGTGAATCTTGCTAATTCTGTTGTATGTGGTTATTAGAATTGCCATATTGTTAAATCAAGTAATTGGTGGCTTACACAAAACACCAGTCTTGGACACCGAAAAAAGAACTAAGTTACCCTCCCAAGTTCAAATGTAGTAGAGAGACTCCATTGTAATTATTAAGGAATAGCTATTCTATAAACCATATTTCTCAAATTTGCAGGTCTAATTATTAAGAAACAAAACAATGATAGCGAAATTATGGTTTTGTTGTTTTCATCCTTACCTTAAATAAAATTGAAAAAGATTTTGATTTTTTAATAAACCTCAAGTGATGAGTGAATCGGGATGCTAAAGAGAGAGAAGGCGATAGTAAATCTGGATTTTTCTTTAGAGCAGGTGAGAGAGAAAGACATAAGAGTATCCGGTATTTTGGTTGGTTGTGTTTTTCTTTTTCTTTTTTTGAGAAGGCAAGAGAGAAGACAATGGAGAGATCTGCTTCTTCGCCTCTCTCTCTCTCTCTCTCTCTCTCTGGGTTTTATAGCTAACTTGGGGTACCGGAGATAGGTTTTATATTAAATTTAAATTAGTGGTTAAGATTAAAACAACATCAAATATATGGTCAGAATTAGGCGTGGATACCATACCCACTAAAAAAAACAAGGGGGGTATGACAGAATGACCCATAACAAAATTCACTAATTAGTTTGTAATTATAATGATTCCAAAATTATCTTACTTGTAATGTAAAATAGAAAAAAATCGAAAAAAAAATTACTAAGCTAAATAATATGATGATGAAGGCGGCAAATCAAAGACACTACATTTTCTCATCAAAAAGAAAAAGAAAAAAAGACACTATCTTTAGAAAGATTTTTTCATGAGATATATCTTCTAAAATGTAAGGGACATATTTTTTATGTAATTGGCATATCCTTTGACAAAACGCACTCTACTTGTATTTGGGTAAATCTACGTAGGTTCAAAATGATCATTACAAGTGGTTGCATTGAAGACATGAAAATTACTCAAGAACTGCTCAAGAAAAGTGCAATCTGTAGGTCTTGATACCTCCTCGACAGAAGCTCGATCTGTCGAGATTCATTAAAGCTCGAAACATGTCTCAATCTATCGAGCTTACGGGATTCAGACTATAGCCAGCAACGTTTTTATTCTAAAAGGCTATTTGTTTATGGGTTTGTATAATCCTTATCAGACTAGGAACGCCTAAGGTTTGTGTATACCTATTTGGAATAGGAGAGTCTATTGAGCTCCTATTTAAACAAGGAGGTAGAAAAAGAAAAACCTAACCCTAGAGAGCTTCATAAGGTTTTTTTTTTGAAACCCTAGCCTACTCCTATAGAAGAAAGAGTCCTTACTGCGTTTCTTGTACGCCTTTGGGTTCTGTAATCAAGCAGTCTCTCACACCCTCATTGAAGATCTTATTGGTGTTTCTATGTGAGGCTGTTGCAAATCAACTACATCAATCAAAGGTTGCTGTGGAGTTAGTCACATATTGGGATTTGTGCAAAGTAGTTAGTTATATATTGGGATTCGTGCACAATTGGTTAGTCACGTACTGTGATTCATGCATTGAACGGAAAAATTGCCGTTACAATACAAGTCCAATTGGGTATTGGGGTAAGGGTTCAACTGTAGGTTGGTATTTCGAGATAAGCCAAAGGGTTTGGTAAGATTCCTTATACTTGTAACCGCTTGTGATTGATAATAATGGATTCTTTGGAGTGATGACCTTAAAATCACCAGTGGAGTTTTGCCTCGATGGTTTTCCCCATTCGTAAACAAATCACTTGTGTCAAATTTATTTCCGCTAAATTTAGATAAGTTGGTGATTTGTTTGTATTGCCATGCTATTGCATGAAATTTGATCTAATTAATTAAATGCAAGGGGTCAATTCATTTTAACCCAACATAAAAAAACACCTTAAAACTACTAAAATCGCCACCAGTAATTCAACGTGTAAAAATATGCATCTCTTAATTAAATTAAAAAAACTTGGCTATATTAATTGTAGACACCCGATTTTGCACCCATGATTTAATCAAGGAAGATCACTGGAATGACCATCCATGAAACCAAAAAATCATGATTGCATTATATGCATTAATTTATTCATTGCATGTCATAAAAATGATCTTAAGATTCTAACGGTCACAATGGTGTGTTCGGTTTCCAAATCGGACCTTCGGATCAAAAAATATCACATGATTAAGTTTGCACAGTCAACATGCATTGTGTCTAGGTAGAGTCAACCACGCATGATTGATTTAAATTAATTCTGATTGGTTAAAAAATTAAAATTAATTAAATAATTTTGTGATTGGTTGACAATTAATGTCTAAAATAGGATTGCGTGTATAGGAATAAAAAGGATAATTGGATAACAATAAAATTATAGATAATCTGAAATTTATCAAAGTTTATTTTAGGATATTTATCTTCTAGATAATTGTTCCTGAAAAGACCTGAATTATCTAGAAAAGAGATAAAAATCTTAGAATACGGATTGAAAACACGTCTAAGTGTAAGGACCGGCTTAAGGAAACCTAAAAAATGAGTCCAAAATGCACCTGAACACGAAAGTGTGATCAGCACCGAAGAGTACCATTCGGCACTTTTGGAGTGCCGATCGGCACTTTAAAAGTGCCAAATTGCACTCTTTTGAGCTTTGGCCCAATTCTTTTCGGGTGCCGATAAGGCACACCCTTTTCGACTTTTTCGTCGAAAGACGCGTCCTGATTCGCATTCTACCTATGGTTGCTTATTTTTTAAGCATTCTGGTCTCTATAATTAGAGATTGGACCCCTTTTGACATTCTGGGGACGCTCTAAGAGAGAACTTTTCACTCTCAAATTTCTCACCCCTCTTTTCTGGTATTCTCTCTTAAACTAAGTTTTTTAGGTTTCAAAGATAATTGAATAAGTTTCTTTGAACCCTAAAACATCCTTCTAAGAAGAAGAAGTGCTCTATGCAAGAGGTTGTTTCTGATTACCCTTTTCTTTCCTTAATGCTTCTCTTATTGTGATGATGTATGTATGTTTATTTGTTTTTTTTTGTTTGTTTGGTTTTTTGTTTTTTGGTATAGTTGTTTCAAGTATCCATAACATGAATTGCTAATTTATTTTATCAAAGCATGTTCTTAATTCCTTTATTATTGTTGTGATCTCTTTCTTATTTTCAAAAATCTGCATGTCAACAATTCTTTTTCTTCAAAACAAAAATAGATCTACATCTCCCTTAGAGGTAGATCTAAATTTTCCTCAAATTAAAAACTGATCTGCATTTTCCTTAGATGCAAATCTGAAGTTTTTTTAAAAAAGAAATACAAACTAATTTGTATCTTCATCAGATACAGATCTGATTTTTTTTACATATGCGGATTTTGAAATAAAGAAAAAGACCATGCATGATTTTGTTTATTGTGTTTGTTTTATTTAATACATGTAGCATGAATTTATTTCATGAATGAAATTCTCTTTAAAAAAAATCTTTTTCATAATTTTTGAATATACAAAAACAGATCTGATTTTTTTATGTACGCAATTTTTTTATCACAAAAACAGATTTGATCTTTTATAAAACCAAAACCATTTTTTCTAAGTTTTCAAAAACTGATCTGATGTTTTTTTTTTCAAATCAAAAGATTTTGTTTTGTAAAAACATATTTGATTTTTCTTTCATTAACAATTTTTTTTTTTTTTAAAGTTCTCAAAAACAGATTTGATTTTTTTTAAACCAAATTCAATTTTTTTCTACTCACAACAATAGATTTGAATTTTTTTTTAAAACAAAGAAGATGATGCATTCATAAATAAATTTGTGTGATTTAGTTTGTTTCACATGTACAACATATCATTCATCTCATGCATAAAAGGGGTACATAGGTCACAAGAGTCTAGAAGACCAGACTTTGTCTGGGTGGAATGTGTGCCTAACACCTTCCCATTCCGTAACTTAACGTCCAAATTTAGTGTCTTTGGATAGGTAGACCTATGTCTTATCTTTGCTTTTTATTTTGGGTAGATTGTAATTAGGACAAAAAGCCATTTATTTTTGGTAGTTTGTAACTAGGACCTAAAGCCACGTAATTTTCAATTTTTCAAGCATGTATTTTTTTATTAAATCAATGAAAGGAAACAATTTGGTCATTTTTTTATATTTAGTTTTTCTTTTTCTTTTTTATATAAAAAATAAGTGGCGACTTTACACCACTTACCCAAAAAGAGAGGTGCCTTAAAAAGCACTCAGAAAATCTCTCTCTTTTTTTAAGAGGCACCTTTGGTGGCCTCTCACATTAAAAATTAGTCACTAACTCATGTGTTGCATGGGATTATATAACTCTGTCTGTACATGCTTGGGAAGGATCCAAACTATCGGAATGAGATTTTTCCATCGCCATTAGCGTCAAAGTGCTTAAAGATACATTCACAGATACCTTAATCTGCATTTAGTAAAAATTTTAATTTACTCAATAGAGGCTCACCAAAATAGGAAGTGATACACAAATTTTGAATCAAAGCCTATTACAAAGCGGCAACAATTTCATATAAAAATATGCAAAGTATATATATATACACACACACACAAACACGCACTACCATAAGTGCAAAGGAAACTAAAAATGTGCAATATATATACACACTACCATAAGTGCAAAGCAAACTAACTAAACATGAGTACTTTTTTGAGCATGCTTTTAGGAGGCACAAATTATGGCCGTACAAATGCTATCTACCACGGCAATGACCTTGGTTGCCCGCTAAGTCTATTTAATTCGCTCCTTATTCTCCAAATACTCCTATATAAAGTTGCTGAATGGTAATATTTGAGTTCAAAATTCCAATTCTAACAAAATTTCATATAAAACAATAATGCAATCAATTCAAAACATAACAAAACAAACAAAACAATTTATTTCTCTTCTTTAGCTCACACTTTCTCAGCAGCCAAACAGTGAAACAAATATAATAAAAACTCAACTTTGAGGACTTGTTCTATTTAAACCAATTTCAATTGGAATTTTAATCCATATCAATCAAACAAAATTTAAACTTGAAAAAGACCATATAAATAAATGTCGAAGATGCAATGTTTTGCCATATGATGTCTTTGAATCGACTTTCTTGCAGCTTCACGTAGATCTAAAACACAAAGAGAACTGGAAATAGCCTTAATTATCATGGGTCAAATAATTTGGTTAAGAATTAGAACACAATCACTTATTTAACAAATAAGGATAAAAGCATGGTTTTGAAACCTGGATTGTTCAAAGGACCGTAAAATGAAGAGGTTCAAGATTTTGAAGGCTGTCCAATCATAATGACATCATAATTAATTTAATAATTATTTAAAATATAGTTAAATTAATTAAATTAATACAAATAGAAAAGTTGACTAAAATAGTCCAACTAAATGTAAAGACTATTTTTAAAATGTATTTTTTATATCACAACTTTCATTATAGTGTTTCAAAAATCAATGCAATATCATTAATTGTAAAAAAATAATAAGTAAATAATAATAACAACAACAACAACAACAATAATTATAACAACAACAACAAAAACCCAAAATGACACAAGTAAAAAGAACAATGGTGAATCATAAATTAGAGCAACGCTAGTACCACAATATTTTACCACAACTTTTCATGTGGCTAGTTGTGAATGATGGAAATATGGATCTACCATTTTTTTCTCTACTCACACTGAGTTTTGTTTACATGGAATGGGTTTGGTAGTTAAAAGGACCATTTTAAGAGACAGTTCCCAATTAACTGAATCGGACCGCATGGTTCGGTTCGGGTTTTAAATCCATGGATAAAAGATCACTTCACTGTGAATAAAGTATTATTCTTCTAAATCAATGAATTAATTAATTGGTGGCATGTTATGGCATAGGCAAATAGTTTTAATGATTCAGCATTCCTAAGAGTTCTAGTGTTCAATCTCCACCTATTTTCAATATTTTTTTCTCTTTTCTTTTTCTTATTAATTTTCTAACTTATTGTTATACTTTCTCTAATTTTTCCTCTCCTTTTACATTTTTATCTCCTCACTACTATCTATCTTAATATCATTTTTCCTCTATCCCTTTATCTTCCTTTATTTTTGGCTTTTCTTATTCCCATCTTCTTACTATAAATCTACAATTCTCTTTCTCACTCTATACATAGATTTCCCACACACAAAATATTATTTCTCTCACAATTTTATTTATTTATTTATTTTTTTTGTCTTTCCTGGATTAAAAAAAAAAAAAAAAAAAAATCTTGCATCTCTACTTTAGGTTGATAAATTTTTGTATTATTTGGAACTCTACTTTGGGTTGATGTGATTAAGTTTTGTATTCTTTGATTTCATAGATGTTATCATATTGCATTATAAAGATAATACATAAGACTATAATGTTACTTTGTTACATAATATGACTTGGATAATTTGGTGTCTAATACTTTTTTAAAAAAACTTTTTTCCTTCTCATATTATTTTCTATAAATTTCTTATTTTTCTCTCTCTCACATTCTCTCTTGAAAAAATGGTTATTCTCAATCTTGATTTTATATTCTTTCGTGCAACTGTACTTTATATTGATGAATCATTGTGATTTTTAAAACTCTATTTTGGGTTCATACATTTTGGTGTTGTATTTTTTAGTTCCCCATCATAAGTACTCTCTCTCTCTCTCTCAAATAAAAGTTAGAGAATAAATTATACATATTCAGTATAAGTTTGATATGAGTTTTGATTATCACAATAATTTCTTTTAATCTCTTTTATGAGAATGAATAATTTGAATAATTTATTTAAATAAAAATCATATATATAATCAACCTCATGCAATTCATTTATAAGTAATGACGTTAAAACAAATGAATAACTACCCTAAATATTATATTTGTATATTCATAACCTTTATGTTTAAAAAAGACTTTCACTTAAATTTAGTCATACCAAAGTGGACTAAAATGCTATGTTAATGTGGTTCAACAAAAATGTAGTAACAATCAATGCTATGCTTAAAAATTTAGTTATTACGAGTTTGAGATTTATATATATTTTTTAATAAATTTGGACTTAGAATAGGTGCTTTCAACCCAAACATTTTTGTTCCTGTTATGTAAGTGCACAAAAATAGATTGAAATGGACCAAAGTGGATCTAATGGACTAGATTAGACCAAATAAACATAATAGGACCGTATAGGATCGAGGTGGACTGAATGGACTTAAGTGGACCGAATATGATCGTGGACTAAATAAGTATGAATGGACAGATTAGGATCAAAGTGGACATAATGGACCGAATGAGACCAAAGTGGACATAATGGACTGAATGGGACCAAATTGGACTGAATAAGACCAAAGAGGACAAACTAGAATGAAGTGGTCTGAATAGAACCAATGTAGACTGAATAGGACCAAAGTGGACAAAATGGAAGAAATAGAACCAAAGTGGAAAAATGGACGAAATAGAACCAAAGTGAACAATTGGACCGAATAAGACCAAAGTGAACCAAATGGCCTGAATAGGATTGAAATGGACCAAAGTGGACATAATGGACCGAATAGGACCAAAATGGACAAAATGGACCAAATAGGACCAAGGTGGACCGAATAGAGCCAATGTGGACCGAGTAAGATCAAAGTGGACTAAATAAGACTGAATAGAACTTTAGTGGACTAAATGGACTATACAGGTCCGAATGGATGGAAGAAGACCAAATTAGACCGAAGAGAATAGAATGAACTGGACAGAACTAATGTGGACCGAATAAGACTTTTGAATATTTATCATTTTTATTACATTTTTAGGGCTCATATTTCTAATATCTAATTTCTTTGTATATTTTTACTCAAAACTAAAAAGTTTAGCCAAAATATAATAAAATTTCATACTTTTCAACCCAAAAATCAAGAAAAATAGTTGAATTTTTGAGGTAAATTTGAAAAGGCAACCAACAAAAATAATTAATTTAAGGCCCAATAAGACTAAAATGGACTGAAGGGAACAGAAATTGACTGAGTGGACTACCTTGGACCGAAGTAGACCTAATTGACTGAATATGAACTTATTAATTTGTAGGGAAAACAAATTATCTTCAACAAATTTTAGAGAAAAAAGTATACATTATATTACAATACAAAATAATTATTTATTCTCACGCATCACATACGTCTGTGACTAATATTACGTTAAAACTTAAAATGCTAACCATTAACCTTCTAATAGTTTTTTCTAGTCTGTCACAATGTTTATCGTATACCCATGAAAAATGTAAATTTCTTTATAGGTGAAAATAAAATTTTCAAAGCTTGATACTATGTGAACAAAATAAAAAAAAAAACCAAAAAACAAGTTAGGATTTTCCATAATAAAGTCTAATGACTTATTATACCAAAATCTTTACAGGACATAATTTAGTTACAAAATTGATTGTAACCTTAGACTGTGACTTTACTCAATAACTATGTCATCAATAAATTTTTTAAATTGCAAGTTTTTGTAATTTAAATTTATAGATCATATAGTAAATAATATTCGATTGACATAAAATTTGACATGTGTATTAAGAGCGTAAATACATGCAATTTAACGGTTAGATCACTTTCAAAATATGTAGTAATATTTATTTTATTGAGTGAGTTTGTAGACTTAAACTACAACAAATTTTATAGTTAAACTTTGTCATTCTTTATAAAGAAATGACGTGTGTTGTACGAGAAATAAAAGTGATTTACCAAAAAGAGAAATAAGAGTGTAGTTCAAGTATAGTAATACAATGGGCGTAACTCTGTTGGGCTTATATTTTAAAGGCCCCCACTTAAACCCAGGTGAATGATGACTAACTTGAGTAAGTCAATGCATGAAAGTAGTGGTGGAGCTACCACATATGAGTTTCCCAAATAGGAGTTCCCCCCGTCGCCCAAATATTGGAGTTAATCCAATTCAATGATGCTCTTAAAAAATAATTGGTCTAATAGTTATAGAAACATAATTTTATTTTTCCACATTTTATTTTTTATAATAAAACGTGCTTTTATATCTGTTAAATTTTAAAAAAAATTTGGTAGCAAGCATGTTTATATCTGTCTTTTTTAACCTATTATGTGGTGATTAAACAAGCCATTGACTCATAAAAAAAAAAATTTGTGACTAAAGCTACAAATAAAATGTCTTTATAATTGCCACATAATGGGCTAGAGCAAGATAGTTTAAAATATGTTTGGAGTCAAACTTGTTCATCCAAGTTTTGGATCATTCGTGTTTAGAAAATTTCATTAAAGGAATTGCAATATTTTTTACTTACTTTGGTATACAATTTGATCATTTGCATTGAAAATAAAACTTTTTAAGAATTTCACTATGAAAATGGTAAAAGATGAATTTTATTCTATGAAAAATCGTCATCAAACATAATTTTGATAGAAAATATATACTAAGCACTTTTTTTTAGTGTGCATATATATAAATTATCAAATAAAAAGTGTGTGTGTTGGGGGAGGGGGGGGGGGTTGTCTTGACTAATATAGTATTGTTGCAACTCGGTTCCCCAAACAAAATTTTTTGACTCTACCCCTTCATGAAAGGGTATTAGTGGAGAAGTCTTGACAGATATATCAATTAATGGAATGACTTATGTTGTACAAAGAATATATAGGAGTATAGTATAATGCTTTGTTTATTTTGGTGACAATGCTTTCTAGAAAATGATTCATTTTCCAAAAAGAATTTTTTATAAAATTATATTATTTTTCTATGTTTAGTATCAACCTTAAATAAGTTGAAAAAAAATCTTCTCTATCATCCCTTATTTAACTTGTTGTGAGATAAAGCTGTTTAATTTCCAACCAAAAAAAAAACGAATAGTGGAAAACAATCTTTAAAAATAAATCTTTTTTTTTTGTTGATCAAATATTATAGTTTTCCTTTAATTCATTTTATTAATGCTACTAAATACAAAATACAGAAACTATCTTTACGCAAGGTTTTCCATCGAAACAAAATACACTAGTACATTAGGCCAAAACCCGTATAAGCCTAACACTCCAAACAATCACACAACACATGCTAACTATAGATACAATAATTAAGTACCATAGCAATATTACCACAAAAAAGTTTACACAAACATGGTCCAGATAGAATTGCAACGTACATACTACATAGCTCTTAATCTAGCTTTTATTTCCATGTTTGCATTCTCAAGTACCAATTTAGCATCAAGGCTGTTTTAGTTACAAGCTTGTTTCAGAAATCCCAGTCTTGAATTTTCCAAAAGAAACTCCATATAAATAGACTGTTGAAGACAATTACCCAAAATTATCGATGGCCCACCACTCAAACCAACGTTAAGAACAACACCGCCAACATTATCTGTTATGAATGAGAGACAAACGGAGTTGGAACTATCATCCAACAGCAAATAATGTATCCATGACAATTCCATCTTCGCACCACCTTCAAATATCAAAGTTAATGGCGGATAATACAACGAAACCTCATTGGGAATAAGTTGGAAACATGACCCAAGAACACCTATGTCAGGAGCTCTAGCAGAACGTCCCATTTGACTCTCAAACGCTTCTGACACGTTTTGATAATAAGGTGACCCTGCGTCCAATATAGTTCCACCGTTGCCATCAGGTCCTAGCACACGAAATTTATCTGGAATCATAATATGCGTATCACCAACGACAATTTCCAAAAGAATAACATAACGATAGCCATAAAAACGAAAACCTGTAGAGACAGACTTGCTTGGGATCAATGGTGTGTAGCTAAGGCCTTTTGCTTCTAATTCACCATCAAGGTCCAAAATAAGGTCAGTGCTCTCCTTTGTGTCATTGAAAAAGTGAGACAGCAAACAATAGGAGAATTTGGTGAGACCCAATTGAGAAGGCAATGATTGTGGGGTATCCCCAAACCCAACAAATCCCGTAGGTTGATGGGTCGAGGAAATTGAGCAACCAACTAGAAAATCAGGCACAGTTTCTTCTATGGTCTCTAACAATAAGTGCCCATTTGTTGAGCCTAATGATCACACGACAATATGCAGTGTTACATGACATTGTTGCGGGCCTTGAGGCAATAATGGAAGTAAAATTGTTGATCAGTGATGGATGATGACCCTGAATTTAGCAGAAACGTGGCCCACTTACGTAATAGTTGTTTTGATTGGAGTTTTTTTCTTTTCTTTTTCCCAATTATTTTTGAAAATATTCTTAGTTTATAATTTATACTGTAAAAACAAAATATTTACATTGTAAATTAAACAAATGTATACAATATTGTACACATCTTTTTAGTTTACAATTAATATAAACCTAGCTATAATGCTCTTATTTTTATGTCTGAAAAAAAGATAGTAGTGGAAATATGCAACATCCATCTCGCAAACTCACACATATATCCCTCTTAACTTGGAGTGAGTATATGGTATCTTTAGTATATGTATAAGGTTTTTTTTTTTTTTTTTTAAATTAAAATTTTTTTTTATACAAGAGTAAATATTAAAAAAAAAGAAGAAGTTAACATTGGAGATAGAGGCAACTGTTGGACCACTCTCATATGCCTGGTTTTTCCTTTTATCGTTTCAAATGGATAAAAATCTACTTCAATTTCTAGATAAATGAAGATGTTTATTAAGAACATGAAAAGTGTAAATTTTTTTTTGATAGGTGAAAATAAAAATTTCTAGTACTACTTGATAATCACGTTTATTTTTAAAGTGGGATATGTACTAGGGAATAGCTTCTTTGTTTGTTATGTTTAAGAGGGAGCAAAGACCTTGAGCTGGCTCCGCCCATGACTAGCAGTCTGAATACTGAGTTGCATGGTTTGTGGGGGAGTTTTAAAGCGGAAAAATGTCTCCTGGCTTATATTTGTGACCGTGAGAGTACACAGGCAATGTTAATGCTTGTTTGTTTAGTTTTTTCATTTTTTTAGTTTTTTTTTTTAATGCTTAGATAATTTTTTTTTTAAAATTATCATTTTTTTCAGGTAAGGCTGTGCTTTTAACGAATAAATAAAATAGACAGACAAAAATCAGTTCATCCAAATCCACAGTATCAACAGCTGCTATAGAGTTAGAACATAACGGCTAATATATATCTACACCACGTCTCATAATTATAGATCTGAATAGAAATTTTTTGATAAAATTATTTTGAAAAGTCCTATAACCTTATTTTACCATCTGGACAATGATTATAAGAATATATATAAAACCCAGTAAATTTGACTATTCCCCCGATAGCCACAGTAAGTAAACTGAGTTTTAGCTGTATTAATTTCTAGTAGTACCATCTTTGCCTAGAATTGAGTTTATTTTTTATTTTTTAAATTTCAGTCCAGCTTACTTATTACAAGTTTGTTTCCGAAAGCCAAATCTGTCATTTTCCAAATCAAACTCCACGTAAAAATTCTGTTGCTGAGTATTTCCCAAAATTATCGCTGGCCCGACCGAATCAAGTGTACTGTCTGTCACAAGAGTCAAGCACACGAAGCTAGAATTACCAACATCAACAGGTTCAAAATAATTCACCACCGGTAATTCCATCTTTGCCCCACCCTTAAACTCAAAGGTTAATTCCGGAAATTTAATCTTCTCAAATTTTAACCCAGTAATATTAAAACATAGATTCAAACCAGTCAAAGCTCCCACGTCAGCAGAAGCTCCAGAAAAATTACCCATCTCTGCCTCAAATGCGGTTGCCACGGCGTCAAATATCGGCTTTTCCATGATGGTGAGAGTGGTCCCAGAGTCCACAATAGTGCCACCGTTACCATTCGTGTTATTTTCAGGAACTAAATATTTGTACGGAATATTAACTGATTTACAGCCCACAATGACTTTACGAAGGTCAACGTAATAGAACTCACGAAAAGCTGAGTCGATCGATACTGGGTTTTTCCTAAACGGCGTGTAGCTTAGGCCAGGGGTCTTGGCATCAGAACTAGGCCCTCGATACAAAACGAGGTCACTGCTCTCCGATGTGTCGTCGAACCGTTGAGAAATTAAACAGTAAGAGAATTTACTGAGATCCAATTGGGAAGGCAACGATTCTGGAGTTCGACCAAACCCGACAATGCCAGCAGAGTGCTGCTGGGTCGAGAAAATGGAGCACCCAACAAGAAAATTAGTGAACAGTTTCTCAGGAAAATCGAGGGTTTCGGAAAGTAATAGCCCAAGAGTTGAGCCTAAACCGTATTGAAACCAGTAAGGGCAAGCTTGTGAACAATTACAGCCTTGGCAACCAAACAACTCAGAGAAGGAATTTGAGCTTGAAATCCAAGCACAATTGGGATTTTGGCAATCGATAAATTTTGAAGAAGATGATAGTTTTGGAATAAACAGTGGGATTTTTGATGGGTCTATGTTACAATCGGTGCAATTATATTGTGAAGTGCAAGGAAACCAAACAGGGCTGCTGCCAGTATCTAAAATGAAAGAAATGGTTTGTGGGGGTGTGCCAAAGTTGAGAGAGATTGAGTAGCCTCCGTAGCTGTGAGAAAATACTTTGGTGTTGGCAAGTGGGGGTTTTGATTTGGGGTGCTTGAGGTGGTGAGCTCTGGTTAGAGAAGAAGAGGCGAGGGAATTGAGGGTTTTGATTGGATCAGAGGGTTGGTTTTTGGTGAAGATGGGTGAGAGAGGAATGGTGAAGGTGGTGGGATTGGGAGCCACAGATAGTGAAGATGAAGCTAAGAGTAATGTTGAGATGAGAAACATAAGAGAGAGAAGCGACGAAGCAGCCATGAATGGATGAGATTTTAGGGAGAGAGAGAGAGAGAGAGAGAATGAGGGAGTGAAGAGTAAAGAGAGTCAGGATGTGAACAAGTGAAGAAAGAGTTTTTAGACTGTTTTGGTTTAAGGTTTTGTTCTTTTTTTTTATAGGGGATTAGATATTACCTTGCACCTTATTTTTAATAATTTTTTTTTATTTTTTATAAATCATTATTGTTGTTGTTGTAATTTTTATTTTTTATTGGAAAAATTGTAAATTACACTCCTAAAGTTTGGGAGTAATTGAATTTTACACCATAAAATTTCAGAATTTAGATTTTACCTCCTGAAGTTTTGTGACGTTTGAATTTTACCCCCTATATTTTAAAAGTGTTTGAATTTTACTTCTTAAAATTTTAGGGTGTTTGAATTTTACACTCTAAAATTTCAGAATTTTTTGGTGTAAAATATGAACAACCCTAAATTTTAGGGGATAAAATCCAAGTTTTGAAACGTCATGGTGTAAAATTCAAATACCCTAAATTTTATGGGGTAAAATCCAAATCTTGAAATTTTAGGATGTAAAATCTAATTTGCAATTTTTCATTTTCCATTTTTTATTAATAAAGTTAGACTTACTTATAAAATTTTTTTTTTTTTTTTTAAAAATAACTCCTTTTTTGCGAGTTGGAGGAATGGGCTAAAATGATTACGGATAATATATATGATTAGATGTCATTGTTCTATGCTTTGAAAAAAGAACACATGTGATCATTATATGTATCATCCAATTGTCGTGAGTTGACTTTCATACTTCGATATAATTAGGCACTAACCCAAGTCATACATGAGATATTGAAGAAATTGTAATAGTAATATTACTAAATGGTACAATAGAATACATAGTCTAACATAAATCATAATCGGTTTAAATTATACCTTAATTCACTAGTCATTCCTATAAACAAAATTTTAGTAATTTAATAATGATGAAAAAAAATGTTATAAAAAAAAAAAATAGGCGAAATTACAATGTTGATCCTTCAAATTTACCTTATAAGCGCAATTGGTTCTTCAAGTTTTAAGGGACTAAATATTTGCCAATGCCTTGTACATATTTTTTTAATAATATTTTTATAACTTATTATTATTTTTATTACGACTTTTTATTTTTTATTAATAAAGTTGACTTACTTATAAAAGAAATTATTTTTTGAGAAACAACCTTTTATGTACAAAGAAAGATAACTTTATAATTATTATTATTATTATCATCATCTTCTTCTATATATTAAGAGGATTCAAAGAGTTAGTTATTGCCTTTTCGACTTCCAAAAATACCCTTAATTTAATTAATCTATTCTTATTCCTTAAAAAGCGAAATAAGATTAAAATGGTAAATCAATTAAAATTAAAATTAAATTTTCCCACTACCCTCACACTTTCCACTTTCCAGCCCCACTACGCCACGTTTCTAACCAAAAATAAGAAAGAAAAACTACCCACCCACGGTTCTTATAAAAAAAAAAACTACTAACAGTTCCAATAAAAAAAATAAAAATAAATAAAAATAAAAAACTTACTCACAAACGCTTAACACTCATCACACTCTTAGGTATCTTTTGTAATTGGAAAATATATTAATTCCAAATTATAATTTATGCAAATTATTAACTTTTACCCAAAAATAGAAAAGCATTTGCGCGCGTGCTCAAAGTCTAGTTATTATTATTAAGAAGGTTGTGAGGAAACGCATATACTAATGTTGTTATATATAAAAAGTTGTAATAATGTGACAAAGACGTTTGAAAATTTTCCATATCATTATTATTTTTTAATTGGTTTATTATTTGGTTTTTAACTCCATCAAATCGACTTTCTCAAAAAAAACAAAACTCCATCAAATCGGCCTACCTCCACAGGCCTTAAACTATAGTTTTCATAATGTGAATCATATTGTGAATTGTTTATTTTTTTTTTATCATTTATTGTAAGATACACTAACACATAATAAAATTTATTTAAAAAAAATTATAAATGTACATATAAAAGACATATTCATTATAAATTCGAAATATATTCATTCAACTTAAGAAATTAAATTAATATATGCTTATAACATACACATTCAAATTAATTGAACTCAAAAGTGATAATACATGACATATGAACCAAAATAATATTTTTTTTTCATCATACATCTCATCTTGCCCAATCAACTCCATATAAGCCAATGTTATCATCATGTTCATCATTTGCGAAAATATTTATTACATTGACATTTTTTCATCATCATCAGTATTTTCCATCTCTTATTGTTCTTTATTTTAATAATTTTTTCTTTATATATATATATATATATATATTTTCTTAACTTTCTAGATTCTTAAACTTATAACTATAATAGCTTATATTGTTATTCAATACATCATTCATAGTATAGGAAAGTAATTTGCAAACATAAAACTGATATGTCAAGTTTGTAATTCAAATTTTGTAGGAAAAAAGAAGAAGAAATATGCACTACAAAAAACGAAGGCTATAGCTGCGTTTGAAAAACGTAGCTATAGACCATAAAAACGCAACAATGGACTATGAGCCGCGTTTCTATAGCTGCGTTTTCAAACGCAACCTATCTTGTGCAACAATAGCCCCCTACGGGGACCTATAGCCGCGTTTTTATAAACGCGGCTACAGGTACCCCTATAGTTGCGTTTTTTAACCCCCTATAGGCTGAGACACTTATAGCTGCATTTTGTAAAAAACGCAGCTATAGACCCGCTTTGGGCTGCGTTTAAAACGCGGCTATAGGTACAATTTTGGCTATATTTTAAAAACGCGACTAAAGCCTCCTACAGCTGCGTTTCAAAAACGCAGCTGTAGGTTTTTTCTAAAACAAAAAAAAAAAAAAAATTCTAGGTCTTTTTTTTCCCCGAAAAAATTCAAAATTAAACACAATCCCAAAAAATTCAAAATCAAACACAAATCCATAAAATTTAAAATCAAACACAACATACTCACAATACAAACACACCTAGAAAATTCAAAATCAAGCACAACATACTGACAATACAAACACAACGTGCTCCAAAATATAAGAACACAAACCCATGAATCTCCTCTCATTCAACAAAACCAACCCAAATCTAACACTAAATCCATTCAAGGAACACAAAAGCACAAGCTCAGAAACATAAAAGAATAAGCTCAAGAACACAAACCCATTTAAACATAAGCACAATATTAGCAACACAATAGCACAAGTTCAAGCACAGATCCAAAAAATTCAAAATCAAAACTCTAATCCAAATCAAGACATAGAAACAAATATTGCTAGAATATCCACTTCATTCAAAATTTTCAGCATTTCCTCCATTTTTTTACTGACTAAACATAAAATAACCAAAAAAAAAAAAGATCTGTAGACAAATCAGTGTGCTTGAGATGAAGAAAAAAAAGAAAGAAAGAAAGAAAAAAGAAAAGAAAAGAAGAAGAAGTAGCAGCAAAGAAAAAAAGAAAAAAAAAGTGTTGTGTTGGAGTGAAGAAGGAAGAAAGAAAAAAATAAATAAATAACCTAGCGTGACTTGCAAAAGAAAGGAGCAAAAACAGAAGAAAAAAAAAAGAAAAAAAGAGGCAACAGCTCCAAAGAAACAAAGAAACCAAAAAAAAAAAAAAAAAAAAAGACTTACGTGGGAGTTGTGCTGAAGAAGGAAGAAAGAAAAAAGAAAGAAAGAGAAAAGAAAGAAAAGATGAAAGTGGGGTAGGTGGGAAAGTTGGGATGTAGGTGGGGAAAGTAGGGGGAACGTGGGAAAAGAAAGAAAAAAAAAATTTCGGTGTTACATATGGCTGCGTTTTTTGAAAAACGCAGATATAGGTCCCCCTTAAAAAACTGTTTGGCAAGACCTATAGCTGCATTTTTTAAAAATGCGGCTATAGCCAACCTGTAGCTGCGTTTTTAAAATGCAGCTATAGGTCCCCCTTCAAAAAAATTATTTGGCTGGACCTATAGCCGCATTTCAAAAACGCAGCTATAGGTCCCCCTTAAAAAATTGTTCTGCTGGACCTATAGCCACGTTTTTAAAAAACGCAGCTATACGTCCCCCTTAAAAAAAATTATTTGGCTGGACTTATAGCCGCATTTTAAAAACATAGCTATAGGTTAGCTATAGCTGTGTTTTTAAGAAAACGCAGCTATAGATTAAGTCTATAGCCATGTTTCAAAGAAATGCGGCTATAGCCTGTGTTTTTTGTAGTGATGGTAGGTGGAAGACATTTGACCGAATGCTATTCAAGCCTATATAATCATATTCGAACTAAAAAAATAAATAAATATATATATATATTTAAAAGTATTTTAATCAATAGTTGTTGATCCATTTTAATGTTTTCATATTTATGAGGTTTGCGTTCGACATGTATCTGATGTCAGTGGTTGATTTCGAGTTTTCAAATGTTAATTTAGGTGGCAAAAAAGGGGCATGTGAAACACGTGATGTTATCTAATTTTGAATATGGTTTTGTTAATACATGTTATATATATATATATATATATATTGTAGGGATAAAGGACCCAGAAATGGATATTGGGTCATGAGCCGTGTCTGAGGACATTAAATCGTCCAAGGATAGGTAGACACTAATGAGGACATACAAGTTAGTAGTCCGTGGAAGAAATCTGGTCATGAGGGATTAGGAATGTAGTCCGAGGAGAAACACCTCCTTGGCTAAGCAGAGTAAAGGTCAAAGGTCCGACCTTTCGTCAAGAACAAGGCACCAGACGATCATATTGGTAAGGATAAGCATCAAAAGGGGATAAGACAAAGGAAAGCTGAAAAATATATAAGAAGAAAGCTGCTACCACCGCATTAAATGCTTTACAGCTAACTCCCTGGCAGCATTAATGTGGAGGTGATGCCTAAACAGTAACATTCAGCCTTACAGCTACCCATAAAGACTTCAAGAAAGTGTTGATGGGACAAGTATCAAAGCCAATAATCTGATCTACACGTGGAAGACTGAGATGGAGTAAAGAATGAGAATATAAAGAAAAAAGACCCCATTACAAGGGGATCATCAAATAATCTGTTGAAAAATCATTATACACTTAAGAACTATAATGTTATTTAGGTCCAAGAGAAATATATAAAAACAACCTTCCTCAGACTTTGCCGAGGAGGATTTTCCTTGTGCAAAACTGTTTATTTATACTTTCAAGCAACATTCAGCCTACTGTAATTGTTGTCCAACTCATCGGAGTTTAGTTTCATTGTTTTTGGCTCTTTTGGCCTTTGTCCATCTTACTTGGGCTCTACGGAGCAAATCGTGCCCTTACAATTGGTGTCGTCTGTGGGAAACTTAAACATTCGTGAGTTCAACGTTAACCATGGTAGGTTCAAGACCAAACCGTGAAGAATCTGTGGAGTCCCAACGTCAAGACCAATTTCTCAATCTTGAATGAAGGAGGGACCGTGAAGTTAGCATACACACCACTCACACCAGTAGGAGTCAATCTAGAAGTGGGAGTCACGTGTCTCATGGAGAGAACACCAGGAACATGCAATTGGAGATAGACCATTCGCGGAGGAAATTATGTCGAAAGCAATGTAAAGGGACTCCTTTAAGCTTAGAGCCTTCCTCTGATGATAATAATGATGATAGCTACAGGCCCAGATCAAGGACTCCCCTCAGTGAGTCTTATTCATATGATGAGGACAGCCATTATAGGCGGAGAAGCAAAAGTCCATCTCACAAGGGCCTCGAAGATGCTATGAGCAGGGCCTTGTGCCAAATTTCTAAGTCACCGTTTACACGAAGAATTGAAGGAGGAAAACTTCCTCGACGGTTTACTCAGCCAACATTTACCGTGTATAATAATAGAACAGACCCTATGGAACACGTCAGCCATTTCAATCAGAGAATGGCTGTTCACTCAAAGAATGAAACCTTGTCGTGCAAAGTGTTCCCATTCAGCCTGGGGCTAGTGGCGATAAGATGGTTTAATGGTTGGAGGGAAGGTTCAATAAACTCTTTTAACGAACTTATTAGAACATTTGGAGCTCGTTTTGTTGCAGTAGAGTTCCTCGTCCTTTGGATTCCCTGTTGTCTATGTCCATGCGAGAAGGAAAGACCCTGAAGACGTATTCAAATAGATATTAAGAGATGTTTAATGAGATAGATGTAAATTTTGATGATGTGGCAATAAGCACTTTCAAGGTCGGCATACCTGCCGAACACGATTTGAGGAAGTCTTTAACGAGGAAGCCTGCCAAGAGCATACGTCAACTCATGAATTGTATTGATAAGTATAAACGGGTCGAGAAGGACCAGCAACAGGAAAGGGGAAGGTCAAAGTAGTTCCCCAAGACCGAAGGGATTTCAAGTTGGAAAGGTATAGCAACAACTAAACCAGGAGAGATTTTACTGGGCATACTAGATCTATTGCTGCCCAAGTAGTTAGCACTGTGTTCAGGGAGCCTGTGCACCAAATCTTGAAGAAAATAAGGAATGATTCATACTTTAAGTGGACAAATAAGATGGGGGAGACTCCACAAAATGCAACCAAAGTCTTCATTGTCAGTATCACCAGGATCGAGGACACACTACAAAAGAATGTAGGACTTTACGGGACCATCTGGAGTAGCTATTTAATATTGGGAAGTTAAAGCAATTCTTGTATCAACCCAACGAATAGGGGAGCCAGGTAGGGTCGGGACCTCAGAGAGATGATTCTTCAAAACCGCTTTTGGGGATGATTAATGTTATTCTTGCTACGCCAAGTAGGACTGGTTCTCAGCCATCCAAGGTAATGTCTGTAGCCCAATCATTTGTTAACCTAACCCCTGACCAGGTTTGAGCTTTTCTGACGAAGATAATGTGGGAACCATGCAGCCACATGATGATGCCCTGGTGGTTACCCTCAGGATTGGAGGGTATGATTTGAAGAGGGTTTTGGTATATCAAGGCAACGATGCAAAGATTATGTACCCTGATCTATATAAGGGGCTTAAGCTGAGGCCTGAGAACTTAGCTAGCTATGATTCTCCTCTAATATGGTTTGATGGAAAAACAGTCTTCCCGAAGAACCAAATCAGATTACCTGTTCAGGCAGGATCAACGAATCAAATCTTTAATATAGGCTTTAAAATAAAAAATAAAAACTTACATGGGAATTTCCATGAATCACAACAACAACAACAACAACAATAACAATAATAATAATAAATTCACAAAATATTTTTTTATAAGTAAGTCAACTTTATTAATAAAAAAATTCACAATAATAATAATAATAATAATTATTATTATTATTATTATTAATAAAGCCTATGTCAATTTACTTCAAAATTTGATTCATGGTGTATGTGAGCTTGAGATTCATATTTATAATTGTCTTAAGCATGCTCATAATCATCATCATCATCATCATCATTATCATCATTGTTGTTGTTGTGACTTTTTTATTTTTATTTTCTATATTAATAAAGTTGACTTACTTATAAAAACAATTTTGAGACTTTTTTATTTATTACCATTATGGTCGTGCTTCATTGAGTATACTATCTTTTATTATATACATCTTTTATAAGTATACTATGCATTTATGCAAATTAAGTATTAATGTTAAAATTAAACTAAAATGATATGATGATTGTACTCCCATAATATATATAGAGGATGTTGTAGTAAAATAAACCAATATTAAATCATATCTCATACTCAATAGTTTTTTGGTTCATCACACAAATTAGCGACTAGTTTTAGGAAAAATAAAGCATCTAATTGATATTCCCATGTGAGTTGAAGGTGTGGGCTAAAAAGAGTACAAATGATATATATAAACTTAGATATAATTATATTGGCCATATATCAAAGAATTAGAAATGTCAAATGTTACTGAGTAAAATCATATATTAAATTTCAAATCATTACCAATGTCAATGGTGAAATTTGATATTATCTACTTATATATATATATATATATATATATATATATATATATGCTTTGAAAAAAAGCATATATGTGATCATTTTATGTATCATCAAATTGTTGTGATCTGACTTTCATACTTAGATATAATTAGACATTAACTCAAGTATACATGACATATAGAAGAAATTGTAATAGTAATATTACTAAATGGTACAATAGAATACAAAGTCTAACATAAATCATAATCGGTTTAAAATATACCTTAATTCACTAGTGATTCATAGAACCAAATTTTAGTAATTTAATAATGATGAAAATAATGTTATAAAAAAAATAATAACCCGATTGTTTTGGTAAAAATAGGACAATCTAAACAAATCCCCCAGTTTAAATAAATCTAAGCATAATATTATGATAAAACTTAAAACGCAAATGATTAACCTTCTAGCTTATAGTTTTTTCTAGTCTGTCTTAATGTATATCATAGAAATGTATACAACAAACTGCATCTTTTACACAACATAAAAATGAAAATTTTAACATGTACCATAGATAATCAACAAAGTTATTTTCATGTATTAGAGATTTCAATTAATTTAGGAATTCAATGAGAGTTTAAAAATAATAATAATAAAATTCATTAATTAGTTTGTAATTATAATGATTCCAAAATTATCTTACTGGTAATGTAAAATAGAAAATAAACCGAAAAAAAAAATTACTAAGCAAAATAATATGTTGATGAAGGCGGCAAATCAAAGACACTATCTTTAGAAAGATTTCTTCATGAGATATATATTCTAAAAAACACCGGAAACTACCAAAATTGCCACCAGTAATTCAACGTGTGAAAATATGCATCTCTTAATTAAATTTAAAATTTTGGCTATATTAATAATTAGTTGCTAACTCGTGCGATGCACGAGATTATATAACTTTGTTTGTACATGCTTGGGGAGGATCCAAACTGTTGGAATGAGATTTTTCCATCGCCAATGGCGTCAAAGCGCTTAAAGATACATTCACAGGTACCTTAATCTGCATTTAATAAAAATCTTAGTTTACTCAATATAGGCTCACCAAAATAGGAAGTGATACACAATTTTTGAATCAGAGCCTTTTACAAAGTAGCAAAAATTTCATATAAAAATGTGCAATATATATGTATATGCACTACCATAAGTGCAAAGCAAACTAACTACACTAGAGTCATTTTTTGAGCATGCTTTCAAGAAGCACAGATTCTAGCTATCGAAATGATCTTGGTTGCCCACTAAGGCTATTTAATTCGTTCCTTATTCTTCGAATACTCCTATATAAAGTTGGGGAATGAATATTTGAGTTCAAAATTCCAATTCTAACAAAATCATATATAAAACAATGATGAACTCAATTCATAACAAAACAAAAGAAACAAAAATAAACAAAACAATTTATTTCTCTTCTTTACCTCACACTTTCTCAGTGGCCAAACAATGAAACAAATATAATAAAAACTCAACTTTGAGGACCTATTCTATTTAATCCATATCAATCAAAGAAAATTGAAACTTGAAAAAGACCATATAAATAAACATCAAAGATGCAATGTCTTGCCATATGATATCTTTGCACTAGATCTCATGTACAGCGGCGGGCCAAAAACGCGCCGCAATAGCTCTAGTATTTTGCGGCATACTACAGTGGCGGGCCAATGACCCGCCGCAATAGACCTGTTTTAGCGGCATTCAGCTTAGATATAGCAGCGGGGCAATGACCCACTGCAATAGCTCAAGTATTTTGCGGCGTACTACAGCGGTGGGCCAATGACCCGCCGCAGTAGACCTGTTTAAGTGGCATTAAGCTTAGATATAGCTGCGGGTCATTGACCAGCCGCAATATGTACTCCTTTTTGCGGCGGGTTGGACCGCCGCAATAGACATTTAAATTTCCCTCTATTTTTTTGTCTTCCCACTTAAAGATCAAATAGTAAATTACACCCGATTGGCATGAAAATTGGCATGCATGTTAAGAACATATAGAAAATGTGATCCAACAGTTGGATTTTCAAAATTTGAATTCAACAATAAGTTATTGGTTGGTGTAACATTTTTTAGAATTACATCAAGTGTAACTAGAACCCAACGATATATTTCTTAATTCGATGTGAATTTTGACAAATTTACCGTTAGATTAGATTATCTTCATATGTTTTTCACGCATACAAAATTTCAAGGTGATCAAAGATTAATAGTCAAGTCATCAATCAATTATTTAAATTCAAGTTTTTGTAATTTAAAATAACGCATAAAAGATGAGTTTAAAGATCAAATGGTAAATTACACCCGATTGGCATGAAAATTGGCATACATGTTAAAAACAAATAGAAAATGTGATCCAACGGTTGGATTTTCAAAATATGAACTCAACAATAAGTTATTGGTTGGTGTAACATTTTTTAGAGTTACATCAAGTGTAACTTGAACCCAACGCTATATTTCTTAATTTAATGTGAATTTTGACAAATCTATCGTTAGATTACATTATCTTCATATATTTCTCAAGTATACAAAATTTCAAGGTGATCAAAAATTAATAGTCATGTCATCAATCAATTATTTAAATTCAAGTTTTTGTAATTTAAAATAACGCATAAAAGATGAGTTTAAAGATTAAATGGTAAATTACACTCGATTGGCATGAAAATTGGCATGCATGTTAGGAACATATAAAAAATGTGATCTAACGGATGGATTTTCAAAATATGAATTCAAAAATAAGTTATTAGTTGGTGTAACATTTTTTAGAGTTACATCAAGTGTAACTTGAACCCAACGCTATATTTCTTAATTCAATGTGAATTTTGACAAATCTACTGTTAGATTACATTATCTTCATATATTTTTCATGTCTACAAAATTTAAAGGTGATTAAAGATTAATAGCCATGTCATCAATCAATTGTTTAAATTCAAGTTTTTGTAATTTAAAATAACGCATAAAAGATGAGTTTAAAGATTAAATGGTAAATTACACCCTATTGGCATGCATGTTAGGAATATATAGAAAATGTGATCCAACGGATGGATTTTTAAAATATGAATTTAACAATAAGTTATTAGTTGGTGTAACATTTTTTAGAGTTACATCAAGTGTAACTTGAACCCAACGCTATATTTCTTAATGCAATGTGAATTTTGACAAATCTACCGTTAGATTACATTATCTTCATATATTTTTCATGTCTAAAAAATTTCAAGGTGATTAAAAATTAATAGCAATGTCATCAATCAATTGTTTAAATTCAAGTTTTTATAATTTAAAATAACGCATAAAAGATGAGTTTAAAGATTAAATAGTAAATTACATCCGATTGGCATGAAAATTGGCATGCACGTTAAGAACATATATAAAATGTGATCCAACAGTTGGATTTTCAAAATATGAATTCAACAATAAGTTATTAGTTGGTGTAACATTTTTTAGAGTTACATCAAGCGTAACTTGAACCCAACTCTATATTTCTTAATTCAATGTGAATTTTGACAAATCTACCGTTAAATTACATTATCTTCATATATTTTTCACGCATACAAAATTTCAAGGTGATCAAAGATTAATAGTCATGTCATCAATCAATTATTTAAATTCAAGTTTTTGTAATTTAAAATAACGCATAAAAGATGAGTTTAAAGATCAAATGGTAAATTACACCCGATTGGCATGAAAATTGGCATGCATGTTAAAAACAAATAGAAAATGTGATCCAACAGTTGGATTTTCAAAATATGAACTCAACAGTAAGTAATTGGTTGGTGTAACATTTTTTAGAATTACATCAAGTGTAACTAGAACCCAACGATATATTTCTTAATTTGATGTGAATTTTGACAAATTTACCGTTAGATTACATTATCTTCATATATTTTTCACACATACAAAATTTCAAGGTGATCAAAGATTAATAGTCATATCATCAATCAATTATTTAAATTCAAGTTTTTGTAATTTAAAATAATACATAAAAGATGAGTTTAAAGATCAAATGATAAATTACACCCGATTGGCATGAAAATTGGCATGCATGTTAAAAAAAAATAGAAAATGTGATCCAATGGTTAGATTTTCAAAATATGAACTCAACAATAAGTTATTGGTTGGTGTAACATTTTTTAGAGTTACATCAAATGTAACTTGAATCCAACGCTATATTTCTTAATTCGATGTGAATTTTGACAAATCTATCGTTAGATTACATTATCTTCATATATTTCTCAAGTATACAAAATTTCAAGGTGATCAAAAATTAATAGTCATGTCATCAATCAATTATTTAAATTCAAGTTTTTGTAATTTAAAATAACGTATAAAAGATGAGTTTAAATATTAAATGGTAAATTACATCCGATTGGCATAAAAATTGGCATGCACGTTAAGAACATATAGAACATGTGATCCAACAGTTAGATTTTCAAAATTTAAATTCAAAAATAAGTTATTGGTTAGTGTAACATTTTTTAGAATTACATTAAGTGTAACTAGAACCCAACGATATATTTCTTAATTCGATGTGAATTTTGACAAATCTACCGTTAGATTACATTATCTTCATATATTTTTCATGTCTACAAAATTTTAAGGTGATTAAAGATTAATAGTCATGTCATCAATTAATTGTTTAAATTCAAGTTTTTATAATTTAAAATAACGCATAAAAGATGAGTTTAAAGATTAAATGGTAAATTACATCCGATTGGCATGAAAATTGGCATGCATGTTAAGAACATATAGAAAATGTGATCCAACAGTTGGATTTTCAAAATATTAATTCAATAATAAGTTATTTGGTGGTGTATCATTTTTTAGAGTTATATCAAGTGTAATATGAACCCAGCCCTTTATTTCTTAATTCGATGTGAGTTTTGATTAATCTACCATTAGATTACATTATCTTAATATTTTTTTCTTGCTTACAAGAATGAACCTTTCATTAAACTCTTCAAATTCAATGGTTAGATTTCAAATCTAAGGATGGCACGTTATGAACATGTGTTGTGTACTTATATGGCTATATATATTCTCTCAATCTGACCATCTAATTAGTTATATTATTTATTTAAAAAGTAAATGTAGTTTTTTTTTTTATGGGAAAAGTAAACGTAGTTAGTCACATATTAAAATTCTTATATAAATTTAATATATAATAGCTATGATCATTTTTTAAAAAATTTATAATAAGATAGAACGTTTGATAATTTTTGTTGTATGGTATTTTTTATTTTTTTTTAGAAAGTTGTGTGGTGAATTTTATTGAGTATATCTGATTGTTTTTTGTTTTTAAATTTTATTTCATATCTTATTAATATTAGAATTTTAATATTTTGCACTTATTAACTCACTTAGATATATAGATGTGTTTGATTCATGTACAATTACAAAATGCATGACAAAATGGTAATTGCTAGTCAAAAATGGTAATTTATTTACTATAATAATTTATTATAATTTATTTATTTATTTATTTATTTATTTATTTATTTAATGTGTACTTGCATCACTAGCATAGTGGTGTGCGGCACCTGTTTTGCCCAAATGGTCTCTAGTTCGAAACTTGACTTTGCTTATAATATATTTAAAATTTTAAAACTCTTATTTCAGATTTTAAAACCCTAGCAATAGCATCATATAAATAGGGGCGGAGCCACATAGTGGCTTGGGGGGGCCGTGGCCCCTGCAAAAAAAAAAAAAAAATTTCCCATTAGACTATGAAGAAAAAATAAATGGGCCCCACCAACATTCAGCCAACCCCCTACTCATTTCTCACCCATTCTCCCAGCCCTCAATAAAAAATTAGGAACACCCTCAAATTTAAAAAAAAAAAAAAAAAAAAAAATTATATGTTCTACTTTCAAGCAAAAAAAAAAAAAAAGCCCAAAAAAAATTGAACTAAAATCTTTAAAAAAAAAAAATTTGTAACAGAGCCAAGCCCACGCGCAAGCCCAATAGATTACAAAGGTAGCTCGCTCATGGCAAGCCCACGGATTCTCAACCAAAAAAAAAAAAAATCAATACAGAGAATCAGAAATGAAACCCATCACGTCGCTGGTAGAGAAATCAAACCCCAATACTGTCTATACAGCGCAAAAGCAAAACAAACTCCAGCAAACCAAACACAGAGGTGTTTATCAAAAAAAAAAAAAAAAATCCCCAATACACAAACCAAAACCAAAACCAAACCCCAGCAAACCAAACACAGTAACCCATGATCACGTCGCCGCAGCTCGCTCGTCGTCGTCGTCATCGCTCGCCCCTCATCGCAGATCGCAGATCGCTCTGCCTCTGCTCTGGTGCTCGGTGCTCCCTCCGGCCCTCCCTCAAGGTATTTCTCTCTTTTTTTCTCTGACTCTCTCTCTTTATCTCACTAAAATGAAAAAATGAAATGAAATTTTCGCAGATCGTAGATCGGTCATCAGAGATCGCAGATCGCTCTACCTCTGCTCCGGTGCAATGGTGCTCGTTGCTCCCTCCGTCAATCCGGCCCTCCCTCAAGGTTTTTCTCTCTGACTCTCTCTCAGTCTCTCTCTCTTTATCTCATTGAATGAAAAAATGAAATGAAATTTATGAACGAGCCTCTCTCTTTATTCTTTAATAGCCTATCTAATCTTATTAAGTCTCTCTCTCTTTCGAACTGTGGGTCTCTTATTGGTTGACATTTGCTTTTTTCCTGTTTTTGTCTTTTTAAATTTGGTTTTATCTTATCCCTTTTTGTTGGTCAGTGTGTTGGTGTTGGTGAAATATTGATTGTCATTTAGTGTAACGTGTGTTGTGATTTGTGATTGGCATTGCGAAATATTTTGATTGCAGCTGGTTATTGTGATTGGGGCACATGTTGTGCTTGTCTGTTATCTGTTAAGTGGGGTGGGGAGGGGGTAGATAGGCTCATGGGGCCGGGTAAACAATAATTAAAGCAATGTAATGTGTAGCACATTACACTGCTTTAATTATTGTGCTGCACATGGAATGTATAATGTTTGACTCTTTTAATGTAATATGTACAAAGGGCTAAACAATATAACAAATTAAAGCAGTATAATTAATGACAAATAAATTAAAGCAATATAGTTTATTGTTACGCTAAACAACAATATTTAAAGCTATATAATTAAATTAACCAATACATTATAAAAGATAAATTAATTAAATTATTTTTGTTTTTGTTTGAGGGGTTATTATTAATTAAAGTTGTATTAAAAATGGGTTGACTGTTTAAATTATAGTAGAAAAATTTTTTTTTTCTTGAGTATGAATAACATTCATATAACTAAGTAAAAATTTCTAATTAAAATTTTATTTTTTAAAATTATTTTCAAGTTAATTTTTGAGTCATATTCTTAAAGCTAAAAGAATTATGAGCAAACGAAAAACAATTGATGCATTCTTTAAGAAAATTGATGTTAGCAATTCAGAAATTAGGACACCTGTGGCTGTAGAAACAAATATTAATACTTCAATGCCTGATGAACACCCCTCCGAATGTCCAAAACTTCAATTTGAAGAGATAAATCGTGATCCAGGATCATGTAAACAAATATGTGAATTTCCTATCAACAAACAAGATGAAATCTGATGAGCTTATCTCATAGAAGGTCCATATCAACTTAAAAATATAGATTATCCATACAATAATGATACTCATCGTCATCGATTTCAACCTTCATGGTGATTCACATAAGGATTGGTTGGAATGCTCATCTTCAATGGATGCGATATATTGTCTACCTTGCTACCTTTTTATTAAGAAACCAATAGGTCGTCCCGGATCAGATGCATTCATTTCAACAAGTTTTAATAATTGGAAAAAGGTGAAAGATGGAATGAATTGTCCTTTAATTCGTCATGTAGGGAAAGAACTAAACTCCCCACATAAAATTACTGTGAAATGTTGCGATGATTGGAAGAATTGTTCACGACATATTGACAAGCTAATTGAGAAACAAACGTCAAAAGAATTAGAGAATAATCGATTGCAGCTTAAAACCTCAATAGAGTGTGCTCGATGGCTAGCATTCCAAGCTTGTGCTTTTAAAGGCCATGATGAAAGCCTTGATTCAAAAAATAGAGGTAATTTTATTGAATTGATAAAATTCACATCAACTTTTAATGACAAAGTAGCTAGTGTTGTCTTGGAAAATGCTCCAGGAAATGCCAAATATACATCACCCACAATTCAAAAGGAAATTTTGCATATTCTTGCTAGTAATGTGCGAAATACTATTCGTGAAGACATTGGGGATACAAAATTTTGCATTCTGGTTGATGAAGCCCGGGATGAGTCGAATATACATCACCCGTTTTTCTTGGTGATTAGGGTTTTGTCTTGTTGTTGTTTTTGAGAAAGAAAAACACTGTAGCCACACATTGTAATTTTCTTTGATAATGGTGAAATCCCTGCAACTCTGTGGACGTAGGCAAATTGCCAAACCACGTAAATACTGTCTTGTGCGTGTGATTGTTTTTCTTTTGGCGTTTTCTTTTCTCTATTTTTTTGTTTCTCACAGATTTGGAATTTCGATTGAATTCCCAACATGTTCAAGTATATAATGATATATGAAAGTTGATAATTTTATATCCAATAGACTTAAGAATTATATTTAGTATATCTCTGTTACAACACAACCCCCAAGAATTTATTCCTGGCTATGCCCTGCATATAAATATGTCTTTTCTTTTCTCCCAGCCGCCCCCTTCCCCAAATTCTTTTATCTTCCTCCAGAGCCGTCGCCCTCCCCAAATTTTTTTTCTCTCTTCAATAGACGCCAATAAGTTTAGCCCCCTTTTGCAATCTAATCCTTTTTTTTTTCTTTTCTTTGTCTTGTGTTTTTCTTTACATCCCATTGAGCAAAAGCGGTGGGCACTGGTTTTATGGAGCTAGCTAATCGAAGTTTTAAGAAGATGTTGAGGGTTGCAGCGAGGAAGCTCTCTTCTCTATCTTTGACTCCATGGAGGCCTAACCAGGTTCAGGCCTCCTCGGCCCTTGTCTCCCGTCATTTCATCAACGGCGGTGATTCCTCTTCCTCTGGTGATCCCAAATCCAACGGCCCTGCTTACTCCTTCTCTTTCGGACTTGACTTCCACGTCCCTTTAAGAGGTTAGGGTTTCCTCTTTCCTCTAAAATTTTCTACAAAGTTTTCAACTTTCATTCTTTTTTGTTGTTATAGGAAATGATTAACGTTAATTTTGAATATTTAATAACTGGGATTTTTGTTTTTGGGTTTTTTATTTTTTTTTTCTGGGTTTTTTCGATTGCTTTTGTATAATATGGTTTTTGTTGTTAGGGTAGGAGAGCTATACTGGTATAGTTACTTGAAATTATTTAATGGGCTTTTGAGATTTGGGTATGGTGGCTTTTTGAATAATTGATTTGTGTGTGTGTTAGTTTCCAAGTTTCCTGCTTTCCAATGAGTTTTGGTTTGACTAAAAGTCAAAGGAGCTCACAATCAACATTGGGGTGTTGCTCTCTCAAGTTGCATCTTTGAAATTGCTTTGCCCACCATTAACATCTTAAATTTTCACCATTTTCAACATTCAGTAACATGTATAAAATTGTCTAGTCTCAGATTTATATTTGCATGCTTTTTTATTTTTTTATAGAAGTACTACATTGATATGAATAAAATTAATGATGGTCATTTTGTCATGACATTAGTTTTGCAATGTTACACGAAAAGTTTACATGTATTTCTTTAGATCTCCATCTAGAACTAGTCATCACTTTTTTATTTTTTTATTTTTTAAAGCAAAAACACTTAACTAGAATACTTGAGTTCAATAATTGATCAAATTGGATAGAATATTGATAGTTCCCTTTCAGTATTAAAACTTACTACATCTTGCTGGATTTGCATTAGTATGTTGATAGTTCCCTAGAGGTAGGCTAAGGACATTCATGCAGAAAAGTCATCCCTAAAGAGTTCTTCATGGGTTTGTCAATAATCAATTTAATAAGATGGTTAAAGTGAAGATTAGCCTCTTTCTCTGTGATATCTAAATTAATTTACTTTGTTAAAAGGAATGTGTATATGAGTTTGCAATACAGCTTGGACCATATGTTGTTATTTTCTCCATGATTTATACAATCTATTAAGCCTCTGCACAGGTATAAGGACAACGGGACATGCTGTACAATCAGACATTCAATCTTAATCAAGTTTCCTTTGCTGTCGAGGGTATTATAGATGCTCAGCAAACAGTATGTCCTAAGGAGCTTTTCTTTTGGGTTTGGCTTGCGTCCAGTGGCCAGTGCCACTGGACGCATTGGATACGCGACACGTGTCCAAGACTGGACACGTGTCGCGTATCCAACGCGTCCAGTGGCACTGGCCACTAGACAGAAGCCGTGTCCTTTTCTTTTTGTGTGCATATGAACTGTTGGAAGTTGACTTGTGCCTAGCTATTAATCAATAGGTCTATCAATATCTCTACTTAGGCACTTTTTTGATATTTGAACTAATGTGTGTTTTTCTCATCTCAAGTAATGCTTATATCAAGTAATCCTCACTAACATATTCTAGATTGCACCTTGTAAAATATCATATCATTTTAGTTTTTGTACGCATGTGTGTGTATCAACTGTAAAAGTTGACTTGTGATTGGCTATTAATCAACACATCTATCAGTATCTCTTCTTAGGTGCTTTTTTTTATTTATTTTTTATTTGAACTAGTGTATGTGCTCATCTCAAGTAATCCTCATAAAGTTTGATGCTCCTATGTCTTTAGATAGCTCCAATTTATTTGGCATCATGCATAAAGCAGGGAATGGGTTTGCTAGATTTTATTAAGCAATCAACCTGTTCAAAATAATCAAGTACTGCTTAAGGTAATTGATTCACCTTTCAATGTAAGGTTTTTTGGATTTTAGTGTCCTATAATTTGACGGAGATATTTGTGACTGATTCAAGTTGCATATATTTTTATGCAGATTATAGAGATCTGTCGTCTATATGAACTTGACAATGTTAGTTCAAACATTATGAAGGTATATATTATTTGGTGTAGCATGCTTGTACATATACATGTGTGTGAGTGTGTTTCAGTGTTTGTTATTGAATCGAGAGGTTTATGGAAATGAAATTGAAATTTTGAGTTCCTAAACTGTAATTACAGGTTTCGATTATGATGATTAGTGCTTCAAAGGAGAAAACACAAGTAAGGATCTCTTAGTTATATCCATAAATTTGATTGCTAAGCTAGTTTTATGTTACAAAATTGTAGCTTTGTGAATAAATTTGCAAACTTGGTTATAAAAGTAATACCTGTGCTTTGCAATTCACTGATTTGTAAAAATCTTACATAAATAGGCTCACATTAGGAGTCAACTGGTGGTGGAGTCAACTGATTTTCCACATAAGTTATTTTACTATTTTTGATGGGGACTGCGAAATCTGAGGTATGCTTGTATAGAATATTTTTCTTTTATGTTGAACTAGTTAGCTACAATAAGGTCACTTAGGGTGTGTATTGCATATAATTTCTAGTTTTACTGCATTTTTTGGAAGTGTCGAAGGATATTTTTAAACACTTTGGAATTTTGATTGTAGTATTAGCTTGAAACTTTGATGATGGTTATAGATAATGTTATGTATTTGATTATATTTCTATGTTAATGTAATGTTAGTTTGGAGACATTTGTGGTGGTGTTAATTAGTTTCATTTGTAGTATTGTTTTAGTAGAACTAAAATTATTACAGGTTGTTTGTAATGTGACTGGTTTTGTTTTTGGTTTTTTTTTTTTTTTTTAAGTGTCTATAGCGGCGAGCAAAAGCGCCGCTAAAGGTCTAAAATTCAAAGCCCTATAGTGGCAGGATGGACCCGCCGCTAAAGGGTCACTTAACCCGAATGGAACCTCATATGGCCGCAATAGGCCAAAAGCGCCGCTAAATGGACGATCTATTGCGGCGTTTTTTATTACCGCTGCAATAGACCTATTGCAACACCATAAGGCTGGCGAGTAGAACCGCCAAAATAGGGCAAATAGACCTTTCGCAGCGGTTTTGGCCCGCCGCAATAGGCCAATTTTTTTGTAGTATTGAAATCAACTTTCTTGCAGCTTCACGTAAATTTGAAACACAAAGAGAACTAAAATAGCCTTAATTTTCATGGGTCAAATAATTTGGTTAATAATTAGAACACAGTCACTTATTTAACAAATAAGGATGAAAGATCACTTCACTATAAATAAAGTATTACTCTTCTAAATCAGTGAATTAATTAATTGGTGGTATGTTATGACATAGGCAAATAGTTCTAATGATTTAGAATTCCTAAGAGATTTAGGGTTCAATCCCTACCTATTTTTAACATTCTCTCTCTCTCTCTCTCTCTCTCTCTCTCTCTCTCTTCTTTTATTAATTTCTCAACTTATTGTTATACTTTCTCTAATTTTTCCCCTCCTTTTACCTTTTCATCTTCCCACTACTATCTACCTTCATATCACTTTTCATCTATCCCTTTATCTTCTTTTATTTTTGGCTTTTCTTATTCCCCTCTTCTTACTATTAATTTACAATTCTCTTTCTCATTCTATACATAATTTTCCCACACTCAAAATATTATTTCTCTCTCTCAAATTTTTTTTTTTCATTTTTGGTGGATTTGTTTTTAAAAATTTTCTTGCATCTCTATTTTAGGTTGATGAATTTTTGTATTATTTAGAACTCTACTTTAAGTTGATGTGATTAAGTTTTGTGTTTTTAAGTTGTTATCTTTTTTATTCTCTTTGATTTCATAGATGTTATCGTATTGCATTATAAAAATAATATAAAATAATATAATGTTATTTTGTTACATAATATGACTTGGATAATTTGGTGTCTAATAATTTTTTTTTTTTTACTTTTTTTCTTCTCATATTATTTTCTATAAATTTCCTATTATTCTCTCTCACATTCTCTCTTGAAAAGTAGTTATTCTCTCTCTTGATTTTTTATCCTTTCGTGCAATTCTACTTTATATTGATGAATCATTGTGATTTTCAAAACTCTATTTTGGGTCATACGTTTTGGTGATGTATTTTTTAGTTCCCCATCACAAGCTCTCTCTCTCTCTCTCTCTCTGATAAAATTTAGATAATAAATTATACGTATTCAGTATAAGATTGATTTGAGTTTTGATTATCACGATAATCTCTTTTAAAAGAACTAGTTGCAGATCCACGCAATGCATGGGAATAGATGTGTATTTTGTAATTTTGATATAAGTATAATTTGTTCTCCTAAATTTGTTGAAAATAATTTGTTTTGCCAAAAAATTAAAAGAAATGTTATGTCGACAATAATTTTACAACAAATCATACGTATCATGTAGTTATTGGTTGTTATTGATTGGAAAAAAGTAATTTTAGTGATAGGTTTAAATTATAACTAATAACAACTTACCAACTATGACTTGTTGTGAAAACATTGTAGACGTAGCACTTCTTAAAATTTAAACAATTTCAAAAATTATTTTTCATCTCAATATCTCTACAAATACAAATATATCATTCTATTACTTTTGGGTGTATTTGATTGATATTTATCCATTTTTTAGGTGGTTCATATTCCTCTAAATTATGTTATAGTGCATTATTTTTTCCTAATTTGGATTTTTAGTTTTAGATTTTGGATTATGCTATTTTTTTCAACAACTTGATTTTCTTTTTAGAATTTTCTCCTCTTGAATATCTAGAATACAACTAAACTTTTTAACTAAGTATTAACTCAAATAGAAATTAAATTAAAACAATAAGAAGGAGAGAAAGGACTTGTGATAGAAAATTCAATTGAATTCAATTGGCGGTCTTCTTCATATTTTATCCAAATTCAATTTCTTCATATAGCCAAGCATACATCTTTGTGGAATTTCTCACATCTAATTGGTCTTTGTGGATTTTGAGACTTTGTCCAAACTTGGATAAACTTTCACCCTAGTCTTTTTTCTTTTCTTTTTTTTTTGTTGTCTATATCTACCTTATATAGTTTTATACATGTCCTTTGATTTAATTTTCTTTCCATTGACATCAAAATCAACAATTTTGGCAAAAGTCTTACAGCAAAGGCATCCCATAATAATATCTAAATTTGTTACAATACAAAAAAGAAAAAGAAAAAAGTAACATATCTAGTACTAAGTTATTCATCTACATTCATGTCACAACTAATATGTACATACAACAGAATTGATTTATGCTACGCATATACAAAGAGAATTATTTATCCATAATGGTCAATGCATCACACAAATGCACATACGAGGTATCCCATCAATAGAAAAAAAAAACTCATCCATGATTAACGACCACATAAACTATAGTAGTAAGACCCCATTGCGATTCTTTTAATGTATTCTTCATCATGGCTTTGAGATTTTTTTGGTTGGTTTATGGGAACCAATGTTGTTGGCACCTGAGATCTCCGATGGCACATCACTAACAAAATTAATTTAGAAAACTTGAAGAATATGGGGAGAACAGGAAAAAAAATTCACTTTAGAGGGACTTTCCAAATTTGCAAGAGTGAGATAGAGCAATCGCAAATATATATAGACAAAAAAATCAGTAATTTTTTTTTTTTTTTGGGAATTCTAATAGAGTGGCAATTGAATAGTTTTTATAACTGCTTGATTGGGGAGAGTGAGAGTCATAGAGTTGAGGAAGTTTGAATTATTATCAAATTGGGTTTGATGAAATAATAAATGGAAAGTTGAAAAGTTAGGAAACCTTAATAAAGGGATGGAGTTTTTTTTTTTTTTTTTTTTTTAATGTGATTGGGAAAATGTTAATTTGCAAAAGGAAGGAAAAGAAAAAGGAAAAAAAGAAAGTTAGTGAGACCGATGAAAAGGTTAATGACGTGGCTCAACAAGAGCGTAGCAATAATAAATGCTACACATCAGCTTTTAGATATAATATATAGATGAATAATTTATTTAAATAAAAGTCTCTCTCTCTCTCTCACACACACACACACACACACACATACACATATATAGCTTAAATGTATAATCAACCTCATACAATTCATTTAAAAGTAATAACGTTAAAACAAATGAATAACTACACTAAAGATTATATTTGTATATTCATAACCTTTATGTTTAGAAAGACTTTTACTTAAATTTAGCCGTACCGAAGTGAACTGAAATGCTACGTTAATGTGACTAAACAAAAGCATAGTAACAATAAATGCTATATTTAAAATTTTAGATATTACGAGTTTGAGATTTATATTTTTTTTTAATAAATTTGGATTTAGAATAGACACTTTCAATCCAAACATGTTTTTCCCGTTATGTAAGTGCACAAAAATATATTGAAGTAGACCAAATTAGACCGAAGTGTTCCGAATGGACTGAATTGGACCAAATAGAACAAAGTGGACCGAATGGATAGAATATGACTGAATAGGAACAAGGTGGACCAAATGGAACAAAGTGGACCGAATGGATAGAATATGACTGAATAGGAACAAGGTGGACCGAATAAGATCAAAGTGGACCGAATAAGAACAAATGGACATATTAGGATCAAAGTAGACATAATGGACAGAACAGGACCAAATTGGACCGTATAGGAAAAATTGGAATGAAGTGGTCTAAATTGAACCAATGTAGACTGAATAGGACCGAAGTAAACAAAATAAACGAAATAGAACCAAAGTGGACAAATCGACCAAGTAGTACCACAATGGAAAGAATGGACCGAATAGGACCAATGTGGACAAAATAGGACTAAGGTGGACCAAATAGAACCAATGTGGACCGAGTAGGACCGAAGTGGACTGAATAAGACCGAATCGAATTTTAGTGGACTGAATGGACTAAATAGGTCCATATGGACCAAATAGGACCAGATTGGACCGAAGAAGATAGAATGGACCGAATAAGACTTTTGAATATTTATCATTTTTATTGCATTTTTAGTGCTCATATTTCTAATTTCTAATGTCTAATTTCTTTGTATATTTCTACTCAAATCTAAAAATTTTAACCAAAATATAATAAAATTTCATATTTTTCAACCCAAAAATCAAGAAAAAAAATGAATTTTTGAAATAAACTTGAAAAGACAACCTACAAAAAAATCAATTTAAGGCTCAATAAGTCTAAAATGGATTGAAGGGAACATAAATTGACCGAGTAGACTAAATTAGACCGAAGTAAACCTAATTAGACCGAATATGAACTTTTTTAATTTGTAGGGAGAACAAATTATCTTCAACAAATTATAGAGAAAAAAAATTATACATTATATTATAATACAAAATTATTATTAATTCTCACGTATCGCGTGGGCCTGCTACTAATATTATGTTAAAACTTAAACCGCTAACCATTAACCTTCTAAAAGTTTTTTCTAGTCTATCACAATGTTTATCGTATACCCATGAAAAATGTAAATTTCTATATAGGTGAAAATAAAACTTTCAACGCTTGATACTGTGTGAACAAAATAAAAAACCAAAAAACAAGTTAGGCTTCTCCATGATAAAGTCTAATGACTTAGGGCCTATTTGGTAACGTTGTTTGAACAACAAATTTCGTTATTAAAACAACACAACACGTATTTTCACAATACTTTTTCACCTACACATATTTCCACAATACTTAAACAACTTTACTAGAACAACATTACCAAACAAACCATTATTATACCGAATTCTTTATAAAGAAATTATGTGTGTTGTACGAGAAATAAAAGTGATTTACCGAAAAAAGAAGTAAGAGTGTAGTTCAAGTATAGTTATACATTGGGCCTAAATCTGTTTGGGCTTATATTTTAAAAGCCCCCACTCCAACCCAGGTGAATGATGACTAATTTGAGTTTAGAAGTCAATGCATAAAAACAATGGTGGAGCTACACACATGGGTGGTGGAGTTAGTATATATATAATTATTTTAACATTTTGAAAATTTAACCTACAAAAATAAGAGTTGATCCTCCCAAATATTGGAGTTAGTCCAATGCAATGATGCTTTTAAAAAATAACTAGTCTAATAGTTATAGAAACATAATTTTATCTTATTTTCCTATGTTTGGTAGCAACTTTAAATAAGTTGAAAAACAATTTCCTATCATCCCTTATTTAACTTGTTGTGAGATAGAGTTATTTAATTTCCAACCAAAAAAAAAATAGTGGAAAATAATCTTTAAAAATAAACCATTTTTTCATCAAATATTATAACTTTATTTTGACTCATTTTATTGATGCTACCAAATACTAAAAAACACAAAAACTATCTTTACACAAGATTTTCCATCAAAATAAAATACAATAATACATTAGGCCTAAAAACTCCAAACAAACACACACAACACATGCTAACTATCAATACAATAATTAAGTACCATAGCAATATTACTACTAAAAAATTTACAAAAACATGGTCCAGATAGAATTGCAACGGACATACTACATAGCTCTTAATCTTAATCTAGCTTTTATTTCCCTGTTTGCATTCTCAAATACCAATTTAGCATCAAGGTTGTTTTAGTAACAAGCTTGTTTCAGAAATCCCAGTCTTGAATTTTCCAAATCAAACTCCATATAAATAGACTGTTAAAGACAATTACCCAGAATTATCGATGGCCCATACCACTCAAACCAACGTTAAGACCAACACCGCCAACATTATCTGTTATGAATGAGAGACAAACGGAGTTCGAACGATCATCCAACAGCAAATAATGTATCCATGACAATTCCATCTTCGCACCACCTTCAAATATCAAAGTCAATGGCGGATAATACAACGAAACCTCATTGGGAATAAGTTGGAAACATGACCCAAGAACACCTATGTCAGGAGCTCTAGCATAACGTCCCATTTGACTCTCAAACTCTTCTGACAAGTTTTGATAATAAGGTGATCCTGCGTCCAATATAGTTCCACCGTTGCCATCAGGTCTTAGCACGCGAAATTTATCTGGAATCATAATATGCGTATCACCAACGACAATTTCCAAAAGAATAACGTAGCGATAGCCATAAAAATGAAAACCTGTAGAGACAGACTTGCTTGGGATCAATGGTGTGTAGCTAAGGCCTTTCGCTACTAATTCACCATCAAGTCCAAAATAAGGTCAGTGCTCTCCTTTGTGTCATCGTAGAAGTGAGACAACAAACAATACGAGAATTTGGTTAGACCCAATTGAGAGAAGGCAATGATTGTGGGGTATCACCAAACCCAACAACTCCCATAGGTTGATGGGTCGAGGAAATTGAGCAACCAACTAGAAAATCAGGCACAGTTTCTTCTAGGTTCTCTAACAATAAGTGCCCATTTGTTGAGCCTAATGAAATCCCATCTGTGGACCATGCAATAGACAAAAATTGGTAGTCAGGGCAAGAGTTGAAATAAAAATCACATTTATTTTTAATATCTGTGCCTAAAACCCCATTATCACAATATACTGTTTTCGAAGAAGCTGATCTGTATGGTTTAAAGGTTGGAATTTTGGTGGGGTCTATTTTTGGGAGCGAACAATTGGAACAAGAAAACTATCGGTGCAAGGAAACCAAACAAAGTTACTATTAGCCTCCATACTGAATTGCATGGTTTGTGGGGGAGTTCCAAAGTTACTATTAACCTGACTTTGGGGCGCTTGTTTCTCCCTAAGAGTTTCAAAGGTTTTTTAATCCCAATTTCGGCTAGAGTGGAGGGGATGGAGACATGGAGTTGAGGTGGCGGGTTCTAGTTCGGGATGCAATGGCTAATGGATTGAGCTTAATTTGCCATAAATCTTCATCAGTTGGGGTAATATTGATGGTGTTTGGTATGGTTGCTACAGATAAACAAGTTATGGTGAAGAAATAGAATAGAAAGAGAAGCCAAGGAGTCGCCATGCATGGGTAGGCAAGACCCAAGGACGTTCTCTTTTGCTATTTGGGTATGTGCATTTTCTTAGTTTGCTTTGATTGTTGAATTTTTTTTTTTTTTTTGGAGCTATGGCTGTTGATTTATAAGAGTAGCCAATAAGCAATATTGAACAACCTAATTAACAGTGTTTGATTGCTTTAACTTAATTAATAGTGTTTCTTTTACTTATATTGTTTTGCTCTATCTATTTCTTTGAGTAATGCAATGAATTCATCTTTTATTATTGTCGGTTGTGACTATTAATTAGATACTTTTATGGTTAAAGTTGAATCATATTGTTTTATCTAGTACATTTTTAATTAGTAGTAAACATATTTTATAAATCATACTTGAGTCTAAAAAAGAAGAGAAGTGAATAATAGAAAAATATTTCAATAATATTTAAATATAAAAAAAAATACCGTCACTTAATATATAACCTTTTAAGTCTTAAAATGCACTGAGCCGGCTCTGTGGAGACCATTTTTCAGTATATTTTGCAATATTAGAACACAGTACTTATTAACTAAGAAAGCGAGGCAATGTTTCTTTCTTTCTGTCTGTCTTTTTTTTATTATTATTTTTTAAAAATACCATTTAGACTTTTAAAGTATTGATATATAACATATCTTGTTTTTATGAAGAATGACTTCTAGTGTTATATTTATCTTTTTTTTTTTTCTTTTTTGGGTTGAGAACTTCTAGTATTCCTAAGAGGGTGTGAAGAATATTGATAAAAAAAAAAGTGAAGAGACCATTTTTTTAGTATTCTTTTTCAATAATAGAAGAAAATGCTTTTTCACTAAAAGGAAAAAATAAGGTAATGTTTTTTTCTTTTCTTTTTTCTATTTATTTTATTTAAAGACCATTTAATTTTATGTATTGATACATAGCATATCTTACTTTTATAGAGAATGTCCATATATATCTTGCTTTTATGCAAAATGACTACTAGTATTCCCGAGATGGGAGAATAAAAGAAGTGTATTGACAGAATCAAATATTGGAGCTAATTCAATCCATCAAAAGAAATAGAAAAAGGATTCATCTTTATTTTTTTGTCTAGTTAAAAAAAATTGTTGTTAACAAGTATCTGGTTACATCATATACGATAGATTTTTTTTCCCAATTTTGCTTAGCGAGATGTCTTTTTAATTGAAGAAAAACACTTAATCTCATATATTATTTTTACTTTAGACTGCATGCTTTACACTACAAGAAAGTTTTCTATTTTCAACAGTTGAAAACGTCAAAAAAAGTGTTAGAAACCGTCAAAAAAAGTATTTTCAACGGTTTAAGTAACCGTAGAGAACCGCCACTAAAAACTATGTCGAAACTTTTTTTCTACACCCTATGTGACTGTCGAAAATTGTGATTCGTCTTTATCAACATTTATTAAACGTCAAAATATTATTGAAAAATGTTGAAATATATGTTGTCTTGAGATAAATTTCAACAGTTTGAAACTGTTGAAATAAGTATTTCAAAAAAAAAAAAAAACTAATTTGGATGCAGTCCTTCACTTGATCCAAATTTAATAACCTGATTCAAAATATAAACACAAACAATTGTGCAATTCCAAATTAAACTCCATTCTCATATAAAAACTAAAGCACCAACCTAATTTTTAAGTATTCAAATAGTTCCAAATTTTCAAAATGGCTAATTAAAAAAAAAAAAAAAAACACTGTGCTCCATCAATTATCCTCAAGTAATAGATTTATGGAGAAGTGCCACTGCCCAACAAGAAGGCCAAGCCCATGACAAAAAAATCATCAACCCAAGCCCTCCCTTCCTCTCTCTATGCAAATACTTATCCCGATACAATGGGTTCGAGGTCAAAACTTTTAACCCTGAATTCTCACTAATCTCCAAAACTTCTGAGAACACATCACCACACCCTTTTGACATCCCCACATCAATCCTTACCGCCCAATTTTCACAAGCCTCACTAATATTCTAAAATTTGACCACATTATCAACCTCATTCACAATCCACATTATTATAAAATTATTGCAGACCCATACAGATATCTGTACAGACAAAGATATAGAAAATAATGTTGAAGTGATAGTACAGTGAGACCTTAGGAAGCTAAAGAGAAAATTATTCCACTATTTTCACAATCTGCATTTTTTTTTTCTTCAGAGAAACCTATTACTATAAGCCTCAAAGCTGAATTCCAAAAGATCATTGAAAAACACTCATGAAAAACACATCAAACTCTAAATTCCAAAATTGAAGGTTAGGTTTTCAAGGAGAATGTGAAATTGGATTCATCAATGTATAGAAGATACCTAATCAAAGGTTTGGATAGGCAAATGTGTGAATATATGCAAGATTTGGATGCGATTGTACCAACTCGGTGAATCTGAAGCAAAGAAAAATCAACCAAAGTCAAAAACTCTGTTTGGTTGCCGAGAAAATAACAGAAAAACACAAGGAAGGAAGAGAGAGAGAGAGAGAGAGAGAAAGAACCTATGAGGAGCTAAGAACCTGTGAGGAGCCGAGAGAGATGTGAGCTATGAAAGAGAGCAGGAGCGAAAGTGAGAGCGAGAGAGCCCCTTTTGGAAATATCTATCTCCTTAACGTTTTAAACTCTTTGAGTTTAAAATGAGCTTTTATACAATGTAGTGTTATTGTTTTCCAACGTTTTACAACTGTTGATAAAAAATTTAATTTATTTTATCCACAGTTGATTAAGCTGTTGATTAATCGATTCTCTCTTTTGACCCCTTTTACTACGGTGCTTGAAGAAAAAAACTAAAACTAAATACTTTTTTCAACAGTTATAACAACTGCAAAAATAGGTTTATGAATTTCCTTATTTTTACTCTATAGTTGTACTCAACCGTAGAAAATTAAACTTTTATTTACATTTTTTAGTGACCGTCAATATAAATATGTTGAAAAAACTCAAGTTTGTTGTAGTGTTAATTAATGGAGGTTAAAATTTTAAGTGAAACATTTTATGAAAAATTATTAGTTTTTTCCAATATCCTAATGGTGGTACTTGTTGAACACTTATTTTCAAAGCCATCAATTTGATTTTTTTTTTTTAACAACTTTAGCCTTGATTGAATTGGATTCTTTGTACTAATACCACTATGATCATGCTAAAATTATGAAATATTAACAATGTTATTGGCATGTTAAATGCCTTTCATGCAAAATATGGTCACATTCCGCAAAAATATGACCTAGTCTATGGGCAACTCAACATATTTTGGAGTTAGATGTAAATATAAAATTTATTATTACTTAATATTTACAAGTGATACATAAATTAGATAAAAAGAATCCAACTTTATATAATTTAACGCATTAATTGGGCTATTTTCATATATTTATAAAATGTATTTTAAAACTTTTAATTCTAAAAATATCAAAATAGATATCATATTTTAGATGATCACCGCCTATTTTGGCAATATTGGACTTTAATTATCGAACAATGGATTTCAGTAATAATTTTGTTTTAAAATCTTTTTGGCAGATTAAAAATGTTCACATTCTTAAACTAACGCAAGCATAGTATTAATAAAATGTTGAATATTCGAAAAGAATATAATATTTAAAAATAATTTTTATTTATTAAAATTTTGGGCCTTAATTAGGAAAATAAAACAATAAAACTTATATTTGGGCCAAACCAAATTTAAACAAGCTTTTCATTTGAATATGAGTTGGGCTCCATAGCAGAATCTGGACGCCACCGAGGCACATATTCCAAAATGCTTTTCGATCCAGACACGAGTTAAACTTGTTAGAAATTGTTTTTAAAAAATTTTTTATTGACTCTCATTGGAGGCCCATTACATTTACAGACTATACAATAAAAGTAGTCCTCTCCAGGTCTTTTAAAAAATTCTTTTTCTTTTAGGCAAATACAGAAACATCCATTGTGAAAAATGAAAATGAAGCCCTTGTTAATTGAGCTAGCTAAACAATGAAGGTTTAATAGTTAACAAAACTTTCGGCCGAACTAGTAGGAAAATGGCTAATCGGCACTATATAGAAGGCTTGGGCATCATAAGAAAAATTGTTTTGGCCGGTGATAGAATAGAGCATCGGTTTTCATGAATTATCATTAGCATTTGAAAGTCGGCTAACTTTGCCTTGCGCATGTATAACCTTTGCAAAAAAAATATATCACAAACCACATGCTTAAATGTCAATGTTTTATTCCATAAAAAAGAAAAAATTAATTATGTTTGTATGTTTTGTCAGCAATGGATCTAGTTGGAAAAGCCATCAAGAACGTTAGAATTGGAGACCTTGAAATTCTTATACATCTTGATCAAGAAGGATCATTTTGAGAACTTAGTTTGGTTTGTATTCTATCAAGATTACTTATTTTCTATTTTATGCTAATAATATATGTCAATTAAGGAGTAGAGAGCATGACAGGTTATAATGATAGAAAGCAACATATATAATCAACCCTAATCAATTTGTTTAGAATCTATAACCGGCCCAAAAATATTGGGACTAAAACTTAATTACTGTTTTTGTTGTTGTTGTTGTTGTTGTTGTTGTCGCATGCATGATGCAACATGGACGGATGACAGTTGTCCATTGCTTCATCGAGTAGGATAATTAACTCATTTTTATGCTTCTTAATATATATATATATATATATATATATATATTTTTTTTTTTTTTTTTTTTAAATGTCTTTCACTACCTCCATTTTTAGAGAAACCTATTCAATAAATTATGAGTATGTCCATTTCGCCACTCACCAGCTAGCTTTTTGGGACTCAGTTCAGACTTCAGAATAACTTAGTTTAATTATGGCCACAAGAAAATAATTGTCTAACAAATAAAAAAATTTGGAGAGAACGGGCTTTGGAAGATTCTCATATATTCAATCCTTAAAAGATTGTATAACAAAATAAAACCCACATCTTAAAAAGGTCCCCATATACAAATTATATATTCCGTAATCTATAGGCCAAATGCCAAAATATCCATTTTGCGCAAATTTTTCAGCAAAATACCCATGTTCTGAAACTATTTAGGAAAATACCCATGTTTTGAAACTCGATTTTTAAAAAATCGAGTCTCAAAACACGGGTATTTCCCTAAATAGTTTCAGAACATGAGTATTTTGCTAGAAAGTTTGTACGAAAATGGTATTTCCCCATTTTGGCCGTAATCTATATATATAATAATAGGTGAAACTGAGATAAATTCAAATTACAATTCTAAATTAGAGTTCCAATTTTGCGCTATATGTCATAAATTATTTATTCTTAAAGAGTTTTATTTCTTAATTTTAGAATTAAATGTGGGACCACATCATAAATAGTTATTAAGTACAAAAATCAAAGATTTTAGAATAAATTAATTGTAAAAAAATATAAATAAATAAATAAAGTGAATCACAATTTTTTTAAAAAAAATTTGAAAATTTACATTTTATACCTAATAATATCCTTACAAATTTTTTTAAAGAGTTAACAAAATATAAAAATGACTATCAATAGTATTTAAATTATATATAAAAATTATATTATGCATCTTATTGTATATCTTTTAAGTGTATCCATTCATATGCATGGAGTTACAAGCTAGTCTATATATATAATAACAGGTAAAACTGAAAGAAAATCCAATTAGATTTCAAATTGGAATTAAATTAGAGTCTAATTTTACGTCATGTGTTCCATCTAATCTATGGTTTTAAATTTTTATGCCAAGTGAGTTAATTCAATGTAAAAATTGGATTTCAATTAGAGTTTACTTTTTTGCCATGTGTCCCATCTAATCTAAATTTTTTAATTTTTGTGTCAAATGAGTTAGTTTAGTGTAAAAAACGAGGAGTCAAATATAAGTAAAACATAAAAAATATAATTTTTGAATAATTTTATATTTATGAGTCTTTTTTTTTTTTTTTTTTGTATAACTAAATAGCCAAAACTAAGAAAATCCAATTAAATTCTAAACTGGAGTCTAATTTTGCGCCACGTGTCTCATCTAATTTTTAATTTTGTGTGTCAAGTGAATTATTAAGTGCAAAAATTAAAGAGTCTAAATTCAATTAGATTCTAAATTGAATTTTAATTAGAGTTCAATTTTGCGCATGTGTTCCATCTAATTTTTTAATTTTTGTGGCAAGTAAATTATTGAATGCAAAAACAGAAAAGTCTAGATCTAATTAGATTCTAAATTATATAAATGTGATTGTGATTGTTTTTAAATGTATCTCTGCATATATACAGGGTTACATACTAGTATATATATATATAGCTAAAGCTGAGAGAAAATCCAATTAGATTTCAAATTGAAATTTAATTAGAGTTTAATTTTGCGCCACGTGTACCATCTAATCTAAGCTTTTAAATTTTTGTATCAAGCAAGTTAATTCAATGTAAAAATTGGATTTTTCAAGTAGAGTTTATTTTTGAGTCATGTATCCCATCTAATTTAAGTTTTTTTTAATTTTTATGCCAAGTGAATTAATTCGGTGTAGAAAACAAGGAATCCAATATAAATAAATCATTAAAAAAACATAATCATATATCTAAATCCATATATAAAATTAGAGGAAAAGAGAGTTTGAATGTTTTTATATTTATGAGCCATTTTTTTGTTTGACTGAAAACAATTTAAATTTATAAGTTATTTATATAATATACCATGACTATATATCTAAATTTAATTAGAATCAAAATTGGGTTTTACTTTTATTAGCTTTTCATAAAAATTAAATTGTTTAGATTTTTGCTGTTACTTTTTCACTAAACTAATAAGCATATTTTTTATACTATTTCTAATCAGATATTTTGTATGCGAAGATCTTAAAACTAAAAATTGTAATTGAACTGAATGATCTCATGCACTTATTCTCATTCAATTTATGAGATACTATTGGATAAATCTATTCTTTTTATTTTGTATTGTATTTAGTAGAATTTCACATACAATGATTATGACTTGATATTGTATATGTAGTATCCAATAGTAATTTTTAAAATTATATACATAATAGAAATGTAAAAAAAAAACTTAGCGTAACTAATATCATGAAAATTGCAAGGAAATATCATTTTACTACCTCTAAATGTCCTGGTCAAATTAATGTTTTATATGTTTAATAACCGAAGTTAACATCAATAGTACCACTTCAATTTATTATTTCTATGCATAAGCACGGACGTACGAGTTATATAATAAAATAAGATGTTTTTTTCCATTCATTTGAGACTCCTTCCCATTAACGCATATAAATGCCTTCCAAATCAAATTTGGTATAATATTTTAATGTGAAAAGCTATTTTATATGTTTTCTCAAGTGATGTTACAAATATTACAAATTTAGGACATAGGTTTTGTAAATTAACATCTCAAATTTTAAATATAACCTAAAAAAATTAATTAAGAAATTTGTTTATATTATATTATTGATATGATATCAATCATATTCATTATCATATAAAACCTTTATAATAAAATTTATAGTATAGATTTAATATTTTTTATTATTATTATTTTTACAAAATTAAGGATGAGGTATCGAACATAAGTTTTTTTTTAATGTATAAAGAATGCATTCCAAATAAGATCTAATCTAATATTTTAATGTGAAAAACTATTTTGTATGTTTTCACAAGTGATCGATGTTATGAATACTACAAATTTATAATGTAAGTTTTATAAATTAATGTGTTAACTTTTAAAGATGACCCAAAAAATTAATTAAGAAAATATTTAATTATATTATTGATAAGATACCAATCATATGTGTTATCATATAAAACACTAATAATAAAATTTAGAGTAGATTTAATACTTTTTTTATTCTTTTCAAAAAATTCAGGATGGGGTATCAAACATAATCTTTTTTAACATATAAAGAATGCCTTCCAAATAAGATCTGATATAATATTTTATTGTGAAAAATCATTTTGTATGTTTTCTTAAGTGACGTTATGAATACAACAAATTTAGGACATAAGTTTTGTAAATTAACGTGTCAAATTTTAAATATAATTCAAAAAACTAATTAAGAAATTTATTTATTATATTATTGATATGATATCAACCATATTCATTATTGTATAAAAAATTTATAATAATAGTTATAGTAGATTTAATATTTCATTATTATTATTTGTTTCACAAAATTAAGGATAAGGTATCCAACATAAGTTTTTTTTTTAATGTATAAAGAATGCCTTCCAAATAAGATTTGATATAATTTTATAATGTGAAAAACTATTTTTTATGTTTTCTCAAGTGATTTTAGAAATACTACAAATTTAGGACGTAAGTTTTATAAATTAATATGTCAACTTTTAAATATAATCCAAAAAATTAATTAAATATTTTTTATTATATTATGGATATGATATCAATCACATTCATTATCAAATAAAAATTTTATCTTTCTCAAAAATAAAAATAAAATAAAAATTTTATAATAAAATTTACAATAGATTTAATATTTTATTATTATTATTATTTTCTCAAATTTGAGGATGAGGCATCGAACATAAAGTTTTTTTTTTTTATGTATAAATTCTACACTATCATTGAACTATATAACTCTTGACAAATATTATTTTCACTTTCACCAATCTTATCATTAGTTTAGGAAACTTTTAACACTTCCCACCTCACTTGAATAGGATATGTTCTATAGATTCTCACATTTGTATCCTTGATCACAACGAACAACTAATCAACCACCAAGACCTCTAAAAACAAAAACAAAAAAGAGTATTGGCATTGTTAGAAAAGCATCAACATTTACATGAATATAGCTATAGGATTTAACAATTAATTGACAACTCACTTTTGACTATGTGCAAATATATCCACATATTCACGAAAACCGTATCTTTATATTAGATCACAAGATATAATTTGTGGGATTTTATAAACATATATTTATCAAGTATCTAGCCTAATGTCTGGTGGTCAACGTGTCCCTTGTGTTTCATGTCTTATCAAATTATCACCAATATACTTTGCGTACATATCTTAATGATCAGGGATCTCGGATGATAGGGACCGAATCTATTTGATCAGATATCTCACTTGCATTATATGCCTTTGCCAGCTTTTAAACTTTGAGCAACGATTAATTCTTTATATTGTTCTAATTTAACATTTCATTCAATAGTTTGAAAATTAATTTTTAAGAGCAGCTTTTTAAACATTCTTCAAAGATTCAAAACCATATTTAATATTTTCAACTTAAGGGAATTAAAAAATCATTGAGTGGATTAGTTGACACCTAAATTAGGAAGTATGAACACATCAAAATCTCTTACACGTCAAACACATACGCGTCAAGAAAAATGTAGTTCTGATATTCAATCAATCAAGAATCTCAAATCCAATTAAATCATTTTTCACCCTCAATCATCGATCTACTCTCTCAGAAACTCTCTTGATTTCAAACGATGCTAGATTAATCAATCTTGGGTGTATTTTTATCGATTGTTGGTGAGGGGGGATCCAGGGCCGTAGACCCATAATGGTGGTTGGAAAGGTCATTAGACCGAAAAAGCTCAATTTTGGTATAAATCTGGGACCAATTTATGATCACAACTGTCTTGCATGCCGATTCATAAGCATCACCCTTTGAAAATTTTATTGCAACTATTGACCTAATCATGTTGGGTGATTAAGGCAAAGGAAGACTCACAAACTGTTGACTGAATTGGATGATCTTGTTGAGTATTTGTTGGTACAACTTATTATACTAAGGAATCCAAATGAAATAAATTGTACATTCAAGTTATTTATGAATATCTTGAACTCCATTTGGGAAAAAAAAAATACTTGTTTTATGTTAAGTGAGCAAGCCAAACTAATGCCCAAGTTTAAACTCAAATATTAAAGAAGTAAAAATCCAACATAATATTGTATTTTTAATAATATCATGTGTCATGAGTATGAGACTCAATTTTAGTATATGCAAAGTCATATGTTTATATGTATAAATTTATAAAAATAAATAATCATACAAATTTGAAATTATAAATAAGACCATAATGTATCAAATTTATCCTTTTGAATTTATTAATAGTATAAATTGTTCATATTTTAATATAATAATCCAAGATTGTTGACCCTAATTGGTAAAAACTCAAATAAAAAATCATTTTATTCAATTAACTTAGATAAATATATAATTTAACTAAGATTCAATTATTAATTATTAAACTAGATTTTTTTTTTTTTCATTTTGGTTAGGATATTAAACTAGATTTATTAATGTATAAAAAAAATTACAATAAATAAACCAAACTTAATGATTAACACAAATTAATAGTATACTGTTTTATTCGTTTACAATACAACCAAATTTACAAACGTACTTGGCAAAATCGAATTTTGTGGTTCTAAAAAGTACAAAAAGTTTGGAGAGAGTAGGGGATAAACTTTCAAAGACGATTGCAAATCTCGAGGGCCATCTTTCATGTGTGTACACAGATTGATCGAAGAGCATTTGACAGTTTGACACTGACACATCGAAACTAATTATTTGGGAAAACACAGAGAGAGTCGCAGCTTAGTATTAGTATTACCCGTGCGAAGCACAAACATCAACATATTACATTACTCAGATCTATGCCTGCGGCTTGTCCCACGTGTGTCCGCTGCAACAGCCTTTTCTCCTTTTTCGCCGTATTTCTATTAAATGCACGCACGTTTAATAAGACTAACTTCTTGCCACCGCGTACTTGATTGAGTTTTGACACGACACTATAAGTATTAACGCCCAATGGATTTAAATAACAGTTTATTTAAAAATATATCACGTGTGAGTGAAAAAAATGTGTGAAAATAGTTTAAAAATTGAAAATATGTGTTTAAATATATACACCAAACGAGTTCTAAGTTTTTTCGGATATTTCCACCAACCTTAACGAAATGATCACTCCACAAAATGCTAACTTCTTATGGGGTAACAATTGAAATTCAAGTTTTTAATATAAAGTTTATACATATATACTTAAATTAAATTAAAATAAAATTTATATTTTGTATTTAAAAAAAGACAAACTCACCAACTATGAGATTAACAAAAATCTTACACCACATAATAAACTATAACTCTCGTTACAATTGTCTATGTAGCAGACTATAAGTGACTTATACATAAATACTTAAATTATATTAAAGTAAAATTTATATTTTTTATATATAAAAAAAAAAGACAAACTCATCAACGGTGAGATTAACAAAAATTCAAAATCGCATAATAAACCACAAATATAACAGACTATAAGTGATAAAGAAAAAATAATAAACCTGCGTGAAAGTGACTTATTGTTGGTCACCTTTTACCATCTAGAATAGATAATTTTTGATGTGTTACTAAAATTTGTAATGAGATTAATCGTTAATGTCTACGTCAGTGTTAACTTAGATAAAAGCCCGTTACGTGGCGAAGTGTCGGCAAGGCGAAGCCGTTGTTGAATGAGTAGTAAAATGATTGAGTTTGTTTGTTTCTTCAATTCTTTCTTTCTTTCTCTCTGGGCTTTCAAAAAGTCTGAAACACAAAGGACCACAAATGCAAATGAAAAATCGTCGTTATATGTCAATGCCATTGAACCAGGCAAATTAGATGAGCTCTCCCTATCATTTTTTGATCGTTGCTAACAGTGTCTTTCTGTCTATTTCCTGGTTTTAAGACTATTTGTGGGTCCCTTTTAACAAAAGTGCTTAGCTTTTTAATTTTTTTGGGACCAGTTTTCCTTCATACATTATAGAGGAATGAAATTCTGATAAAATTGTTGATCACAGGCCCTATATGTTTTGTTGAATGGATGGGGAAGGGAAAAAAAAAAAAAAAAAAAAAAAAAGAGAAATGAAAGAAAAAGTTGTTGTGAAGTCGTGGGTTTCAGTTAGTTCAATTAATAAAATCTCTTATGGTTGAATAAAAAATTCAGGATTTAATTCCTACCTACACCAAAAATCGATTGATGTTTTGGTCTAATGATAAAAGAACTATTATCAATAGCAGACGTTATAGGTTGAAATTTTCTATAAAAAAAAAAAATTGTGAAGTTCACAATTTTTCCAATCCTTGGATATTTGTGAAATTAATTTTATATCATTATTAATTTAAGATAATAAAAATATATTAACGAATTATTTTACAAAAAAATTTATACTACTTTTATCATAAATATAAAAAGCTATAAATACAAACCAATTACTTTTTATTTTCTCATAAAAAAACTTTATAAACAAATGGTTTTAGGACATCCGTTAATTTTTTCTAAATTTAAAATACATTCATTCCCTTTCTTTTTTCTTTTCCTTTAAATCCAAACAAATATTTTCTTTTCAATTTAATATTCATTTCCATTTTCTTTTAGTTTTCCCTTCTCTTTCCCTTTATTTTTTGTAAAACCAAATATAGAAGGCTTTTGTAAATGGGCTCTTAGGCATTCGCTAAGAAAATATCAATTCCATTTGCATTGAAAAGTGGCAAAAGAAGCATCAATTAATTTGAATATGATCCAGGTGACGAGCGTTAAACTGCATTGATTGAAGTTGAGCTTTTTATTATATTCGATCTTTATTTTTTTTTCTTTTTTTTTTAAAGAGTTGCACAAAATTTACTTAAAAGGACATTTGTTTATTACTACATTTTGCCATTTTCCAATATACTTGATTCCTTCTTAACGAGTGCATTTGTATACCTATGAATAGATTCCATTAAAATATGGATATTTTGGCTGAATCTAGTTTGGTTGCTCATAAAAATATAGTTCTACGATATAGGATTTTCCATCTTTAATGAATGCCCTAATGAGATGTTTGGTACGGAGTAATGTTTTAGGATTCACATGAATATTTAAAGATTCTCATATTTGGTTGCAAATCACGCTAGGGAATCAAATGTCAGAGGAATCTGGATTCTCCCTTTAAACCCCTCTCAGTAGGAATGTGAATTTCCTTTAAAACAGGTAGGTATCCAGATTCCTAAACTTAAAGGAAATTGTATTTTTTATAAATTGACAATTTTAACCATTTTTCCTTGTCATTTAAGCAATTAAGATAAAATATAAAACAAATCATCAATATCTTTTCTCTTGTCTTATAGACCTAAACGTTGTTCGGTTGTTTTGTTATGGATTAAGCTCTTTTAAAAATTATTATTAAGAATAAAGCATTTGAGAATTTAAATGGTTATTTTTGTATTGTACTTGTCATTTTAAAATGTTAGAGTACAATTTTAATGAATTTGTCATAATTAATAGTTTATATTTTGTTTTTCATTATTTATTTAGAGGAACATTTTTTTTTAAAGGACTTGGTAGTTCACATTCAAATTTAAGGATAAAATGGGAAAAATAAATAATTCATTTAAAATTCCTAGAAATAAACCAAACATTATCATCTCGCATTCCTATGAATTTTAAGAGATTCTCAATGAAACCAAACATATGAATAGCTACATTCCTAGGCATCCAAATTGCAAGGAATCACATTCTTAGAAATTTGAATGTCATGAGTAATGTGGATTCTCCCGTACTAAACGTCACATAAAAGTAATGAGACTTTAAAAGTAATGCTACTTTTCAATTTAAAATGAGTTTTTTTCCTATTACTTAGCAATACAAAAAGGAGAAGTTATTGCATTATATTCAAATAATAATTTCATTTTTAGGGTTGATTAGGGATTTAAAAACTCAATAGTCAATTTACAATTAATAAAATTATAGGATTTAATTTCAAATGGTTTGAACCTTAAATATTAAGGTTTTATTTAAAATTTCTGAAAATATAATGTTTAATTTGAAACAATCCATAAAGTGTAATTTGCTCAAAGATTTAAAGATAATCATTAAAATGTCATGTGTTAAGATAATTTATTTTTTAAAAGTGTATTTGTCATATTCTTTTTATGACAAAGGAATCTGATTCAAAATAATAAAAGAAAATTGGAAATTATTAATTTTCCATCCATCAGACATGATTGTGTAATATTTTATAGGAGTAATTGGTTTTCTAAATTTTTTTATTATAAAAAAGGTATTATATTATGAGTTCAAAGAAGTAAAAAGTGAAAGAAAATGCTTTCATCCATTTTCGAAAGAGTCGAAAATAAAAGAAGGTATATTAGTAGGTGTATCCAAAACTTTTTTTTTTTTTTCTCAAAAGAGAAGAAGGGATTGAAGTGATGAGGATAGTTCATTCTTGATTTACTAACGGAGCTCTTTAACTCAAGCATGATAGAATATTCAGCCAAAAAAAAAAAAAACTCAAGCATCATAGAAATCTGATGGTGATGGTTCCTTTATTACCTCAAGTATTTTTTTTTAAGAAAAAAAAAATACATATTCAACATTTGTTCCAGCAAACCAACCCCCCAGAAATCATGATTTCTTTCACCTTAGCAAGATTAATTTGACATGACCCTTTTCAGTGACAAGAGCATGTATGATGTCTAGTCCCTTTCAACTTTCGCTTTTGGTGCCCAGCTCTTTTAAGCCAGGAGTAATTTTAGTGCCCGCAAATAATTTAAATTTTTGTCTCAATTTTTTTTGTGTTTTAAATTATATTTAATTATTTATTATTTTTATATGAAGTTATCATTCACCTTTTATTATTTATTTTTTTTCTTAAATTAGTAATATCACTCTTTTCTCATAAAAAGAAAGTGTATTTTTAGTTAAATACTGCACATAATCTATATATCTATATATATATAACCGAAACCTCTAACATCTTCACAATTTTTCACATCAACATTATTTAAATAAAAAAAATAAAAAACAAAAAATCAATAAAAAAAAATTACATAGCCTACTAAAACACTACTAATCAAACGTTTAAACATATTTGCAACTCTATTACCTATTGTGTGGGCCAATTTTGCCCTGGGTTCCAACAGTGTAAAGGGAAAGGCCCGGCCCAATATCTTGTATGAAGAGATACGAACATCCGAGGACGACCAGCCGAGGAACGGATAAAAGTACCATCCGAGGAGAGGTGCAGCATGTTAGCAAGGAGTGGGGACTGTGTCCGAGGATGATGGTCACCTCGGCACTTTTGTCCGAGGTGTCTGGTTAACTTGTTGATCACTCAGAACAGTGCCCAGGACAATCTTATAACGGCACAAAGGGGAAAATATCCAACAAAAAGTAATGGTAGAAAATGGCAAATATCTAGTGGTGCTGTCACCTCCGCATTAAATGTCTCCCAGCTAACCTTCTGGCCGCATTAATGTGGAGGTGATACCTGAACAGTGGAGGGGCAGCTTTCCAGCTAAGGATGGAAGATTCAAGAGAAGGTGAGGAAAAAAGGCAGAAAAGCGAGGATATATAAGGCGAGGAAAAACAGAAGGAAGGGAGATCGAAAAGAGGTGGAGAGAAAAACGGAAAGAGAAAAATCAGATCTTTAGGACATGTCCGAAGGAGATTTATTGCTACATATCACGCTCGTATATTAGATCTTTTTTACACTAAAATCCAATATTTCGGCCCAAGATCAGACTAGCTTTCTTTCCTGCACTCTATAAATTCATTGTTTGGGCTACGTGGGCCTAGATCCATTCCCGCCCTGGATTCCAGTCGGTTCTGGTCCTTACACCTATCCTACTAAAACACTACTAATCCTATTAAAAAGTGAAACCCAAGAATCTTCTCCTTATGCAATTCGACACAAGTAAAATTGTTAAGCACTCCAGTTGAAAAGTGTTAAGGTGTTTAAATTTGGTTTGTTGATTTACTTTTGATATTAAGCTAAAGTTGTAATGCCTACGGTTCCTTCTCCCTCCCATTTGTGTTAATCCTTCCTTCCAACACCAAAGGTTCTATTCTTAATTTTTATTCTTCCATTTAGTTTTGTTTAGATTTAATCTTCTCGATTTTTGTTCTAGAGATTGGGCCTCTTGCCAAAAATAAATTGAATTAAGGTTAAAGGTATGCTAATTTACAATTAAAATTTTCCAATTTCTTGGGTTTGGATTGTCGATTTTTGTTTTCTGGTTAGAATTTTTTCCTGCTTGGCAAATATTTTTTTAGAATTTTTTTTTTCCGCTTGCCCTTGAAATAAATTTCTGATTTTTTTTTAGTATAGGGTTAATTGTTTGTCTATGTACATCTAATTTCTAAATATTATAGTGTTGTTTGGGTTATTGGTTTAGGATCATCTTTTTTGGGTTTAATAAATTTGAATTTAGGATGTACATGATGATATATATATATATATATATATTTATATATATATATATGTATGTATGTATATATGCATGAATGTATTGGTTGGTATAGGGTTTGGTTTGAATTCTGGCTTTTCTGCTACTGCAATTCACTCGAAATTTTTACTGTATTTGAAAAAACAAAGTTCTTTTTAGGGTTTAATCTAGTGTAGAATTGTAGATTCTCACATTGTTTGGCTTGGGTTACATTGCAGTTGATTATAAGTATATGTGACTGTATGTATGCATGCTTTGGGCTAGCTTTAGTTTGATGATTTAACTTATGTTTGTTCCTCTTCTTGGCATTTGTGAATTAAGGATTTGGAAAAAAAAAAAAAGTCTTGCAGTTGGTATTGGATTTTTGTTGATAAGTATTGGCTTTGTGAGAAAAAAATTTCTATTATAACAGTGTTCTATTTTTTTAGACCTCAAATCCTACATGAAGCAAAAGTCTCTAAACAACTAAGAAAACAAACACATCTTCGATATTGTTCTCTCGCTGCCACAATACATTGGCTCCGCTATTGCTATAGCTATTTTCACCAGGGGTAACTAATCTTTTTGTTATTTTTTTTTTTTCTATTGGAAGTCATATATTCTTTTGTTTTGTTTCAATAATTTCTAGACTCTAAATCATCTAATTTTTTTTTATTATTTTTGGACTTTTGGAAATTTTAACATTTGATTCTTCGATTTCTCAAAAAAAAAAAAATTTTGCAAGATCTAAAATTTTTTAACAAATTTCAACAACTATATCCACAAATTATTCTTTTGAAGATAACTCATCTTTCTCTATATTTATTTGTTATGTAATCACATAGACATATATATGTTTTGTTTTTGTTTTTTGGCTTAGAATATTCAGATTCTTTCTCTTAATCAAATATTTTCATTATGCTTTAATAATTTCAGCTTTGAATCTTATACATGATACATTTTACGTTTATGCAAAAATTTTACCGTGCATTGCATTGCACGGATTAACGACTAGTTAAATTTTAAGAAAGAAACCTAAAGAACAGTACCTAATTATTGTATTTAAATTTTACCCTTATGTTAAATCTTACCATTTGTCACACGTATAAACACACATATTTTCACACCATTTAATTTTACAACTTACTATAATTTTTATAATTATAAATGGACAATAAAAAGCAGTTGGTTTATATGATCAGAATAAAAATATTTAAATCACTCGCAACTATACAAACTAACAAATTATATAACATTATAACTAATTGTTGGTTTATTCTTAAAATTATTCCAAATTATCAAAGTGATCAGCCAATCACTTTTATATTCACGAAAAAGTTAACCACCACCAAATTTTTTCATAACTCTTTGTCATTGTTACCACATAACAGGGTGTGATTGGTGAAGAAAAAATATTAGTTTAAATGTAAGTGATAGTTAACTATTTACGGTCTGTCATGTCAAAATTGTGAAATAATTTGTATTCACTCGCTGTTTTTTTTTTTACCAAAACACTACTTTTATATTCACTCACTGTTTTTTTACCAAAAGTTAACATGTTTTTTCTTAGGAATTATGTTTTGTTTTGTGTTTTTGGTTGACTTTTACAATACTGTTTACGACGTAGTCAAATTTGTGGAAACACAGATTTCTAGGTAAATCCTAGGTCCTGCGATACTATTTATAATTTAAAAACTATTTTACTATAATATTTTTAATTTTCAACAAAATAAATGATATTCAAATAGACCATTAATATATGAATGCTGTGCATTATCTGTGACAGTGTGACACATGTTCATGTGATGGAATGAAGAGTCACCAGGGGATGCAATCACATCTCATAAATTTTATTTTATTTTTTTAAAATCGTAGTACTGCAAATTTCAAGCAAAATTAGAAGGTAGTACAGAGAATTCATCTTTAATTTTCGTCTGTCACAGTGGAGGTGCATTTTTCAAGCAAAATCGTAATGATTACTCGTCAGTGCAAACACCCGGATCAGCCTCCAAAGGGTTTGTTCCATTTCCCAATACAAAAGTTCCCTGGCTCTTTAAAACTTTTTATACTTGATTTTTTTTTTTTTTTTTTTTTCCTCGCTCAAAAGACTTTTGATTCTTTGAATTCGATTATTCATATCCTTTTCTAAAAGCTTATTTGCGAGATATTGACAAAATTATAGTTGTACTAATTATTCATATCCAGTGCAGTAGTTCAATGCAACAATATAAATATACATTCTAATATTGTTTCTAAAAAAAAAAAAAACTAAAAAATTGTTCACTTTCTTGTATGCTTGGACCATAAATTTTTTTTTTTTTTTTAACTTTGTTAACTTTCTCCTTTCATATCAAAATTGTAATTACACACGGTGATGGAAATTAGGATCAAAATGAAATTATCCCTTCTAACTCTTTCTATTCACTCCTTATTGCTTTTGTTCATATTAGAAATTATCCTTTCAAAAACTAGATTAAAATGAAATTATTAAAACCAATGATGGACATGGCCAAACCCCAGTGGAAAAAATGTGGGTACCAAATTTGACAAGTAAATATAGGTTTATAAAATGAGTTAGGTCAGTCATGTTCAAATTCGACTCGACTGGGTTCTAGTCAAATTGAGTTTGGGTTAGAAACTTATTTGACTAAAATATGTTGCAATTCCTACTACTCTTGCGTGATCCTTTTTAACAAGTCACAAGTGATTCGTATTTTTTTTACACATACCAAAAAAAAAATTGTATTTCTTTCTATACAAATGAAAGAACCAAAAAGGGGAAAAAAAAACATTCAAAGATAAAAGTTAAATAATATATAAATCCTTAAGTTTATAATCAATAGACCACTAATATAGTAATTTCAAAAATATATAAGAAAATAAAATGTATAAATATGTTATACATTAAATAAAGTTCAATCAGATATAAACTGGGTTTGCTTTTGAATTAATTTCTTTTCTAAAAGCTTATTTGCGAGATATTGACAAAATTATAGTTGTACTAAAAAATAAGTCATTTAAAAAGTTGTACATAAGACCACCGAGGGTGGTTGGTTTAGTGGTCATAGGCTCACTCCTAAAGGTTTGGGAAGTAGAAGTCTTAGATTTGAATCCTGCAATGGAAAGCATCTGAAAAATAATTCTATGCTCTCGGCTCATAGTCACTAGTGTCCTCGATGGAGCTAGGTACACAGGTATGACTTATATATCTAGATCTCTTGTTTCTATAGGCCTAAGCCCAGCGGGTAGAACGTCATTATGATCACATGTAGGTGGAAGGCACTAACTCAAGTTGCCCCCCACTACCTATTTTTTTCATAAAAAAAAGTTTTACATGAGTGAATAATCTTTTTTTTTTTTTTTAAACAACCAAACTCAAACCTTTTTACAGCTTTATGAATAAAATATGACATGTTGGGTAAAGAAAAAACAAGTAAATAATTAAGAAGAAAACATATAATGAACTTATGAAAAAAGTTACTTAATATTATTAGTATTTTTGACATTGAAAACAATTATTTTTGACAATTGTTCATCAAGTTGACAAGTAAAGTCATTAGTATTTTCACCTGCAATATAAAAAATTGAATATTACTTTAGTCTAGCTATAAACTTACATTGAAAATAAGATAATTAAAAAAAAAAAAAACTATGTTTAAATTTATAATAAAGGTTTGATGAGCGGATCAACTTGAGTATGCGATTGACTAAACTTGGTTGAGTCAAAATCAACTACATATCATAAATTGATTAGGTGTGCGTTTGCGCAACTGATTTTCTGCATGCATTTGCGTAACTCAAGTTGCCCCCCACTACCTTTTTTTTTTCATAAAAAAAAGTTTTACATGAGTGAATAATCTAAATTTTTTTTTTTTTAAACAACCAAACTCAAACCTTTTTATAGCTTTCTGAATAAAATATGACATGTTGGGTAAAGAAAAAACAAGTAAATAATTAAGAAGAAAACATATAATGAACTTATGAAAAAAGTTACTTAATATTATTAGTATTTTTGACATTGAAAACAATTATTTTTGACAATTGTTCATCAAGTTGACAAGTAAAGTCATTAGTATTTTCACCTGCAATATAAAAAATTGAATATTACTTTAGTCTAGCTATAAACTTACATTGAAAATAAGATAATTAAAAAAAAAAAAAAACTATGTTTAAATTTATAATAAAGGTTTGATGAGTGGATCAACTTGAGTATGAGATTGACTAAACTTGGTTGAGTCAAAATCAACTACATATCATAAATTGATTAGGTGTGCGTTTGCGCAACTGATTTTCTGCATGCATTTGCGTAACTCAAGTTGCCCCCCACTACCTTTTTTTTTTCATAAAAAAAAGTTTTACATGAGTGAATAATCTAAATTTTTTTTTTTTAAACAACCAAACTCAAACCTTTTTATAGCTTTATGAATAAAATATGACATGTTGGGTAAAGAAAAAACAAGTAAATAATTAAGAAGAAAACATATAATGAACTTATGAAAAAAGTTACTTAATATTATTAGTATTTTTGACAATTGTTCATCAAGTTGACAAGTAAAGTCATTAGTATTTTCACCTGCAATATAAAAAATTGAATATTACTTTAGTCTAGCTATAAACTTACATTGAAAATAAGATAATTAAAAAAAAAAGCTATGTTTAAATTTATAATAAAGGTTTGATGAGTGGATCAACTTGGGTATGAGATTGACTAAACTTGGTTGAGTCAAAATCAACTACATATCATAAATTGATTAGGTGTGCGTTTGCGTAACTGATTTTTTGCGTGCGTTTGTGTTTGCGTTTGCGTTTCACTTGGCTGGTCCCATGGTACTGTTCATGGACCAGCCAAGTGATGAAAAACGCGTGGCACTGTTTCCATGACACTGTTCTGCAATAAAAAATATTTTGCTACAGTATTTTCAGCAATAAGTTTTCAATTTTTAGTTTTCAGCAAATAAGCGGTATCCAAACACACCCTAGATTAAAATGGGTTTTTATTTCTATTAGCCATACTTTATTTATTTATTTATTTTCATTTCATTTGAAGGTGGGTTATCAAATTGAAGTATGAGCCTATAAGCAAATAGAGTAATAGTACATACACACCAAATTTCACAATTTTTTTAATGTATGTTAAGTTAATAAGTTTTCACTAGTTCTCATCTAAACTAACATCGTTTTTTTACTTATATAACTAATAATTTACCCCGTCAACAAATATAAAATTATTTCTCATATCTTCTTGTCTGCGTAGACTTTCTCAAGCAAATAACATAGGTGGCCAACATTGAGGGAAATAGAAGGGCGTTGCTAGTACTTGCAAGGATGCCGGCATGACAAAGTGGCGTTCATATTTAGTGAATCATTATTTATGTAGGAAATGTGTTGCTGCCTCTTCCTGTTCACATCATCATTCATTATTATTATTATTATTTTTATAGGAATCATTATTCGTTATTATTATACTAATAAGTATGATCCATGGCAGCTACAATATCTTAATTATGACTATGTTAGGACAAAATTTGGCTCCCACTTTGTCAATTATGTTATTTCTAGAATCTTAGGTTCTTTGGTTTATGAAGAAAAGAAGAGCACGTGTTATTAAATTCTGATTTTTTTTTCTTTTTTTTTTTGTGGTCCGGTTTTGGTAACGGGGCAGCTCAATTTCGCTTGAATTTATTTAGAATTGTTCAGTTTTTTATAATACAAATATTGGGTGTGTTCTAAGTTATAACTTCTAATACACACCCTAAAAAAAACTTCTAATACAAAAATAAACTGAATAGTAACCAAAATAAGCTAAATATAGTATAAAAAAAATAAAAATAAAAAGTATTTTTCAGCCAATGCCAAATACAACCTATAAGATTTGTTCACTTTTCAATTTCTCCAATGATATACTTTCAAAATTAAAAAGCACTGGAAGACTTTACTTTGTAATTCGTTTTACATTTGGATTAAAAGCAAGTTCTTTAAATCTAATTGTGTGTTTGAGGAATTCTTTTTCTGAATTTTGTTTTTGTAGATTTTCACATACAGGGCTCTTTGTAGCAAAAGTCTCGTGTTTTCTCTTAAGAAAAAATAAAGTTTAACTCTAAACATGTTTATAAGTATCTTGTTTAATTTGTTACATGACGAGTTATAATATTATCCATTGTATTATTTAAACAAGTCACGTGATTCATTAAAAAATAATGTGACCAAAACTACATATGGATGGTTTCTTTAATCACCATATCTTAGATTTTTTTTTTTTAAATTTTAGGAAACAGTAATATTTATTAGAACTTACAAACATAAAAGTAATATATAGAGTTTTTTAAACAGACTTATAATACATTACATAACTAGAGTACCACTACAAAATGGTCTAATTTTTATTCCCATTATGATTTAATCAAAAAAAAAATCCCATTAGGAGATTTTGCGGATTTCCTTTTAAAAAGATGAGCCTTTGCATCAGTTGTGGTACCCAGTGGCGGCACCACGTTGGGTTTAGGGTGTTCCCAGGAACACCCTGAACTGAAAAAAAAAAAATTATATATAATAATTTAAATTTTATTATTTGTTTACCCATAAAAAAAAATAGGAACACTCTCAAGCAAAATCAGGAACACCCTCAAGCAAAATCCGGAAAACCCTCAAAATTTTTATGCCAAACAAATTTTGAACTAAAATCTATAAAAAAAAAAAAAAAAAAAAAATTTGTTACAGGGCAAGCCCAAAAAAAAAAAAAAAGCCCAACATCATTCCTAAACAAAACCAACCCCAACCAGATTTTTAAATCAAAATAAATTATTAACTAAATACCCAACAGGCCCAACTGAAACGTATTCTAAAATACATAAAAAAAATTAAAAAAAAAAAAAAAAACCAACCTACCAACCAACCAAAACCCAATACGAATACGCATCCGTCGATTAAAATCAAAAACTTACCTAACCTAAAATCAGAAACTACGTAAAGAAAAAAAACCTCAACAACGCCCTACACCTCCGCTTGAAAACTCATCATCAAGCACATAGGCGTGACGTGGCGACGGTGCCTCCACCTGAAACTTAAGCAATGATCAGGCATCGGAGATCAGTCTGATCGGATCAAAGCTTGCAACGCTGACGCTTGGCCTCGAATCCTTCCTCACCTCCGATGCCTCAACGTGCTGCCACAACCTGCAGCGCCGCCCCTCAGGCCTCCCCCAAGGTATTTTACACTTTGCTTCTCTCTCTTTTTCTCTCTTAATCTTTGGGTTTTGCTGTGGAGTGTGAACTATGCCACTGTGATCTGAGGGAGAGCTCTTATAATTATTCAAGTCTTTAGTCTTTAAGTCTGATTCTCTTTCTTTAGTCTTTAAGTCTTTATAATTATTCAATTTATTTGCCCTTTTTTTTTACTTTATCCGTTGGTGTGTCACTGTGTTGGTGAGTTGGTGTTGGTGAGTTTGTCTTTTAGTGTATTGTGATTTGTGAATTTATCTGATTGGCTCCTCTTATGTGAATCTTGTCTGTTGAGTGGGGATAGATGGGGCCATGGGGCCATGTGGTATGGGGTGAGTGTGAGATATTAAAAAAAAAATTAATTAAGCAACTAAACACCAATAATTAATAATTTAATTAAATAATGAATTATAAAAGACAAATAAATTAAATTATGTTAGGCTAAACAACAATTAATAATTTTATAATTAATGAAACAACAATACAATAAATCATAGTCTATAAAAGACAAACAAATTAATGAAAAAACTAAACAACAATAATTAATAATTTTATTAATATTTCAAATGGACTTATAGTTTATTGTACAGGTACCTTTGTTCATTTTTTTTCTTTTCATTTTTTTCCCTTTGAGGTTTTTTGGTGTACATAATGCAAATTTGTTTTGGTTTTAAGAATTTTTTTTTTTAAAGTACAAACTTCATGTCGGCCAAATCTTGAATTTTGGCCGATATTTACCGAAATGTCCCAAAACACTCTAAATAGACTGAAATGACCCGAAATTTTTTCAAAGTGGAATATGGTAGGTTACTGTTCCAGTTTGTCTAGGAACACCCTAGACAAAATTTCTTGAGCCGCCATTGGTGGTACCATAATCTTTTTTAAGGGAGTCAAATTAAATATATTGTATACGTTTTTTTTTAAAAAAAAAAAAAAATATAGGGAGCCATTAGTATTTAGTAATATTATACATTTTTATGAAAATTATAAGAGAGAGGAGGGAATTTTTAAAAGTCAGCGGGGCACCCCCTCATTGTGATCACTCTCTTGACTTGGAAAATTCAATTTTTATTTAAAGTGACAATCATATTCTCATTTTAATACCCTTTGACAAACTGAAATATAAGCTTTTCTAGTAAAGTGCTTGGGCTAGTATTTAATTATTTTCATATTTTTTAAAAAAAATTTACGATTTTTTTTTTACTTGATTTATTTTTATTTAGAATTTTTCTACTCATTGAAGAAAGTAATAGATTTTGATTGATAAGGCATGATGTGGTGGAAAATTGTAAAAAACTAAAAAGAAATAATTATTTCTAATATTGATGTATTACTGTTAATGGAAGACTATTAATTTAATATATTTGACTAAATTCAAGCTTAATATTATTTTAATTGGCTTTTAGAAAGCCACATAAATGTGATGGAGATATATTATAAATTGCATTTATAAGTCTAAGAAGCTTTTGGAAGAATAAATAATTTCAATAAAATTTATAGGAATAAACTAAACATGTGAATCTTACATCCTCAAGAATCTTGTAAGGTTTTAATCAAACAAAATGAGGATGTTAGATTTTATGAAAGAATAAAGAAATATAGAGAGAAGAAAGAGAATGCAAGTGTGGGGTACAATAATTTAAAAAGGTATTTGCGCCACGTGTCATACCCATTGTTGAGGAGGCCACTGTTGCACCGAGGAGGTCACACGCTCGAACAATTAGGCCATGTCAGTGACACATTACCAGAGAAGATCATACTGCAGAGGAAAAGCTTCGGGAAGGGGATTAACCCTGACATGACTGAAGGGACAGTGGCTGCCACCACAATTAATGCATCCCACCAAACCTCTTGACTGCATTTATGTGGAGAAAACTCCTGAATAGTGTTGTCTTGGCTGCCCCAACTCACAAAAGGTTTAGGAAGGTGTCTGATGGGACAAACACTCAGGTAGTGGCCTAGACGATCAACAAATGGAGGGTCAAGATCATCTAAAGGAAGCTATATAACATAAGAGACCCTCCAGGAAGAGGAGATCATAAAATCTATAGATAAAACACTGTAGCAACAAGAACTGAGATTGTATCCAAGTCTAAAAGAGTTATATTCTAGAATCAATCTCCTCGAACTTCGCTAAGGAAAGATTTATCTGCATAAAACTTGGCATTCTTTGCTTTCTCATTATCTTTGATCTATTGTGCGTGTTGCTAGACCCATTGAAACCTTGTTTCTAAGCCCATTCTTTACAAATTCATTGTGTAGGGCTCTTTAGGCCTTAACCCACCCATCTTTTGAGCTTAGGAGCCAAAGCCAATCCCTAGAGCAAGAATTACATAATTTGGCTTAAGGACCTACATACACAAGATAAAACTCTGACAGCTACACTTTCATTATATTCTCAAGTTTAATACACCCTAAGCAGAGTATATATAGGAATCGGAAGATAGTTTTAGGTATACATGAGTTTAACAGTACAATAGGGCCTCCTAGGCAATACACAAAAATAATAATATGAAAAATAACTATATTTTGCATATAAATTTAATTAAATACCGATAATTTTGATTAATTTACATGAAAAAAAACGAGGAAAAGGGGGGCAAAACTGAGAGAGTTTTTTTTATATCCTAGATTTGAAAAGTATGTATACACAGAATTGCACGATATGGGTTTTATATTTCAGTTAACCAACCATATAATTTTCAAGATTTTGAAAACTGGTTAGCCTCCAAATGACAGTTTACATGTGAGCTGCATGGCTAATAAAGGAGACAAACGATGAAAGACATCAAATTATACTTATATTATTCTAAATGATATACGTTAGTCTTTGTTTAATGAAAGATCGATATGAGTTAGCTATAAAGATTTTAGATGTGACAATAGATAAAAGTAGTTAATGGTCTTTTTCTCAACCAAAAAAAAAAAAAGTTGTTAATGGCCTTACAGAATAAAATCTTCTTACTGATCTGATCTTTAATTTCCTACTATACCTCGAGATACATTTCCTGTATCTATACATTATATATATTTTGAGATGTTATCTAAAAACCCAAATCTAATAACCGAGGTATGCCAATATATAAAAATAAAAAATCTTGGACATGTTTATGTTTAACCAGTGCCTGGTCCAACCTGTAAGTCATTTAGGCAATGACTTAGAGCCACCCAGTAGAAGAAGATCTTTTATAGAATATAATATGATATATTTATATGTCTTATAGTATTACTCAAAAAAATAATTTAAAAAAAAAATTTAAGGGCCCTTATATTAGCTAATAGACTATATTGTACATGTTTGTGTTTTACAATGTAAATTTTTTGATAAAGACCCGATAAAATTTATTTTTACATAATTATTATTTTATATTATCATCTATGCATGCGCGAGAATGCGATCCGGTAGAGGTTAATGTGTCATTGGGACATTTAGGGTCCGTTTGGTACATGTGTTTAAAAACTGAAAATTATTATTTGAAAACAATGGTAGAAATACGTGTAGGTGAAAAAGTATATGAAAATGCGTGAAATATTGTTTGAAAACTAAAAATGGTTGTTTAAAAACACAAACCAAACACCCCCTTAGCATGATAGACAAGGAAAGAGTGTCATTATCATGAATCTGACAAAGAATTGTGTTACCTATCGGTGATGATGAAAGACTAGGGGTGGTAATTCGTGTTCGCGTGTCGGGATCGTGTCATGTCAACTCATAAGTATTCGATTATATGAGTTAACACTAACTTAACATGTTTATTACACGAGTTAAGATTTCTCAACCCTAACACGACCTATTTATTAAATGGGTCAGTCGTGTTAAACTGTTTATCAGATTTTATAAAAATGAAAAAAAAAATTATGAAAAAAAAACAAGTAAATATTTTTAATATAAAATTTAGAATTAACGAGTAATTGCATCACAAATAATCATTTAAAACTAAAACATATCTCAATATCACAAATAATCAATCACAATATGTCAAAGAAAATAAACCACTACAACAAATAAATTTATATACCTAGGGTTTGAAGGGTATATTGGTAAAATGTTATTTAAATAAACGGGTCAGATGGGTCAAACAGGTTCCATGGATTGAACACTAACCCAACCTGTTTATTAAACGAGTCAATCGTGTCAACCAAAATATAACACAAACCCATTAAGCCTCAACCCATAACCTACTAATTTTGTGTCATGTCGTATCTAATTTTACCACTCCTATGAAAGACTCAATGTACATAAATGTGGTGGCCGAGCCCCTTTTGAATCAAGCCAAAAAAGTTCTTCCATATGAGATTTTGAGCACAGTGTTCCTAAAGTGCAGGCCCTCATCTCTCTCTCTCTCTCTAAATGGGTCATCGACATCATGATCTCCCCCATTGGTTTTGGCCTTTTTCCACCCTAATTGGCAAGTTCAATATATACATACATACATATATATATATATATTGAGAGAGAGAGAGAGAGAGAGAGAGAGAGAGAGAGAGAGAGAGAGAGAGAGAGAGAGAGAGAGAGAGAGAGAGAGAGAGAGAGATTTTGCATTGCATTATTTTGTTATTAGGATTGAGTTTATAACACATGATGGTTTACATTTGAATTGGCTTATCTGTTTTGTTAATCGATAAAATTTAGGTACAATTTTTTGCGTGTAATACACTAAATTCTACAATTAAATTCAAATATATAGTTTTTGTAAGGGGTCGAGAGAGGCACTCTTGCCAAAATAGGCTCGAAGAGTGATCGGGCCCAATTCATCGACAAACTAGACTCGGTCCAACCAAGGTACTCAATGTGCCCGACAAACCAGAAAATTTGAGGCGTACACCCCATCCGAGGAGGTCCCATAAAGGGTATCCCATGGGAGACAAGGAGGAAACCGCCCAAACTGAAAGATAGAGAACTGAAGAAGGCAATAGTGACAACAAAGGTAGGCGAGGGGGAGAGGAAACTTCCATGTAAAGCAACTATCACTTTCACATTAAATACACTACAACAACTCGACCTGATGCATTAATGGCAGAATGACACCTGAACAGTGTTCACATAGCTTGTATCCTACTCTACCACTGCCAGCCAAGTAAGGATGAAACAAGTATCTAGGAGAAGATTGACAGCCCTCTAAGTGGAAGGCTAAGATGAAAATCAAATGGTTATAAAAGGTGAAAGATCCCACATGAATAGGGATCAGGAGAAAAGCATAAAAAAGGCTTAGAATAGAAATTGTAAAGTTCTCTCTAGTGTAAAAGTGATCCTTGACTAGCTCGTGGAGAAAGATAAATTAATAATAAATTTTGCTTTCATTCAAACTTCATTACTGTTGAGCAAATCTTGAACTCATTCCTTTCACTTCATTCAACGAGCTACTAGCCTAAGAAGCCCAAGTGTTGGCCGGCACACTCATCTCTATAAATTTATTGTATTGAGACCAAGATCTAGCCCAAGCCCATCAATAGGGCTCATCTTGGTTTTTGCATTCCTACAATTTCATTGAATTTAATTGTCCTGGAAAAAAAATATTATTTTTGTCATTGGTCAATGCAACTATGTGTTTGAATATAATTGTAGAGTTTAATATATTTTACATAAGGAACTATATCTAAATTTTGTTGTTTATTAATTTATTTGTTTGTTAAAGGTATATAAAATACAATTGTACTTATTAGCTACATAAGTGATAATTTTAAAATATTGTACACAATAAATTCAGCTAAATAAACAATATTTGTTTTTATTTTTAAAACAACTAAACCAAACGGATACGTATCATATATGCAAAAAGCATAGAAAAAGGTTTATTTAAAAATCTAGTAATCTGTAGCACAATCCATGGTGCCTATGACCATGATAAAAAACTTCATGACAAAGAAAGGTCTCTCCTCACTTACATAACTGGTTCATGATCCGATGCAAGTGATTTTTGGGCTTCATAGCCTTCATTATCCATATTTTAGGTCTTCTGCTATTTTAGCATACCATGTAAATGCTCTAATGCTATAGACAATGCTTTCCTTAATATTCAGTTCACAATAATTTATAATCAACCATTTATATAAGGAAGCAGTGTCTTGGACACAATAGTTGAGTTGATAAGTTTTTATTATGATTCACATTTTAGTCTATCACTAACATTATTCTATTATCTATCATTAGTAACTTAACACATTATTAAATATGATATATTTTGTGAAAATTATTGTTATTCTAGATTACTATGCAATTTATTACCATTATATTTTGTTTGGTATATTTGTTTTCCCAATTTATTACATTTTCTTAGTTTATATATAACATTTAAAAATTTTACATATTTGGATATGTTTATATGTGCAATTTATTACCATGATATTTTGTTTGTTATATTTGTTTTCCCAATTTATTACATTTATTTAGTTTATATATAACATTTAAAAATTTTACATATTTATGGGTTTCAGTTAACTCAACTAATAAAATCTTTATTGGTTGTATAAGAGATCTGAGGTTCAGTCCCTGCCTACACCAAAAACTAATTGATGTCTTGATCTGATGATAAAGAGTTATCATTGGGAGCGAATGCTATAAGTTGAAACTCTATTAAAAACAAAAATTACATATTTGGATATGTTTATATTTGAACAAAATTTAAATACAATACCTTAGATGCAATGCATTAAGGGCACGTTTAGTAGACTGTAATAGACATTGTAATGTAATAGATATTCCTATAGTATAACTATTCAGTTGTTTAGTTATGTTTTTATTACAATGAATAATTATTCCTTATGAATAGCTATTCTTCAAAATGAGGAATAACTATTCCTTATCAAAAGTACTGAATATCCATTCTTTCAATTTATGTAATAACTTTTTAAATTTTTTTCTAAAAAGTCATTAGTTGCCACATCTTCAAAAGGAAAGAAAATAAATTTTCCTTATTGTTAATTATTAGCTCTATTTTGAAAACCCTAAAATAAGTGTATTTTAGGAAATTTGACTTAAAAATGATTTAATTACATATTCTTTTTATACTCTACTAAATTGTGGATGCATATTCAGGATTCTATTCCTAAATGATCACCAAATTAATGAATAGTAAAACTTATTACATTCCAACTTAATGTATTCTTTGTAATACTTATTCCTATTCTCATGTAATAATCATTATAGTATACCAAACGTACCTTAAGTTTCTCAATTGAATTCAAACACTTGGCTCAATGGCTGGACTAACCAATAAGAATAGTATATATTTTTCAAAGAATAATTAAATTCAAAACAATAAGTGCTTACCTTTATATTAAAACCCATTTTTGTTTAAGTTTGTAGGAGGGAGTTTTACACATATATACATTTTTTTTTTAAAAGTACACATATACAATTAGATTAGACTAGAGTAAAATTTATTTCTTATATAAAAAATAAAAAAGAACTCACTTCTCTCTCTCTTTTGTATGTTTGTTTCTCAAAGGAAAAAAATAAATTATTATTATTATTTTTGTTGAGAAGGCCAAAGGTATTTATTTAAGTTTTACCCTGTATATTTTTACCTAGCTTATTATTTAATACAAATAAACCAATAAAAATAAAGCAAACCAAAACCACATGGTTAAATGAAATATATTCCAGCCGTGGGAAGTGGGAACACAATTAATAATTGTCCACAGACCCACTTTCGTCACACACATGCTTTCTAACTTTCCATAATCTAAAATAAATTAATATACATATATCCAAGTGCATCATTTTTTTTTTTTTGGTAATACAAGTGTATCATATTATCCTATATATAAAAGAAAGTGTATCATATAACTTACTTGGCCAAGGAGTTTAACAAGTCTTGAAAGTGGGTTTGAGAGGATTTTTATTATTATATATATTTAAACAAATACCCACTTTGTTCTCATTCTCAACCCTCCTCCCTTGCTCAAGGAGATCATTATATTCCGAGAGAGAGATAGAGAGAGAGAGAGAGAGAGATGGAAGAGACAAAGTCCAGATTCAATAGGATTTGTGTGTTTTGTGGGAGTAGTTCAGGGAAGAAAGCCAGTTACCAAGAAGCTGCTGTGGAACTTGGAAAGGAACTGGTAACGTTAAAATCTCTCCCACCCTCTCTCTCTCTCTCTCTCTCTCTCTCATGGATTTCATTAAGAGTCTTTCCCAGAAAGATCAGTACTTTATGGAAGTACATGCGTTTTTCAACACATTTTTGAGCTTCTATTTCTTCTCTGATCCCTTTCTGATTCAAAATGCCATCCGGGTTTTCTATCTCTGCCTTCTTTCCTTGTTTTGGTAAATTAGATTCAATGAAGGTGCATTGTCTTGGGACCAAAAAAGATAAAAAAAGTTGTTCATCAAGTTGGTGCAATTTTATGGCTTTCTGTCTTCCTGTATATTTGTGTGAATTAACTTCACATTAATTTTACCTCTTAATGCATTTATTTCTCTAACCATTTAATTCTTTCCCACAAATTCTTTATTCCCAAGTGAGTGCACTGTATATTATCCAATTTTCCTTATAGAGCTAGAGAACTTGGCTTCGAATCCTCTTTCACTCATTTATTGTAAGAAAAAAAAAGTGGGTGTGTTGAGCAAACAAGCTTTCCAACGTGGGCTTATGATTGTTGAGGAATTAGGGAAAGGTTTAGGGTTTATGTTTGGCATGACTGAGAGAGAGAGAGAGGTTGAGATTGCTAGCTGTAACCTCACTGTCAGTTGAGCAGCCTTCTTGCATGAATGATCTCTCTCTCTCTCTCTCTCTCTCTCTCTGTAGAGTCTCTATGAGTATTATGTTTTTTTTTTATTTTTAATTTAAACCTTGTTAAAATAATAATCTCCTGCTTTTTCCTGGGGAACCAAACGTGCTCCCTTGGTATCATGACTCTTTAAGCGTGTCACAAACCTCCACAACCATCAATGACCAAAAACCTCCATGATTTTTGTTTATGGGGGTTTCCTTCAATTATAGTATTTATTATTTTATTAAACTTCACTAGGCTTGTTTAGGCGGTTTACATTTCCACCGAGGCTTATTATCACTATTATTATTATCTTATTTTTATTTTATTTTTCATCTACTCCTATCTCAGTTAGTACTAAATTAATGTTTGTTTTAATGATGGGTTTTGTGACATGTGTTAATGGGTCTGGTTTTCGATGTGTTTTGCAGGTGGAGAGAAGGATTGATTTGGTCTATGGAGGTGGGAGCGTGGGATTGATGGGTCTCGTTTCTCAGGCAGTTCATGATGGTGGGCGCCATGTTCTAGGGTTTGTCCCCCCCCCCCCCCCCTCTCTCTCTCTCTCTCTCTCTCTTGTCTTGGTGTTCCAATGTCAAGTAAATAGGATTAAGGAGTTTAATCCTTGGAAACACGGAAATGAATACGACATAGTGATAGGAGTAATTTTTTGAAAAATTATAACATAAAACCCTTTAAAGCTTAAAACATAAGGAGAAAAAATCAAGACACATGATATATAAATATAACAGAACAGAACAGTACTTGAAATGATTTTTATTGTCAAAAGATGGACATTATCTCTCCCCATAATTGCCACTCTTTGTTTTCTTTGCAAGCTATTTGCTTTCTCTCAAATTCTTAAAAGCATGCACGTTTTCCCAATTTACTATGAATTGGGTTCTCCAACCACCTTGAGGCAGACATTATGGGATCAAATGCTGGGCCAGATAATCAAAATGGACATTCACTTTTCTTGTCTTTTCTTTTCCTTTGAACAAACTGGCCACATCTTGGAGGGTTGTATAACATAATAATACTCTGACCAAATGAAAATCATGGTTTCAATGCACAGAATGCTAGTTTGTCTTAGTGTACACTGAAGAATCTAAAAGTGTGTGTTTTTATTAATGTTTAGGAGGCTTTTTGAACAGCTTTGATCAGTTGTATAAAGTCGTATGCCTTTTGGTCCTTGCAGTGTCAGTACACTCGGACTTAAAGTTAGAAAGATTGAGATAGAAAGGTATTAGAAAGTATGAGAAGCTGAGAACTTTTGGACACATTGATTTGAGAATTGCTTTTGTTTCTTTTTAATAAAAGTATCAATAACTTTTTCTCTAATGGACCATCATTGGCCAATGCTATTCTTTATTTTTAAGGGTGCACAGATCAGTCTGAGTTTTTAAGTTGTTCCAAAATAATATTTAGGGTAATGGTTATTTAAAAATAATAATAATAATGAGAAATGCTATGTTGGAATGGTACTGATTTATGTTGTGGGTTTCTTATTTTTTTTGCAGAGTTATTCCAAGGAGTCTAATGCCTAGGGAGGTACATTAATACACTCCTAGCAAATCTTTACATGTGCAATTTCTTCGTTCTTGATAGCAAATACAGCTTTGTCATTTATGTCAACAAAATTTAATTGGACAATGCATGATGTGACTAACAAATCAAATGTTATCTTCATTTCTATCTTCTTTAAAATCCAAGGCCTATGACGACACTAGTGACTAAGTACTGAGGTGTAATTGCTCATTTTGTGCGTGTTAATTACTACCTTGGTATTGTGTTATTTTTGCATTTACTTCCAAGCAATACTATTTTTAAATTGGTTTGACATTTATATTTATTCAAATATATTTTTTCCTCTATATAATAGCGAAAAATGTAAATTAATTTAAATATATCTCTTGTGGGCTTTAGGTCCAATATCGAATACTCCTACTTTTTATCATTTGATAATTTAATTATTATCAGTGGTGAAAATGGATTCGAATCATCACTCTCCTTGGTCCAATATCGAATACCCCTACTTTCTCTTTAAAAAAGTGATTTTCAGCATCTGAAGTTGGTGATATTGTGATATTAATATGATATGTTAACAATTGTTGCAGATAACTGGTGAAACAGTTGGAGAAGTGAGAGCTGTATCTGATATGCACCAAAGGAAAGCTGAGATGGCTCGTCAAGCTGATGCATTCATTGCCCTCCCTGGTATGTATGATTTTCTATTAACTTTTTTTAATGGAATCCTTGGTATGAATTGGTCCTCAAATCAGGGTGTGTAACATTTTTGGAATATAATATGTAGTCTCAGTCACATGCTATATCTTATGTTAGAAGATTAATCATGTATATCACATAATCTCAGGTGGATACGGTACAATGGAAGAGTTGCTGGAAGTCATTACGTGGGCTCAACTTGGAATTCACCACAAACCCGTAAGAAAAATTTCCTTCCGTTCCTCGTGTTATGAAAGGTCAAGATTTGAAAAAAAACTACTTTGACCAAAGAATTTTCACCACAAAAGTACAATGAAGATATTGGGTATAATATAATAATAAGCTAATAATACAATTGTGGTCAAGTTAATGTTGAAACAAATACATCTTTTATATATATATATATGTATATTTTGTTTGCATTAAATAGCTCTTATTGCTGCCTCCACATGATAAAATGCTTTATGACTAACTTATTAATTTTCTAGATTCGCATCTCCCCACGTTTCATGGTCCTATTATGCAAGCATGATTTGTCATGTTTCTTGAGTACACGACTGTTTATGGTGTGGCAAAGTTGAATTTGATTTTGGCCAATTCATGATCTCTTATTGAATCAATGGGGATGGATATATAAGAAAAAATCTAGTTTACAAAATGAGAATCAATGCATGTGGTACTTAATTTGGATTCACATGGAAAAGATAGCACAAGATTTGGTATTTAGAAGAGTCATGGTTCTTCATGATTTGGAAATTTTAGTGGGGGAAAGAAAATCTCCGTTTGAATGGGAAAAAGGGTTCTCATAGAGTATAAAAACAATTAAATAGAAGAACAAAAAAGAAAAGAATGATAGAATTGTTGGTCAAAAGAAGTAGTTTGTCTATGTTTTTGGTCACAAGACAAAAGATTGTTAATGTTATAGAGATGTTTCGAGTTGGATATTATAACCTATTCTCTCTCACTAATTTTAAGACATAATATATTTGCAGGTGGGGCTTTTAAATGTGGATGGGTTTTATAATTCGTTGTTGTCTTTCATAGACAAGGCCGTTGATGAAGGCTTTATCTCGCCAACCGCACGTCGCATTATCGTGTCTGCACCAACTGCCAAACAATTGGTCATGGCACTTGAGGTAAATATAGCTGCTCTTCTCATCTGTAACACAACATTGTACGAGTAAACATCAGCAACAATGCCAAAAAGTGACTCCTTTGAAGACTGAACAAAGCTTTCACACTTTGCAGACTAGTTACACGGAAGAGACACGGCTCGTGTCCATTGCAATAATGCACTGGACACGTGTCCAAATCTCAACGTGTCCAGTGTACTGATGCACTGGACACAAGTTCCACCCATATGGAAAATAGATTGAGATCTAGTGCAATAATCTTTCAAGGATTGAGTTTGATCTCAGCTCTTAAATCAAATATTTTTAAACCTTCTTAACTTTTTTACTACTACTTCTCACACCAACACCTTAATGCTCACAAAATCTCGTATTCTTTATCCTTCGAGTGTTGGATCATACATAAGAATGACGTAAAAGGTTAAATTACTACAAATTTTACTATAAAATAATACAAAAGGGCATATAAATGCGATTGATTTCACTTCAATAATATAATAATATTTTTTTGTGATGGATGATAAATTAGCTAAGAATGACAATTAGTAGTGAGGGTTGGTTAACTTTTTCTATAAAAAAAAAATATTGCAAGGAATTTTCAGAAAAATAATAATAATAATAATAATACTTTTGGGTTTTTGTAGATGTATCATTTTTTCTTTTGTTTTGTACCAGGAATATGTTCCAGAGCATGATGAGATAACATCGAAGCTGGTTTGGGAAGGAGTGGATAGGCTAAATTATGTGCCTGAATCAGGGGTTGCTACGTGATATCTGTTTGAATCAGAATCTTACCAGGCTTTTTGAGTTACGCAAACCTAGTATATACGGTTATACGGTTTACAAAACCGTACAAGCACACATCTTTTGGGGGTGTCTTTTTTTTGTTTTTTGGCATATATACAAGTCTGAAGGGAAAACGAGAATACTGTAACTCCTCTGTGGGACTCAAAAGAATCAAATTAATTAAGGCCTTTTTTCTTCTTATCTCATATAGTACCCTGTATTTCTAGTACTATTTTTTTCCTTCAAGATTTTTTTTAATCGTTTTTGGTCTGTATTTATATTTAGTTACTTTAATATTTTTAGGAACCCAAATGGTACAACGCGAATTTACCTTCTCTTAGATCAGTTAAAAAATATTTAAAATTAAAATAATGCTGAATATGTTGGGAAGCCACAATATATATATATATATATATATATATATATATATATGTTACTTTTGGGGCAAATCATAATGCTTCTGAGTTGTGAGATAGAATTTACATGAGATCGAGGTAGCTAACTTGTCCTTACAATATAGAATTTGAAAGTGCTTATATAATGTGTTAAATTTAATACGACGTGTTATGTTGACGAAAACATGTAACAACTAAGGTTGATAAGAACGTTTTAACAACAAAGAAGGTTCACATCATCTTTTACTTATAAGAAATTTGATACCCAAAAGTTATAAAAAAAAAAAAAAACATTATTTAGCTTAGGTTGGGCAAATGTAGAGAGAGAGAGAGAGAGAGAGAGAGAGAGAGAGAATGGAGGCATGGTAGGGAACACAATAATAATGAAGAATGGACTTTAACGAAGACCAGGTGCATTTTACATTGTGTTTTTGTTGAACAATAGGCAAAGCCAATTTCTTGGTTTCCATGCACATGTTTATATTACATTCAACATGTAATATAATTATTAATTATATAAAAAGAATAGGATTTTTTTTTTTTTTTTTTTGCATGTATCACTTACAAAATTCCTCACAATACTAATAGTTTTCTTTCCTGCGAAAAGAAAATTTTCAAAATTAATATTGAGAAAATTGTACATAAGATCAATCGTTTTCACAAGAAAATAAATTGGATTAACTATTATCATTTATAAATATGTGTTAATAAAACTTGATAACAACAACTTAATTAGTAAATTTGCATCTAAGCAAGAAGAACAATTTTTAAACATACATATATAAAGCGTTAAATAAATATTTTATTTATTTGATATATAAATATTAAGAAAACCCCACTAAAAATTATCGTATTAGGACTCAAAATGTATTCAATCAGCCCTGCACAAATGACAAATTATATTATTATAAACAAACCCAATAGTCAAATTTTCAGTCACTTTTACTTTATTCTACTCTCCTTCCTTCTCCTGTTATAGTTTCAATTCTCAATCCAATCACCTACAAGATTTACGGCTTTTAAGAAGTTTCTAAGCTCTCAAGCGACTTTAATGTAACGCTAGAGAAAGACCTCTTTATCCGGATATATAGTTGTAAAAAAGAAAAAGAAAAAAGTCCATAGTTGCAAATTGGTGTTAGACCAAAATAACAATAGATTAAAGCTATGCTTATATCTCCCTCATTTCAAAAAGACTTTTTTGTAAAGCTTTTGGTGGAAACATTTGAAAGATTACTTTGATTGTGGATTATAGAGACTAATAAAAGTCTCCTTTCCCTCAAAGATGTTCGGTGCAAACTGCAAACCCCCCTTTCATCATCATCTTTATTTCAATTCCATATTACTTAAAGAATTATAATACAAGTTTCAAAATCAAAGTAGAAACATAATTTTGGTTTTGTATTTTGTCTACTAGCTGGCAATATGTGTGTAAAGCGTGCATGACAATAATCCGGTCGTTGCGGCCCTGTTGATTCGTGGGCCTCTCAATTTACTATTTCGAATCTTAGCTGATGCTGATGCTGATGCAGATGCTGAGCCCACCTGCCGGAAACTGATTGGGATTGAGCAAATTGTGTACTGCAAAGTGAACACTTTTTTCCTTTAAGTTTGAGATTTGTCAAAGTGCTTCTAGGCTTAATCCTAAGTATATGAAATTTTAACAAGTTTTTGAAAATTTGGCCCAAAAACTATGTAAACATGAGGTCAGCTACTATCCACTCCTAATTCTCTCTCTTTTTTATTATTTTTTATTTTATAACTTTAAATTGTAACTCACACACACAAAGTCAATTATATGATATAAATCAAATGAACTTTAACCTTTTAAGAAGTGTTAAAGTAAAATTTATATGTTGGTCTGATAGGTAGTTTGTCGAACTGTGTAAATTTTTTGTGTTCTTTATTTGTGCTCGTTATTTATTTCCACTTTTATTGCAATTGATTTGAGTCTTGGGTGCTATTTGCACAACAAGAACAAATGTGGTAAACATAACCTCAACCCTATAGATAAGAAATTTCACATTTCTCTAATTGCTCTTCCTATTCATTGTTGAGGTTTGGGATTTTTTTTTTGGGGAGGATTCAATAAAGTCCTATTTGTAGCAAATGCGAGCCTTGCTTAAGGGTCTTTCATTTTTTTTAAAGAGTTGGTCACCTGCAAGTGCTAATTTAGATTATGATGCTTTGGCATACCAAATCCTGATCTGCTGTTCAAGTCCTCATTTACCTGATAAGGATAGAATGCATGTGGTTGTTTATATTCAGGGTTTACCCTAACCCCTAGCTCCATCAAAGGTGGTTGCTTTATATTGGTGTTTATTATGTAAAAGTATAGTTGTTTCTTGAAAAATGAGATACTTAAAAATATTGTACATTTCCATTTTAAAATGGAAAATTAGGTTGAACCAAATATGTATTCATATGATATTATTATCAACATGTTAGAGGGCACTTAAATGAATTATTGTGTTGTGGTTCTATTATTTGGTGAGTTTACATATCAGTAATGGAGTTAATGTATGTTATACATACAATGTAATTCAATCGATCTTATTAATTTATCCACAATCTTCTGCAGAATAATATGTTGACAACCAGAAATTTCAAACACTAATTCTATAATCTTGGAACATGATCTATATAGAGGTCATGTGAGTAGGTTGAGGATTTTAACTTCCAAATCATGATAAGGCATCATATAGTCTCATGGAAACACATTGACCGAGCAGCTTCCGAGGGAGTGAAGGAATTCATTTTGAGTTTTGGTCTCTTTTTATACGTCATTGAACTATAGCATGAACATAATATATAGTACAATTCCCATTCCAAATGCTTCTTTTTCTGTTACCCATCAAGGGAGAAGAGAAAAAAACAAAAACAAGTACATCATAAAATTTGAAATAATGACGGCAAGGAATTTCAACTTTTAAGGTATCAAAATGATTCGATAGTTGTCGTGTGATGCTTCCAAAACTTTTTCTAGTTGATAAATTAAAATAAGTTTATATATAGGAGTATAATAGATGCAAGATTCCTCAGAATTAGGATTGGATCGTAGAAAAAGAAGCATGTATGTTTCTTGTTTTTCAAATTATTATTATGATCATCACAATAATTATTAGAATGTGGTTCTTTATTCATTCTTCAGGAGAATTGATTGCTTTGCTCGCCACCAGCTACGAGTCCACGGGATATTGTGGGAGATACATGTTACGCACATGATTCGTTTGTAAATGTTGCATTTGATTGTATAGATCTCATACGATCCATGATTCCATATACGAGGCCTAGTAGTCAATAACGTTTCACTGCATTTGACTAGATAGATCTCATGTGATTCTTATATGGATTGAGATCATGTACAATTACTCTCTCCCTACTCATAAATTTATTTTTACGACTCACTTTTTTCTTTTTTTTTTCTTACTTTATTTATTTAATAGTTGAGATTAAAATTTGTTTTTTTTCCACCCTTAATCTGAGATATTACATCAAGTGCAATCCCGTGATAATGTTTAACTGCATTTAATTGGATAGATCTCATGTGATCTATATAGGCTGCATAGTAGTCAACCGCCCGTAAGTCTTAGGCACTTGATTTATCCGTGAGTAATACAAAAATAGGAGATTCTGGCAACTGACTGGTTTATTATTGCCTATATTGGCACGCTTATTAATGTTCGGATTAAATCATTTAAGGCCACTTTACCAAAAGAATATAAGAAGTATAATATGGACTATCTTCTATTAGATGAGAAAAAATATAATTTTAATACCAAATTAAAAAAAAAAAAGAAAAAAAAGTGTGACATAACTAAGATAGAATGATGAAGTATATGAAAAAAATATGAAAAATAAAATAAAGAAGGCAAAGAGAGAAAGAAGAAGAATATAGGAAATTAACGTGATTTGACCTTAAAGACTTATATTTACAATAGAAATTTTTTGATGATTACATCTTTACTACTAAAACCTATATTACAATGAACTCATTGAAGGATATTTATAGTAGTCTAAACCCTAAACAAACCATGATTACAATACTTGAACTATAAGTAGGATTATGATTACTTTATTTGCAATCTAAATAAGGTTAAAATTGCTTTACTTATAGGATTAGTTTGTTTGCACTCCAAGTAGAACTTTAAGATTAGATACAATGAACATAGGCAATAGACTGCCATGACTTGGATTAAGCATTGATACCCATAACATCGTCCTTCAAACTCAAGCTGGAAGCTCAAAAACAACTTGAGTTTGGAGAAAAAGTAAGACCTTGAGGGAAATCATGACCAACTTAGATGTGAAGTGTACCAAACTAGACCAAATGAAAGTAAGATGCACACAATGATTGAGGTTGAATGTAGGGTATAGTGCAATACATACTTGTGGAGCCTCCTGATCTAAGCGGTGGTCTGAAATACTCTACTTGAAGATGATAAGATGCATTACAAACAAGAAAGCTAATAAAAGAGACTGATTATAGGTGTGATATGAGTAATGTTGCCTGAAAATGATAAAGACGTATGACTAAAGAGAAAGTCGATAGAGGAAGCTTTCAATTAGACTCAACTAAGATGATTGAGTGCTTTCAATCAGAAAAAAAGTAGAAAACTAGGTCTAGAAGAAAGATGCATGTGCCCATTAAGTGTAGTTGAAATCACCAAAAGATTGTCTTTTTAAAAAATATCAAATTTACACACTCCATCATAAGAAATAGGTCAACTGGGCCTTGTAGATTGACTAGCTACAATGATGAGAGAAGGATCTTGAATCTTGTTATTGGAGATAAGGATAAGTGGGGGTCACAAAATTGCTTTGACAATTATTGGAGGCCACATGGGGTTGGCTCTTATACCATACTAAAGAAGATATATATATATATATATATTTGATATTATAGAGAGTGAAAAATTCCAATCAATTATAAGAAGTCATGTGCTACGTAGTAGGTTCCACTACATTTATTCAGTGACCAACAGGAAGTTTCCAAGTGTCATTGAATAAAAATTACAAAGAACACCTAAGAGTCAATTCCATGTCATCACGTGTTAATATTTTAATTTAAATGACATAAGCAGTCAAATTAAATGTTGCCATGTGTTATTTATAATTAGAACACTTTAGCTAATCAAATAATGTCATGTGTTCCTTGGAAAACAAGGTGTAAAGTCCTTTCAATTGAATTATGATACGTGTCATCAATGATAGCCAATCATGTGTTATCATACCTCCTCAAAACTCCTATAAATGGAAGCCCTCCTCAGTCTACATGAACACATTCAGAAGTCTTGAAATTCTACCAGAATCAAGCTCCAAATCCTCCAAAGAACTTCAAAAAATTTAACCTTCGAATACAAAGAACATTCGAAGCAAAATAATTCAAATCATCCTCCTAGATCTCAAAGTTCATTAGAGTCAAGCTCAAAAGTTTTTAGAAACTCCTAAAGACTACAAACTAGTGAAGCTCTACATATTTATAGTGGAAGTTCTTTAAGGCTTTAGAGGCTTGAATCCATAGAGTTTCACTAGTTTGTAGTCTTTAGGAATTTCTAAAAACTTTTGAGCTTGACTCTAATGAACTTTGAGATCTAGGAGGATGATTTGAATTATTTTGCTTCGAATGTTCTTTGTATTCGAAGGTTAAATTTTTTGAAGTTCTTTGGAGGATTTGAAGCTTGATTCTGGTAGAATTTCAAGACTTCTGAATGTGTTCATGTAGACTGAGGAGGGCTTCCATTTATAGGAGTTTTGAGGAGGTATGATAACACATGAAGGGTAAATATAACTAGTCGAACCTCCATTTTGAGAGGCAATAACACGACTCCACCCATTCACGTGGGTTTGGCCCAACACATCTTATAAAACGGGCCAATGGCGCGGTTTCTCACAGTGGCAACTACACTGGGATATTAAGGGCTAGACTTCAATTAGGTTATGGTGGCCAACCATGTCATTGTTTGTTTATTGTTTTTTTGTATATAATATGTCTAATATGTCATTATATTGCATGTCATGGATCATTTGCTTGAATAAAATTTATTTTATTTGTGTGCAAGCTCGGAATCCCAATAGTATTAGTCGTGGGTTGTGGTCTTCCTGAGACTCACATACCTAGCAGTGAACCTACCACCCATCGCGACAAGGATCATCATGGTTATGCCATGGTGGTTCATAGGAGCAAACTGTACCGTTCGAACCAAGGCGGTGCTCTTGGCTTCACAAGTTGGGAGGTACGTCGTCCTAACTTGTGGGACCTACCTTCTACCCATGTTGTAATGACCCATAGAACCTACCTTTAGGTCGATTCATGTAAATTGCATTACACATGTGTATGGACGTTGTTTGAACCATGATGACTCAAGTCCAACACTTGAGCCTATCATAATTGTTTGAACCTTGTATGTTGTGAATGAACTCAAGCCCAAAAGCCTATGATTGAACTCTAATTGGTGTGGAAACCTGTCGAAGGAAGCCCAACAAACAAAAGTTAAACAATGTCATGGAAGGAATAATGCAGTGGCATGGCAGGAGTACTAGTTAACCCATAAAGGCCCACATCCAAGCAATACCCAATCCAAAGAAGAAACAAGATGTAAGGAATAAAGACCCAATAACTCAACCACACCACAAAAGGTTAAGCAAATGGTAGAACATATAGCAATACCAGACAAACCCATAGGCAAAAGTAGACGAGTGAACACCAAATAAGCAATGGACTCACATGGGAGTGAAGCACGCACAAGACTTAGGTTCCACCAACCTGTACCCAGCCAATATAGGGGCATTGGGCCATAGGTCAAAGGTAAGAGAGGGTGTGGTCTGACGGTGGGGAGAAGGGGGAAGCCTATTCTAAGGTTCTCGCTCAAACTCTTTTGGGGGAAATGTCCTACTAGGATGACATACCACCCAAAAGAGGCAAAGATGAGCTGGAATCACTAGGTGCAGCTATAGGAGTTAGTATGAGATAATGCCCAGCTCTTATCCGCATAGGAATGGCACGAATAGTAAGAAAGTAAGACAAAACTCCCTTTATCTGGGAATGAAATGTGGCACAGCCAGCACAGGGTAGTGGTGGTGGCTGGACAACCAACAGACCGGTGGGTAGTCTGAGAAGGACACCCACAACAAGCTATAAGTGGTTAAGGCGTAAAATGGTAAATCTAACCATGGCAGGCAATATAAAATGGCCTTAACCGTGCATAGTGAAACAACAATGAGGAAGAACGGCAAGAAACATAGAAACAAAGAGAGAAATAGAAAGCAAAGAAAAACAGAAAGGAAAAGCAAAAAGAAAGAAAAGAAAGTAGCAAGGAAACAAGAGTGTGAGGAGTGATAGATCATGCACCAATAGGCTACTCACTTCTCTCCATCTCAATAGCCCATTCTCTAGCAAGTTAAGAGTTTGAGATTATGCCATTTAGGCCTATTTTCCAAAGTAGGCAATTTATGTGGCAGAATCTCCCTGTGAGGTTACCTACGTTGGAAATTGATTCCCTTCTTGGACTTAAATTTGCCAAGGGGCCAAGTTTAGCAAACCAACCTCTTCCCTTCTTTTATCATAATTGTTCAAGTACTGACGTTTTTTTCTTTATGTTGCTTATTCATTCCTGCCATACTCATTGTAGAGGATTCTTTTTACGTTTTTTTCTAAGAAGGAAGTCGGGCCTGGCACTCCGCAGAATGGGCTCCAAAGTGCCATTTTGCCGCTACCAGTTTGTGCACAAACGTTGAGTCCAAGTCCAAGGGAAGACACTGCAAAGTGGGCTTATCCTTTGTTTCTGCCGCAGAAGGAACTTTTCTCCAGTTTCTACCATAGGACGGACTTTTCTGCTATGTAGCAAAACTTTCTGCTGTGCAATAAAGCTTCTTGCCGTGCAGCAAAACTTTCTGCTATGCATTTGAAGTTGTCCACTGTGCATTAAAGCCTTTTGCTGTGCAGTAAAACCTTTTGCGATGTGAATGACTACTCTTCGTTTCTACTGCAGAAATACTTTTCTACTTCCTGCACATAAACAAATCTAAAACCCAAAGAAAATACCCATCAAACAAATGTTAGTTTAAATGGGTTAGCATATTCTCAAATATATACATACACATATTGGTAAATATACTTATACGTATTCACATATATATATCTATAAAATATATTTTGCAGAAAATGAGAAACAAGATATATTTATATATATATACTTATGGCAGGATTAGTTTGTGTCAAAAGTAAAACACGTAATAACAAATAAAGAGGAAAGCTTCAGCAGAAAAGCTTTAGCTAGTATAATAGCTAACACGGTAAATACAGTGAAAATGTGCTACAGCAGAATAACTAGTGTAAAAAGTAAAGATACCACAGCAGGACAACTGATGCGGCAAACGTGATAAAAACATGTTACGGTAGAATGACTAAATACAACAGATATAATTTATAATGAGAGAAATCAAATATATTTGTAATCAAAACCAAGTATTGAATCTTCTCATAGGATAAGTAAACCAAGAAAGAACCCAAACCCCAACTTGAACAACCTTGTCATAGGCTTTTGCCATCAAAGTTGTGCATTTTGGAGAATAGGCCTAAATGGCTACTAGCTATTACTTTTGGGGACATCAAAGAGTGGGTTTGCTAAGAGGGAGGGAAAAAATGGTTTATTGATGCATGCCCCTATTCCTGCCGTATTTTCTCTCTTCTTTTTACCACTTTCTTTCTTTCTTTCCGTTCTATTTTTACTTTTAATTTCTAACTACTATCTTGCTATGGGTTGTTTCCCATTTGGTCTTTTCTTTTCTTGGGTCCCTCTCTCTAGGTGCTTACTACTCTCTTACCATAAGTTTTTCCCCTTAGGTGCCTCCGCCCCCTTGGGTTTCTTTTCTTTTGGTGTTTTTTCTCTCTTCCGTCTTTTTTCCTCCTTTTAGTCCCCTTTTTTCTGCCGTGGTTACCTTCCCTTTATAGCGAACTGATTCAATGAGATTTCTCCCTTTTATCCTTAGGGTTTCACCAACTGTTTTTGGTTTGTTGTGGGCATCCTCTCAAGATTACCCACCCACCCATTGGTTGCCCATGCCATTGCTCAGTACATGTTTGCTGCACCATTACTCATTTCACGACAAAATTCCCTTTTGTTTGCTCTTGTTGTATACTTCTATCTCTAGGTTCAAATGTATACCTCACTACTTAGCTATATGGCATGCATCAGATGGTCTCAACCATCTATTACTTCTTTTGGGTAAGATACCATCCTAGCAAGATATATTCCCAAAAGAAGTCATGGCAGGAAACAAATATAGACCCCCTTTTCCCCCCACCACCAAACCACACCCTCTGAATCCCCTCGGCCGTGAGCCCACCTCCCTTGTATTGGTTGGGTACAGGTTGATGGTGCTCCGGCCCTTCTGTGTTTGTCTCCCACGTCGTTTCTACCATAGCAGATTAGTTCTTTTTCGTTCTACTGCGTGTCTCTGTCTTATTTCTTCACGCGTTTTCTGCTGTGTTTGTCATTTCCTTTAGTTTGGCTTTTCTTTCCTTCACACGTTTCCTGCTGCTGACACTCCCTGCTGTTCCTTGTTTCTTTTCATCGTGCTTCTTCGTATCAGTTTTCAAGCCTATCTTTTTTATACAAAAGGATTTGGACCTTTGTGGGCCAAATAATGTTTACTAGATCAAAAGGGTCTTGGGCTCAATTTGTCTTTGTTTGCCGAAGCCATTCTGCGGCAGATCTGTATTCTGCTGCAGATCTGTATTCTGCTGCAGATTGCTTTCCCTTGCATTTCTTTCTTTGGACCTTTCTTGCTCTTCGATCTTCTTGGTGGGTCCTGCTTTTCATTGGGCTTTCTTCCTCATGGTACGGATTCAAAAATGGGCATCAACACTCATATTGTCGTTTATTTTTCCTATTACAAAATTGTTTAAACATTATCTTTGGTACTTTATTTAGAATATTGTAACTATCTTGCCATATTATGTTTCTACTGCCATAATGTTTTTGTGATAGTATCTTTTGCCGTGGGCACGTGACCAAGATCTTTGCCAAGGGTCTTAGCTAGTGCACAAGCTGGCTTAAGGTGAGTTTCAGTTAAGCCATTCCCGACTCTTTTACCTTAAAATCATTGGACCATAGTACGGCAGGAGCAGTCCAGCCCAGGACATAAAAAAAGGCCCACCACAATTATTTAGTGTAATTTTTGGTCCAATTTACAAATGGTTTGATAATTTATGCACAATACAAGCTTAAAATGATAATTTCTATCTTTTTTGTTTGTTGCAATATGGTGTCTCCAATGCAAAACCGATGAATATTAAAATTTAAGGTTTATGGGGGCTCAAGCGGTATTGGTACATTTGTAATTTGGATAGCTAAATACTATGGAGCAAGTGTTTGTTATTGCAGGTCCAATATCACTTTTCTTCTAAAATATAAGTTTGGTTTCCAAGTATTCATATAGTTTTAGAATGTGATTGGCAAGGAGTGATGAAAAATTAGCTGTTTGCAAGGATCTTGGAGCTAATGTGTGCATCAATTACAAGACAAAAGACTTTGTAAAAAGGGTGAAGGAATAAACAAGTGGAAAATGTATTTTCTTTAAAATTAAAACCTTAGTTTTCCTCAATGTTTGTAGAGATTGATGTTTTTCATTATTCTTTTTGCAATGATTATTAGGTGATAAACAAAAGAACAACTAACTAAATGTTTAATGGTAAGAGTTGATATTATTCTAGATCATATTGGAGCATCCTACTTAAAATTTTATAGAGATTGATGTTTTTCATTATTCTTTTTGCCATGATTCATTAGGTGATATAAAAGAACAACTAACTAAATGTTCAATGGCAAGAGTTTATGTTATTCTAGACCATATTGGAGCATCCAACTTAATGCAAAACCTGGAGAGCTTAAAATTTGATGGGAGGTTTTTTATTATTGAAACTATGAGTGGCTTTGTTACAATATTTCTATCATGATCATTCAACCATGATCATGACAAAAATATATTAATATATGGGAAGTAAAACATGATATCTAAAAAGTAATTCTTTGTGTTGGAATGTACTATCAATGTAAACTGAGCTGTATAATATAGATATTAAGTAAACTTACTGACCAACAATGCTTTTTTTTTTCTTTTTCCTTTCCTTCTTTTTGCAAATTAATATTTTACCAATTATCACTCCATCACATAAAAAATAAAAAATAAAATTACTCCTTCAAACATAATTTGTGAACATCAATAATTCATCTCTCTCTCTCTCTCTCTCTCTCTCTCTCAATTAACGTTACAATTTTTTCAACTTCCTATTTATTACTCCACCAAGCCAAATCTATTGCCATTTTCTATTCAACCACCATCTCTCTCTCTCTCTCTCTCTCTCTCTCTCTCTCTCTCTCTCAATTAACATTTCTTAACTTTTCAACTTTCCATTTTGCTGATGCTAATTTGGAAAAACCCAACAACAGGAAGAAGCCCAGCAATATGGGCAGGAAGGAGTTAGCAGGATTGAGAGAAAACCCCACTAAACCCGAATGGCAAGAATAACGGGTTATAGGCCCATGAAATAAACAAATGGGCCTTGAGGAAAGCAAATGGGCCTAAAGGAGCCCAGAAAAGGAAGTAGCAAACCCATAGACATTATGTGATGTAGAAAAGTAAGAATGGGCCACGGCAGGCCTAATGTAAGAAAGTAAGGGTTGATGGAAGGCCCATGAATTCCAAGGATGAAGGATGTGGTAATTGGGCTAGGGAAGCCCAAAAGAGTTAGTAAAAGCCCATGGGAATATAGAGTTAGAAAGTAGGCCGAGGATGCCCAAGGAGAAAGAAATTAACCAAAGGAGCTCACAAGTAATGTAATGGGTCAAGAAAGCCCAAGGTAGCATGGGTATAAACCCAATGACTATACTGGGTCATTGTAACCAATTGGGAGAAGAGTATACAATAGGCCCGAAAGAGGCCCAACAAGTATAGATCCAATAGTGCCACAGCAGAAATAACAGAATGGCATGGCAGGAATACTGGCAAGCCCACGGAAGGAGCAAACAGTGGGCTAAAAGGGAGAAAGGCCCAGTCCTTAGAAGAAGCAAGCCATAAAGAATGGAGGATCAAAAAACAGTTCACGCCACAAGGGGCCAAGAATGAACGGCAAAACGCGGAAACGAACCTCTAGTCTATGGCAAATGCATGACCAACAGACAAGCTTTGGACATACGTGGAACTGGAGCATGCACAAGGCCCAGGCACCACCAACCTATACCCAGCCAATATAGGAGTGGTGGGTTATGGGTCAAAGGTAAGAAAGGGTATGGTTTGGCAGTGAGGAGAAGGGAAAGCCTATTCTGGAGTTCCTGCTTAAACTCTTTTGGGGGAAATGTCCTACTGGGATGACATACCACCCAAAAGAAGAAATGATGAATTGGAACCACTAGGTGCATGCCACGAGGGATAGAAAGAGAGAATACCCACATTGTGGTGGATAAGAATGTCACAATGAACAAGCAAACAAAATAGTTTTCTTTGTCTAGTAATAGGGAGTGACACAGCCAGCATAGGTAAGTGGTGGTGGCTAGACAGCTAACAAACCAGTGGGTGGTCGGGAAGGACACCCTAATCCAGACAAAAGTAGTTAAAGGCTAAAATGATAAAAACAAGTCACAGCAAGCAGTATATAAAGGGCCCTCGCCGTGCACAGTAACATTATTGCAACAATAGTAACCACTAAGAGAGAATTACAGCACCACCATCACACTACACGAGTAAGCACTAAGAAAGAAAGAAAAGAGTAGGAAAGAATTAAAGTAACAAAAACAAAGAAAAAGAAGAAGATGATCAAGAAGAGAAATAGAGAGTGTAGAATGGCAGGCATACACCAATGGGCTAATCCCTTCTCTCCCTCTAAAAGTCCACCCTCTGTTGGGGATAAAGGATTTGTTTGGGGCATAAGCCATTCAGGCCCATTCCCTCAAAGTGGATAATTTCTACAGCAAAACCCTCCTGCGAGGTTACCCACATTGAGGAAGTGGTTCCCTCCTTAGTATTAGTCCTGTAACACAACTGAACACGGCAGACTAACCTATTCCTTCTTTGATTTCACTACTTATTGTTATTATTTTCTTTCTTGTCTTTTGCAATTTCACTTATAATGTGTTCCTCGTTGCTATATCATTTTTCTTCTTATTTTGATTTAAGATCCCTTATTTGTTTTGCCTAGCAGTAAGCACGTCTCTTTTATAATTGTTTTATTATATTTATCTGCCATAACTCTTTTGCAATAATTGTGTTTCGTCTGACAGCAAGTGTGTTGTCTTTATTATTATCCCATTGTATTTGTTTGCCATAACTCTTTGTAGTAGTTTCGCCTACCATGTGACAAAAGTTTCAGCAAAAGGGGGCATAGTTTGTGCGTTAGTCAGACCAAAGTGAGTTGCAATTGAACCGATCCTAACTCTCCTACCTAGAACACTTGGGCCACAGTGTAGTAGAATGCAACCCAACCCAAAGGTGCAAAAAGGCCCACCACACATTTATTATTCCATCAAACTCAATCTGATAATAATTCAAAGTCCCTTCAACTCTATAACTCTCTTTCTCCCTAATCAAGCAACTATGAAAACCATTCAATTGCCACCCTATTAGAATTCCAAAAAAAAAAAAAAAAAACTACTAATTATATATATATATATATATATACTTTTGCGAATTTAGGAAGTCCCTCTAAAGTGAGTTCCCCCCCCCCCCCCCCCTCCCCCATATTCTTCAAGTTTTTCCGATAAATTTTGTTGGTGATACGCCATTGAAAATCTCAAGTGTCAACAACATTGGTTCCCATAAACCAACCAAAAAAATCTCAAAGCCATGGTGAAGAATATAGTAAAAGAATTGCAGTGAGTTTTGACTACTATAGTTTATGTGGTCGTTAACCAATATTTAGAAAGTAGTTTCTCAGATAGAAACTCATATATTCAGTTTTCTAGTAAATTGTAGATGGATGAGTTTTTTTCCACTAATGGATACCTCTTATGTGCATTTGTGTGATGTATTCTTCATTATGGATAAAGTATTCTCTTTGTATATGCGTAGCATAAATCAATTTTGTTGTATGTGCATATTAGTTGTGACATGAATGTAGATGCATAACTTAGTACAAGATATGCTACTCTTTTTTTGGTTTTGTGTTGTAACAAATTTAGATATTATTATGGGATGCCTTTGCTGGAAGACTTTGCAAAACTACAGAATTTGATTCAATGGAAAGAAAATCAAATCAAAGGAGATGTAAAAAACTAGATAAGGTAGCAATAGACAACCAAAAAAATGTCAAGGTGAAAGATTATCCAAGTTTGGACAAAGCCTCAAAATCCATGAAGACCAATTGAATGTGAGAAATGCCAAGAAGATGCATGCTTGGCTATCTGAAGAAAGTGAATTTGGATAAAATATGAAGAAGACCAATGAATTGAATTGAGTTCCCTATCACAAGTCATCTCTCTCCCTCTTATAATTTTGATTTTTTTTTTTTTTTGAGTTAATATTTAGTCATTTTGAAAGTGAGAATTTTAATTTATATCAAAACACAATCTTGGCTATGTTTTTTAATATGTCTATTGGTTATTTGAGTAATATCAAGTGTATTTTTGTGATGAGCTTTAATTATTATGATAAAATCCTTTAAGAGAATGAGAAATTTGAAACTTAAAAAGTTAGTTTTAAAAGAAGAAAAAATAGGAAAACATAACGCACTATAATATAATTTAAAAGAATATGAAACACCCTCAAAATGGATAAACAAAAATAATAGAATTATATATTTGTAGAGATAGAGAGATGGAAAATAGTTTTAGAAATTTTTTAATTTTTAGGGAGAGCAAATTATCTTCAACAAATTTTGGAGAACAAATAATACATTATATCACACCTACAAAATAATTATATATTCCCACGCATTGCGTGGATCTGCGACTAATTTAAATTAAAATATTAACACGTGTCAACATGTGATTATCTCTTAAGTATTCTTTGTAATTTTTATTTGGTGACACTTGGAAACTTCCCTTAGTCACTGAATAAATACAATGGACTATAAGTTCTATGTTACAATTAACTAATTGAAGAGTATTTATAATAGGATAAATCCTATACAAACTAGGATTACAACACTTGAAATACAAGTAGGCTTAAAATTACTGTATTCCAAATAAGATTAAAAGTACTTTACTTGCCCTCTAGGTAGGATTAGATACAATGAAGTATAAACATAGTGTGGGGGCCTTTTCTGGTAGGATTGGGCTGCCTCCTGCGGTAATGGGCTGGGCTGCCTCCTGCAATGATGGGCCCTAGTGTTTCTGAGTAAGGGAGCTGGGGCCGGTCCAATTGTAACTCAACTTGGGCCGGTTTGTGCACAAACTTATGCCACGCCTGCTAGGAGCAAGTTTACGGCAAACAGAATCGTAGCCGGCAAGCTATGATAGGCTAGACTGTTGCAGACAAGTTATGGCAGGCAGATATAATAATGACTAAAACAGAGTATTCTGTCTACTTAAACAGATTGCTATGTATTTCCTACTAGTAAAACATGATTACAGTCATAATGGTATCAATCACTAAGGAAAAATAAAGAGAATAATACTGATTAATTTGAATGGGCACAAAAATTAAGTTATAAGCTTTGTCTGCCGCGGCAAGGCCAAAGAGGGGAGAACGCCTCATCTCAATGCAAATAATCCCCCTAGGAAGAATCCTGTCATGGGAATTAATGGCTTTGAGGGAGTCGGCCCTGAATGGTTATTGTCCCAATGGGAAAGTTCTTGTTTGCGTTTTTTGGAGAAATGTAAGATTTTGAAGGGGGAGAGAGGGAAGCCGATCTATTGGTGCATGCTCTTTGAACTAACTCTCTTCTTTCTTTCTTCGTTTTCTTTCTTTTCCTCTCTATTTTCGTTCTTATCTTTTTTCTTTTCTTCTTGCTCTGTTTTTCTTTTAATGTTATGAGATGTGCTCTTTGTTTTTCGACCCCTTCTATAGGGCACGGCAAGGGCCTCTTTATAGTGTCTGCCGTGACTAGTGTTTTACTGTTTTGCCCCTTAACCGCCTTTGTCTGGTCTGGGTGTACCTGTCGAACATACTGTGCGACATAAAACCCCTGCCAGACAGAGGCGGACTCATTTTGTCCCTCTGTGCGTCGCGGCCTTTCCTGCCACGATGTTAATCTCTTCTCTCCTCACACTCAGAGCATGCACTCAACGGTTCCCTCTCAAATTACCTCTTTTGGGTGGTCTATCATCCCAGCAGGATGTACCTCCCAAAAGAGTCTTGAGCAGGGGCCGTGAATAGATCTTTTCCCCTCTCCCCACCACCAAACCACACTCCCCTTTACCTCTTACCTCTGGCCCATGGCCCCACCATGTCCTATATTGGCTGGGTACAGGCTGGTGGCGCTTGGGCCTTGCGCGTGCTTCCCTTTCAAATTTGTCCAAGAGTCTGCCTGCTGCTCATGTGTCTGCCGTAACCTGGAGACTCTCCGTCTGCGTTTCCTGGCCTTTCATGCGGGCTTTCTTTTGGTCTTTCGCTCCAATCGGAAGTTGGGCCTCGCATGATGATGGGCTTTATATTTCTTTGGCCCACCTTTGGTTTTCTTTGCTGCCTGCCGCGTTGGCTTGTAATTCCTGCCGTAATGACTCAATCCTGCTGGACCCCTTTTTGGGCCGGCCGTTTTATTCCTTTTCTCAGTGGCATATCACAGGCACTGTTTTTTGTTCTTTTTCACTCATGGGCTCCTATGTCCCTTTGGTTTTTTTTTTCTTTTGGGCATCCACGGCCCGTTTGCTAATTCTACACTCCCATGGGCTTTGTTACTAACTTCATTGGGCTTCCCCGGCCCAATAACCTTATTCTTATCTTTGGGTTTTATGAGCCTGCCATAAACCCCTTACTCTCTTAGTTTACACTACCTTGGGCCTGCAGCGACCCTTTCTCACTTTTCTAACTCATACTCTGCCCATGGAATGCTATTTCTTTCTTTCCTGGCTTCTTTGAGCCCGCTTGCCTTTTCAAGGCCCATGTATACATTTGTTGGGCTAGTGACCCATTATTCCTGCCGCTTGGGCCTAATGGTCTTTTTTGCTATTTATACAGTCAATTCCTTGTGGCCCTCATCATTGGGCTTTTCTATCCACTGGGCTTCCACAAATGGCCCTCAACACATAGACAACAGACTTGGAAACTTCCCCTTAGTCACTGAATAAATACAATGGACTATTAAGTTCTATGTTACAATGAACTAATTGAAGAGTATTTATAATAGGATAAATCCTATACAAACTAGGATTACAACACTTGAAATACAAGTAGGCTTAAAATTACCTGTATTCCAAATAAGATTAAAAGTACTTTACTTGCCCTCTAGGTAGGATTAGATACAATGAAGTATAAACATAGACAACAGACTTGGGAGTTGGGACTCGATATCTTTTAAGTTTTAACATCTTCAATTCTTAACCCTCACCCCACCTGACTCCTCCATGTATTAGAGTGATTAGAGACTGACTTGAGTGAGATCCAGATAGGTAAATACGTTATCATCATAAAATTGAGTAGAAGTCTCTTCACTGTATTGTTTCTTATCATTCTTTTCTATACCCTTTATCCTTTGTCGATAGAATCTTATTATTACAAATATAAAAAAAATCCCATCATCCTTTTGTTGAACACTGCGAATATGAAATTATGACACCCCTAGCTTATTTTAGAAAAGAATTTGACAAAATAGTGTTTCATTGTCATGAACATGAGTTCTCTGATCTTGAAACAAGAGGAACAAGAGGTTACTGAACATAATCAAGTTTTCTTAATTGTCAGCGATTGTGAATAAATGGTTAAGAATAATGGCATTTTCTGTGCAGAAAACTTTGTTCATCTGTAGCAGAGTATGCAAAATAAGAACTTGGCTAAATTCTTAGGAAACACACTTTCTTTTGTTTCCGCGTTTCCAGGTTTATGGATCGGATTTTGGCAGCTTATGGTTTCCTTTAATTTAAAATAAATGTCATAATTCTCAGCCTACCTGCCTAAGAATTATTTACAACTCACAATATTAACAATCCATCTTCTGCATGACATGGAGAATCAGCAGGAGTACTAAATCGTTGAACAGCAAGGATTTGAATTCGGCCTAATTATTATTTGTTGCTAAGACAACTCCAGGGTGGTCTATGAATGTAATTTTTACTGAGTGCAAAAACGTTGTGAAAGCTAGTCCGCTTTTACTAAAGATGTTGACAAGGGAATGAGAAGGTGGCAATGAGTATGTACATAGAAATCAAAATCCAAGCGTAATGAGATATGAGAAATACCGAAAAAGGGCCAACAGCAATGAATAGATGATAATGTGGAATTTGAAAAGGATGAGCAGCCAAGTAGTGCCTTACAATATGCTTCATGAAGGTCAAAATGCATAGTGTAAGAAGAAAATGGAAACGAAAGTTCTTATTATTGTAGAATCTGTAATTGGATATTTAATGCACGATATTGGAGCCTCAAAGAAATGTGAGAAAGGCCGTGTGATGAATATAAATATATGGAATCCTTTGATCATCTAGTAGAGATCGTATTCACTTACAACACCCCCCCACCCCCCCCCCCCCCCTGCAGCCCCTTCTGCTGAAAAAAAAAAGTTCCTTGCATTAGTTCACTGCTAGTCTAAGGGATTTCCTTGGTTCCAGAAGTTGGGTATATGCTGCTTTGCCAGTGACACGCAAGTAATATTGGTGTTTATACCGAAGGATAGATGCCTGCAGGATTTAACAAGGCTCCTCAGCAAGATTTAAACCTTACTTCAGCGAACCTTTAATGAACTGGAAGCAGGATTCAGTTCAATGGCTCGGTGAATACCTTAGTAATTCACTACCAGGAATGCCTCAGAGAAATGTGAATTGGAAAGACTGAGTGAAGGCTCATCATGTAAGGCCTTCCCATGGCACCATCATATGAGAAGATCAGAACATTCCTCAAGTGATCCTCCACTGCTCAATGACATCAGAATAAGGAAACCTGTCATAAAGCCCCATGAATTATGCTTGAATGCACAGAAGGACACTCAAATTCCTCTAAAAATACTCCTGCACCATACTCAGAACCCAAAGACCTTTAGGCAAAGACCTGTGCAGGCCAGAAATTTCCATGTCCTGAACTCCCTTTCGTTGAGATGCTCTAGGAATTCCCAAACTGCTGTATCTGGTAGTCATACAAGAGGATTCACTTTCCCCTCCTGTTTCCTCTTAATTCCATTCCTTAAGTCCATTTTATAGTTGATTCACCTTCATCTGATTTTCTGAACTCTCTCACAAACAACTTGTTATTTGTTTCAGCAGTCACACTTTGACATTCTTTCCTCCTCTAGCATCCATAGCAAAATAAAAGCTGCAAAGATTCTTCTCTTTGGGAGAGTTGGGCAATGCCATTGAGCAACAAGGCTCTTGGCTAAACTATTTCTCAAAGTTGTGACCTTCAACTAGCTATTTACAAGGCGCTATAAGCAACAGCCTTATGATACATTAGAGAATGAAGTTGCTGTTGCAATGACGAAACTTCCTTTACAGGTACATGGCTAAACTTAGTTAAACTTCGTAACATTCTCCTCTGCTAACACTAAAGCATTTCCATCGGATGGAAAATAGGCAACTAATACAATTGAAGTTATAGGTTGCCACAACCTACCTATGTCTATTAAATTGTATAGAAATTCCACAGATCTCTCTAACACACACAAACAGACATTCTAGACAAATTTCTGGAGCGAGGAACGTAAGTGTTTGTAAAAGACTAAAAGTAAATGAATCTCTAAACAAGTTTACCATATACAAGAGGTGGAGAATATATAATAACTCAATTATTTCTCATTTATTCTTCATGCAACCATCTTTGGGTACGCATTCTCTCTTCACATGCTGTCAAATTACATCTATCTATCTAAACCCTCGCATTACACCAATCCATTTGCAATGCCTTTAAGGCTTAAAAATTATGTGTGATTTTCAATTTTCCTTTTTGTTAAATTATTGATTGTCTCAAAAGCTTTAGCTTTTAGAAAATGGGGAATTTAATCATTTAAACATCCTTGAAGGATGTATGTTCCACAAGTTTGGCTACAAAGCAATTTATGATGCAGCAAGTTCTTATGGTGCTACAGTTTCTAGTATACCGAGGAATGGAAACTGGTTTTCATGCTAGATCAGATGATCTTGTTATCATTCAAAGTAAACTGTGTCAGATTGAACTGCAAGATGAGGATAAGCCAATCTGGTTCCCTGCAAAATCTGGTATGTAGACTTGTGCAAATGCATAGAATTGTATTAGATCTAAACACCTGAGGTGAAATGGTGGAGGATGCTTTGGTTTCCCTAAGCAATTCCTAGACACTCTATTATTGGTTGGTTGGTGATTCAAAATAGGCTTACTGCTAAAATTTAGTTGATGCAGTGGGGTATTAAGAATAAGATAGAGACCCAATGTGTAATCTGTAAGTAAAGAGTTGGATGTAGAGAGCATTTGTTTTTTGAATGCCCATTCTCAAGAAGTACCTAGAGATCTATCATAAATTGGTACCTCATCAAGCATACCAAATTCTGCTGGGGTGACATATTAGAATGGGGAGAAAATCATCTCAAAGAGAAAAGCTTGAAATCTATTGTATGCATACTCGCCGTGTGGGCCGCCATTTATCATATATGGCAGCATAGAAATGTTATAATCATTGAGGGAAAATTAGGGCATTGTGAGATAGATTAGATGGGTGATAAAGGGTAGAATTGAATTTCAAGGAGACTTTTGAAACTCTGTTCAAAACAGAGTGCTTTGTAGTTTGTGGCAAATTTCTTACTCAGCCATTATAGTCCGAGTTTGATAGTGTTCCTTGTGATGTATGGCTTATTTGATAAAGTGTATCTTCTGTGTTGTATCATGTAGCTTGCTACAGCTAGTTGACTGTGTTTAATCAGTAATTCTTTTTGTTGAAACAAAAGCCTCATTCCTCTTTTAAAAAAAAGTTATTTAACCATAGTTCTAACATTTCTCAATCTGTCAATAAAACAATCCATCCATTGATGCACGATTATTATTCAAATTTTGTTTTAATAAAAATATCTACATGTTATAGCTCTTCCATTTTGCATTCTCGTCCGTGGAAATGCCAGAACAATTTTCTAAAAGGACAATGTGAAAAAAAAAAAAAAAAAAAAAAATGTAGCCGCCGGTGTACCTCAAAAGCTTTCAGGACTATCATCCAACTGTTTCTCATCTTCTATATCCACCTCCAAGATTTCCTGAGAGAAAAAACAAGCGCATGCTATTAACAAAAGAGTAAATAATTTAATTCAGCTAACATTTCTCAGTTATAAAATAAACTAAACAATCAAAAGTGAAATGACTCACAGGAATCCTCTGCTTCAGATAATTACCGACTCTAGCAACTACAGTACTACGTTTGTGCCAAAACCGACCTTTGAGACTAATCTTCACAAACGGTCCATCTAACTCCGCAAGTTCAACTTGTCCTATAAACAAAATTTCAACACTTAAATTCAAATCTTAGAATTAATGAAAAAAGAGTAGTGTGTGTAAGTGAAAACATATGGAGTAAACTAACCTGTCATGCCAACAGAAGTGTCGAAAATCTGAGCCAACTCGACACGAGCATCGACTAAAACCTTTCTAATGTTGTCTTCTGTCAGATCGAGTGGTGGTGGTAATGAACCTGAAAGAGATGTTGCTGAAACCCGTAATCTCATACGGCTTGTTGAAGATGATGTTAGAGGTGGTACTGATACCATTAGCATATTCTTACTGCTAAGCCGTGGCCTTTGTAAAACAATTGGGGTTCGGATATTTGAGATGGGAAAAGCATTACAGGTTGGTATGGATAATATTGTTGTGGGATTATGGTGGAGAACAACCGCCTCCAGCGACATCCCTTTTCTCTTTTCTTCTATCTTCTATTTAAGTCTTTCTATTTTTGTATCTGGTAAAGGGAACCACAGTACTCCAAAATGAAGAGATATACATTATACACATAGAACAGAAGTGGATAGAATAGTGGGACCCTTTATAGGTGGCATATGTAGCATCACTAATCTGAAATATAATTCCGACAAGCCATTGTTTTAGCACGCCGAATGATTCCAGTATGAACTATGAAGTGGGAGTTTTGTTTTTTGGATGACATTTTTTTAAGGTATAATTTGCTCCTATAAAAAGAAATGCTGATAAATAAGAAATCTGATATTGAATTGATCTCATTACACACACAAAGGGAAGAAAAAATAGTATTTTCATAGAACAGACATTACAAGTTCAAACCTTATCATATGTATTCAAAACCAAAAAGGAGTTGAGAAGGAAGAGAAGAAAAAAAAGTATTTTGGTCACCCTTCCCATCTCTTCTTACAAGATGCAACATGACACCATCCACAGAAGGATAATTTCAAAATTCACACTCACATAATCACATAATTCGATCAACTAGACAGGATCGGGTTTATATTAACGAAGATTCATCTAAGTTGCTAGATCCACCGGTACGAGAAATTATAAGGTCCTCATGGTAGATAAGTGATGTAGTCCACTATTCCAGTAAAAAACTCTCACTTGTTTAAAATTGTAAAGTTTTAAATAAAAACTAAATACTAACTCAGCAATTTTAAATAAGTGAGAGTCTTTTACTGAAATGGTGAACAAATGACGTGGTCCACCATAAAGACTGTATAATTTCTCCACCAGTACACATCCAAATCCTGAGACATGCCTAATCCTGGCACCCAAGTTTCAATGCTTGGAGGACTAACATAATTGGATTATGATTGAAACTCTGATAATGATAAATGTAATTCATCAATTATACATAGCTACAACAATAAATTCCCAAAAAAAAAAAAAAAAGGATTTGTCCCGTCAATAATGCATTTATTCCCACAAACTGCAGCTCAAAATTCATGAAAACTGAAAACACATTACATGAAAAACAAAACTCGATTACATCTCACTAATTTAAATAAACAAGCAACTGGGGTCATGATGGTAGAGAACCGATCGTCCCACTCTATATTGCTGAGAAGTACTCTTTGCTGAGCTTGGGGTCTGGCTTCATGGATTTCTCCCCAGGCTTCCATCCAGCAGGGCAAACTTCATCTGGGTTGTCCTGCACATACTGCAAAGCCTGCAGGACATAAAGTGACAATGATCAATTTAGAAGGTGATAAAGAACAAGAAGAAAATAATGCTATTCTAAACAATAAAATAAATCAACGGAAAAGTCTTAAAATTATATAATCAGTCATTGACTTGTCCTTATTGAATACCTGGAGTGTTCTCTTCGTCTCATCAACACTCCGCCCAATGGCAAGATTGTTAATGGTGGAGTGTTGTATAACTCCTTCCTTGTCAATAATGAAAAGTCCCCTCAATGCAATGCCCTATAAAAGATTGAAAGGAAACTTGTAAGACAGAAAATATATGCAAAATATAATGCAAACCAAGTTGTAGCTAATGGAGAAAACTGTAATTTAAATAAGAAAGCATCTACCCACATTCTAAAAGCACTACATTGTAAACTTTTGGAAGCAAAACGTAGACTTTTATCAGAATTTTTTAAATTTTCCAAACACCAAATAATTATCAAACAGAAATCTAAAACCTCTCATCAGTGTTTGCCAATTTCCATGGCTAAAACTCTTAAATAATAGCACATGTTGATTCAATTATACAAAGGAAACCTTCAAGGTTCTCAAAAATACATAGGTTAGAAAAACCACTCTGCTTTTTGTCACAATAAATTAAAAGTTCACAACCCCCCTCCCAACCCCCAACCCCCAACAAAACTTGTCAGCAACCAAGGAAACACAAAGAATTCTTTTGATATCCTTCTTTTTTCTCACTGAATCTTGTTAATCGAAAAAATAAACATAAAAATTAAACCAGAGGGAGAGAGTTTGTTAAATCTTGTAGAAAATTGGATGATATATGACACTATATTGAGAAGATAAAGAAAACCAACTCTTGTGAAGAAAATAAAATAGATAGACAACTGATGAAACACAAAGGATATAAGAGTCAGAAAAGCAGTGACTACTGTAGAATAAGAAGCAGAAAACACTAAAATTATGGACCCACTTTCTAGACCTGAGTCCTTACCATCCAACCATAGACTTTCTCAATTGAAGAACAAAAGTTGCTGGTCAAATTACAAAACCAAAGAAACAAAAACATATGCAGAATTAAGCACAACAGGTTTTGAAGCAAAGACATATAATACAGCTATTCTGAGATAGGCATGTATCCATATGTGGAGATCATTTTAAAAAAGAAAACCAAAAACATTATAATAGAAAACAACACACTAATAGCCATTTCAAGAACAAATTCATAATTTTTGCCTCGTGTGCCACCTTTTCTGATAAAAATTTTAGAAGTCATCATATTTTATCAAGGTTAGATCATTTTTATTTTTTTTTACAGCAATGAGTTGGCAAAGATTATCCAGAGTCCACACGCCTCTCTATGAATCAGATCATACCACTTCATAATGTTACAGAACAGTTTTTGAAACAACATGAATAACCTGTTTTGGCTTCAGTTCACAACATGTAGCAGCATATCATCATATCATAATGGTATTGTTCAACACAATACAGATAAAAATGGCATGGTCAAAACTCATTGGTATCATTTTATTTTTTATAGGTAAGAAAAATTTTATTGATAAAAAGGACTACTTTATGTAGAAGGATGAAGCAGCCAACAAAGATGAAAAAAAATAAAAAAAATTATGTACAAGAAAAGAGAGAATCTATAAACATCTGAATGGAATCACTGGTATCCTGTGTCCACTACAGAACTTAGCATACCATGTTCTTATTAACTCACCCATTATGGTTTGGTTCTATTATTAAAAAATATATATATTTTAAGAAAATCCCCTCCAATATGCTATTTTAGGATGAGGCTCTAGCCAAAACAAGTTATTCATACCTGATCTGGGATTAGCACACCATAGGATTTTGAGATTGATTTGGTGACATCAGAAATCAGGGGGTACTTCAGATCACCAAGCCCACCAGATTTTCTGTCTGTTTGTACCCATGCAAGGTGCGAGAACTACACCAAAGATAACATAACACCATCAAGATAACCAATAATTTCCAAATCAAGGCAAAGCAGTAAGCTAATAAAAAAACTTATAGTAAGAAAATATAAGAAAACATAAATGGCCACACTTCATCCAGACAAAAAGCCTATAAAACGGCTGCCATCAGTTGACTCAAAATTTTCCATTGATAAGAAAATAAGAATTCAGTTTCACAATCTAAACCCCATATTGCAATACACAAACTAAGCCTGCTGATCTAGCAGACAACACCATATAATAATTTTTGTTAAACTGAAATATAAACAATATACACCAACTTATCAAATTCAAATACACTCATTAAGCAGGGGAAAAATAAAAAGAGTTTTGCTAGCCACTAGCTATAAGAGTGTTCAAGATAAATGCAGGAAACAACTTACCACACTGTCTACTGAAACACCCAATATTTCTGTATTTAGCTGCTCAAATTCTGCATGGCGATCGCTGAAAGCAGTGATCTCTGCAAACAAAGGAGAAGTGAGGCGAGAATAAAGGAAAGCTATAGCATCAACTAATATCTAAACTTCAATTTTTAGATTTAGTTAGTGTCAAACAAACCTGTGGGGCAAACAAATGTGAAGTCCAATGGGTAGAAAAAGAGAATCACATATTTCTTCCCAATGTATTCAGAGAGTTTAACCTGAAATTAAGATGCTTTAGTTGAATGAAGATGTGAATTATAATTATCCATGCCAGCAAAACAACATCAATCAGATAACTTTTTAACAGAGCATGAAAAGTGAATTTGGGTCCATGAAGCTATCTCTCGATTAAGCAATCTACCTATTTCTCTCCCACAAAACATGCTATACATTTTCTTCGGATAATTATCTATGAAGAGTGATGCTACGGCTACTATAACTTTTACTAAGAAATTAATTTATAATGTTGTTTATGTGACACCAAATGACATTCATTGCCACCTGAATTTGCAAGCCTTTTTGTAGACAAATTGGCTAAAAACCCACTTAATCAATTAAATATAAACTGGAAATCACAAGAATCAACCATTACTATTACCAGGATTCTCAGCATTATTTTTTATAAACTACCTTGATGAACTCCTGATCAAAAACAGCCTCTGCCTCGAAATCTGGTGCGATATTTCCAACCAGTGGAAGTTCGTTCTGCAAAAAAGAACAATGAAAGCAAAACATACCTCAGAAATTAAAACAGAACAAAAGGAAATATTTATCTTCAATAGCATTTCATCACTGCCGTTAATAGATGGCATAAGTACTCAAATTCCCATTTGGCATTGCTGTAGAAAGTAGAACTTTAACCGAGAAAGCTCTTTAAGCCAGCTTTTTGCTTTTTAGCTTTTATGTCCAGTTTTTTAAAACCTCAATTTTTCTTACCTTTTCTCACATTTTCAAAGTACAAGTATAATTTAGGCTATTTAGTATACTTTTAGCAAAAAGCTAAATAAACCATTCCCAATCGGACATTCTAATATGTTTGGCAAAATACAGTGAAAAGTGATTTAAAGGTTTTTTTCTAAAGCATGAACAGTGAACTGTAGAGATTTTTCCTAAAAGCTCTAAATTTCAGCTTTCCCTAAAGTTGTTTTCAGCTTTTAAAGACCCCATAAAAAGCTCTTTAGGAAAATTGCCAAAAGTTTCCAGATTTTGGCTAATTGAGCTCTAAGGCTGGTAAACAATGTCATTAACTGAATAAAACCCTTGTAATAATATCAAATCTTTGAAATTTCCCAGTAGTGGAGCAGAAAATCAATAGCTTATTCATATTCAATATTCTCTACAATGCAATTGTGATTCAATGAAGCAAATTTTTGGCATGTAAACATTGCACATTTACGAAACCAAAAAATTGACAGAATCTAGAACAAAACGCAGCGTTTAGTCAACAAACAGAATGCACAAGAAATTGGATTTAAAAAGTGACATACAGACACAGAGGCCTTGACAACGAAGCTGGTGGTGCGTCGCGAGTGAGAGCGAGAAGTGAGGGAAATGGAGCGAGAGGGTTGGGATTTGAGGGGTTTGCGGAGGCCATTGAAGGATTTGGGAATGGTTAGGGTTTGAGAGATGGGGTTGGTAGAAGAGAGAGCCTTTGGTGTTGAGGATAAGAGAGTGGCGGAGGTGGCTGAACAAGAAGCCATTTTTTTTTTTGTGTTTCTCTACCAAAGCAAAAGCTTTAAGCTTCACTCACTCACTCACTCTCTCTGTGTGGGTTTGGGTTTGGGAAGTCTTGTCTAAATGGTAGGTGAGACTTGAGCGTTGAGAAGATAAAGAAAGAAAGACGGGTGGAGTTGGTGCCACTTTACTCGATTAACCGGCTCCAGACATTTTGGGAAACAGGTAATAGGTCATTTTTGGCTGGCATATGATCTACCAACTTAAGGTAATTTTGTGTTGTACAATGTTTTTCCTCTAGACTAGTTTCAAGACATGTACTTTAAACTCTTTTTATATATAGAGATTGTGCTTCTCCAAAAAAATAAAAAATAAAATCGTGTTTAGTGCATTTGATGCCTAGGATGTAAACACGAGTTTAGTTTTGGATACATGTCCATATATACTGAATACAAGTCGTGTTCTATTTTTTTGTATGTGAATTTTAAAAATATAACAGTTGAATTGCATTTTTTTTATATTTTTGACATGCAAATCAAATTTTGTTCAAATCGGATGTTATTTACTATTCAATTAATAAATTTTTTTTTTTTACATAATTTTAAACCCTAAAAACTTAAAATTTAAACATTTGATTAATGAAATAATTATTGATCTTTGATTTTCTTGAGATTTTGCAAGCACAGGGTATATAATAAGAATATTCAATCCAATTGTTAGATTTTTAAAATTTACATTTCAATATTTTAAAAAAAGTAAAATACTATTTTGGTCCCTAAATTTTAACAAAAGTTTTTTTTTTATCCCTAAACTTTAAAAAGTTCTTTTTTCATCCCTAAAATTTGCAAAGAGTTTTTTCAATAGCTTTGAGACAAAATAGGGATAAAAAAGAACTTTTTTCAATAGTTTAGGGATGAAAAACAAACTTTTAGTAAAATTGAAGGATGTAAATAAAATATTTTTCAATAGTTTAGAGGTGAAAGATGAAATTTTCAATAGTTTATGAACGAAAAATAAACTTTTTAAAATTTAGAGACGAAAAAAAAATTGATAAAGTTTAGAAATTAAAATAGTATTTTACCCAAAAAAGTTATCTTAGGAGGTTTTTTTTTTTTTTTTTTTTGATCAGGGACCTTCAGCTTCGGCCCATTGGGCTTTTTCTGTCCTCTTTGATTTTTTGGTATTTTAAGATGTAGGAATTAGGATCCAACTCAACCCATATGATTTTTTTGGTATTTTTGGTTACTTTCTTCCTAAGACCCCACTTAGGAAGAAAGTAACTAAAAAGACACGCACACGTCAGACTCAGCTCATGAAATTGATTAGGGGAAGGTACCAGTTGATTGATACGGGTTTGAGTTGAAAACCAAAATGAAAAGCAATGGTTTCAAAAGTAAATCTTACGAAAATAAGATTGATTTCGGATCTGTTTTGATACCGTTTATTTTGCTGAAAATTAAAAATATTGTAGCAAAATAAATTTTAAATATGTGAATAGTGTCATGGGACCTATTTTTAATAAAAAAAAGTTGCTGAAAAAAAGAGGTTTGTGGGTCCCATAAACAGTGCATATGACCCACTTGTGTGCACTATCCGCCGCTTATTTTGCTGGTGTGAACAGTGCACTGACAGACAGAGTCAAAAAGAAACACGGGTCTCAATAAAAAATAAAAAAATAAAAAAATAAAAACTGGGGAAATGCTAGATGTTTAGACGCACAAAAACGCTATCCAAACGTATACTTCTACTCTTGTACCGTTGTACTTGTACTTCATTAGAAAAATTCAAAGATTAGGAGCGTGTTTCGGTGGGGTTATGGGAATTTTTTCAATCCAACTCAACCCATATGAATCCAATTAAACTCATAGATTTGACTATTTTCTTTAAAATTAAAAAGGAAAAAAAATTTATAAATTATTAACACAAATAATATTAAAATACTAATCAAACTTAAACATAGCACTAAACTAACACAAATTATTTGATTAGTGTTGTACATCATACGGCCTCAGGCCCTTTGGACCTTGGGTCTTAGCCCAAACATACTCCTAAGACTTTCTTAAGCCCAAACCCAATGGTATGCTCGTTCCTTTGATCGCAAGTTAGACAGGCTCATGTCGATCATGTATGGATTGGTTAGGGGCTGTACTTACCAGGGGCAGCCCACGACCTCGGCAACTCGGTATTGCCTTGGGGAATATCAATGCCAAGCAACCTTTTGGAGGCTGGAACCAATTCCAATGCCATTACCACTATTATCAAATAAGCATATTCCTTGTCAAGAATAATCAATTAGGGCCCCACCCACACGAGTGAGACCATAAAGTAATCATGAGCACCCTACCAACCTCAAGCTATAAATAGGGGAAAGGAGTAGAGAAAGGGGGTTGGTTATTCTAAGCGAAAGAGAGAGCAAGAGAAAGAGAGAGAACACTAGTAAGGGAGAGTAACCTAGAGGGAGAAGAGAGTTATACTAAGAAAAAACAACACATAATCTAGGCTCGGTTAGGAATTACCCATAGTAGGAAATCCATAGCCCACATTATAAATTAATTGTTAGCCTAATTCCGAATCCAGACCATTAAGGGGGCTCAGGCACGTACAAGTACGTTAAATCAACACAAATAACAATAGATTTATAATCTTTTAAATCTATTGGTAGTTTATCAAACTAAAAAAGTAAATAATAAAACCATATAATACATATTCTAAATACAAATCTGTCTAGCCCAAACGGCTATAATTAAAAAATAAAAATAAAATGGCAACCCAACCTAATCCACTAACTCCTAAAAACTTATCTAACCCGCCAAGTATATTGGATTGGATCGGTTTTGATGGATCGGTGTATTAGCTATACACTCTTAACTGTTGGTAGTCCATCAACTATTTTTTTCCTTTTAAAGAATATAGACGAGATTAAGGATGCGTTTGGTTGCTGTAAAATGTTTTCCGAAAAATACATATTTTCCGGAAATGCTAATTTCCGGAAAAGGAAAATGTATTCAGTTGTTTGGCTGTCTCGAAAATCGTTTTCCGGAAAATCAATTCCGGTGTTTGGTTCGTCCAAACATTTTACGGAAAATACCTTACGGAAATCGTTTTACGGAAAATCATTTCCGGTGTTTGGTTTGTGGATCATTTTACGTAAAATATGAAATGTGTTACAAAATCAAGCACCTGTATTATCTAGACAAACCTGTAATAGTACAAAACTTATCATCCACTTCAACATCAAAAATAATCATTCAAATTGAGGAACCTGGATTGCCTAAACATATCTTTAATAGTACAAAAATAACAAGTACTTCAACATAAAAAATAAGCCTCTTTAATATACCTATAATATTTATATAAAACACAGCCACATCAATTGTTCACCTGAAATCATTACACCTCCATGGTGTACAAAAATGATACCTATTTGTGGTATCTGAATAGTAGACATACATAATTTGGGCAATTGTATCGTCCCAATAATACAACAGACTACATATATAATACAATGATAGGTCAATATTAGTACAACAACAAAAGTTAATTCCTAAATCTACCATCACAGTCAACATGAAATAAACAAATCAAATTTGTGAGAACAAAAACCCATCTATCCACAACTTCCTCAACCTAGCATTCTTAGCTAGAAATCCACGAGCTGTCTTCTCATTCTCACAAAGATGGTCGAAGGCAGTTGCGAGCATATCTTCACTATATCCATCTGCCATTATAGCCATTACCTCATTGTACAGACCTGTGTAATCCACAGGACCCCGATTGATTTCTTTTAGAGCCACAGCTATTTCCTTCAGCTGATCAGACAGATCAGTCAGCACACTATTATCAGCATTAGAAGGTGCACGCGCTCTTTTGCGGGACTTGAAAATTCCCGACCCAGTGGTGGATAACTCAACTGCATTCTTCCCTTTCTCAACCACCCCTTCCTCCACATTGTCAGCAACAAACTCTGCACTATCTCCATTGTCTGGCTCATTTTCAAGATCCACATAGGACTTAGAAAAGCCACCTGTGGCTGTGTCCTTCTCCACAACAATTGCTAATTCATCATAAAAATCAATTTTTTTGTTGAGATAATCGGCATGCTTTCGATGCACCTGTAAGGGAGAAAGGAACGTATATAACAATGCAATAATAACTTCACTTATAAATTCAATATAAAAGGTTATGAAATAAAAATTAAAGCAAAGACTCCATACTTTTTCCTACATTTTCTCAGTAATCAAACAAGTAATGCATGGTTTGTGTCAAATAAGGATTGAACAAGTCAATACATTGTGTTACTATTATGCACACTTCACTGCTGCAAGAGCCCAATTAAAAAAAAAAAAAAAAATTACAACAGTAAGCACAAATCTTTTGGTCAAACACTTTGTTTTCTTTCCTTCACTTTTTCCTGGCAACCAAATAGAAAGATCAAAGAAAACAATGGGTCCTTAATTTCCTATTATTCCCAAGTCATTGCTGAAAAAAACCCATTTAAAAAATAACCTTAAAAAGAAAATATCAATCTTTTCTTTACTTTTCCAACATTTTATTAGCAACCAAACAGAGAACCAAAGACAATTGTAGCTCAAACGCATATACACATATAGATAGATGAAAACACATAGGTATATGTAGATATAATATATAGCTAAGGTGACATGAAAGTTATATTTGAAAAACCTTATAAAAGCAATGGAATCCTAAAAAAAATGACACTATAAATTTCATATAAAAGGCAAAAACATATATTATCATCTATATTAAGAAAATATAGTTGGAAGCCATACCATAACTTCTTCTTGGTATGTTTTAGCGTCGCAAGTTATCATTTTCAGATTATCGTCCCAACCAAATCCACTCTTCTTTCTAAGAGTTTGAATAGTGGACCACATGGTCCTTAAAGTTCGCATCCGGTTGTCAACGTAGGACGGGTGGCACTCAACCCCGAATTGGGCCGTTATCTCCTTCGCTACAAGAGCGAAGGAGCCGGCCCTGAACGTACTAGAGGGCTTATTGCCTTTTCCAGTCTCCTCTACAAGTATCCTAAGCATCATTTCATGCATAGGTGGCAGTCGCCTAAATTGCTTGCTGCTGCTAACTTTGTCTTTGCCCTTTGACATTACTACATATGAAAATAGTATAATGAGAGTAGCATTTAAAAATGAGAATAGCATTTAGTAATTACGCTCGGAACATGAACAACAAATCAAACACACATATAACCACGCTTATAAATGTGCACAATAGAATGAAACATGTTACCACTGAAAATGACAATGTAATACCATCAAATAACTATGTAATGCTGAAAATACTTTTTCATTACACCACCAAAAGTCTATAGTAAATACATTGTCTTTACAAAAAACAAAAAGAAAAAACACATTACAATCATAGAAATCTAAATAAAGCACTACTCTCCACTCCTGATATAATCAGACCACATGGCTTGGCATATCTCATCTCTCTTAGCATTCCACGATCTACTATCTTCGACGGACTCCCGACGTGATTGTGTTTCTTGTTGGTGGTCACTAGACTCTACTTGGTTCATTGCATCTTCCATAATATGGTCATTTGGTTCAACCCCCATAATGTGATTATGAATCACACAACACGCTAACACTACTTTCACTTAGGTTGGGAAAGACCAAAATGGTTCTGCATCCAACACTCGAAAACGTTTATTCAACACTCCAAACCCTCACTCAATAGTAGTTCTCAATGAAGAGTGTTGGAGGTTGAACAATTCTTGCGCATTCTCAGGAGGACGATCACTAAACTCTTTCAAGTGATATCGCACACTCCGATAAGGTGACAATATTCCATTTTTATTACCATACCCAGCATCATCAAGATAATATTCACCTACATATATTAAAAAATAAAACCAAATCACTACTATGCTTAGGAAAACACACAATATTTATTAAACTAATAAACCAAAAAGGTGAAGTAATCGTATAATACCATCGGGAATTGAAAATCCTCCTGGCCTAGCAAATGCACATTTAACACACGTGAATCATGTGCACTGTCTTCCCATCCAGCCAATACATAAGTAAACTTTAAGTCAAAACTAATGGCAGCTAACGCATTTTGCGTGGTTCCATCTTTGCGACCACGAAATCTTCCTTGTATTTCAGGTGGCACAGATGCACGAACATGTGTACCATCTATTGCTTCAATACAATCCTAATTTTCGACAGACATAATGGTTTAAAATTACATAAATCTTCACAATTTACAAAAATACACAAGTTGCAATATTTACCTTAAAATATGGGTAAAACCTTCTGCTATTCCTTATCTCTTGGGGTGTATCTTCGCTATGCAATCTTATTAGAGCTCTATATAATTTCAAGACCCCCCTAAGGATGACCTTGAAGTATCTATAAACAGTCTCAGTTGATCTATAGATCCGACTACCCATTACACGAAACCTCACATTATGACCAATAATGTGTAAGAAAATGAACACTTGCTCCGTAACAGACATGTGAATAGTCGGACGTATGTGCTCCCCCTCAGTGAGGATGTGACATAAGCGGTGGAAAGCTATAGGCTTCATTCTAAGTTGATTCACACAATTTATCTCAGTTCCATGCAGAACACTATTTATGTATTCCTCTCTCTCGGCGGCATGGTTAACATAAGGCGCCCTAGGCAGTTGTCTACGTCTACGTCGCAATTTCCTTAACAATGCAACCCTCATAAGGAGGACAGATGCAACTGAGGCAAGAATTGCGGCTTTGGTTTTTTTCTTCATCTAACAAAATCACAAACACTGTGGTCTAAGAGGTATGTAAACAAACATGCTATTGATTACACAGTAAATAAAAACAGCCACAAACATAAAACATTCAAACCGCATTGATAACGAGTACCAAATCACATTGCATTCTATTTACACTATCACAATAGCATCACATTGATAATTGCACATTGATATATCACAATACCATCACATTGCATTCTATTTACAATCAATATTTACACTATCACAATACCATCACATTGATAACTGCACATTGATATATAACAATTATCAATACATTGCATTCTATTTACAATCACCTCTATATACCCAAAGCACCTTCAATTAAGGTTTAAACACACACATATTCTACTGTAAGAACATAATAACACCAAGCATGGTGAAGGTCCAAAATTTCTACACATAACCCAACTACCCAAATTCTAAAAAAAATCACAGCAAAATCAATCATGCATAACTAGTCAAGCTCCAAAATTCTAAAAGAAAATCAAACCAAAAACCAATCCTGAATAACCTGCAACCAAAAAAGCTCCAAAATTTCATATGCATAACCCAATTCTAAAATAAATCACAGCAAAACCAATCATGCATAACCAATCAAGCTCCAAAATTATAAAAAAAAATCAAACCAAAAACCAATCTTCAATAACCTGCAAACAGAAAAGCTCCAAAATTTCATATGCATAACCCATAAATACACAATTTAATAAAACATGGATAATTAAAAAAATTAATAAATAAAAAAAGTAAATAAATATATAAATATTTATATATATAATGCAGAGATCGGATCGGGAAGATGGGTTGGACCGGTGAGGTGAGTGTGTGGATCGGACGTGTGTGGGTTGGAGGTGAGGTGAGTGTGTGGACGGTGAACCGGTTCCGGAAAACTCACCGTGAGTCTGTGTTTGGCTTGGTGATCGGAGTGGCTGGACTGGTGATCGACTGGCTGAGCTGGATCGGGCGTTGGTCTAGATCGGTGTGAGCTGGTTCGGGCGTTGGTCTGGGCGGTGATCGTCTGGTTGAACTCGGCGTCACCGACGTGAGGTAGATCGATGTCAGTGGCTGGATCGGAGCAGTGGGTTCTTTCTCTCACTCGTTTGCTGGATCGGAGCTCTCGGTGGCTGGATCGGAGCTCTCGGTGGCAGGAAAATGGTTTGGTTCTTTCTCTCACTCGATCTCTCTTCGTTCTTTCTCTCGCTCTATCTGTGTTGCTGTGTGTTTTGGGCTCTCTTTGCGTTCTTTCTCTCACTCTCTCAGTGTATTGCGTGACCCGGAAATGAATTGAAGTGAAAATGAGAGTGTAAATTCATTTCCGGGTCAAAGGCATAAATTTTGGTCAACAGGAAGATGATTTCCGGAAATTTCCGTTGCAACCAAACATGCGGGTTTGGGTGAAAATGATTTCCTGAAATCATTTTCACCCAAAACAAACGCACCCTAAATTTACCCTAAAAGAGAATGTACAACTTTAAAAAAATTTATTTTTAAAAATATAAAAATACTTTTACAAAATAAACAAATAAAATCATGCTCCTTCAAAACTCACCAACCCATCTCCCTCTTTTTTTTTTCTTTTTTTCCTTTTTTTTTTTTTTTTTTTTTTGAGAATAACTCTTCGCCCTTTTTTGGTTATGAACTTATACCATATAGCCTTATGGGCTCATAGGCGATAACTAAGCCTGTTAATAGTCTTTGGGCCCAATTTTTTACGTCTCTCTGGAACAGTGGGCACCCTTATCACCTATTTCCCAAACTTTGTTGGTACTCACTTTAGCAATTAGGATTTCAGATAGCACATAATCTTCAAAATCATAATTTTTGGAGCCTTATCCTCTTCCCACACACCACCTTCTACATCCTTCCCATCCAAAGGAAAAAAAAACAAAGAACTTCCCACTCTTCACACTCCTCACCAATCAGCCATGTAGCAACCAACCCCCAAAATAATGCAGCAAAAACACACAATCCATTTCCTCTCCACCACCACCATCAAACCCCATTTCCTTTCTTCCCTCCACCACCATGACTATTCTCAAAGGAACCTCCACTTCCCTCCTATCTTTTCCCTCAAAGCCACCACCACCACAACAACAACACTCTCTCTCCCTCTTAAACCCCACAAAACCCCTGAAATCCCAACAATATCCCCACCTGCTAAAACCCACTCTCACTCTCACTTCCAAGAAAAAATGCTCTACCTCGACTCAATAGGCCTCGACTTCTTATCCTTAATCAACCACCACCCTCCGATCATATCCGCCTCTCTCCCAGACCTCAAATCCACCGTCGATTTAATCACCTCCACGCTCTCCCTCACCTCCGTCGAGTTCCGCCGCATCATCAACATGTGCCCAGAAATCCTCACCTCCCGGGTCACAGACATAGTCCCCATCTTCACCTTCCTCCTCCGCGAGGCCCGCGTCAACGGCTCTGATCTCAAGCGCGTCATCAACCGACGGCCCAGATTGCTCGTCTGCAGCGTCCAGCTCCGGCTCCGCCCCACCTTATATTTCCTCCAGAGCATCGGAATCTCCGAGGTTCACAGACACACGTACTTGCTCTCTTGTAGCGTCGAAGACAAGCTCATTCCCAGAATCGAATACTTCGAAAAAATCGGCTTTTCGCGCCGTGACGCGGTCACAATGTTTCGGAGATTCCCGCAGTTGTTCAATTACAGTGTGAAACAGAACTTCGAGCCGAAATTTGACTACTTTGTCGTGGAAATGGGGAGGGATTTGAAGGAGCTGAAAGAGTTTCCTCAGTACTTTTCGTTTAGTTTAGAGAATAGGATTAAGCCTAGGCACCAGTGTTGTGTAGAGAAAGGTGTGTGCTTTCCTCTACCTGTGTTGTTAAAGACGAGCGAGGAGCAATTCCGTGATAGATTGGAGGTATGTTGTAATTCTTCGATACCATTCAGACATTCTCCTTTGTGGTGTACAAATTGTGATACTACTATTCAATCCAATATTATAGAGTAAATTTGGGTTCATTTTTGTTTGCCCATGTTTTAATTGTTGGGCTTGGTTTGTCATTGTTTTTATTTAGCTCTAGCTATGGTTTTTGATAAATGGGTTGTGAGTTATTGGGGTTTAGGGGGTTTGGCTTATGTTTGAGAAAGTCAGAGAAACACCTACTAGGAAGTGAAAATTTAGGGGGGGGTGTTTTACCAAATTTTATTTGAATTATTATGATCGACCTTAAGGATTACCCGTAAATTCAAAAGTTTAAGATCATAGTATTCCTGTGGACTGAATTTGTAGGTGCTTATACATTTACATACCTTTTATGTTGTCTAAAACCTCATGTCTTAAACGTGGCGAAAAACTATTTTGATGTGATGTTGATGGTTCTATTTCCAACCAGTTAGAAAAGAATTGCTATCTATGAGATACAAGAATATGAACGTCGTCTGTCATTTCTGTGCTTTATAGAATATGAACCAATATTCATCTATCTTGTACTATATGTGATTTAGGAGTGTGAGATTGGAAATGTTGCTTTCTGATTAGGTCCAGTCATACTAGCTGAGTGCCGAGTTCTTAAATCTGAATATCTGATATTTTGACATATTTTAATGTCACAGGTATTTGAACCTCACTTGAAACATTACTAAGATTCATTGCATAGTGTCTTTGTAAGGATGAATTTGAGGCTAGGGAGATTGCCTTGGTGGCTAGAGCTACAACAGTTTGGGGATGCCCAAAAAATTGGAACAATACAAAGAAATTACACAACGCTATCCTATATTTTTAGCTTTTCTCAACTGATGGAATATGGATATGGTGACAGTGAAGTCCGAAAGTTAGGTAGTATAAAGGTTATTGAAAAGGAGTCAGAATTTGCCATGCTTCAATAGGTAGGCTTGTGTGTTTAGGATGGAAAATTTAGGGGGAGTGTGTGTCGTGTGTGTGTGTTGCCAAATTTTATTTGGAAATCTGGCTGCATATTGATTAGCCTTAAATTTGAAAGTTAAGATCACTGAAGTTATATTCTTCCCATGGACTGAATTTGTGGGTGCTTGAGAATTTAAAAGATTCACTCAAGTTTAAACTATTCTAATATGCTGTTAATGGTTCTTCTTTAAACCAGGTAAAAAAAGATTGGAATCTATGTGTCAATCCATGTACTATGTAGAATATTAGATAACGTTAATCTGTTCTTATCCTTTATCTATGCGACTTAGGAATTTGAGACAATCTGAGATGTTTGTTTGCAGATAGGGTCCATGCAGGATCCATCAGTTTGTATATAGCATACAGGTTGAGCGTCAAGTCCTAGAATCTGTGATCGATCAATTTTATTCCTATATTCATTTGGCAGTGGAGCCAAGCAATGCCAACAAGACTTTTGGCAGTGGAACACTTATTAGTGTTGTGCTTTATATGTTGTGAGAGGAAAGAGTGCATATATTTGATGCATAAGATACCTTCTCAAATCTCAATGCAAAGGGCCTTAATTGGTTTTGACTGTGTGCTTATTCATGCAAAGATATGATGTTGCTTACTTGCCTTCACAATTGAGTATATCTCCGCCGTGAGGAAGGTGGTTTATCTTGGAGATGAAAAGAGTTCTGGTTTTACATGGAATCATTTTTACATTGCAGGGGATGAAAATGTTTGCGTTGCATTTCATGCTCATCTAAAACAAATGGATCTTACAATAGTATGTTAGTGTGTTTAGATGAATGGTATGTGAAGTGTTTAATTAAACTTGTTTGAATGTTTGGGAGAAGAGGGTTCGATGGGATCTTACCCCTCCAAACCAAACCTGTCATTTTTACTGTGTGTGTCTGGATGAAGCGGGGTGACTAGGGAGTGGAGGGAGTTGGATGCATGGCGGTGTTTCATTAACTTTGTTTAGCTGTTTTTTGAAGGGGAGGGGGAAAAGGTTTTAAGGGAATTGAAGGGGTAAGATGTCCTTCCAAAGTCCAAACCCATCCCTTTTGGAAAAATGAACATCTCCATTTGAGTTTTGTCTATTTGTCAATTCAATTCCATGGTTCAAATAAAAATTTTAAAAATTCAAAGGTGTACAGATTGTCACATCCTTTAAGATTATAATTGACATGACAACCTTTAGATAAAAATAAATAAATAAATAAAAAGAACCGTGAAATAGATAAAATGGATGGACTTGAAATGAAGAGGATCTTGTTCCTTATTTTTGTCAAGGCATGCCTTATTTGTGATACTTTTGTTTATTTGATGCTAATTTAGTGTGATATAATTAAACATAAAAAGTTGGAGTGATACAAAATAAATCATACGGGAGCTTCATATTTTAAATGCAAGTCATAAGGTAAATAAATGTAATTTCTATGCACTTAAACATGATGTAATTGTTTAATAAAAGTAATTTTAGAGATATTACAATTTCTACTACATAATTTTACAAACTGATGTGTTAATTTTTAAATATGTCACAAAAAATTAATTAAGAAATTATTTTGTTATAGTAATAATATTATATCAATCGATTCATTGTCACAAGCATTTTCCTTAATAATTTTTTTTGACACGTTCAAATTTATGCATTATACTTAATATATATATATATATTTTTTTTTTGGCATATTCAAAATTTCATATTTACTTTTAGATTAAAATTAATGTACAGTACCTTAAATGTTGTATATTATTATCCCTTAAGTATAGTATATTATGTACAATACTTTAAGTGCATTATATTATGTTTTATTGGTCAATTCAACTATATATTTGAATTAAATTTGGGAATGATAAAATATACGAAATCAAGCATAATCTCATTTTTCAATGAAATATTACAATTTTTTTATATAAAAAAAGAGAGGAATATGATAGTTTTAATTGAACGTACTCTTCCTCACTAGCATTATTATTATTATTATTATTATTATTATTAGGCCATTTTGAATATACATCACTGTAAGTTTCTTTAAAAAACATTATCTCCTCCACCCATGTGTGTGTTAATACTTAGTATTCTCAAAAAAAAAAAAAAAAAGTTAACGGGCATTCTTAAAGCAATAATTAATAAACCATATTAAGAAAGTTTCGACACTATTTTTATGATAAATATAAAAAGTTATCAACTAAATTAATTGATTTATCATTTTTCTATAAATTATTTTTAAAAATAATTTTTAAACTTATGCTCTTAGAGCATTTGTTAACATTTTCTTTTTTTATTAGTCAAAAAAAAAATCCATCTTTTATGGATGTGCAATGTATTTATCAACGTGCAACCTTAACCCTTTTTTTTTTTTTTGGCTGAAAGCAACCTTAACCTTAAATAAATTGGAAAAGTTAAATACATTTATGTAAATATGTTTTACCATGATTCATGTCTTATCACCGCCCGTCACATCTCACGCGTGAATTATTAAGGTAAATGAAGTTGCATTATAACGTACCATTTTCAACATTGCAAAATTTTCTGAGCTCATCCATTTAAGCCGAAATAATTGTTTACTCCACTCATGTGATGACTTGGTACAGTTGAAAAATCACTCATGAAAAAAAAAAAATATATAAAATGCAAAAAAGGTTCCCTCTGGGTGATAAAAAAAGGTTTGTCATCTATCATTAGAATAAACAATAAGTTTAATAATAATCAGGAACTCTTTTTTTGTTTTTTTCCAATAACTGTTTAAGGTTATATATTGTAATCTGTAAAGTGTACGATAAAAATAATATTAACAATGTGTAATTATAAACGTCATATTGTACTAATCATGAATTATAAAATTTGTTCAAGTTTATTGTATCTCTCATCATTGTTCTGAAATAAAAGCAATTGCACGAATTTATGTTTACTTTGGTGTGGATGCAAGAAGGGTGATGAAAATTAAAAAAATGAGTGCCAAATAATTGATTTCCATTAAAGACAAATAAAGGCGCGTGTATTTTTTAATTTATTACATTTTATTTTTCCTTGTTATCAATTTTATACAAATGCCCCAAATGTTTTAGAAATTTCGAAGTACATCTTTTAACTATTGTTATTACTATTCAGTTTCTCATCTGACTATTTTTCATTCATTCACTTAACCTACCAGCCTACCACACAAAACCTTTCTTATTTGAGCAATTAAAAAAAAAAAACAATTTTAGTAAGTAAAGAGTTTCTTCCAATATCCCAACTACTAATACTTATTAGCAAAGCCATTAATTTGATATTTGTATGTTTTTAACAACTTTACACTCAATTGAATTGGGTTCTTTATACATATACCACAATGATCATGTCAAAATCATCACATATCATCCATGTTATTGGTATGTTAAATGCATTTCATGCAAAAATATGGCCACATTGTTATGAAGATTTTTTATATGCATAGAGTATTTTAAATATAAAATAATTTTTTTTTAAAACTTGTAAATTATAAATGGTATAATTTTTGTCAAATATCTTCTCAGATTTGCCGTTTGCAATAATATGTTTAAAAATCATTTTTATTCATTCAATTTCTGTTCCTTAATCAAAATATAGTAATATAGATAGATAAAACATTCTATTGCCCAATAGAGTGGTTTTTTTTCCTAGACGAGAGAAATTTTGCTTGCAATACAATTAATAGATATAATGTATTATATTTTAGGAGGAATTGCCTAAATAGCCTAATGGTTGATTCACCCTCAATATCATGTTAATGGACACAAAGTTCACTATCATGCCCTTTTATTTATTTGTGAGTGAAGGATTTGGGTTTTTGTATTATGTTAATGGACACAAAGTTCACTTTTATTCATTTGAGAGTGAAGGATTTGGATTTGGAATAAAAATTATACCATTTAACCTCACCAAAAATTAGTGATGACGAATTTTATTACTTATTTATTTTTATCCATGTAAATATGATATCTTGCTTATGAGTATTCAAAGGCATGAAAATACATTAATCTAATAAACAAATCAATCAACAAAACACACATGATTGGGGATTAGGTGAGCTGCTTAATTATGGATGACTGGATGAGCATACCAATACCATACATATTTTTCATTATGACAAATTTTAGGTACAGTGCCTAAGGCGTCATTTCCAGAGTTCTCTTCTTAAGATTCAGACATGTGATTACTTAATTAAAAAATACACTTCCATCCCATGAGAAAAAATTCACATGATAAAATCTTAAAAGGAGAACCTAAGAAACAATACTTAAATACTATACCTAAGTCTTACATTTTTTATTATTAGCAAAAACTAGAGCACAACTCTTACGGCAAATAACATATATTGATGAGATCATAATCTTTTGGAAGAAATGAGGACTCATAACCCACTATAGTATTGGTCATAAAAGACAATGTCTTTAGGGTTGGACTTCCAAACGTATAAGCACATGTTAAAATGTCACCTAACAAATTAAAAAGTATAAAGGGTTTAGAAATCTTGAAATATAGGACCATAGGTCATAGAAAAATGGAAATAAAAGATGGTTGGACTAGTACTTCCTAATTTTTTGTGATCCATGAAATCCTAACCTTGTGTGTGTCTCATTACCAACACATTCAGATTACTACTAACGGTTCTTTAAGGCAATCATTTGTTTTAACCTTTTATTTATTTTTTAAAATAAAGATAATTACTCAAAACTGAATCCTCCTTGTTTTATCGGTGCCACACCATTAAGAATTTTAAATTATGTGGCACTTTGTCCATTGTTGGATTTGAAAATAAAATCTCAATTGTGAAGTGTATATCTATTATCTCCATTTCACTACAGATCTTGTTCAGGTGTTTGAAGTGTTCATTTGGGAAAAATCAAAAACATTTTTTTTCTATTGTTACAACTTTAAAAAAAAAAAAATTAACAAAATTATATTTTTAATAAAAAAATTCTCTAACTTTATCTTTTTGTCATATATTGCATAAAAATGATCAAAAATCATATATTTTTGTCTCATACTTAGCAAATAAGCTCTTTTAGAAACCACGGGACACTCAAAGGAATGCTAAGAAAGTTGTCATACCATCCTGGTACGAACATCCCTTGAAACATATGGGATGAAACACCAACACGTACAAATTTATTTATTTATTTTTCTTTTTCAGGGTGTATGGCTACTACAAGGAGACAAAATAAAAAGGGATTTTTTGAAAGCAAAAATAAAAAGGGATTATAAACATGTTATTTTGGCTAATATATTAAACTAATGTACTTGAACTTATAACATACGAAGGGTCCATTTGGTACATGTGTTTAAAAATTGAAAATTATTGTTTGAAAACATTTGTGGATAAAAAAATGTGTCGAAATACATGTAATGTTGTTTAAAAACTGAAAATTGTTATTTGAAAACACAAGCCAAATACCCCCAAGATTTTTAACTTTTTAGAGTATATATTAATAATTTATTTTGGGAAATTTTTTTATAAGAAATTAAAAAAATTGCAAAAAAATGTCAATTATTTTTTTCTCATAAAAAATTTATTAAAATGGTTTACTAACATATGCTCCAAAGACATATATTATTTTTGACAATTTTTTTTAAATTATTATAAAAAGTTTTCTAAAATGAATGATTAATATATGTCTTTAGGACATATATGCCCTAGACCCTTTAAAATAAAATAATTAAAGTAGAAAGATTTTTGGGGCAAATATACATAACACTTAAACATAAGGGTAAAAAAGGAGAGAAAAGACAAAGAAAAGCCCGTTGATAAAATTAGAAATCCGCCGTTGTTCCCTCCACATCTATATCCGAAACTAAAAATTCCCTCCTTCCCTCGTTTTCTGCTCTCTCCTCTTTCACTCTCACTTTCCCCCAAACCCCCCCTTTCCCCTCTCTCTCTCTCTCTCTAACCCACAGATCCCATTTTCCACTCTCTCTCTTTAAACCTCTTGCACTCTCGCCTCTCTCTCTCTCTCTCTCTCCATCTCCGATCCTCTCTCTCCGCTTCTTCCAATTCCTCAAAACCTCTCTCTCTCTCCCACAACCTAAGTTTCAACCGCTTTGCTCCTATATCCATGTCCGGCGGCGCTCGAGCTCCGAACCGCCCTGCGCCGCCTCCGCCGACCGTCGCGTCGCAGATCCTCCCTCCGCCGCCGCCGATGAAGCGGAACCTCGCCGTGCTCGCCTCCACCAAGCCGCCGTTCGTCCCTCCCGACGATTACCACCGCTTCTCCTCCGTCGTCGCCGATCGTGAAGCCGAAGCTCTCGTGGTTAGATCTCCCGTAAGTTTGTTGTAGTATTATTTATTATTATTATTTTTAATTTTTTTCCTCTTTTATTTGAGTTCGTGTTTAGGCACTTTGCTTGTCATATAATAGCGTAATTATTGGATAATAATCTGAACTAAATTAATAGTAAAATTGCTTTGATTTTGATTTTTCAATTTTGATTCTGATTTTTGGTGGCTGATAATGATTGCAACAAATTCAAGCTTGTTTGGCGCGTTTCTCGCTCTATGAGACACTGTCAAATTTTAAGAGCGATACTTGATATTTTTTTTTTAATTTAATTTTAATTTTGGCTATGATGTAGTGCTATATGGAAAATTTTAATTTGGAGTGGACTATTGTAGTTGAATTTAGCTTTGCAGCTTGAAGGGTTTGCTATTAATTCTTCAGCAATTTAGTCAAATTTGATGGTGATTATTTGTCAATAGGGGATTGTAAAGCTCTCTTTTAGATTATGTCGAAGAATTTGTTTGAATATGTAATTCAAACAAAGGGAAGGTTTAAAAAGATATTTCTAATAGAATTGATGGGTACACGAAGCACTGTCTTTTTTAACATCACGGCGTGTAACTAAAGGCTCGTTTTGAATGTAAATGTTTGCCGTGGAAGATAATGGGACTGCTGTTTTTAAGAAGCTGCTAATATTGTCACATTTTGTGAAACCCGTAATTTGTGAAAAGCTTTAAGGTGGATGAATAAATGGAAAATTAAGTAGCATATGGTGGTGACTGCATGTACGTGTGTATTGCTATTATGTATGTGGTGTTTAAGGTTGATTCTGATGACTACGTCCTTGTTGTTTGGCATGAGGTGAGTGGCTGCCTGTCTGTGTTGGGCGGGCCGCTGGTTCAAGCAAAAGTTGCTACTGACCTCTAGAAGTTGTTGTGGATATATTGTTTTCACTCTTCAACAATATGAAGAAAGCTCCAATTTTCATGATAGTTCTATATTGTTCACTACAGATGTATATACATTGTTTTTGCTGCAGCAACTACAGTAACCTTAGAAGTTCTCGTGCATGAACATGAAGAGAAGTTTAGGCATCTGAAGAAGCTTATTGGAATTTTTTTTCTTTGTTTTGGTTAATTTTGATTCATCTGCATTAATGATATCAAAACGGGATCACCACGTGGATGTGGATTGTTTGGAGGTGATATTGTGGATTGACCTTGTGTCCCTATTAGTGAACTTTTCTGTGATCATTTTGAAAAGCTGACAGTGGACTAGACAATGGTCTTTAGACTAAACTGAATCTCCTTCCCCCCATAATTAAGGGGCAAAGGCTGAGGACATGTGTTCAATTCATAATAATATAGGTGTGAAGGTTGAATTTTCCTATAAAGAAGAAGAAGAAGAAGAAATGAAGAGAAGAAGAAGAACGAAATAAAAATAAAAATTAGTGGACTTCATTTTAATTTTCTCCAGCAGCCAGCATAGGGTTCAATATCAGTGATTGAGTTTGTGAACTAGCTTAGTTTATATATGTGTGTGCGTTAAATTATTTTATCTCAATCTTTTATTGCTTTGCTGCCTGTAACAAAAAAAATAATTAGAAATCTTAATTGGTTCTTTATTTCTGATATGTGATGGATATACATGATATCATGAACTTAACTGTACTCATGATGAATTGAACTATTAGAAGGGCTGGCAGTTTCTTCGAAGGGTTGCATTATCCAGCCTTCTGCAGACTAAAATTCAAGTGCAATATGTATCTCACTTTAGTTGTTTCCATCATGGAATCAATCATAAACCCACCATAAACATATGTATCTAGTAGTATCACAGTATTACTAACTAAAGGATACATATGGAATAGTATAGTGGTTGGTTAGTCATGTAACTGTCATTCAAATAATTTCACAAAGCTGCTGGTGATTCTCAGCTATTAAAGCGGAAGAATGGAACAGACGACAATGAAGTTCAGTCTATTGACTGGACTAACAGTCCCGGATACACTAGTGTAGTAAACAGCCCCCTCAAGACACCTGTGTCTGCAAAAGGGGGAAGGATATACAACAGGTCAAAGGGTACAAAGGGCAACAGATCTGGACCTCAGACACCTGTGTCAAATGCTGGTGAGACATTTTTCCCACATTCCCTTTGTTAATTTAGATTATCTAATATCAGCTTTGGCAAATGATTATGCTTGAAACAAATTATGTTGGATTGTATAGGTACTAAATTTGTGGTGAGACATTTTTCCCACATTCCCTTTGTTAATTTAGACTATCTAATATCAGCTTTGACAAATGATTGTGCTTGAAACAAATTATGTTGGATTGTATAGGTACTAAATTTGCTTCTCATCCTAGATGGATTTGGTCATAATACAGTCTGTACTTTGCCCAGTGTTGCCAGAAAAATAAGATCTAACAAGATAGTTTTTATTATCATGCAGGTTCCCCATCTCCTCTTACTCCTGGCAGTTGTCGTTATGACAGTTCCCTAGGTAATGTTGAAAGTGTTGGGGTCTAAATGATTTCTTCGTATGTAATAATGTCTGCGTTATATAGCTTTTGAAGCTGTCATATGTGTAAAAAGTGACAAAGTGCCAGAACTTTACAGGATTGTTGACAAAAAAGTTCATCAATTTGCTCAAGCAAGCAGAGGATGGTAATCTTGACCTAAACAAAGCAGCAGAAACTTTGGAGGTGATCGTTAAGCTATCTGATTGTATGCATTTTTTCTATATTAAATGCTAATTTGAGGGTTTCTAATGATACAGGTGCAAAAGAGGCGAATATATGACATAACAAATGTCTTGGAAGGCATTGGACTCATTGAAAAGAAACTCAAGAACAGAATACATTGGAAGTAATACTTGTTACCTTTGTTATTAAAACATATGATTTTGCTCTGCTTTTGATTTGAGATTCATTTTAGCATTTGAAGAGCATGATTACTTATGCGAAAGTTGGTTGAATGACTGATTAGGGGATTAGATGCTTTAAGGCCAGGGGAGGTTGAAGATGACGCCTCTGCATTACAGGTATGCAGATCTGGATATTGCTTTCTTGTGATGCATACATGGGAAAATATGTTTTTTTACAAGTATCAGCGGCTAGGATGTTTCCATTTACTTTTTTCATGATTTGTAAATGTCCATGAGGTATTGTCGTATTGAAGAATTGCTGGATTTACAACCTCTGATGTCCCTTCAGTGACATCTAATAAGTATAGAATGATAACCATACCGTGAATCCAAGAAAGGATGAAAAGAAAGGAAAGAAAGGCAAACAATTCAATAATTTTTCATGGAAGATGAAAATTTGTGTCCTTTTCTGCAGGCAGAAGTTGAAAACCTTACCATGCAAGAGCGAACATTAGATGATCAGATAAGGTAATCTAGCCAATTACCTTGTCAAAGTAATAAATGATGTTGTCTTCAAATGGTTGAATTTGGCTGATGCTTTAAAGCTGTTTCAGGGAAATGCAGGAAAGATTGAGGGATTTGAGTGAAGATGAAAACAAGAAAAAGTAAATCTTTTCCAGTTATTTTTATATAGGGGAAAAAAACTCAAATGGTATATAAAAACGGCAACCTAATGACTTTATATTCATCATATTAGGTGGCTTTTTGTAACCAAAGAAGATATTAAGGGCTTACCCTGCCTCCAGGTCAGTTCATTTGGTGTTATACTGATTTAGAGTAAATGTAATTGTGTCCCACTTTTCTACCTATCTTTATGGTGTTTCAGCTATTTAGTTAATCTGGTTAGCGCTTTCTCTGGCAGAACGAAACCCTGTTAGCAATTAAAGCTCCACATGGAACCACACTGGAAGTCCCAGATCCAGATGAGGTAAGTCCAGATCATAAAAATTGAAGGAAGGTACATGTTATATTAACATATGATATGATGGTTGACAGTGCTTCTATATACATCAGGCTGTTGACTATCCACAGAGAAGATATAGGGTTATTCTTAGAAGCGCAATGGGCCCTATCGATGTCTACCTTGTCAGGTGCTAATCTTGCATGTGTTGGAAATTCTTTGTTTTAAATTTTCTTCTCTTTCCCTTCTTTTTTTAAAATAAAAATTTTCTTTTAATTTCCTCTGAAACTCCCCTTGATTGTTTTATAGTCAATTTGAGGAGAAGTTTGAGGAGATGAATAGTGTTGAGCCACCTGTGAGCTTCCCAATGGTTTCAAGCTCAGGGTCTAACGATAACCCAGCCACTGAAGAAGTGGTCAATGCCAATAGCACCATGAAGGAAGTTATGCCTCAGGCACAACACAGTCATCAAATGTGCTCTGATCTTAATGCTTCACAGGAGTTTGCTGGGGGCATGATGAAAATTGTTCCCTCAGATGTTGATGTAAGTGTAGATATTCTGAGTAATTTGTTCCTATATCTAATTTTTACCGAGATATCATAGATTTCTGAAGAGAGAGAGTTAACTAAGTTAAGGTATATGAATGATTTGGTTGATAGTTAATTTGTTACTTGTTATTATCGCAGAATGATGCAGATTACTGGCTTCTGTCAGATGCTGAAGTTAGCATAACAGATATGTGGAAAACAGACGGTATATACCACTTTAACGCTTGTTTTTTTTTTTTTAACATAATTTTACATCTGACTGGATGTTCAATTCCTTTTGATTCCAACTACAGCGGGTATTGAATGGAGTGGGATGGATATGCTTCACCCTGACTTTGGGATACCTGATGTTAGTACTCCAAGGCCACAAACTCCATTATCTGGAATGGCTGAAGTGCCATCTACAGCTTTTGACTCTACCCGAAGATGAATGGATATCGATTTGCTAATGAGCTAAATTGAAAAATTATGTCTGTATGCCAGTAGCCTTTATGTCTATAAATCATTGCTGAAAGATGCCAAAAGGTTGCTTGGTGAATGAATGCTAGGGAAGCTTTTGGATGAAGCTAATGGATGGCAAAAGCTGGGGGTAATTCTTATACTGTACAGTTTAGGGGCCCCCGTGGCATGAATAAAATGCGTATGTCTTGGACTTAGAAAAAAAGGACACTCTTGGAATTAAGGTGGTGGATCTTTAGCATGGAAGGTAGAATGGTTACATTTAGTACGGGTGGGTTGGACAAAGTTAGGGCAAACGCAAGAAACAAACAAAGATAGAGTTTACAAGCATAATCTTATTATATGCGTATTTATTTTTTGTATGCAGCACCTTGGTGTCTTTTACAAATTTGAGGCAACTCTGTAAATGTTGCGAATGTAAAAACATGCTGCAAGGCTTGTATACCAGATGTAGGGCAGCAGCTAGATCTCCTGCCCCAGATTTATAATTGTATGGTCCTAATCTGTGGTATAAACTATGGTTATAAGCATTTGACATGCCATTATGGTGATTGAGTTGTCTTGTTATATTCCTCATGCATTTTTTAGGGGGTGGTGTAAGTAATTATTTCCTACGTCACTTCCTCCAGTTTATCTTGTCATTTAGATTTGATTTCAAATATTGACATTGAATCTTGGAAATTTTGATTTTGATAGTATTCTTTTGGATTAAACTTCAGCTATGGCATTCTTTTCATCTTGAGTTTCTGCTTCCTTTTTTTATGTTCTACCTCTATTTTTCAGGTTAGTGGTTCCTACTTGGTCAGAAATACTTGTATATGCTATAAGCTACATTTTATTTTTCTGGTGGATCTATTAGCTGCATATGATAGAGCTAAAAGCCATGGGCTTTGGAGCCTAGTGGCATGTGCGGTTCTTCCCATTGGTAGAGAACTTAGTTTTAAATATGTGTGTTTCACATGCTAAAAAAAGAAAAAGAAAAAGAAGAAAAGAAAAAAGCAAACAACTTGCTTCTGAAATGCAATCAAGCTTAAAAATATTACATAAGGAGACTGAATAGTGGAAGAACTTTTTTGGGGAGGAGTGATTTGATTCTTTGATGTTTTTGTTGGAAATATTAAAAGAGGTGTCAGTTGAACTATAAAGATCTTACTTATATAGTGGGCAAACTACTGACCATTATAACTTCAGTGGCAAATCGACCTATAAGTTGAATACTCTGATGTCAATTGCATCTATTTTTGGTGGCAGCCGGCCATATCATGGTTAAAATAGGCACTCATTAGACATCCACATTGTAGGCTCATGTGCGTGCAACTTTTGTGGCTGATGAGAGACTTGAGAGTGAATGATCATATAATGCTTACAATCCCTTGTCTCAAATGTAGGTTCGGACAAAGGATGGTTGCGCATGCTCAAGAACCACAAAACTCAAAAAGTATAAATGAGACCCCCAAAAGAAAAAGGGCCACAAAACCAAAAGCAGCAATATATAATAAAAAGTTTCTAGTTTGGAGGAGTCTCTTCCTCGCTAGTGATTGCAAGTTTGCAACACCTCAGCCATTGGTTGGCGGGGATTTGGTTTTGCTAATTTACCAATGAGAAATCGTTTTCATGAAATATGGGCACTTTTTTGAGACATGCACAAACAAATTCGTCCACCTAAATGAGTAGAAAAGTTGGAGCGGGGATTGGGTATTCAAACATTTTGGAGCGAGTAGTGTAATCTACAAATACAGCTTCTTCTTTTTTTTGGTTTGAATCATCAATGGCATTGCTTTATCATTTATCATTCATATTTTTTACATTGTGAAATATTTTATAAAAATTATTGTGATGTAAGAATTATTGTTTTGGATTTACTTATAGCATCCAAATGCTGTCATGTTCATTTTAATTAAAAAAGCTTATATCTGTTTCAATTTTCAAAGGGATACTAATATCATAAGTGCTTAAATGATCCTATTTGATAATTTACTAAGTTTGAGTGTGATTCTTATATTTTTCATCGATAAAAGTGAATATATATAAAATTTATATTTTATGAAAAAAACAATTGCACTTGAAATAATAATAATATAAAATAATAGAATGAGGTTGCAACATTAGGTGGTGCTAAAATAGTAAAATGTTATATAATGCACATGGTTTATGTACGAGCATTAGGTTGGGGCCTAGCCCATTAGCCTTCATATGGTTAAGAGGTTGGGGCTCAGTAGTAGGTTAGTGCACAGCTTATTAGCCTTCGTATGGTTATGAGGTCGAGACCCAATATCGGGTCGGTACCAGCTTGTTAGCCCTCGATGGGCTGGAGACCAAATCCGACCCGAATAGATGAAAATGATAGTGCCTTGGGGGGAAATCGCCAATCGAGCACTATTTGGCGTCAAGTGCAAGTTTTAAGAAAATCCTCAAAAGGTCCCACCTAATAGGAATCTTGAACAAAAGTGGGGTCTATGTGACAAGATGGATGAAACATCATCATTGGGACCCCATTTGAAGGGCGTTATAAAAGGGAAAGTGGGCTAGAGAATGGGGGGTTGGCATTTTTTGGGAAGAGATACATGAGAGAAGAGTGAGGAATGACCAAAGAGGGAGAGAAGGTTTTAGTTCAATATAATTTGGGTCTTCTCAGGAAGCATACACAGGAGGGAAAAGAGGATAGAATGGGCTTAAGAATCTTCCCTTAGGCTGTTGGGTTGGCTCTAAGAGGTTTTCCCATTGTAGGAAATTTCATACCCATCCAAAAAAATAAATTGGGAGTCTGACCCAAAAATCATCGAGCATCTTGGGTTTAGACACCACAATTTATTTTTTATTTCGGGTGTCTTTGGATACTACTTATTTTACTGAAACTAAAAAATTATTGCTAAAAGTATTGTAGATAAAGGTAAAAGTTAGTTGAAATAGTATAATGGTATTATGAATAGTGCCAAAAAGTGCAATGAGATTGTGAGATCCATAAATAGTAAAAAAAATAAGCTGAATAATGAAATAATTTTAATTTTTCCTCAATTTCCAAACGCGCACTTCATTTTTGTTTTGAAATAATTATAGTGTATTGAAGGGTTTTTTTTTTTTTTTTGGGGTTGTTGTGAATAGAGTATGTTTAGCTATGCTCATAGTAAGTTCTTGGCCGTCATCTAAAAATAATTTGCATATCTGATTTTTTTTTAATGGTTTAGACTTGTTTCAGGGAAAAAAAACAGGTGTGGCGGTGGGGGGTAAATAAGTAAATAATGCCTTATCTTTCAAGGAGGGAAAAAAAGAAAGAGTATAACGTCTTATTATGTGTGGGATTAAGTAAAACGGTGCGCTTCACAATAAAAAAAAGGGGGAAAGAAGAAAAAAAAAAAAAAAAAAGAGAAAACAGAGAGAGAACTGATTCCGACCTAGCAGAAGAGAATCGCGGGCGGCACCGTGACCGTGTGTGTGAAAAAATGGGTCCTCGAAAGTGTGAAGTCTGCAATGAAGCCCTTTCAAAGTACAAGTGTCCCTCATGTCTTGTTCCTTAGTAAGTCTAACTCACAATCAAACCCTCTTTCTCTCTCTCTCTCTCTCTAACAAAATTGTATAAAAACACTTTCAATGACATATTTACTTGTTCCAATTGCAGTTGTTCCCTTGTCTGTTTCAAGAAACACAAAGGTATGCCAATGCCCACTTTTCTCTTTACTACTTTATGTACAAACTCAAACTAAGAATAAGAGAAAAAAAAAAAAAAAAGAAAAGAAAGAAAGAAAGAAATAAAGAAGAGTATAGAATGGTTTTTGCTCAATTAAAATTCTCAATTATGTATCTATCTCTTTTAGTTTCAGTCTTTTATAGGATTCACTCCTTTTCCTTTCTATTAGAACAAAACAAACCCATTGATGCTTTTGGGTTGGATTATTGGTGTTGCCTTTTTGGGATGTCCAAATAAACAGTAACTCTATGACAGCATTTTTAACCTGTGGTGTCCGCTACATGATGATTGCTCTTTTTATTGTCAAGCCAAAACATCAATAAGTTTCTTTTGGTGTAGGAATGATTTAATTGCAGGTCTCTTATACAATGAAAATAGGCTTTACTAGTTGTAGTTGAGCTAACTGGAATCCACTTTGATACTTAAGCGATCATGCGAATGCAATTTTTGATATAATGCCCCCCACACGCCAATTGTTTGAAGAAATGCCAAATTTCTGACGCCTTGACACTATACTAACTTGTGTTATCTTATTTTAAAATTATTCTTTACATTCCTTTACCTTCTCCTAAACGAGCTGCAAGACTAAACAACCGCTAATTAACAAGGAATATTGTGAATTTTTTTGGTAATGAGAACTAACGCGGGCTTACATGAATGATGCAGAAATCCCTTGTGCTAAGCCAGTATCATCTGAGGAAAAACCAAGTAAGAATTATACTACCTTAGTTTCATGTTAATTGCTAATGTTTTAGAACTATTTTAATACTGTACATGTCCTTTTATCTTTGGTTCCTGATGATGGCTATTAGATATAATCATGTGGTACTATTTCATAAGCAAGTGGAAATTGTACAGACATGTTGCTGGTAGGCTTTTCACTCCTAAAAAAGGACAGTAGCCTATGCCACTAAGCTACAAGGCTCTTGGCTCTTTCCTTGTTAACTTGTTATCCTTTCGTGATGTACTACCATGTATTTATATTTATACTTATATTTTTCCTTCAATTCAAATGCCTTGTTGAGAACCTGAAATTCAAAAAGTTCAGTCAATCTTATACTCACCTTGCATTACAGGGATTTCAGGCTTACCTCTGATGAGCCAAGTAACAGGGGATCTCTGTAGGGTCAATAACTCAACATCTAGCTGCATCAGATTAACTTTGTTTATTTAAATTTTTTATAACCAACTTTGTTTTTTTCATGTTCTGCAGCTCCTGTTCCCGAATCACTTGTAGAGAGACCATTGACTGCTGAACAACCTGGGGATGTGCTGCAAAAGTTGCAACTAGAGGCTATAGGTATGGGTTTTCAAATAGCTCAGGAGTATAACTATAACCATAGAATATTCTTTTATACAAATACTTGAGGTGTGCTACTTGGAAAAAGTGTTGCATTCTATTGCATACTTATTGTATACCAGGTTTTGAATCTTATCATGTAGATTACCCCAAGGTAGCACATTATGCCTCAAGAAGCCGAGGTCACTAGTTGGAATCTCCCCTTCTCCCTCCCCTTGGGGTCTAAACTTCTTCAAAATATATATACATGTTATCATGTAGATTTCAACAGACAATATAGAGAACTTGAAATATGACAAATTATGATGGGCAAGCCTAGTTGCTGTACAGATTGTGAGAAAGGCATTGAAGTTGTAATTGTAAATTTGGGGTTAGTGGTCTTATAATTTTGTAAGAGAATCTTGTGGCCGGGCCTTTGGAATAGCAAAAATGGAGTTTGTAACTATTTCAGCATATTTAAGTTTGAAATTGATGATTGTAGTTGGTTTGTTTTCTCTGCATAATGTATGGTTCTGGTGACTGGAGAGGTTGCTTTAAAAACTTGTTTGGTGATTGTTTTTTTCTTTTTGCTGAGGATAAGGATGCGTATGTGCTTCATGTCTAGGTATTTCAAGTAGACTTGATACTAGAATCTCAAGTTTGTGAGATAGGTTGGGCCTCTTTTTAATTTATTACAATCAAATTAGGATAGACAGAACTTGCTGGATGTTAAATATGAATGGTTTGTCTGGTGCCCGCATAGGTATTGCATTCAGTATTTGCTGTATGAAGGAACCTATGTAGGAGAGGATAGAATTTGCTGAAGGTTAATTAGGAATGGTATATATAATGCCTGTGTTTGTATGACATACGTTGGGTGGGTCTTTCTTTAGGTATTGTGTTCCATATTTGTACTAACGCACCTATGAAAACTATGTATTGGTGGTCTGAGTGAAGTTAGCGATAGGGCAGTTGAGCATCATTTGTTGAACTGCTTAGTTGCAAGGTTCCAGTGGATAATACCTAAGATAGTTTTGAAGTTTTTAGTGTGTTGTAAATGCATGTTAGATCGGGCATAGAATTAGTATGATTATGGAAACCCTTTTTTGTCTAGTTGGATGATTTGGTGAGAAGGGAAAAACCAGGCTCTTTATGTGATTGAGTTATCTCGAAATAATCTTAAAATACAAATACAAATAAGAAATCTTTCTAATTCCAAAAATTAATATCTAAGATAAACATCTATGAGAATATATATATGAGTGCAGCAAGAACATACACAAGACATCTGGTTATGAAATCTCCCAATATTTCTATTCCCTGTACATTAAAACCCACCTAAAATTCCTGCAAAACATGCAATAAAAAATCCATCTTTCTTTGGTTATTTTTGTACCCCCCACCAACTTAAAAAAAAAAAAAAAAAAATCTAAGTAACTAACTATGACTGTTCGCATTGTATAAGATATAGTGCGTTCAAATATGAAGAGATTGCCATGGGCAGGAGCAGTAAATCAACAATTTGATGAGATACATATTATCACATAACATCCTTCTTGGAATCAAGTTTAGCAAAGGGGAAAAGTGTCTGGGACAAAAGGAAACTCTGAGAATGGATTAATATTTATAAAGGTGAATCAATAGAGTCAAATAGGCTACTCCAAATCTGACCTGAAATATCTAGAGCGTAATTCTAAAAGCAAAACCAGAAAGAGGATAAACAACCTTTTATTTATTTTTATAAATATAAGGATTTTCACCTTCTTCTTTTTCTTCTTCCTTTTTTTCAATGAAAAAAGAGATTAAACAATAAGTGGAATCTGCAACAAGAATACACAGTGAGGGGAGAAGCTGCAAAGGTTTATAGGGGTATGCATTTTTAATGCAGTAGATATATATATATTTGTCTCATTCCTCTCCCCCATTATGCCTTTTTCTTTTTCCTGTAAATCTTTTTAAATTCAATTGTCTCTAGAGGGTGCTATTCTATTTATGGGTATTTCAGGTACTCTTTTATAGTTGAGTAACTCTCACATTTATGTTTATGCTAGGTTCAGCTAGTAAAAATCTTGTTAGTGTGTCTGTAGGTGATTTGGATCTCCTGCCACATGGTATATTGACCTATTGTTGAATGTTATCCGGCTTAGAAATTTTATTTGAGAAGACTGACTGTTTCCTTATAATGAATCTGTGAATCTGTTGGTATAAAAGAAGTTATTTAGAAAGTTTCAGTCCTGAAATGATGTCTGGTTAGATAGTTCCCATTAGATGTAAATTCTTCGGGTTTCCTTGTGCAGCTTCTTCCAGTGAAATTCGGGATGCTTTGAAGGATGGAAACCTCCAGAAACTCATCTACAATATTGATGGTTCCCCAGATGCAGAGAATGTAAGCAGTTTAATCCTTCCTTAAATCAAGATAAAGTCTTTTCCGTATTAAATACTTGTTTATAGCGATATCATTGATAACTTGAATTGTTGATTGAGCAAGCATGGATGACTGTCAGCTAAATCCTATTTTTACTTTTTAGGAACTTGATAAAGCTATGGGAGTGGAGGAGTTTCGCACATTCACTGAAAAGGTATTGTCTTCTGTTTCTGCTGAAGTGTGTAAATATAACATCTATAAGCATTCATGAGAGTAGGTTTTTATGCAAATTTCATGAGGAATTTGAATTTACCAGGGTGTTAAGCATTACTAGGTTTAACTGTTCTCAGATTCTATCTGCTGCAAGTGCAAGCAGTCAATTGTAACGTGAGGAAGAAGTAACATCTGTTGCATGAAGTTCAAAATTTTATTGAAGCAGCAGTTTGTGAAGTCAACATTGTCTTTGACTTCAATAGAGCTCTTTCAATCTGGCTGGCACCTCTAACATGTCTTGCATCCTGGTTAAGAAGTACGTTTTAAATATAAGTGTTTAATATACAAGTAGTCAGTGAAATAGAGAGCACAATCATGTGTAAAGTAGTAGTGTCTATTTTTGGCTCTTCAATGGATAACCGAACTATTGAGTTAGGAAAAGCAACTCACAAACATTATCCTAGGTTTCTAGGGCTATCAAATTTATCTACGGAAACTATGAAAGGAATACAATCACTTTGAGAGGATCCAATGAGAAATTATATTGTTCTCATGATAGATCACATCACTTATTCACCATTCCACTAAAAGACTCCCAACTTATTAAAAATGGTTTAGTCAGTCTATGGTTAAAAAAAATTTTAAACATGACTTGTTAAACTAAATCAATAATTTTAAATAGGTGGAAGTCTTTTAGTGGAATTAGGGATGACAGTTTCTGCCCGACCCGTGGGTACCTAGCCTGGCTCGATCCTAATGGGCCGGGTTTTACCCGGTCCGATTAGGAATAGGGTCGGGTATGGGTTAAAAAAAAAATCCAATATGGGTCCGGGTTTTATAAAAAATCCGGTGGGTACCCGACCCGAACTCGGACACGGACCCGGCCCGGTAATTAGGAAATTACAAAAAAAAAACCCCATATATATAGTAACCATAAATATATACACACCTATAAGTAACCCTAAATCCCTAACTTAGTTCACGTCTCCCTCATTTTAGCAGCAGCTCAGTGCTTACGCCTCCCTCCTCACCTCACCCTCACTCCCTCATTTCAGCTCACGCCTCGCCTCCTCAGTCCTCACCCTCACTGCCTCACAAAAGCACACGACCTCACATACTTTCAGTCACAGCCATTCCTACACAGCCTCTCACAGTCTCACGCCTCGCCTCTGCCTCTAACATTCCTACACAGCCTCATGCCTCGCCTTTGCCTCTCACAGTCTCACGCCTCCTCATTCTCTTGCTTTGTTGTAGCCACGCTCTTCCTCAGGAACACGGTACTCCTCTACTTTCTCTCTTCAGAATTTTTACTATGTGGGTTTTCGGGTTCTTTACACCTGGTTTTGTTGTATGTGTTGTTTATCATGTGGGTATGCAATAAATTCAAAGTGGGTCATAGTGAAGGTCCAAAGGAAAGGTTTAAGAACATCAGGTGTTTGTACCATAAACAGGCTCAAATTTGTTGTTTGGGTGTTTCTGTGTTTAGTCTAGTGTTGTGCTTGTTGAATTACCCTTTTTTTTTGGTTGGGCCACGAATTGGGCCCAATCCCTTAACGGGCCCGCGGGGCCCGGCTGGGGTGGGTCTGGGCCTCGGGAAAAAAACCCGCTTAGTAAATGGGCTGGGTTCGGGCCGCGGATCTTGACCCGCGGGTCGGGTCCGGGTATGGAAAAACTCGGCCCGAACTCGACCCGTTGCTATTCCTAAGTGGAATGGTGGACAAGTGACATGGTTTACTATGAGGATCGTATAATTTCTCAGATTTGACAACCAAAACATAGTACAATTATTATGTGCTCCTTAGGTACAAGAATATAGTAACGTGATACTTCACACCAATAAAAAAAGAGAAATGTTAACGAATACTTTGAGGAAAATGTTAACAAAAACATGATACAATTATTACGTGCTTCTCAAGTACAATAATATAATAACGTGATACTCCACACTAATAAAAAGAAAAGAAAAGGAAATGTTAATGAATATTTTAAGGATATTGATTTAGAAATATTTTTAAATTTTTTTTATAAAAAAAGAAAAAAGTAACTGATTCTTTTAACAATTTTTTATATTTCTCATGAAAGTGGTATTAATTTTTTTTTGAAATAATCCATTAACAAATATCTCAAATGGCACTTGTCAATTGGACCCATAAAATAAATAAAAAGCAATCCATGTTGGTCGGCAAAACACAACCAAAGGCTAATGCTTCTATTGCATGAACAGCAAGGAAGCAAGACCATATAAGCATCAGTTCTCAACAACCTGTCGGATTAGTTTAAATTAATAAGATGTGGAATGGCTTCTCAATTTTATTTAACAAAAGACAAGACACGTGGCACTTTGTGATTGTTGAGCATAAAGTTATATGTATTGGGAATTGGGGTACCTAAACAAAGTGAGCAAAGTCACCTAGCAGCTCGCAAATTGGATAATGCACCTATTAAATTCAACCAAATGAGCAAAAACTCAACTTTATGCATGTGCTTAAGAGACATGCACTAAGACACAGCTAAATTATCGAAGTGGACCAGGATTCCGATAGAGAAACTTGTTTCATACTCACTAATAACTTATAGATATAAAACATATATAATGTCTCACACGTGAAAATGTGTACCCAATGGAGGAAGTATATGACTGTTTGGTTTGGTCTGTGTGGGCCTCTTTCAGGAAAAGGATAGAAACACTGGCTTTTCTGTTGTCTATCACACTTTCAAAGGTTAAATTTCTGTTAACCCATTTACCACTGCGGACACAAGTGATTGAAAGTTTGCTGTAAATATTTTGCAACACTTTTTTTGTTGATAAAAATTAAACTCATAACCAAGATCACACCACACATGATGCTTAGTGGTAAAAATAAAATAGAAAAAAGTTTGGCTCTAAATTTTATTGTAGTCTAAGATTATAATTCTCACTAAAAAAAATTAACATGGCTACATATTTTGAAATTCTAACGGTTGAATTGCATGATTTTTTATGTTTTTAACACACATGCCAAGTTTTGTGTAAATTAAATGCTATTTACTATTTGATTTGTAAGCTTATTTTTAATGCACAATTTTAAACTACAAAAACTTGAAATTTAAATATTTGATTGATAACATAGTTATTAATCTTTGATATTCTGGAAATTTTACAAGCAATAAGGATATATGAAGAAAATATAATCCAATGGCGGATTTGTCAAAATTTACATCCAACTTAATTTGCTACAATTTCACTACTTCCTTGTATTCTGTTCTATCTTTTTTTTGAACTGATCCAAATGTTTCACAAATATTGTAATCGATATCCATCAAGCACTAGTATATGAATAATTAACTTGACATTATTGATAAATAAAGTGAATAGCTTTCATTTATTAAAAAAAGAAAAAGAAAAAAAAGGGTTATAAGTGACAATGTCTTGAACGAACAATAGTGATCACTCAGTACTTGAAGTGGGTCACCAATTTTTTTATAAAGTAGGCATGGAGTCAATACTCGATAATGCCATTACCAACAGCACCAGAAATCAGAAAAATTGGATACAAGCCAACCATTTCAACTTCCTAGTCAATGCACTCATGCTTAATATCAGTGACAAGAACTAAAGGTATAAGCTCATTAATTACAATAGTCATACTTATAAAGTGGATGATGAAAAGATATATATAACGGCCAAGACAAATGATATTTGCGACTATTCAACATAATGAAAAAAAAAAAAATTGTCTCGTGAGTGGGTGATTTTTTGAGTCTTGCATGATAATCATAACATATCTAATTTATGAATTGAAAATAATCATCTACAATATGTTATTAAAATGTGTCTTATCATGTAAATAATCGTAATAAGTAGATAAGGCTCCACTTGTGTGAGGTTTGAGAAAATTGGTAAGCAAATAGTGTTATGATGTTATCTCTAATTTTCGTAAAGTGGGTTCCAAACTTGAACATTAGAAGTCATTATTTGGATAAAAGGCACATGCCATTAGGCCAAAATCCTATCTTATTTGTTTCTTATAACACAAAAACCATAAATTAAAATCAACGAAATTATATAAAATCTAAAGCCTACTACATAAACAATTTGACAGTGGGAATGAATGATTTAAATACTCCCCTTAAAAATATTTGAAAGCGTTAATCAATTAAACTGCAAAACTCTTGGAATATTACTACAATTTTATTTTTCAATGTTATTTTTTATAACAATTTCACAACAAATTTTAGGTGACAAATTGTTATGGGCTATTACTAGTGGATAAAAAAGTAATTTCAGTAGTGAATTTAATGTGAAAATATTGTAAACTTGACATTTTTTTTAATATTAATTTTTAGTTTGAGTAAATTTCCAAAGTCATAGAGGCAGATAAGGATTATCAGAAAAAAACAAATGATCAGAAATAGAGTCTGATAAGGAATCTAAAAATAAAAAACAGAGAGGCAAAGGTGCACACTCAGCACAGATAAAAATGAAACTGAAACTCATAGTCATAGTCATAGACAATGTACTCCAATTATTGCAAAATGGCAAAATAGGTAGCCGCCGGAGCCAAAGAAAGCCTATTTTTTTCTCATCATCATTATCACTACAGTAACCCACAACACCGACCCATTATATAATATCTCACCACAACAAAACTCAAACTCTCTCTCTCTCTCTCTCTGAAAATCTTGTTGATTGAGCGAGCATGGATGACTGTCAGCTAAATCCTGTTGTTACTTGTTAGGAACTTGATAAAGCTATGGGAGCGGAGGTGTTTCGCACATTCACTGAAAAGGTATTGTCTTCTTTAAATATGACATCTATAAGCATTCATGAGAGTAGGTTCTTATGCAAATTTATTTCATGAGGAATTTGAATTTACCAGGGTGTTAAGCATTACTAGGTTTAACTGTTCTCAGATTCTATCTGCTGCAACTGAAAGCAGTCAATTGTAACGTGAGGAAGAAGTAACATCTGTTGCATGGAGTTCAAAATTTTATTGAAGCTGCAGTTTGTGAAGTCAACATCTACTATTCTACTTTGACTTCAATAGAGCTCTTTCAATCTGGCTGGCACCTCTAACATGTCTTGCATCCTGGCTAAGAAGTACGTTTTAAATATAAGTGTTTAATGTACAAGTAGTTAGTGAAAGAATACCAATTGGAGTACATTGTCTGTGAAAGGAATACAATCACTTTGAGAGGACCCGTGAGAAATTATACCATTTTCATGGTGGATCACATTAATTATTATCATTTCATTAAAAGATTCTAACCTATTTAAAATTTTTTAGTCAGTTTATGATTAAAATAAATTTTAAACATGATTTGTTAAACTAAATCAACAATTTTAAATAGGTAGAACTCTTTTAATAAAATGATTAACAAGTGATGTGGTTTACTATGAGGATCGTATAATTTCTTAGATCATACCATCAAAACATAGTACAATTATTTTGTGCTCTTCAAATACAAAAATATAATAACATGATACTTCACACCAATAAAAAAAAAATGTTAACAAATACTTTAAGGAAAATGTTAACGAAAATATGGTATAATTATTATGTATTCATCGAGTATAAAAATATAGTAACACAAGACTCCACACCCAAAAAAAAAAAGAAGTAAAAGGTTAACGAATATTTCAAGGGGAATGATTTAAAAAATATTTTTAAAAATTTTTTATAAAAAAAAAGGTAATTAATATTTAAATAATATTTTACATTCCCCAATAAATAGTATCTAAATATTTTTGAAATGAACCATTAACAAATTAACAAATATCCTACCGACGCTCATAAAATAAAAAGCAATCAATGTTGGTCAGCAAAACACAACCAAAGGCTAATGCTTCTATTGAATGAACAGTAAGGACACAAGACCGTATACTTTCTGGTGAATCAGTTCTCAACAACCTGTCGGATTAGTTTAAATTAATAGGACGTGAAATGGCTTCTCAATTTAATTTAACAAAAGACAAGACAGGACACGTGGCACTTTGTGATTAGTTGAGCATAAAGTTAAGAGCATATATTGGGAATTGGGGTACCTAATACAAACAAAGTGAGCAAAGTCACCTAGCAGCTCGCTAATTAGATTAATGCACCTGTTAAATTCAATCAAATGAGCATAAACTCAACTCTATGCATGTGCTTAAAAGACATGCACTAAGATAGAGCCAAATTATCGAAGTGGACCAGGATCAGGATTCCGATAGAGAAACTTGCTTTCAAACTTACTAAAATAAGTTATAAATATATAAAACATATATAATGTCTCACACGTGAAATGTGTACCTAATGGAGGAAGTATATGACTGTTTGGTTTCCTCTGTGTGGGCCTCTTTCAAGAAATGGATAGAAACACTGGCTTTTCTATTGTCTATCACACTTTCAAAGGTTACATTTCTGTCAACTCATTTACCACTGTGGACACAAGTGATGGAAAGTCTGCTGTAAATATTTTGCAAGAAACTTTTTTTTTTTTTTTTTTTTTTTGTTGTTGAGAAGAATTCACACCACACATGATGCTTAGTGGTAAAAATAAAATAGAAAAAAGTTTGGTTCTAAATTTTATTGTGGTTTAATATTATAATTTTCACTAAAAAAATTAAAATGCTTATATATTTTAAAATTCTAACAGTTGAATTATATATATTTTTTATAATGTTTTTAACACACATGTCAAGTTTTGTGTAAATCGAATGTTATTTACTATTTGATCTGTAAACTTATTTTTAATGCATAATTTTAAAATACAAAAACTTGAAATTTAAATTTTTAATTGATAACATAGCTATTGATCTTTGATTTTTTGAAAAATTTTACAAGCAAAAAAATATAAGAATAAAATATAATTTAATGGTGGATTTGTCAAAATTTATATCCAATCTAATTTGCTGCAATTTCACCACTTTCTTATATTCTGTTCTATCTTTCTTTCGTACTGATCCAAATGTTTCACAAATATTGTAATCAATATACATCAAGCACTAGTATATGAATAATCAACTTGACATTATTGAAAAATAAAGTGAATAGCTTTCATTTATTAAAAAAAAGAAAAAGAAAAAGAAAAAGGTTATAAGTGACAATGTCTTTAACGAACAATAGTGATCACTCAGTACTTGAAGTGGTTCACCAATTTTTTTTTTATTTTATAAAGTAGGCATGGAGTCAATACTCGATAATGCCATTACCAACAGCACCAGAAATCAGAAATTGAATACAAACCAACTTTTCTACTTCCTAAGTCAATTCAAGACTCAAAAAATCACCCACTCACGAGACAAAATTTTTTCCATTATGTTGATTAGTCTCAAATATAATTTATTTTGGACGTTATATGTATCTTTTCATCATCTACTTTATAAGTATGACTACTGTAATTAATGAGATTTAACCTTTAGTTATAGTCACTCTGAAATTAAGCATGACTACGAGATAATCATAACATGTTTAATTTATGAATTAAAATAATCATCTACAATATTTCATTCAAATGTGTCTTATCACGTAATTAAATAACTGTAATAAGTAGATAAAGTTCCACTTGTGTGAGGTTTGAAAAAATTGGTAAGCAAATAATGTTATGATTTTGTCTGACTCCAAACTTTGAACATTAAAAATCATCATTTGGATAAAAACTTAAAAAAGTACTTGTCATTACATCAAAATCCAATCCTATTTGTTTCTTATCACGCAAAAACCATAAATTTAAATCAAAGAAATTATATAAAATCTAAAGCATATTACATAAACAATTTGATACTTTAGATGAGAGTAAAAAAAAAAAAAAAACTATAAAGTATAAAGTGGCATTACCCAATTTATAACACTTTAGATTAATACATAACAATATATTTAAATTTTTTTAATTTGATAGTTGGGGATGAAGTGTTAATCAGCTAAGTTATATTTCGAGTAAATTTCTAAAGTCATATTGATTGTGGATAAGGATTAAGGATTATCAGAAAAAACAAATGATCAGAAATAGAAGCAGATAAGGAATCTAAAAATAAAAAACAGAGAGAAAAGGTGCACACTAGGCACAGATAAAACAGAAACTGAAAGTCCCAGTCATAGTCATAGACAATTATTGCAAAATAGCAAAATAGGTAGCCGCCGGAGCCCAAAAAAAAAAAGCCTAACCACAACACCGACCCATTATAAAATATCTCGCCACAACAAAACTCACTCTCTCTCTCTCTGAAAATCTCTCTACAATTTACTCAAAACCATGGACGTCTCCGCCTCCACAAACTCGGTCTCATCACCGCCGCCGCCGCAACAAACTCAATCGAAACCATCATCAACTCTCCGCCGCAGAAACTCGATCGCCACCTCCGTAGTCGTCCCCACAAGACTCTCCTTCACCGCCGCCGCCGCAACAACGACGAAACCGCTCCAAAGCTTCAACACCTTCCCCAACCGCCAAAACGGCACCGTTTCGCGCCCGCCGCCATTGGATTACGAGGAGATACTCTCGCTCAAGTGCTCTACTCCTCAAACCTACACTTCCTTAAAAGACATCCTCCCCGTCTCGGCCTCGAACGCCGCCGTGAGCTCCCCCACCCCCGCCTCCGCCTCCGCCGTGTCGTCCGGGTACGAGATCTCAATCCGCAACCGCCTCGTCAAGCAGGCCGCTTGGGCCTACCTCCAGCCCATGTCGTCCTCGCCGGGCTCCTCCGGCCCACACTTCCTTCACCGCCTCTGGCTGTCGTTCCTCTCTTTCTTCAAACGACACGTCGTTCCCGCCTTCACCCATCTCCTCCACCAGGTACTCCGCGCCTGTGACTGCAGATAACGGTCCTTTCTTTCTTAACCAAACACTATTTTCTATTTTCATTGTCTCAATGACCCAAAACGAAAAAACAAAACGAAAACAAAACGACATGTCGTAAAGTACGAGGCTTTTTTAGCATAGGAAATATGTGTGTAATGTGTGTATGTTACAATGGTAGAGAAAGAATGAAATGAATTTAATTTGAATTTTTACATATATATATTTTTATATGTTACAAATTTGTACAATTCTTCTTGTCTCTTTCTCAAATCTCAATGGTGTGGTTTAGAGCGCCTAAACTTTAGGCCAGCTTGGTGTTGGCTTGGGCTAGTAGGGGAGGTGGCGCGGCCGGGCTCGGATTGTTGATCTCTTTGCTTTTGTTGGTGGAGGAGGACTTGTATCAGCTTGGATTTGGGTGGCTCGGCCATGTTGCGGTTGATTGTGGTGCCGGGCAATGGCGGGGCACTTGGGATCGGAGGCCACTTCTCGCCATTGCCGTTGGCTGTGCCATTGAATGTTGGCACATTTGGGGGTGGATGTTGTGTGCTTGAATTATTGTTATCGCCCTTTTTCTGCAAAAAAAAAGGTTTTTGGTTATGAGTTTGAGTACTAACACTTGTTGTGAGTGGTGTAATTAAAATGTGTAATGCAAATGGGAATTATGGTAGTTCTTATCTATCAGAGGAATACATTGTTGTTGTTAAATTTACATTTCTGTATGTTTTGAATGAATGTGGGTGATTAGCAAGATGTTCCTAATATTGTAAATATTGTAATAAGTTATGTACTGAGAAGATATCTTATGCATCCTATATATGTATCTATCTTTTTCACAACACGAGGGTAACATGTCTGTTTAGGACGCTAATTACTAGTTATTTATTGCAACGACAAGTTAAAGATTCTAGCTTTGGTTTTTCAAATTCAAGGATGACATTTCAAGAGGCATTTGGAATGTTATTTATTGAAGAAAGGGATGCTATCATGTGACTTACCAAAAAAATATAAAAATGATAAGGGATATTAGGCACTGTTTGAATCTTTACAAAGTACAAGGTTACAAGGGAAAGGAACAGAGATTTCCTAACATTACTTCTCTCTAATGATAAGTATAATTTGATCATGTTCTTTTCCTCTGCCTCAAATTGTTCGAGATTCAAAAATTTGAAATGGGGCGCTAAGGGGCTTTGACATAGAATTATTACATTAATATCCGTACCAATAAATCTGTGTGTGCTGATTTTGATTATGTGGGTGAGAAGCTAATGAAGCTCTGGGGATTCATGAACTAGCCTGTTTAAAATATGCACAGGGGAATGAAGGGACAAGATGAAATAAGAGAACCTACCTGGGGGTGTTTGAACCTTGCAGACTGAGAAGCCAAGTACTCAACGACTTGGAAGAATGCTGACTGCCCTAATTCGGTGCAGTTTTGATAATAGAAAATGGCCAAATCCCAGGCCCTTAATCTCCACTCCTGCAACTTCCTGTCAATGTCTGTTTCGTGCTTAGACACATAAGGCCGCAACACGGCGTCATAGACATAGTCGCTTCCCTACATGATGCACAAAAAATGTTTCATAATTCAGACACAAACATGGTGATATATGAAATTACGATTTCTACTATTGCTTTTTTTTTTCTTTTTTTTTACCTTGGTTTTGGGATACCATAGATAGATAAAGAGTGCCAGCTTCAGCTCACCATACATGGGCACCCTTCACAAAAAAGATTAGCATAAATTAAATTTCCAGTTAAATAAACAGTGCATATATAAACAAATACTCAAATACTCGTTGTTGTTATTGTATACATACAAAGACCTACACATACCATGAAATGAATACATCCCCAATCCTCTCGAGAACTGTGAGCATAGCCACAATGATCCTGCAGAATTGATGACAAACTGAGATTTAATTCATGTGCTATAAAACATAATCAAGCGTATTAGATTGGGTTTGATTTGCATCTAATGCATACGTGTAATAGAGGGAAGACTTAAGACTAATTAGATCAATATTTTTAGATAAACATTGATGAATTTTGTACTGAAATGATGAGATGGCCATAAAATTAAAGGGTTTCAGGTATCATTCTTCAATAACATACCACCTATCATCTAGTACCGAGAACCAAACTACACGGCTATGCCATAAATCAAAATTAATTACATGATCCTGATGCCCAACTAAAAGACTTGCTGCTCATAAACTCTCATAAATTCCTTCCGTCTTGTTTTTATTTCATTTACAGTAATTTGCTATCATTGGACAATAAGTCAATACCAGAAAGCAACAACCAACAAGGCAGAGATATTAATAGGTTCGATAATATGTTGACCTTGGGACATTGTGGGTCATTTCACCTAACCCATTTGCTAATTTGTTTCTAGGCGGCAATACATTCCTATATTTTATATGTATTTCTCCTATGAACCTGTAACGGATCAAACTGAACTGGGGAAGGTCTTCTAATATATGACTTCAATTTGAAAAAACAATTACAACCCATTAATTCTATCAATCTCAACTTCAAGGTCATGGATCAGAACACATTAAGGCCACCAATTAAAACACTCTAAAAATGGTATTATCACAAAGCTTCTATTTTTTTAAAGCGAAGGAAATGCTTGTTACCAATATTGACACCAAAACCGGAGTTCTTCAATGTCGACTCTGTTCTTCTCCATCGTTTTGTAACACTCCAATGCAGGATATGCATACCCCAGAACCAGCCTGGTACCCAAAAAGTAAAAAAGCACAAAAAAATGAAAAAAAAAATACAAATAAAAAAAAACATTCTAATTCCAAAAATCAAGATCTAAGATAAACATCTATGAGTGCAGCAAGAACTTACACAAGACATCTGGTTATGAAATCTCCCAACATTTCAATTCCTTATACGTTAACAACGGCCAAAAATTCCTGCAAAACAAGCAATAAAAACTCCATCTTGATTAACCAAATTCACTTGAGACAAAAGAAATTCATCAAAGAACATAATGGAACAAAGACAAAAGAATTCATCACTAGTAAAGAACTTAATCAAGTTTGTGACCAGAACTAATTACCTTCTATCTAAACCAAAAGAGAAACTACAAAACTGGACCTTTTTTGTATCTGAAAGATTAAAACCCTCCAAAGATCATGTACAGTTGACTGGTTCAAAGTTCAAACACTGCTCTCCTATGAAAAAAAGAAAACTAATGTATATAAAAAGCATTCACAAATATTGAAATGAAAGGTTATTCAAACGTGTTATATGTGATTAGAGATGCTTTATTAAAAGGAATAATGGAAGTTCATACCTTTGGATGAAGGATCTCTGATTCTTTGAAGCGAATGTCTCTCTCTTGGGGTGAAAGAGAGAGAGAGAGAATTTGAGAAGGAAAACAAAAAAAATCGGCAAGAAAGCTTGAATTAGAGGAAAAAGAAAGTTCCTAGTATTTATAGTAAACAAAGATTGGGCAGTTATTAAAGGTAAAAAGAAAAAATAAAGATTAGAGTATACTTATTATTGAAGATTTCTTGCCACGTACGCTTCTGTATCATTTTACACGCAACAACGTTGTGGGATGTTCCGGGATTCTTCAAAAAATGGATTTACCGTTTGGCGGTTGGGTTCTGTAAAGGGTGTTTTCGTCATTTTAGGAAAATTTTGTTATACGGTGACGGTGTGGGAGTCCTCATTTTGCTTGTGATGAGGGAGCTCTTGCGGCGACTTTTTCCACGTGATTCATTCGCTTTTGGAAGTCCATGTATCAGTGTACAGTAACTTAGTTTAGTTTATTTTATGTTTTTTTTTTTTTTTTTTGGTGTCAGCATGGGTTAGGTTATGAACTTAAATTAAGGATTTATGAGTTAAGGTTTAGTTGTTGGCATGGAATTGGAGTTTGATTTGTGAATTTTGTACCCAAGTGACCAAGTCTTCAATGCGTGATCCATGCTGTAGTTTGGTTCCATAAAAATGGCTCTTACTATTCCACAAATTGTTTTTAAATTGAAATCAAATAACCAAGTAAGAGAATTTGGTCCCCATAAACCCAACAAATGGTAACAAAGTGCTAATCCTTACCTAATAGCCTAACCTTTTGATTTTGGAGATAAATCTTGTTTGTTTTTAGAGATAAATCTTCTTCGATTTTGTTTTTGCCTAACTAAGCAGTGTTATTCAATTTTCAGAAAGAGAAATGTTATGTTTACAATATTTTCCAAATAAATCTTAAATGGAAAATTGTTATTGGTTGTTATGAGTGGACCAAAAAAGTAATTTAAGTTGTAAATTCATATTAAAATCAATAACAGCTTACCACCTAAGTATTTTTTTGGATGGCATTAAAATTCAAATTAGTCTCTTTCCATATATATATATATATAACTTCTCTTTTAAAATAAAATATAATAAAACTCAAGTACAATTCTTAAAAGGATTTTTTTAGATTCTCCAATTAAATTTAATCATGTGGTTATATTAGATCAATAAACCATAGGATTAATTTAATTGTTGTTGATAAAAATGACAACATTATTTGTGCTCAGTGCTCATGGTTAAATTAAATTGAGGAAAAAGCTATACCAAACTAAAAAAATACTAAATAAATATATAGGCAAAAGATTAAGAGGAAATAATTCCCATACAGGATCAATGTTTATTTAAACCTATTTTTTTGATACAAAATAGAAATTATACTTTAACTTAATCTAAGTGTATATGTGTGTGAAGTTTCATCTTGAAGACTTGAATTTCTGCCTTTATCCCCCACACCACACTAGAACTTTGTAATGTTTACTCAAACCTATTAATTATAGGTTCTAGTGATCTTATCCAAGAATCACTCTCTTTAATTTAAAATTAGGAATAAATATGTCTACCATTTATATCTTCCAGTCCTCATAAAAACATAAGTCTTGAGAACTGAGTAAGTGAGTAAGGACTTTTTTTTTTTTTCTTGGAGAATCAAGACCTCGAAGAAACTTTATTAAATCAACCAAAGTCAGTTACAAGAACATGGTGAAGTTCTGGTGGAACATCCTCTATCCACACTATAAGAGCATCAATATGTCTAACGTATTGAGCTAAATTATGAGCTAGAGAGTTACCCAACCTATGGGTGTGCGAAAATCTCAAATATGTAAATCTCAAATATTTAACTTATAGGTATTAGACTTTTGGTATTTGTTTTTGTTACTTAATGGATGTTAATGAAATCGTTCTGTAACCCAAAAAAAAAAAAAACTTTACTTGGGAAAGAAGGCAAAGTTTAATTTTAATTGGATCTGTGGGGGCTTACACCCTTGGCCTAATTTGTTTCAATTTTTTGCCTAAAATTTCATTGATGCAAAATTTTTATAATCAGAATAATGGTATTACGTAACTCGGTTCATCTCTCCATGACGACATGGCTTAGGCTGTGGTCAATTACTGAGAATTTGAATAGTATGAAAGCATCATGCATGATGACAAAAAGATCAGTAAATTTATTTATCAGTGACCTAAGGTCTTTCGCCTTAAGTTTAATACTGACACGCTTAATAGACTAATCTAATGATAATGATAAATAAATATAAATACTAAAAAAAAAAAAATCAAATTAGGTTGATCTTCCTGCTTTTTTCTCCAATTCAAATATGAAATGTATAAGAAGCTACCTTGTTAAGTTTGACAAATTCATTGGCATCATTGCATTGGTAAATTTTTAATATTTGTAGAAGTACTAGAATTTTCTCAATTTTAATTTTAAGTCAAAATGCAAAAACATGATGACACTCATTGGAGTTTCAATTCTTTTGTATAACTCTTGTAGCTATCACATGACTATATTAAAAAGACTCATCAATTGATTCACGTCACTAGTTACTTAATTAATGGTCAAGTGATTTTTTCACTTATAAAAGCTAACAAAAGTTAGTTCCATCAGTCAATTTGGTGGATATAAAAGAAATCTCAGGGAGTTATAAGAAAGAACTAAAACAACATGGGGTGTTTTTATACTTAACCCAAACCCTAGGGGGTGTACTTGCATTTAGGTCTTAATTTGATTGACATAACCTTTTCTTTTTGTTTTTAATACATATTTCGTTTAAACGGTTCCAACATTATAAAAAAAAAAAAAAATTGTAAACCAACAAAAAGGTAATCAATCATTATTTTAGGGCAATCAAAATATGGAAAACACCGTCGTATTCAATTTCAATAATTTTTCCCTTTTCATCTCCTAATTTTTGCTGTCTTTTTTCATCTAAAAATAAGATTATTCAACAAATTTAAATGACATGGTATTTTATATTTTTTAAAATTTTATAATACTTAATATGAACTAAAAAATAAATATAGTTTAGATAAAGAATCATTTCCCAACCAAAAATAAAGTTGCAAATATGAAGACCAATTAGAAAGTAAGAAGCAAAGGGCATCTTATGGAATGATTTGCCTCTCTTAGCACTTCTAAACAATTTAAGGTTTCTTCCTTTAGTTTCACTCATATTTTACTTGGGAATGAAACGAAGGATAAACCAAGATAAAGGATCACGTTTTTATGCCCTCAAATAAACAAAAGAGGCTCCGATCTTTAGCAAATTTGTAACTATGACTTGGTCTCTTAAACAATGAAGGATATTGGTTTAAATTGTTGGAAACTTGGACTCCAAGGCTTAGTAGGGGCCACCCATTTCGAAGCATTAGTATTATAAGTTAGAATAGTAGGTTATAAGTAACTAAATTTATAAAGTTTTTATTGTCAAATAAAAAACTTGGCTTTAAATCTTGCTTACACTAAATTAACTAGCTTGGAACCTCATGTATATACATGAATACACTTAAAGGTATACAATAAGATACATAATATAATTCTTATATATATAATTTAAATATTGTTGATTGTCATTTTTATATTTTGTTAACTCTTTAAAAAATTTTGTCATGTTTTATTTATTTATTTATTGTGAAGCTTTTTTTTTTTTACGATTAATTTATTCTAAACTCTTTAATTTTTGTACTTAATAACTTATTTGGATGGATATTTATAATGTGGTCCCACATTTGATTCTAAAATTAAAAAAAAAAACTCTTTAATAATAAATAATTTAGGACACATGACGCAAAATTGGAACTCTAATTTGGAATTTTAATTTGAGTTTCTCTCAATTTCATCTATTATTATATATATATATGTACGGGACATGATCCCAGGCCCATTGGGCCTTGGGCCTTGGCTCGAACAATCTCTAGGAACATCATCAAGCCCAAGTCTAATGTTAAGCCCATTTCGTTTTGAATGCATGATAGACAAGCCTATACCGATCATGTATGACTTGGTCAAGGATACATTTACTCATAACAGCCCATGATCTCGGTAGCTCTGTATTGCCTTGGGGGTATGGTTGTCGTGCAATCTTTTGGAGGTTGGAATCAATTCCAATGCCATTACCACTATTTCCAATGAAGCATATTCCTTGGTAGGAATAATTAAATCGGACCCCACCCATACGAGTGGGACCTGACCGCAATCATGAACACCCCACCAACCTCAAGGTATAAATAGTAGGAGTGAGTAGAGAGAAGGGTTTGTTGATGCTAAGTAGAAAATAGAGAGTAAGAGGGAGAAAAAGAGTATTATCGGAAGAGAGAAACTTGAAGAGGGGAAGGGATAAATTATTGAGGGCTGAGGGTGTAACTAAGATACTTGGTAAGGAGTTACTATTAGTAAGAAACGCTTAACCCACTATACAAATAAATTGTGAGCCCAATGCTAAGCCTTATCCATTAAGGAGATTTTGGATACGCACAATATATATAGATTATTATTATCTTAATACAATTATAAAAATTAATCATCATCAAGCGGATATTATTATGTTCCAATATCCTATTCTATTTATAAACTAAAGGAAAACCCAAATGAAGAATATCATCATAGGTGCACTTAGTCAAATAGGAACAACAAATATATTCTACTACAAAATTAAACAAATATATCTTGTAAAATTTTGTTTACAAAATAAATGGTAGTCATTGTTAATGCACCTCCTGGCGCCAAATGTCATTATATGCGATTATAGAGCCTTCAACTGGACTATAGAATTACAAATTTAGTGTACAAATTAATTAAATTTTAAATAACAAATCTCTCTTTAATTACGTTGTTTGTATTTTTTGAAAATACGTGTAGGTAAAATAATATGTGAAAATATATGTAACGTTGTTTAAACAATAGTAATAAACGGGTCCTTAATAATTCTGCAGCCATCTTGTAGAATCCAAATTCACCTTTTTATTATTTTTGCTTAAAATTAACATTTTCTTCAGGCATCATCGAATATTCAAATCACAAAGGCTAAATGCTATTCTATCTTATCTTTTCTTTGAAAGAGTTGCATCTATTTTATCATAATTTATTTGCTTATTTTATGATTATGGGGTTCAACTTACTGGGGGCGCAAAATGAGAATTAGAGATCATACTGCCAATTGTTTTAATTATTATTATTATTATTATTTTAAAATATTTGCATCTTCAACGTAATTTTAGGTAAATTGAAGACCTCATTAACATGTTAGATTATTATTAATATTCTTTTATTTCACAAATTGCTTATAATAATATACCCTTGATTGAATTTTCTTTTGTAATCTTTCGGAATATACCTATTGGTTTGTTTTTTTATGTACCCAAAACTATTGTCTTGTTAGCCTGTTTGGTCAACATTTAACCAAATATTGACCAAATCGTACGAAAATATATTTAAAATATACCTGGGTTTTTGCTTTCTGGTGTCTAAACTAACCTTTTGGCAATATTATTAACTACTACCAAGTCAAAATAAAAAGTCAACTTGAGCATTTATAATGTTAAGTTTGGTTGGAGTTAGTTTAACTCATATAGGGTTGAGCTGTTCCACTTAATTCATGTGCATGAGACCCACTTTCTGACTCGTAAAAAATGCCCATGTCCTGTTGAAACCATTAAACACGTCAAAGAAATTTCATCGAACTTTCAATTTCGAAGTACAATAATTTTTTTTGTTCATTGTGTCTAGTTCCATTGGTTGTCAATTCCTTCGTAAAAATACTTTCTAGAAGCTAATTACCTTCCAAATTTGTGAGATAATTGTCAACTCAAATTTTTTTTCCTTTTTTTATTATTATTTTTATTTTAAATTTGTTAGAATGAAAGGTTTCTTGTAATCGAATAAACGTCAATCATTCTAGAAAAGAAAAAAGAATAAGCGACTAAACCTCAAAATTCTTAATCAGTATCTTTATTTGATAATAATTAAACAATTATCATATGTCTAAGATCTTCCTATACCAAGGAACCAACACAAGAGGCCACATCTCTTTCTAAAATTTTTAGTCTAACACGTGCTAAACAAAAGGAAAGTTGGTGGAAATTTGTTTTTGATAACGAATCCATATACAGATCATAATGAGAGTTGGTCGAATTGATTAGTAATAAGTTGACAATTGTTTGAATAGTTTGCAACCGTTGTGATCCTCTTCTTGTTGACAAGTTCTATTTTGTGGTTCAAGTAATTCACACGGTCCATTGAATCGAGCTTTCTCTTTTGACGGTATTGCTAGTTGCAGAATAAACTCGGTCATCAACAGGGTTTAGTATGTTAGGTCAACCCTCAAGTGAGTCAAGTCCCCAACAATGCCCAATATATAACAATATAAATATACACACGTATTTTCTGGGAACTGAACTGAGTTAATGCTTATTAACAATTTGCCTTTTTTTTTGAAAAATTAAATAATTTATTCGCAATATTATTTAACATGATAAATACTAAATGGATCATGTTAATACATGTCATATTTGTTAATAAATTATTTTAATAAAGTTTTAATATCATTTTCATAAGAAATATAAAAAAGTAAAAAAAAAAAAATTATTAAAAAAATTGAATACAAATTTTCTGTATCACTTTTTCTATTTCATTTTATGTTTCATTAATTAAATATATATTTTTTAATAAATTTTTTTTAAATAAATTAATGCCATAAGAACATCTGTTAACTTTCCCATCATAAATAACTAAATATACAGAACATTTTTTCTATAGCATCATTTAAAAAAAGTAATTTCATGAATAATTTTAAGTTTTGTTGGGGTTAGTCTAGCTTGATGGCTTGGGTTTATCCACTTGACTTTTTCACCTTATCCACAGTATTGAGTCATACATTTATCATTTATGGAATTAAAAAGTGGGGTTAGATGATTGGAGTCATTGGGCACAAGAAAGCACGTCCGGCAATTCCATGCATTTAATTAATAATGAATCCAGTGTCCACTGCACGTCTTTAGTTTTGCACCTATTTCTTTGATTTCCAATTCCCCCAAAATCTCAGTGTTACCAAAAGCTTGTTCATTACCAATTGTCCCCAAGTCACATGCTGTGCAAAATTGCTGAGCCGCAGAGTAGCATGTGCTTGATTCTACCACAAAACATAGTATTAAGCATCTTTCATTGAAGAGGATTAGAGTTGTAATGACTAGTCAGTGTAGTCACTCTCTTTATACTTTTCTATTTAGCTCTTTTTCTTGAGCAATAGACTAGGAGACCAAAACTGACCAAGGGAATCCCATGGAATAGTAGCCGAGTATTTTTCTGAAATAAAAAAAGGAGAAAAATAAAATAAATGGGCTTATTATTATTGGGATTGATTGGGCTAAGTGACCTGCTGTTTAGCTCACAATAAAGCAGGCCCGTTCATTCAAGTGGCCCGCCTCGGCTAAGATTTCATTTGCATCATTTAAGAAGGATTTGGGTGCGAGAGGCAAAGCCTAAAACTAAAGCCAATGACCAATATAGCAAATTAGCAATAGAAGATGTTTTCAATTTCCCTTATTGTAATTGGGAGTGAAAAGACTTTCCCATAATGCCAATGCTTTGCTTGTTTTCAGACTCATTTGATTATTTTTTAGGGTGATAAAATTTTAAAATGTGTCCGCTCACGACGAACATGATATGACAAAATTTTTTATGAAATATTAGAACAACTAATGTTTTTATATTCTTTCATTTCTATATAATATCTACTAGCACGTCACATATGCATTACTTAATTCTTTTTTCTTTAGTTCTTATCTACTAGCTTGTCTTTGTGCATTTCTATTTTACTATATATAAGAGATGCAATTCTTTGAAAAAAAAACCAATAAATCCAATACAACTTTTCTTTCATAAAAATGTATTCTTCTTTTTTCTTTTTATTTTTTATTATTATTACTTGCTATAATATAAATCTGAATGCAAATGAGTTGTATATTGGCATGGTTGTGAACCTTCCAATAATGATTATTCATGATTTTTGTTTATGCCATTCATATTCATTTATCAGCCTACTAAAAAGGCCTTCTCCATTATATACCAATATTGTTAGAGATATCCGTTATTGTTCATTGTTCATTGTATTACAAGTATACTAAGATTTTAGCCTGAATAATAAAAAAAAAAAAGGTATTACTAATACTAAAATACGTGTTTATTTTTATTTTTATATACTTATTCTACAAACCTAACTTTTTTTTTTTTTTAGAAGGTACAAACCTAACTTGTATCATATTTCAGGAGTAGTTTAATGTTAGTCCAAAGTTAGTTTCTCTATATTTATTGTTGATGGGTTCCTTATAACAATATAATTCAACATATCTCATTCACAGCTGATTTGACAACTGAATAAACAACATTCTATTAAACGTTGACCACAATTGTGAAATTGGACGGATATATTATTAGATTAGACAATGGATACCATACATTATAGTCAGCATAAATTAATAATAACTTTCTCAATCATCAGGAATTTTAAGATTTAGTAGCATTGCTTGGTCTTTCCATAAAGATAACCTAGATTTGAATCTCTCAATCCCTAATTCTTGTAAATAAAAAAAATCAAACTCAATTTATAATCAAATGGTAATACAGTTTGTATTACATTTGATTTAACACAGCTCGTATTTCTAAGCCTAATGATAAACACGTGTGCTATTTCATTTGTGATGGAAAGCCTTAAGAAGTTCCAGAAAATTGTAAGTCAATATCCCAATTTGAAAAACAACAATTAGATGAAGCAATCAAGCTTACTGATTGCTTTATATGACAATAATCCTTCTGTTTAACCAAGAATCAATGATCTGCTTGCACTGGAGAGGGATCTTCAATTGGACCACATGAATTTATCAACTTCTGCATTAACACTTGTCAACAAACATTAACTAAGAATTAAAATTGCAAAACTGTGACATTTCCATATGCAAAAGTACCAGCAATTACAAGGAACCCAATAAACTAGACCTGGAGACACAAGGAGACAAATACACAAAACTCAGAGCATACCTTCTATTCTTTATTTTACCCGTTGAACTAATTGAAACTTACAAATATTCTTTATCTATTTTTTCTTTTACCACTCAAATCGCTCTCTCTAACTTTCATTTAAATTATTATTATTATTTTTGTGTGTTTACAATCTAGCTATATTAAACTACTAGAGAATAGAGATGTCAATTTACTGTACCTAGATGTTAAAAAATGATAGGTTTGACACGTGTGATGTGGTCAGGTTTTTTTTTTTAGTGATTTGGGTGCTAAAATAAAATAGGAAGAAAAAAAAAAACTGCACTAGTATTTAGCTGGAGGGGCCCAATTTAATTTAAACAATTGCTTCTGTACAAGTCCCAGGCCCAGCCCAAAGCATCCAATCATATCCTACCACAATAGTAAAAAAAAAAAAATACAAAAAATACAAAAAACAAAGGGAGAGAAGGGAAATGCTTCTTCGGCCCACTACCCGACCCCTCTGTCTTTCACTCTGCTTCCACTCTAAAGCCAGGTACTAAATCTATTGCTACATATATTTCGTGTAAAATTCAAAGGTTCTGTTGGATTGCTCATATCTTTTAGTATGTACACAAAATTTTGTGCAACCCATCAAAAAAAAAAAAAAATTTTTTGTGCAATGTTTAGTAGTCTCTATTCCTAATAAATTCTAATGTCAATGCACTAATAGTGCAGCCTTCTCTGAATTTAGGAGGAGCTATAGACCAAAGTGCTTAAGCAAAGACATGGGTCGGGTCGAATTGGATTCCAAAGCTAAAAGGCAAGCTGATTTTCGATTATGCAACGTGTCCAGGTACATATTATTGGGTCACTTATGTTTTTGTCTATGCAGTCTTATAGTTATCAAAGATTTTAAGGTTTTTTTTTTTTTTTTTGTAATGTTGATTTTTTTGGTTAGTCACATGACTGAGTTGCTGGAGATTCGTGCTGATGATCCTAAAATGCATGTTTTATTAATCCCTGGAAATCCAGGCAAGTTGGGTTTTTTATTCTTTTGTTGTTGGTTTTGTTGATTTAGTTTTGAGAACTAGGATCATGGGTTTGTTTTTTTGTTAATTGTTACTATAGGTGTTGTTACATTTTATAAAGACTTTGTGGAATCATTGTACGAGTTTCTCGAAGGAAATGCATCTATAACAGGCAAGACTTGGTTGTTTTCTTGTTCTGGTTAATTTTCTAATTTTTGAGCTTTGATCTGTGAGCTAATTTGATTGCACATTTTGTGTGTGTTAATTTGTTAATCAACAGCTATCAGTCATTTATCCCACACCAAAAAGGTACTTATGCTTAGCTATTATGAGATTAAGCAATGGCTGTTTTTGTTCCTTGCATTATTATTGCTGTTTAAGCCTTCATTTGTGGTATTTTAGAATTATGCTGTTCGGCATATCGGGTCCAAGCCTAGAGAATGTAGGCTCATGTTGTGGAAAAATCTGTAATGAACACAAATTTTGCAAAGTGAAACTTTGACTAATGCCTTATTTTGAAAATGGTGTTCCTTAAATCAACTAACAAAGTGTTATTTCTTTAGTAGCTGAGAATGGTCTTCCTTTGTAAAATGTCAAGAATTACATGATTAATGGAAGAAATTTCGTTTCATTGGAAGATTATTATTTTTTTTTGAAGGAACAACAGGGTGCCAAATGCTATTTTTTATGGTGAGGTTTTTGAATACTACTAGAGTTTTAAATTCAATTATTAAGACAATTACACCTTGTCTTGATGTGGCTTGGCCACTGGTCGCACACACAATAGTCTTTATAGGCTGGTTTGTGTAGTTATGTTTACATTTGTACTGAAAATACCTTCTCTTGAAATCTAAGCAATAGATGGCAGTTGGAGTTTGGGAGTTAAAACCAACTCAAGCTATCTTTGAACTTCTTGCTATGGGTAACAAACATTGAAGCCATGCTGTGACCTAGCTTGTCTTCCTCATGATTGTAAATTAGTGAGCCTTAGCCGCCCAAATATGAGTTGTTTGTATGCTTTTGAATGTAAAGGTCCTATAAATTTTGTAGTACTAAATTCTTTTTGACATTAATTTTCATAGAAAGATTGAAGTGGTTGAAGGAACCAGTTGATCAATTGACCATGAAATTTTATACTTTAGCCTCTACTTATATTTATTTCATTATATGTGTGGTAAATGATTTTTGGAATTGGGTTTCCATCCTTTCTGTGCAAGCATCTTTTTGTTTTTTTTTTCCTTTTTTCTCTTTCCCTCCAGATAAAATGTTCATTTTTCATCCTTTGGTATTGCTACTTGTGGGCAATGCTTCAGACGATCAATATGTTCACTTTGATAATTTTCATAGCTTTATTTGTTCTGTAAGAGGATCTTTGCAACATAACTTGTTTTCTATCTTTTTCTTTTCATAATTGCTAGAAAAGATGATTATGATGTGAAGTTCTCTTTTTGCTAGGACTGGGACCATGGAAGGTTGTTCTCATTAGAAGAACAAACAGATCATAAGGTAGCTATCTACTCACTTTCTTTGAGCAAAATTTTGGCCTGGTAAAAGTGACCCGTGTTATGTTGGGATTTGTGAATAAATAAATGAAGTAAAACCTGTACCATACTGATGAAGAATCAGATTTAAGTCTTTGCTTTTGTGAAATTCTTGGAAACCTGTTGATTTATCTGTGTTAGTTTGAGCGATGCACTAATTCCGTAGCAGAATTTAGATACATTCCAATTTACTGAATGTTCCCCTGGAAATGATGTCAAATCAAATTGGTCTTTGTACTATCAATTTTCCTTTTCTTCTAGAAATCCAACTTCGACATTCAGATTCAACCTCTATTTTTCCTTTATTATCTATTAAGAGCACTTTAGCTACTGCATTTGACTATAATTTTCTCAGCCTCGTGTTTTTTGCAGATGGATTTCATCAAGCAGGAACTAGAAAATATTGAAGTTCCTATTATACTGGTAAGTTCATTTTTTATGATTATGTTTCATACTTTCAATATGATACTGGCCTTTTGGAAGTGCCTTATTATGGAAAGGTTCAATTAGTATCACAATAGAATGATGTATCAAATTATGGTTTTTATGACATATGAGTTCTATTTGAATGCTTATGAGCAATGCTGTTTGATGACTAACACTTTTTGTTTCTTACTAACTAGACTCTCTTTTATTTTTTTTCATAATTAAATAAAATTTTATTCCGAAAAGATTATCTTGTACACAGGATCTACCTATAAGGTAACCAAAAGAATTACAGAGAATGACCCAAAACCTGAGATCAGTCAAACAATGACCTGATAAAAGCTGACTTAAGATTTAACCAGAAAGGCTTCCTCATCTTCTAAAGTGAGGAAAAGTAAACTACACACTGTTTAGTGTTTACTAGACCAATTCATTTGATCAGATAAAAGATCAACTAAACTCCTTGACATAACCTTTTGAACCTCAAATGCCAAGAAGATAAAAGTCCACACTGCATATGCAAAGTCACATTGTAATACAAATTATCCATTGTCTCACCACTCTCCTACACATGCCAAGAGGGATTAGTGTGTACTTGTTGGTCATCCATTCGTGATTCGTTGGTGCATAAGCACGTCTGAGTATTAATATTTTGCTAATATGGGGGGAGTTTTTATCTAAAGTTGTCCTTGTTTTAGGTTTTTCTTTCAATTTTATTTTTGACATATACTGTGATGCCAAATATTCTCAACAAAGATGTTAGAATTGTGAATGCCCTTTCTCTATTATTGCTGTAATAAGTCAGTTGACTAATCTAGCTTAGAGAAAAACGATTAAATCATGTGTTATTTCCTGTGATCCTAGGAAAGCATATAATATTGTGTGACTTGATTTCTTGTTTTTGTCCTGAAATTTGTAGTAGCTGACATTTTGTTTCTTTGTGAAGGTTGGACACTCTATTGGTTCATATATATCTATTGATATGTTCAGGAGATCCTCAGAGAAGGTGATGTCAACTTTTGCTAAAAATTAATTTGTTTGCTATGATAATGCTGCTTCCTCATGTTCTCACTTTAAAGATCCTTTTCGTTGACATTTCTGCTGGGTTTATAGGTGATATATTGCATTGGGCTATATCCATTTTTGGCCTTAAACCTGCAATCGACAGAGCAGTCTATTATTGGAAAAATTGCAGCGTAAAATTCTTTCTTTGTTATGCATAATGCCACTCTGCATCCTCTTACTTTATGATCTATCTGTGAAGATGCTGGGGTGTCAATGGATTGGGTGGCCTGCTGGTCCAACCCAGTGCACCCTGAAAATAGTTGGACAAGGTCCAAGGGGATATGGTAGATGTATTTCAATTTGTTGTATTATAGTGAAGATGTGTCAGAAAACAACAATGGCTAATGATTTTTTAGTCATATAACGAGTTTGAGTTTTGGCATTCTCACTTGGTTGTAAATGTATATCACTGCATTCTGTTAAACTTTTGACAACTTACATTAAAGCAATTGTAGGGGCTGATGGTATCTGTTTTGGAGTTTCAGGTCACGAGTTGTAAGTGTTGCACTTAGTCTCATTGTGGCATCATTGGGATTTTTACCACGAAGTGCTTTGAGATTGATTGTGACAAACTCTCTTGCAAAGTCATGGTCAGCTGTAGCAGTTGAGGCTACTTGCTCACACTTGGTACAGGTGAAGTTTTATCCCTGACAAATCTCTTGGGAAGTCATATGTTACCAATGAACTTTCTTGGAAAGTATTAAAAACCAATTTGAATGTTTAATTTTTCTTATGGTTAATCTATATTTGTACTAATGATGTACTGTTGAATGGTCTGGAAAAAAAAAAAAAACTCCTTCCATATAAACAACAATTAGTTTGGATATGATTTTCACATGTGCACTACAGAAGGTGACTCAGTGCCCATTTGGTATAGCTTATTGTTGTCAGCCTTTTGAAAATGGGCTTTTAGAAAAAGCTGTACCTAGAAAAAATTGAGGTTTGTAAAAATTGTACTTTGAAAAGGTGCAGTTTCAACATGGGATGCCAAACAGGTTACTCAATTGGTTAAGATTCAAAGTTTGTGAAAGTTCAGTTATTTTTGTGCTTATAGGGTATGTATGTCTTCTGATTTTTAAATCTCTCAGTTAACTTCTGTATTTATTTATCTACAGTACCATACAATGCGGAATGTACTATTCATGGCAATGACAGAATTCAGAAAGGTAAGAGATTTTCTTTTCAAGAATATATATATTGTGAAAATTTATCATTAGTTCTCCAAAGAGGCCACAATTACTAATCAAACATATTAATAGAAGAATTGCATTTCTACCAATACTTGTAGTTGCTATACTTCCTGTCTTAGCCTGGTTGAGCTCTTCAGGTTTTGATGATGTGGTTCTTTCAACACAGTTATTATTTTTATCCTTTTATATAAGTTATACAGCCTTCTTATTCTCAAGACTGTTCTTCCATTAAATTTGTCATCCTTTCCCCCAAAACCCCTTGCCTCCACACTTTTTTACAATTGTTATGTAAAAGCAGTTTTAACTTCTATTTCAGGTTTGTATATTCAAAATGTGCACCCTATAAGTCGTTAATAACCTCATCTGTACTTGATTTCACATTACATAATTTCATTGGCCCTGCATTCCTCTATACATTAGGAAAGATCGGCCTACTATATGCGGATACCTTTAGCTTTGATTCACTATTTGTGATTGTCTGAATAATGTATTTTTTTTGTCTTCCTTCCTCTCTCTCTCTCTCTTGTTGGGGGGGGGGGGGGGGGGGGGGGGGTGGGTGGGGGAGGGAGGGGGGATTTTCTTAGCTTATTACTTAAGTTGATCATATTTGCATATGGGTTTTATGTTAGCGGTGTCCTTTCTCCATACATTATAATTTATTTGTAAATGTTTGTTACAATTAAGTAAATATGCATTGATTGCCTTTTACTCCAACAAAAGATTCAATTGTAGCATTGCTCATATAGGAGTAGTAAACTATATTCACAAACTTGTGCTGACTAAATGCAATTTATGGTAGCTTACAGCAACACCAGATTGGGCGTTTATAAGAGAAAAGAAGGAGAAACTTGCATTTTTGTTTGGTGGTGATGATCACTGGGGTCCACTTCAAATGTTAGAAGAGGTGTGCGATGGATGTATGTTTAATCATGTTTGTTGTCTATTTATGTGTGTAAAGGGGGTTTACTATTTTCCTGAAAGGCTTCAAAGGGATATGTGTTAAGTATGTGCAATATTTGCACGGGACAAGCACATGTTTTAGTTTGTATCTTGGAAGACATGCTTAACCACAACCCTCTAAATATTGCCTATACCCTGCTCGGATTCTTCTTTCTTCCTCCTATCCCTCAAAACTATCTAGGTAAATCTTCAGACACTCCATTTTTCTTAATTCATGTTTAAATTACCCCTAACATTTGAAACAATACTTGACCCCCCAATTTTCAAAGCGGCATAGGTATCCTATAGTTTAATTATTCAGAAATTTTTACAACCATCTAATGTTAGAGAGAGTGTGTATAAGATAATTAAACAAGTGGGGACTAGTTACTTTTGTAATTTAAGGGATAAAACATTTGTACTCTGTTTGGTGGTTATGATTATCTCAACAATACTTGTTCATGAGATTAATGGCAATAAGCTATAAATTACAATCACTTTCATTTGAGACTAGTGATGGTTATTTGTCTAAGACAAATGGGTGCCAGAGATGGCATATGTCTTAACTGAGGGTGCTCTCAAGTAGGCATACAATAAGATGGAAATCCTTTATATATATTCAGTAGTTACAATTGGGGGTTTTTTTTGGAGGTGGTGGGGATTTGAACCCTTGATGTCTATTAGAGACACTAGGAGGTGCCAATTGAATTACAAAGGCTCTTGGCCAATAAGATGGAAATTTTTAATGAACTGAGATGGTGGATCATGGTTAATGTGGCTGAGTGCCAATGAGCTCTAGCTCAAATGGCTCCTCCTCCCCTTACTGATGAACTATAGTTCAAAACCCACCAAGTGTATGTATAACTTACCAATTAAAATTTTTTAAATGTGGCTGAGTGAAATGATGTTGATGAAGAATGCTGCAACAATATTTATAGTAATGGTGATAACTGCTACAGTGAAAACTTCTATCATTGTAAATCTGTTTCATGATGTTGAGGTTGTCTAGAAATTATATTCTCTATTTTCCCCATAACTTTGGCATTCTTTAGTCCGACTGTCTGCACTTACACCTATATTTTGCATTCACAGATTTCCAAGCAGGTCCCAGGCATTGCTCTATCAATTGAATGGGGCCATAATCATGCTTTCTCATGCACTGAGGCTGGTGCATCATGTGTTGCAAAGTACGTAGCAAGCTTGATCAAGAATCAATTATTGCATTCAAGGCAGTAACTTTGGACAAATTTCTTGCTACCATTTCAGATTGTAGTAGTTCTATTTCGTATAGAACTATTTAGTGATGATTAGAGAATAGATGGTATTGATAATCCCATTATGTTTAGATGACATTTGGTATGACTTAAATCTCATTTTTATAGTATGGTGACAACTAGTAGTATTTGCTTAATTAATACATTAAACAGGAAAATCTAAACCTGCTAGCAGAACTACTGAATCATTTGACAGAAGATTGGTTTCCTTTGGCTTGTATCACCCCCTTCCCCCTAGTTTAAAATCTCCATTTATAATTACACAAACAGGTATAAGTTATATAAGACGACGAAGTGTTTAAATGGAATATTGAAGACGTGAACAAATTAATATGATTTTCAGAAAAGCAGAAAAGAAAAAGCAATATTAATATTGATATGTTTACGTGAAATGAATTCGATAGTTGCTACTTGCTACTAGGTTGATCACGTAACTTTGCAGTGATATAATCATATATAAGAGTTACTATTAGATGATTCTCAAAAAAAGAAAAAAGAAAAAGTTACTAATAGATTAGTCTGTATTTTCGGAAAAATTCAATGCAAATGCTAAATCACCATTGCAACACAAGCAACTTTTGGAAAAATAAAGAGGTGAAAACGAAAGTTTTTGGACATTGTTTGCACTGTGTTAAGGCTAACTATAACATTCCTCACCATGACCAGCCTTTTGCTTTATTCAAAGTACAGTGGTGTGATACTCTCACATGGACATGGCTATTATAAACATTGTATACACGCTTGTTTTTAAATGAAAACGTGACCTAAAAATCAAACAAGTGTACGATATGTATGTTAGTGTAAACAGGTGTACAGTATGTATGTTAGTGTGTGTAAGAGTTATTTCATTTTTAATAAAGGAATTTAATTGTTTAACATTCCCATTTACACGAACAACAAGTGTGGTGTGTCAGAATGGTGTGAAAGGACATAGATTTTCGTATATCTATATCTATCTATATATTTAAAAACTAAAGCGTAACATTTATTGTTATTATACTCCAGTTAAGCCATGTTAGTGTCATGTCATCATTTATTTTTTTTCTTTCATTTTTTTTTTGATTTATCGATTGACATTTATTGAGCATCTTCTTAGATTCAGGCGTTACTCTATTTCCAACTGTATTGTGTGTCTCTCCATTAACTCAGACTCTTCAAATGCCGCTATTATATGGAATTCTAACAGTCACCGACAAATTGCAACCTCTTCATCTCCTCACTTCTCATTTCTTTCTTTATAAATTATCAGTTGTTCTCTCTCCATAGATTGATCGACATGGCCTTCAATGGGATAGTTTCTTGAGTGTTTTAACCATTCTTTCTGTCATGACTCAAGTATGTTTGCCAAAACCCAATCAAATGAGTGCAAGAGATAGAGAATGACTCTGGAGTTTGCAGATGAAACTGAAGCACATGAGAGGCAAGCATTAGTAGCTCAAGTCCAAAGGGTATGAACACAAAATGAGTTTTGTTATTTTTATTTTTCTTATCATTTATTTATTTCCATCTCATTACTTGAAAAAAAAAAAATATAATTCAACTTTGGGATTTCATGATGAATGAGTCTGAGTTTTCATGGCCTCAAAACTATTCAAATAAATTTTTTCTTTTTCAAAATTGATTTGAGTTTGGCATTTGATCATGTTTGTTATAAATTGCTTTATGGTTTCCCTTCTCTAGGCTGCAAGAATGTTACTCTCAATATGTTTGCTATAATATATATATATATATATATATATATATAAATTTTTTTTTGGAGAAACAAACACACATATAAGGGAGAGGGGAATGAGTTCTAATACAAAGACACCACAAATCCACTCAAAAGCCATGATTATTTTTCTATTTGATAATTAACTTCAATGTGATGTTTTCATTTTGGTCTTTGTTTTATAGTAAGAGTGTTATTTATTTTCACCAAAGAGAAATTGCTATTGTTCTCTTTTTCCTATCATTTTATATAATGAACTAAATTTCTTTCTTTTATCTCTATTCCGTTTGTCCACTCATTGACAAATGTCAACAATCAAGCCTCGCAATCACTGGAAGCTTTTTATTCTATTGAAGATCATATCAATCAATTGGTAACCATTCTTTTCTTAGAAACTTTTGAAGAGGAATAAATATTTTGTTTTTCTTGGGTGGCGCTTGATAATTTGCTTTTTATGGTTCAATACACATCAATTATATTAGATTTCCTTTTTCATATATTAATAACTTGTTGTTTATTGTTTAATTGGACTGTTTGGTGACCCTGAAATTGTGAAAATGGAAGAGAAAAGAAAGAAGAGTTTGAATCAAAAATTGTTTTTGTTGTATGGAACTTGGGGTCTAACAGTTTAAATTTTTTTTAATCTTAATTTTATAAATGAAACTTAAATTCTTCAAAGTACATCAGTTTAAGTAGACTATTATGTTATGGCTAGAATTTTTGTATTTTGGACCTTAGTTGGCCTGTTTGGTTGATAAATAACTTTATAAATTGTTTAGCTTTTGAGAAATTGTTTGGTATTTTAGGAGTGATAAAATTCAAAGAGCTGAATTCCTTTTAAATTCCATTAGTATCTAGCTTTAAGCTAATTGTTGTGTGGATGGAAAAATTAATTGGTTCTTGATTATTGAATATCTATCTATAATATTTTGTTCATAAACAATAGTCGGGTTTGTAGTTTTAGATTTTGGATTATGTAAATTTTTTCAACAACTTGATTTTCTTTTTAAAATTTTCTCCTCTTGAATATCTAGAATATTGTGTACATAAGTATTAGACAAAACTTAACAATACTACTATACATTGAGTTTTAAATTTTGAATTAGCTATTTCTTTCATTATTAAACACAGTATGATATAGCTGACGTGATCCAATGAAGGCAAAAACAACTACTATTTTTGGGGCATAGCAATTGATACAATTTGATAATTTTCCATAGCCATTTAAAGTTCATGTGCTGGAATGCTATAGCCATTTTCTCCGTGGCAAGAACCATTGGCCGAGCTCAGCAAGTTTGCGACCAACCTTGACCACAACGTGTTGGAAAAATTTTATAAAATTATTATTATTGATTAAATGGTCATTTAAGTGGAAAGATCAAATTAATTTATTTTTCATATCCTTTTCATCAGTTTTCTTTTTACCAACTTTTGAGATTTGTAAATTACTTTCTATTTAATAATTAATTTCATATATCCTTCTCAAAAAAAAAAAAAAAAAAAAATCACATATATAGTGATATAACGCATGGTTTAATTGTTTTTCTTATCATAAACTTAAAGGCTTAGCTACTTTAACGCATGGTTTAATTGTTTTTCTTATCATAAACTTAAAGGCTTACCTATACAACTATGAAACAACGGGTAGAAAAAGCTACAATGCAATTAAATATGGACTTAATTCGGTAAGGCTACGTTTGACCACAATATTATATGGATGTACATGGTCAGTTAGTAAGATATAATATATATGCCTATGTTCTTAACTCACTTACTTATTACCATTTGTATACACACTATTTGCAATATTTTGATTCTTTGTTGGAATTTAGAATATTGATAAAATGAATGTAATGGTAATTGGGTGATTTGTATACGGACATATTAATAAATGTGTGTGGTGGACTGAACATGGGTGGAATCAAGGGCACATTATTGTTTAACAATTTGGTCTTTGATGGAAATTGGTATAAGTGAGGGTCTATTAAATTTGATCATTTTGCTTAAATAAGGTTTTTTTTAAAACATATTTTATTTATTTACTTTATTGTAAATAAAGTTTTGTACATGATGATTCTAGCCTGTTAAACCTCACCTTAGGTTTTTTTTTTTTTGGTGGTCTTCTCATTTTCGGGTGGCAAATAATGTTCAATTTTTGAGTTGAATAGAGATGAACAAATTATCTTCAATTAATAGATTATGGATTATATCATATTACAAAATAATTATATATTCTCATGTATTGCGTGGGTCTGCGACTAGTTTTTTATAATAGGCGAAAACACCATTTTGATCCTTACATTTTAGTAGCAGTCAATTTGGTCTATGTTATCTTCAACTTGCAGTCAATTTGGTCTTTATCGTTGACTCACTAACGGAAAATGCCTACATGACAAGTGGTGTCCAATGTCCATAGTTGGCACACACTTGGATAATAATATAAAAAATATATATTTAATTGCTATGAAAGAAAACCACATCAGCAATTTTAAGAGAAAAAAAATGCATGTAAGAAAAACAAAAACAAAAACAAAAAATTTAAAAAGATGATTTTTTTTAAAAAAAAAAAACCCTCAAAAATTTTCTTAGTGTTTCATAACTGCCTAACAGGCCAAAATTGCCAGATAACATCATTTTCCAAACATATTCGTTAGTTAGCACGTTTTCAAAACTATTTAGAAAACTAGTATCTCGAGTGTAATAAAACCAATTTTAACATCATGCTGCAGTTGACGTGGAAATTTGTCCACGTAGACATAGAAATTGAGTATGTAGGACTCGATTTAGTTTCGCTTTAAGACCTGATCGGAGACTTCGCTTTCTTGTTCTTCCTTTCCTTTTTTTACTTTCTCCAGATCTGAGTTCTTGCTATCCCACTCTCCACTTCCAAGCCCCAAAAACCCATGAACAAAACCAAATACAAAACCCAAAACAAATCAAATACCCGTCGAATCAAATCAAATACCTGCCATCGCCTGAAGCTTTCGCCGTTTGGGTTTAGTCAGAATCACCACCTGGGTTGCTTCATTATTGCTTCTTTGGTTTGCTGGGTTTTGCATCGTTGCTTCTTTCTTCTTCATTGTTGATCTCTAGGTACAAACTCGATTTCAATAAGGCTTGATTTTCATGCCTATGTGGACAAATTTCCACGTCAGCTATAGCACGATGTTGAAATCGAGTTCATTGTACTCAATTTAGCATTCCAAAATCGAGTCTAAGAGACTCGAGATATTAGTTTCCTAAATAATTTGGAAACAATGCTAACTAACGAGTATGTTTGAAAAATGGTGTTATTTGGCAATTTTCCCCCAGCCAAACACAACCCAAAAAACAACCCCACATTCAAAAATTAAACTTAGCATGGGGTTGGGTCAGGTTAGCTCAACAGGCATTTTCTATTCATGTTTTGGCAATGAGGAGTTGCAATTGCAGAAAATGAATTGAAGAAGTAGAAGGAGGATGTCATTATGTTTTGGATTGAAGTCTAAACTTGGGAATGAAGCTGTTTATTGAGGTGGTATTGGAAAGTGATGCTAGCAAGCAACGTGGCCTATGTTGTTTGAATTTTTCTAAAAACCAATTAGTTTATGCAAATTCCATTCTTTGGTACCTCAACTAAAGTGTTCTTTCTTTCTCTTTCTCAAGTCTGTTTATTTTCTCTCTCTTTTAGATATGGGTTTGTACTTGCCCAGATCTAGGTTCAAGCTCCACCACCGAGATTGACATGCACTCGCAAGATTCGATGGTGTTGTTGGTTGCTGGAGTTTGCAGTGGTGTTGCTGTGTTCGTTGTAGTGGCTCATTGGCTTGGAGTTTGCTGAGAATTTTTTGGGTTTAATTTTATTTTTATGTGTGTGGGTTGCTATGTTTGGCTACAAAGAAACTCTAAGAAAATTTGGGAAGTTTTTTTTTTTTAACTCCTCCTTTTAAATTTTTTGTTTTGTTTTTCTAATATGAATTGTTTTATTCTTAAAATTGTTAGTGTGGTTTTTAGATAGAAATTAAGTATTTTATTATTATTTTATTAGTCATGTGTGTGCCAATTGTTTACGCCATTTGTCATATAAGCATTTTTCATAAGCGAGTTAATAGTAGTGACTGTAGGGGCCTTTTCTGATAGGATTGGGCTGCCTCCTGCGGTAACGGGCTGGGCTGCCTCCTGCGGTGATAGGCCCTGGTGTTTCTGAGTAAGGGAGTTGGGGCCGGTCCAATTGCAACTCAACTTGGGCCGGTTTGTGCACAAACTTATACCACGCCTGCTAGGAGCAAGTTTGTTGGCAAGCAGAATCGTAGCAGACAAGCTACGACAGGCTAGACTGTTGCAGAAGTTATGGCAGGCTAGACTGTTGCAGACAAGTTATGGCAGGCAGATAATAATGACTAAAAAACAGAGTATTCTTTTTATCTAAACAAACTAGGTATTTCCAGTTAGTAAAATAGGATTATTGTCATAATGATACCAATCGTTTAAGGAAGATAAAGAGAGTAACACTGATTAATTTTGAATAGGCAAAATATTAAGTTATAAAATTCTATCTGCCGCAGCAATTCCAAAGAGGGGAGAACGCCTCTTCTCAATGCAAATAATCCCCCAGGAAGAATCCTGCTATGGGAATTAATGGCTTTGAGGGAGTCGGCCCTGAATGGTTATAGTCCCACTGGGAAAAGCTCTCGTTTGCATTCTTTGGAGGAAATGTGAGATTTTGAAGGGGGAGAGAGGGAAGCCGATCTATTGGTGCATGCTCTTTCGAACTAACTCTCTCATTTCTTTCTTAGTTTTCTTTCCTTTTCTCTCTATTTTCGTTCTAATCTTTTTTCTTCTCTTCTTACTCTGTTTTTTCTTTTAACGTTGTAAAATATGGCCTGTTTTAAACCCTTCATACAGGGCACGGCAAGGGCTTCTTTATAGTGCCTGTCGTGACCAGTGTTTTACTGTTTTGCCCCTTAACCGCCTTTGTCTGGTCTGGGTATGCCTGCCAATCGTACAAAACCCCTGCCAGACTGAGGCGGATCCATTTTGTCCATTCTGTGCGCCGCGGACTCATTTTGTCCTTCTACGTGCCGCGGCCTTTCCTGCCACGATGTTAATTTCCTCTCTCCTCACACTCAGAGCATGCACTCAACGGTTCTCTCTCAAATTGCCTCTTTTGGGTGGTCTATCATCCCAGCAGGACGTACCTCCCAAAAGAGGCTTGAGCAGGGGCCGAAAATAGATCCTTTCCCCTCTCCCCACCACCAAACCACACCCCCTTTACCTCTTACCTCTGGCCCATGGCCCCACCATGTCCTGTATTGGCTGGGAACAGGCTGGTGGCGCCTGGGCCTTGCGCGTGCTTCCCTCTTAAATTTGTCTAAGAGGCTGCCTGCTGCTCATGTGTCTGCCGTGACCTGGAGACTTTCCTTCTGCGTTTTCTGGCCTTTTATGTGGGCTTTCTTTTGGTCCTTTGCTTCAATTAGAAACTGGGCTTCGTATGATGATGGACTTTATATTTCTTGTGCCTACCTTTTGTTTTTCTTTGCTGCCTGCCGTGTTGGCTTATAGTTCCTGCTGTAATGACTCAATCCTGCTGGGCCCCTTTTTGGGCCGGCCGTTTTATTCCTTTTCTCAGTGGCCTACCATAGGCACTGTTTTGTTTCCTTTTGTTCATGGGCTCCTATGTCCCTTTGTTTTCCTCTTTTGGGCATCCACGGCCCATTTGCTAATTCTCTTGGGCTTACTCGGCCTGTTTGCTAATTCCACACTCCCATGGGCTTTGTTACTAACTTCATTGGGCTTCCCCGGCCCAATAACCTTATCCTTATCTTTGGGTTTTATGGGCCTGCCATAAATCCCTTACTTTCTTAGTTTACATTACCTTGGGCCTGCAGCGACCCTTTCTCACTTTTCTAACTCATATTCTGCCCATGGGATGCTATTTCTTTCTTTCCTGGCTTCTTTGAGCCCGTTTACCTTTTCAAGGCCCAAGTATACATTGTTGGGCCAATGACTCATTATTCCTGCCGCTTGGGCCTAATGGTCTTTTTTAACTATTCATAGTCAATTTGCGGTGGCCCTCATCACTGGGCTTTTCTTTCCATTGGGCTTTCCACAAATGGCCCTCAACAGTGACTAAATTGGCTATAAACTGAAAATAACAAAGGCCAAATTAATTGCTATCAAAATGTAGGGATCAAATTGACTATGACTGAGATTGACATGCACTCACAGGATTTGATGGTGTTGTTGGTTGTTGGAGTTTGCAGAGAATTTTTTGGGTTGAATTTTATTTTTGTGTGTGTGGGTTGCTATGTTTGGCTACCAAGAAGAAGAAACTCTAAGAAAATTTGGGAAGTTTTTTTTTTTTTAACTCCCCCTTTTAAATTTTTTGTTTTGTTTTTCTAATATGAATTGTTTTATTCTTAAAATTGTTAGTGTGGTTTTTAGATAGAAATTAAGTATTTTTTTATTATTTTATTAGCCATGTTTATGCCAATTGTTTACGCCGTCATTGGTAACACCGCCTCATTTCGGAACCGGAAAGAAACCCGACTCACTTTTGCCACATAAACATTTTCCGTAAGCAAGTTAACAATAGGAACTAAATTGGCTGTAAACTAAAAATAACAATGACCAAATTGATTACTACTAAAATGTAGGGATCAAATTGATTGTGACCGAGATTGACATGCACTCGCAGGATTCGATGGTGTTGTTGGTTGCTGGAGTTTGCGGTGGTGTTACTGTGTTCGTTGTAGTGGCTCACTGGCTTGGAGTTTGCGAAGAATTTTTTGGGTTGAATTTTATTTTTGTGTTTGTGGGTTGCTATGTTTGGCTACCAAGAAACTCTAAGAAAATCTGGGAAGTTTTTTTTTTTTTTTTTTTTTTTAACTCCTCCTTTTAAATTTTTTGTTTTGTTTTTCTAATATGAATTTTTTTATTCTTAAAATTGTTAGTGTGGTTTTTAGATAGAAATTAAGTATTTTTTTATTATTTTATTAGCCATGTGTGTGCCAATTGTTTACGCCGTTTGCCACATAAGCATTTTTCGTAAGTGAGTTAATAGTAGGGACTAAATTGGCTGTAAACTGAAAATAATAAAGACCAAATTGATTGCTACCAAAATATAGGAATCAAATTGACTGTAACCTCAAAATATAAAGACCAAAACGCCTTTAAAATATCATCATCAAAACAAAAAAAAGACTACGAACGAGTGTACATCAATGACTACTTATTGAGAGAACAATCACCATAAGACAAAGTAACACTCCACCTTGCATATTTTTTCAACACATGCGGCACTCTCTTAGGCCCAGTTGGTAATGGTGTTTAAATAACGAAAATTGTTGGTTAAATAACGAAAATTGTTAATTAAACATTAAAACACGTATTTTTACACATTTTTTTCACTCATATTTATTTTCACAAAACTTAAATATTGTTACTAAAATTCTCTTATGAATCGGAGTGTTTTTTTTTTTTTTTTTTTTTGGTAAACATGAATCGGCGTGTTAATCTTTGTTTGTTGCGGTCTACATTCTACAGTCTACTACGGCCCCTCGGTCTCACCGCCATGTGCCAAGTCTTCCACCGTGGTCTATCATATATATTAATATAATTCTATATAAAACGCAGGCTCTATCCTTTCTTTGAATTTGTTGTGGTCATTTGAGTTGACTTGACCTGTTCTCTTTATTACGCTTGGGATTTGTATTTTTGTATAATGCCTCAGAACTCAGTAGGAGCTAAGCTATACACCAAAGTGTTCAAGCAACGAAATGGGTCGAGACCAATTCGATTCCAAAGCTAAAAGGACTGCTCATTTTCGATCGTGCAACGTGTCCAGGTATATATTATGGGGTCACATATGATATATTGTTGTCCGTGCAGTTTTAATAGTTATTATTTATATTAATGTCTTTTTTTGGTTTGGTTAGTTACACCACTGAATTGCTGGAGATTCATGCTGATGATCCTAAAATGCATGTTTTATTTATCCCTGGAAATCCAGGCAAGTTTGGTTTTGTACCTTCGTGTATGCATGTACATGTGTGTTTTGTTGATTTAGTTTTGAGAACTAGGATTAGGGGCTGTTTGTTAATTGTTACTGTAGGTGTTGTTGCATTTTACAAGGACTTTGTGGAATCACTGTACGAGTTTCTTGAAGGCCACGTATCTGTAACAGGCAAGACTTGATTGCTTCTTGTTCTTTTTAATTTAATTTTCTACTTTTTAGTTATATTTTGTGAGCTAACTGATTGCAATTTTAATTGGGTGGGTGTGTTAATCACCAGCTATTGGGCACACTTCTCACACGAAAAAGGTACTTACACCTGGCTAATATATAAGATTAAGCAATGGCGGTTTTTAATTCTTTGCATTATCATTTGCTTCTTGACCCTTCATTTGCTAATATGCTATATTCAGTATTCAGTTGACCTCTTAGTTCTTATACTTGTTTGTTACTCAACTTAGGCTTTCAACTAAATATATAATCACGGATTCCGAGCCTTACTGCTTTCAGAAAGTGTGATAATACAATAATATGTTAAAATTCTTAATTTCTCCTATAAATATGCAAAACTTCAACTTCTTATGCTCATCTCCTTATGTCTTTATATTGATTCTTCTGCTTTCTATTACTGATATGACTCATGCCTTTGCTAATACAGTGAAGTATTACTATATTCTGTAGATAGTAAAGAATCATTCACGCCTATCTTGACTTAAGATATCCTAACGCTAATAAAAGATACAGTAATTGGTACCTATCAAAAAAAAAAGATACAGTGATTGTTTATGCATAGAGTTAGAAATTAGACAATGCCCAAGGTAGTGGTCCATGTTCTTTCTTAACTTTCTGAATTACAGTTTTTTTTTTCCTTAAAGCAATTCTGGAAGTTTAGTAGTATGTAATTGTAAATAGTCACATAATTGAGTGAAAATGCCTCTATGACTGGACCATCAGCACTCCTTTGTCCCATGGAATGCATAGGAAGTCATGACACAAGAATACATATTTTGTATAATTATTTAATCTTGAAATAAATTCTCTCTCTCTCTCTCTCTCTCTCTCTCTCTCACACACACACACACACACAGTGGCAAAGCCAAACATTTTATTTGTGGATGTTTTGCGATACTTCTTAGATGATAGATATCACAAAATTGTGTAATGCATATGTTAATGAAAATTAAAAAAGGGACCAAATGTTATCTATAGAAAAGATATGTTTATTTCAATTTGTTTTGATGTATTCATATAGAATATGATGAGACAAAAAAGTATTGAAGGCGATACTTGATATCAATAATTAAATATGAAGAAATAATTCTGTTAATTTTTTTTTTCCGAAGTGTACCTAATTGCTGGTCAGATATTCCAATATGTGCGGCGGTTAAAAGAAAGATTATTATCTGTTCATTTAGTTTAAGAGTATATGAAGGGATGCATAAAACACATTGAAATCCATTATGAAATATTTTACTGAAAATATTATATATAACATTGTATCCACTTAATTGTGGATTTCAGCCCTTTGTAATACATGTGGAGAATGAAGTGATTAATAGAATAAAATTAGTTTGGATTGGGGACCGTTATTTATTTTGACACAAAACAACTGGGGAGTGGGGGTATGCCAGGATGGCCCCCCAGTCTCCACATGGCTTTGCCACTGTACATACACAATAATACTAAGATACTGGTTTTTATGGTTATGTTTACATTTATACTAAATACCCTTCTCATGAAATCTAAAGCAATGGATGGCAGTCAGAGTTAGTGAGCCATAGCCACCCGAATGAGTTTGTATATGCTCTTGATGTGAAGTCCTATAAAATTTGTACTACAAAATGTTCTTTGGCATTAAGTTTCTTGGGAAGATTTAATGGGTCCAAGGAACCACTTGATCATGGAATTTTATCCTTTGGCCTCTACTTATATCACATGTGTGGTAGATGATACTTGGAAATGATGCTCATCCTTTCTGTGCCTTTTTGTTTTTATCTTTCTTTTCTTTCCCTCCAGATAATAATGATTATTTTTTATGTTCTTGCATTTTCATAGCCACCCTTTGGCAATGCTTTTGATGATCTACATGTTCACTTCAATAATTTTTATAGCTTTATTTGTTTTGTTAGAGGATCTTTGCAACGCAAATTGTTTATATCTGTTTCTTTTCATTAATTGCTACAATATGTACGATTATGATAAAAAGTTCTTTTCTTGCTAGAACTGGGACCATGGACGGTTGTTCTCATTAGAAGAACAAATAGACCATAAGGTAGCTTTCTGCTCAATTTGTTTAGGAAAGTTTTTGGCCCGGTAAAAGTGACAGGTGTTCTGTTAGGATTTGTGAATTTATAAACAAATGTACATTTTGTACCATACAGATGAAGAATCTTTTTTTTTTTTTGAACTCGATGAAGAATCATATTGAAATCATAGCATTTATGAAATTCTTGGAAACTTGTTGATTTATCTATGTGAGTGTGAACAATGCACATAATTGGTGACAGAATTTAGACACATTCCAGTTTACTGAAATTTCCCCTGGAAATGTAATCAAGTCAGGTCTGTTGTACCATCAAGATTCTTTTCTTCTAGAGACCCAACTTTGACATCCAGATTGAACTTTCTGTTTTGTAGATGGATTTCATCAAGCAGGAGCTAGAAAACATTGAAGTTCCTATAATACTGGTAAGTTCGTTTTTTTCTAATTATGTTTTATACTTTCAATATGATGCTGGCCTTTTGAAAGTGCCTTATTATGGAAAGGCCTTCATAAATTGAATGCTTATGAATGACACTGTATGACTTACACTTCTTGTTTATTACTAACTAGGCAGACTTACTTTAGCCCATCAATTACATATTTTCCATTTATGTCTTTGTTAGTAAGGGGTAGGGCCTTGGGTGGAAAAAAAATTGAAAAAAGAAAGAAAGAAAATTTAATGTACAGATTTTGGATGCTTACATGTGAAGGTGTTTCAGAAAACTGTAAGTTTGACTCTTGTTAAAACTAGTATCTAGCCTCTAGCCACTTTTGTGTATGCATGCCTGTCTGCCATTATCGTGCACTTGTTGGTCTTCCATTCATTAAGTTTAAGGCTAGGAATGATTTTCTTTTCAACATATGCTGTGTTCCCAAATATTCTCAACAAACATGTTAGAAATGTGGTGAAAAGCCCTTTATTTCTGTGATTTTCAATTATGGGGTTCTTCATATTGTGTTTTTCCCAGACTTAAAAATAGAAAATAAAAAATTACAGTGTTTCTCCTGTCAGAAGAGTCTGGACATTGATAAAAATGCACTTTCCAAGTATTGTATTATTGCCTTCCTTTGTTGGATGATTGGGTAGTGGATACAGTCAACAAATTCCAGTTCTGGACTATCTTTACATAATGTTTTTGCTGTGTCCCTTTCATTTTCAGGCAGTGATCTCTTTTATTGCTGTGATCAGTCAATCTCATTTGACCTGGAGAAAATCATTAAATCATTTGGGTTTTATTTGATGTGATCCTAGATGTGATCCCAAGAAAGCACATAATATTCTGAAAGTTCATTTCTGGTTTTGTCCCTGAAATTCTTAGTAGCTGACATGTAATTTCTCTGTGAAGGTTGGGCATTCTATTGGTTCATATATCGCTATTGATATATTTAGGAGATCCTTGGAGAAGGTGATGACAACTTTCCCCAAAATTAAATTTGTTCAGTAGCATCATGTTACCTTCTCATGTTCTTCTCACTTTAAAGATCCTTTTCATTTATATTTCTGTTGGTTTATAGGTGACATATTGCATTGGACTATATCCCTTTTTGGAAATAAACCCAGAATCGAAGATGCAGCCTATTATTCAGAAGATTGCAGCGTAAAATTCTTTCTTTGTTTTGAGTAACATAATTGTTGTAAGGTGTCTTGTATTTGCTTTTTACTTAGAGGACTTATGGGCTTCAGTTATATGTTTGGAGAAGTGTTGGGCCTAGATGGGCTTGATTGCATTGGGATTTGGAGTTAGCAGGTGGGAAGGGGAATGAAATTGATAGGTTGAGCATTGTAGTCATTATTGAGTTTGATCTTTCTCACTGAGGACATAGGAAACTTGTAGAACCGCATAAATTCTTATGTTCAGTGTGTGTGTGCCTGTTGATTTATTTTTATTTACTGTTTTCTGGTTAAAATCCATGAGTTATCACACAATATTATTCTCCGTTCTCTTACTTTATATGTGCAAAGATGCTAGGGGTGTCAATGGACCAGGTGTACTTGCTGTACTTACCCAGTGCTGCCTAAACATAATTGGACTAGAGCCAAGGGGGAATGGTAGATGTATTTCAATTGGTTCTTTTGTAATGAGAATGGATCATGAAAACAGCACTTGCAAATGAGCCCTTAGTCATATAATGAGTTTGAATTTATGCCTTCTCACTTGATTATAAATGTGATTTAATTGGTTCTGTTACACTTTTGACAATCTTACATTAAAGCACTTGTAGGGGCTAATGGTACTTGTTTTTGAGTTCAGGTCACAAGTTTTAAGTGTTGCAATTAGTCTTATAATAGCATCGTTGAAATTTTTACCAAGCTGGGCTTTGAGGTTGATTGTGACAAACTCTCTGGGGAAGTCATGGTCAGCTGCTGCACTTGAGGCTACTTGCTCACACTTGGTGCAGGTGAAGTTTTGTCCATGAATCCAACATGGATTTGGCTTCATAAGTTGCAAATAAACTTTCAAGAAAGCAGTAAAAGCCAATTTAATTGTTTAATTTTTCCTTATGCTTTATCTATTTCTGTATTATGATGTATTGTCAAATGGACATTCTTCTAATATTTCTGGAAAACTTTAGCTTCTTTACAAACAATAATTAGTTTGCATATGTTGTTCATGTGTGCACTACATTGGTGACTCAATTAGTTGAGATTAAATCTTAGGTCAGTTTCAGTTTATTTTGAGTCTGTGGGTAGATATGTGTTTTGATTTTTGAATATCCCAACTAACTTCTAGCTTATTTATGTACAGTACCATACTATCCGGAATTCACTCTTTATGACAATGACAGAGTTCAAAAGGTAAAATATATTTTTTTTCAAGATAAAATATATTGTAAGAATTTGTCACCAATTCTTCTGAGATGCCATAATTACAAGTTTACCACAATCAAACATAATGTATTTCTTCCAATATTTGTAATTGATATGCTACCCCGCCATAGCCTAGCTGAGCACTTCAAGTCATCACATGTGGTTCTTTGAATATATCATTATTTTTAACCTGCTATATAAAGCTATACCCGCCTTCTAATTCTTAAAGCTCTTCGTCCATTAGTAGTCCTCCTTTTCCCCAAAAAACTGCTAATAACTTCACATGCTTTGACAGTAATTGTGTGAAAGCAGTTCTAACTTCTATTTCAGGTTTGCATATTTCAAAATCTGGTTGCCCCAGCAACCAGCATATACAGTTTGAGAATTATGTTTTTACATGTAGCAAGTGCACCCTTAAAGTAGTTAATAACCTCATGTGATTGCTTCACATTATGTTAAATTCAATTGGATGCATTACTCTATACATTGAATAGGGAATTTGGACCTAGTATATGCTGATAGGTAATAACACCTTGACTCCATGTGATCATTTGAGTAATATGTTTTTTGTTTCCCTTTTATTTGGGGCCTTGTGCGCCCTGAGAGGGGGGATTTATTATTTTGTGTAAAAACTGCATGCAACTTTCTTCTCGCATGAGGACCCCACAAGTGTGGGACCCACTTATGTGAGAGATATGTTGCATACAACTATTACACATAGTATCACCTCCTGCAAAGGGGGGAGGGGGGGGGGGGGGGGTTAGTAGAAAGTTATACTCTAGGACTCAAACCTAGGAAGAATATGAATTTTCTTACATATTGCTTAAATTGGTCGTGTGTGCATGTGAGGGTTTATATTTCCCTGATACTGATGGACCATATTCCTTACATTATAATTTATTTGTAATCTGCTTGTTAAAACTAAGCTAATGTGCATTCATTGCTCTTACTCTAACAAAAGATTAAATTGCTGCATTGCTTGTATAGGAGTACTAAACTATATTCACAAACTTGTGCTGACTGAATGCATTTTATGGTTAGCTTACAGAAACTCCAGATTGGGCATTTATGAGAGAAAATCGGGAGAAACTTGCATTTTTGTTTGGTGTTGATGATCACTGGGCTCCACTTCAAATGTTTGAAGAGGTGTGTAATGGATTTCAATTGTTACATATAAACATGTGTGTGAAAGGGTTTATTGTTTTCTTGAAAAGAGTCAAAGGAATATTGTGCTAAGTATGTGCAATGTTTGTATGGGAAACGCATGTGTTTGAATTTGTATCTTGGAATACATGCTCAACCATGACCCTTGAAATATTGCCTATCCCCCTCCTCCTCTTCTTTTCTCTCTCCTTCCCCACAAGACCTTTGGGTAAATCCTCAGGCACTCCTCATTGCTTCAAATTCATGCTTAAATTGTCCCTAATATTTGAGACAATACTTGATCCCTCAAATTTCAAAAGTGGCTTAAACATTCTATAGTTTAATTATTCATAATTTTTCACAAGCATATAATCTTAGAAAGAGGGGTTTTATAAGATATAAGATAATTAAACATGTCGGCATTGTAGTTACTTTTGAAACTTAAGGAGTAAAACATTTATACTCTTTGTTTGGTGTTTATTTTTACTTCAATGATACATGTCCATGATGTTAATGGCAATAATCTATAAATGAAAATCACTTTTATTTGAGAATAGAGTTGGTTATTTGTGTCAGACAAGTAGGTGCTTGATAAGTTATGTGGCTTAACTGAGGCTGCTCTCAAGTAGGCCGGCAATTCAACAAGAATCCTTAATAACATATGATGGTATATCATTATTAATGTGGCTAATATTAACATTTTTAAAGAGTGAAATGATTTTGGTGAAGAATTCCACAGCAATACTTATGGTAATGATGACAACTACAATCATTTTGAATATGCTTCATGATGCTGAACTTGTCTGGAGTTTTATATTTTTTCCCATAGCTTTGGCATTCTTCATCTTGACTCTATGGCATTCTTCAATAATTGCTTATTTTTTCCCATAGATTTCCAATCAGGTCCCAGGCATTGCTCTATCAACTGAAAGCAACCATACTCACACTTTCTCATGCACTGAGGCTGGTTCATCATTTGTTGCAAAGTATGTAGCAAGCTTGATCAAGAATCAATTATTGTGTTCAGGGCACTGAGGTCAGACTCCTTTCTTGCTACCTTTTTGGATTTTAATAGTTTTTTGTATATACTATTGATCATCCCATTATGTTTAAATGTCAATTGGAATGATTTAAATTTTATTTTGTAGCATTATACCAACTCTGTTTTCTTTACCATATTTAAAAGATCATTTTACTTTTGATTAGTTTGCAATGCAGTGATATTACCAAACACAAATAGTTAATCTGCAACTGCCATTAATTACCGAACACAAATAAGTCCCTTGAAATATTGGTATCTAAACATTCTACTAGTATGCTTATCATAAAAGCTGGAATAAACTTTAAATGGTAACCGTGATTTTATTATCTTACACCAAAACCAAGACCTTTCCCAACCCAGCCATCATTTTCTATGTCAAGACACACAGTAGAATTAATGATTGTGGGGGAAATTTATGATTTAATCAAAAGACTTCAGTATGATTTTCTATTTGTGATTGAAGCAACAAATGTAATTGAGCTGTTCTTTTGCAAAAACATTTATTTTACTGCCCCTGGAACAGAAAATCACCGCCCAAATGCCATTGAGTGTCTCATGGAGAGTCAAACATGATGAGATGTGCACAACAGCACACTGGTGTTGGCGTATTGATCTTGTTTCATGCCTATGTAACTCCTTTTTCAATATGCATTACTTCATGAAGTCATAGCTTGTCATTTTTCCTAGTGTAGAGAAGGCAATTTGTCTGTTTGGTTAGGAAATAGTTTGGTGTTGATTTCATTGTTATGGTGGACAATCAGATCCATCATTATTGAAATTAAATACTATTATTGTTCTCATTGTTGGAGATAATGTTGCTGTCTACAGGTGTAAGTTCCCTGCTACAAAAGACCAACAATTGAAGACATAGAACATAATTGATGTCATGTGCTTACTTGGAATGTGGATGCTACCGATGTCATCACGTAACTTGCAGTGACATAAGAGTTACTTTTATTTTCATTATTATTTTAGGCAAAGTTTAATGTAAATAGTAAATAACCATTGGATCACTTGCAACTCTTAAAAATCGAGAGCCTTGTTCTTGTTCTCCTATTGCAGGAAGATGGAAATTGTGTTGGTCAAACTAAGAAAGGAATGGGAGTATTGCCTCTTTGGGCATTGTTTGCCCCAAGTACCCACTCCCCCCCCCCCCCACCCCCCTCTAAAATAGGGGGTGTTTGTAGAGTAGTTTGAAATGTGATTTATGTAGTTTTTTAAAATATGCGTGGATAAAAATGTGTGTAATATTGTTTAAAATGTAAAAATGTGAGTTTGAACTCACATAACAAACAAGCCCATAATATGTGATTGTGTGTGTGTTGGAGAGAGAGAGAGAGAGAGAAAGAGAGAGAGTATATTAGAAAATGCACATAATCATGCATGATAAGTCTATTGTTTGACCCCATCATTCACAGCTGCAAAATTCAACTAGCCACAAAATAGATAAAGATAAGAATAGGACTTTTCTTTTTGAGGGGGAAAGTTAGGACTCAAAATGTTCCATGGATTAGTTGCCACAGAGCTCATATTAAGGTGATCTGAATTTCTTTATTTGTCGGAGATTCATGTCATGAAATTATTTCTAAATTGACCACTCTTCTTAGCCACCCCAGTTAAAAGATAGAGATTAGATAAGCTTATGTTTACTTGCATTAAATTTTGGGAAAGGAAAAGGAGTTGTGTAGGATAAAATCTCTTCATATAAAACACATGTCCTCCTTGTAACAAAATTTTTCACAAATTAATATTAGCTATTGTTATTGATAGTTTTTAGACCCCTTAAAACCACAATTGGATTAATCTAGGTAATTAACCAAGTCGTTACTTAGTCAAATTATTCAAAAAACAAGGTTAACACAAACAAACAATCATATCATGTAAAGCAGTGGAAATATAAATAACACAAAGATATGATCATCCAGGAAACCAAACCGATAAAAACCTAGGGAGGATTTAACCTAGCTATCCTCAAGGTAAACTTGAATCCACTATCTTGAAAGAATCGAAGTTCATACAATAAGACTTACAAGCTCCCACGCTCGACTTCTTATTGCTACCTACCAGTAGAACTTACTGACACGACCACATGCAGGCTCCGAATCCACGAACTCCTTCTTTCTTGGATTCACCACCAGATACAAGCACCCACGCTTGTGTTTCTTTAGGCTTCAATGGCAGCAACTAAATTGATCATCAATGTGTAGATAACTTCTCCTCCTTGAAAACCCTAAGCTTGTGTAATGGAAAGCTCCTCAAGGATCTCACAAAAAATTCACACAAACAGCAATCTGAGCAACACTAAAACATGGCTAGGGTTTGCCTTTTATACCTAAGGCAAATTAGAAAACCCTAAACGTTTTAAACAAACTAGGGCTGAGTTGAAATTCTGCAGAAAAAGCATTCAGATCTGATTTTCGATCAATCGAACCTAAGCTTCAATCGATCGAACCAGGCTGAATTGCTTTAATAAATCCTGCAACAACTTATTCCAACTTTACATAAACAAATCAACTTTGAGCAAATCTAAACACGACTAAACATATTGTTATGATCATGGTTTGCCAACAATACAAATTAGAGTTCTAAATACATAAAAAACTAAGTCTTTAGAATCTAAAAATTGTCATGGCATATTTTGTGTAAGGTATATTAGTTGCATCTTTTGGTTATGCAAGTAGCATTTGCACATGACTTGTGTAATTCCTCTTTCTGGATGGATTTTCAAGTTGTTGTCTTACTGAACAACTCGCTAACAACCACTATTTCTTAGTGATGAAGTAAGAGAAAGGACCCCCTTCAATTGAACCCTATAATTTTCTTCCATTTTTGGCCAGATGTGTAACACGTGACATTTATTTGAATTTTAAACGCCACATGTCTTGCATCATCTAATTTGGAGGGAATTGGAGGATTCAATGAGAGTTGACCTTATTTTATGAAATTATCTGAATTGTCCACTTATTACTTTTATCGAAAGTGAATCAACTTATTGCATTTATAATAAATACGATTGAACATGAATGTATTTGTTTGCTACTTTCGCATTTTTTACAAGTCCTTAAGTTAACCAAGGAGACTTTTTTTTTTTTTTCTTTCTTCTGATAATGACCTTAAGCTAACCCAAGGAGATCATTTAAGAGGTATTGATTAGAGTTTGTCAGTATATATATTGTAGGATATACTTATATGGGCTGGGCACATAGGCTTTTGCAATGTAGGTAGCCCCAGTGAAAACGATCTGGACCGTTCGCATCAAATAACAAGTGGCTTCTTTTTTTTTTTCTTTTCTTTTTTGGATCCCTAGATCATTCTCACTGTCAAGCCAGTTTCCTAATTCTATATTCTAAAAAATTCCTAGGTTTTCTTAATCATGTTTGACATACAAGTGCATTATCTTATAATCTATAAACTTTGTCCATACTGAAACCATATTCAATTATATTAATTCCTGGATATTCATCAAAAAATATTCCTAGATAGACTCTGAATCTCATACCAAGATATGACAGTCAAACAAGGATAAATCTTTAAAAAAAACAACTTTTTCTCATCAAAATATGCAGTTATGATCATGTTGTCATTAGGTGAAAAATAACAGACGTTACAGACCAGTCACGATATCATACAAAGGACCCACCTGAGCTCACATGTAGAATTTATAGAGCACTAAATCAAATGCCTCTCACAGGTCACTCACTCACTTCCTAAGGTCACACTTTTGTAGAGAAACTCTCTCTCTCTCTCTCTCACAGACTCTTACTTTCTCTATCTTTCTCTTCAGCTAGCTGCAATGCCTACCAGCAAAAGAAAACTCCTCATCAACAAAGTTTCAGTCAACATAGGGTGTAGCTGCAGAAAATCAAAGCTATGTCACATATTCAATCCAAAGCCAAAACCCAAAACCCCCACATACCAAAAACACAAAAACTACCCCTCTTCTTCTTCAAGCTCATGGGACAAAGACAACACCTACACAAACACAAACACAGTGTCTCCAAGCGTTGACTACACTGAGAGTGATGATATAAAGGGCTCAAGGACAGTCAGAGGGTTTGGCAAAATAGATTGTGAGAGTGTTGCAATTGAGAAAGAATCAGATGACCCATATTTGGATTTTCGACAGTCAATGCTCCAAATGATATTGGAGAATGAAATATACTCCAAAGAAGACCTTAGGGAGCTCCTGACTTGTTTTTTGCAGCTGAACTCGCCGTACCACCATGGAATAATTGTTAGAGCTTTCACTGAGATATGGAATGGAGTGTTTTCTGTGAGGTCTAGCTCTCCTAAGCTTTACTTTGGATGCAAGTCACGTGAGATTTAAGTGATGATGATGATAATGATGCACTTGGGCACTGATGGTCTTTCATGCATGCGCGTGGCTTTGTGTCAACTTTGTATTTAATGATGCAATCTTGTGATGTCCAATTGTCCATGTACCATTTATCATGTATCTTTGCAAGATGTGCAAAAACTAGGATGTGAATCAAATAAATAGCAAAAAAATTGTAGAACTAAGTTCTAAGTTCTAACATCTCTTTTTCTTTTTCTTTTGGTTGGTGTTTATGTATGTTTTTCTAAGTGGAATTTGTTTATTGATGTACTTTTGTTGGTGTTCTAAATTTCTATTGTCCTTAAAAGGCATATTACTTTCTTTTTTTGGGGTCAATGGACCATATTGAAAAGCATGCAGTGTGAGAGAAGTGTTGCATGTAATAAGTGTAGAAGTGTATTTGATGTCTTTAATTTCTTAAGTTAATGAGTGGCAATTTCTTTCACAATTTTTTTTGTTACTAAAGCAACAAATTTTGTCAAGAGTGTTATGGTTCTTTTGGATTGAAAAAGAGGGAGGAGGAGTAAAATAGATTTAGTATAAAATTAGTTTATTTTTAATCAATTTTACTCTACTTCCTTTATTTTCTCTCTTTTCCCCTCCATTCTTCATTTTCTCTCTTTCCCCCTCCATTCAAACATGCTATTAGAATCTTATAAGTTTGAATTGATATATTTTCAAGTCAGGAATGGTTCAAGCAACAAAATTAATAGTATATTATAATTATTTCTTATAAAAAGAAAGTTACAAATTATAATTAATATAACATTATTTTTATATAAATTCACTGATGACACAATGTTTTTTTTCCCTGAAATGGATCAATCACAATAAAACTATTTTTGTGTGTGACTAGGATTTTTCATAAAAATTGGATTCCATGGGCCGTACACGAGCGGTAGGCATGGTCAAAATCTTTCACCAGATTTCGAGAGGTGAATCGCCGGTGAATGGTGGTGTATAAAAGAAAGGCATTGGAATTTGAAGTATAATAATTAGATTGATGTTATGTGTGGAACGGTTTTTTTTTTTTTTTTTTTTTTTTTTTTTTTTTTTTTTTTTTTTTTTTTTTTTAAATTTTGAGGAAAATGCGTGGGACAGTTGGTTTAATGCTTTTTTAAAGAGAGAATAGAAATTTCGTGTCTGACTTGCACTGTTTCCCATACTGTCATTACCCTTAGGTGCTCACTTTCTTTCATAGTTATACTGCATAAATCTAGGGAAGTACCAAATGGCTGTATCTCACCCAATTTCACAAATAATGCATGTTACAAAATTTCAATTTTATAGAATTTATAGGGTTTGATTAACGATGCTGTCAAGACTTTTATTAACGATCTTAGAAAAAATTTTGCATCACTTTATGAAAATGAAAAGTATAAAAAAAACCATTTCTTTTTTTTTGTTTACAAAAAATTTTAAAAATATTTCTTAAACGTATGTAATTAAGACATCTTTTAACAAATCCAATTTATAATAAATTTAGGTTGCGTTTAAAAACTTAGATTTGGATTTAAATTTGAATCTTAAATTAGTAAATTTAACAAATCCAATTTTTAATATATTTAGGTTGCGTTTGGAAATTTAGATTTAGATTTTAAATTAATAAATTTGACTTGATTCCAAATCCATTTGAATTTAGATTTTAAATTAATAAATTTGAATGCCTTGATTTCAAATCCAAATCCTTAAACTTTTTTATATTGAGAGAGATAAACACTGTAAAAGATTTTCTTAAATAATTAATATAACATATAGATACACACTTTAACCAATGAGTATATGCTCAATAATGTTATATTATTTACTTATTTTTCTCATTATTATTTAATATAAAACTTCACTCACATGTATATACCCAATATATTTTTATTTTAATCACCCAAATTCAAATTTAAATGCCCATTGTGTCATCCAAACACAAAATATACTTTCTTTTCAAATCCTATTGAAGTAAGTGGGTTCCAGTTAGCTCGACTGGTAAAATCTCTGATGGTTGTATAAGAGATCTGGGGTTCAATGCCCGCCTACACCAAAAACTGATCGATATCTCCTATTGAAGTAATCAATCATGTACTAAAATTTTCAATTACTTTTCTCCCACACTCTCACTATTAGCAAAGGGACATCTCTCTCTCTCTCTCAGAGAGAAAAAATCACTTACAAAGAATTATGGAATAAGTTTCGATGGTTATGAGCCTAATCGTATATCATAGTCATGACTCATGACCATGAATTAGTTATTTCAAATTTGAAGATGTTTGGTAACAGATACAATTTTATCTATAGTCTAATTGAAAATCATATCGTTAAGGTACTTTTAAGATACTGTTTATATATATATATATATTGTGTATTGTTTTGTGCTTGCTCTCTGTTTCTGCATATCTGTACTGAATTTAGAACGTACAAAAAGACTTGAAATGTAGAGCAAGTAGCACTTCCTAATCAAATCAGCCAAATAGGGAATGGAGTTTCCTTTTTTCATTGCAATGATCGATTTGGTTGTTCCATGTCAGTCAACCGATAATGTTTGATCAATCACCTTTAATTGACATAGCAAAAAAACAAACCAACTTTAGTTGAAAACGATCAAGTACTTCTAATAACATCATGACAAAAGTTCATTTCATTTGATTTAGAAAGAAACTAAACAATGAAATTGTGAGGAAACCCAATAGCTTATTAAAGTCAATAAAACCTGAGCATGCATTGAAGTGACTTTATGAGAATGCATATATTAAAAAGAAACAACTCTCTCTCTCTCTCTCTCACGCACAAAGACACTCATTACTATTTCATAAATGACTGTCTGATCAATTCAAGAATTTAAATGTGGTCTACCTTCAAAAGTTAGTCATATCTAAGGCAGGAATCATGATGCCAGTGGAAATGGAGAGGGGGGGCCTTAATTTAAAAGAAGAAAAGAAGCAGCCATTACTCTCTTGTGATGAGACTGTGACAAATCAACCGGGTGAGCAAGTCTGTCCAACTCAGCCTCCTTAATTCCTTGCATTAAAAAATTTTCTTTTATTGCTTTCAAGTTTCAATGAGCAAATATTTATCTCATTTGTTTTAGTCACAAATTAGTAGTCATAACTTTGCAGAGATGTCCTTCATGATTTCTTTTAAACTACATAAAATGGCCCATAATTTATACCACGTTTTAGATTTAGTCTCAAGTTGTTAATTTTATCAATTAAAACCTCATTTATGAAATTGTTTAATTTAAGGTCTGTGTCCGTCTATGTTATTTATTTATGTTATTTTTTGCATTGAGTAACAAATCAAATAAAAGTAGGAAACATTAATTCAACTATGCATCTTATTTAGGATTTGTTCATAAATCAATTTAGCAGTCACTAAACAAAGAAAATAAAGAGAGAAATCTATTTTTATTTAATTTATTGATGGAAAGAGAAAACTCTATCTAAAAAGTTTAATAAGGAGAGAGTAATTGTCAAAAATTGAAATCGATTATTTAGGTGAAACACATTTTATCAACTGTTTCCCTTTTTTTTCTTTTTTCTTTTTTCTTTTTTTTACTGCCCAAAATAATGTAAATGAAAAATGAACATGGACAGGAACTTCAAATTAAAAAAGTTTCATAAGTCTAGGACTTTAATTGGCAAAATTAAAAACTTAAGGCCTACTATGAAACAGAGCATAAGTCTTGGCCCTTTCACATATGCCCCTTAGAACTTAGTTGCAAATTGATGGACCAGCCAATGGTGCCCTTGTCAACTTATCAAATCAAAATCTCAGTTTCACAAGCAAAATCACAATCTTTATCTAATCCCTTATTACCTTTTCTCTGATAGTGGGGGACATGAAAATCTATCCAGTTTTGTAGGCCAGCTAAAAAGATAAATAACATGGTCGTGTTGCCTAAACTGAAAGCTAAGTTGGTAATTAGACTTATCAGGAAAGAGGTGGGGAAGAGAGAGTGAGAGAGTGAGAGGTGCATAGAAGTAAACCGTATACAGGAATTATGAAAATGACTAAACCAACTGAGAGTCAAAATAGACCCAAAGAATAGCTCAATTAAGTGGAGGTCACTGGTGAAAAATTAACATTGTTTTGTTTAATTTGGTGTAGTACTTTCATTGAAGAAATGGAAGCATAAATAATGAGAAAGTATGGTTTTGAAGTCTAATACCGTGTATCAACTTTGGAAAGTAATATTATCTGGTTTGACAAAGATCAGACAATGATATAAAGTTTAGAATATCAAACTTAAAAATATAATAGTTTAGTGAGAGGAAATTTCTAGATGTTTGGCCCTTTGATACTCTTTTTTCCCAAACACAAGAGAAGAAAGGGAAACAAAATGCAAACTAAAGCAGACAGTTATCAACAATGAGCGCAAGAAATGCCATTGCTTCATTTTCTTGTCCCTCTATGATATCTTTCTTTAAGTAGCTTTTTCCTTAAAAGATGTTTGCTTTTTGTTTCACTAATGACTGTTTAAGCCTACTTTAAGGAACGCTGGGTTCCAACCCAGTTATCCTTGCAACCTAAGGACCCAGCAAAGCATTCAGTTTAAGCCAAGGTATGGGTCCTTGAGGCTCAATCACATGGACACCAAGTGTGGAGCAAGATATTAGCAATTAGATAAGTTCACTTCACTACGTCTAATATATATCCCATTGGTTTGGCAATGTTAACATTGTTAAGATACAAACCATTTAAAGTACAGGGGACAAGGCCGCATGAAAAAAGGGAAAAACAAAAGGTTCTTGATTCCAATTTTTGTCTCCCTTTGTTTGGGGTTGAAGAGGATCAAATTTACACTTTGAAAGGGCAAAAAAGAGAGAATATACTTTATCTCATGTAGTAGTGTAGTTTACTTTACCTCCCTAATTTTTAGAATGTTGTATTAAGATCTCTTATATTTAGGGTGTATTTGGATACCGTTTATTGTTGAAAATTGAAAACAGAAAACACTATAACAAAATAATTTTTAAATGTATGAATAGTGTCGTGGGACCCATTTTTAATGAAAGTTTTATTGAAAAAATAGGTTTGGAAGTCTCGTGAACAATGCACATAACCCACTAGAAAAACATAAAAGCCACAGAAACGCACTTCTCAAAAAAAAAATGCAGATGCAGACACAGTGCTTTTCAGCACTATCCAAACAAGTACTTATACCTTAAATTAAACTGCAATTTTATATAGAGGGGTGTGCATAAGTCAAATTAGGTTAAATTTGGAGTATTTTTCAACCTAAGGTAATCTCAATGGGTTGAAAAATATCCAAACTAACCCAACTCATCCCATAATAGCTCTAAAAACTAACCAAACTCAACTCTTAGAACCCAACTCAACTCTTAGATGTTGGGTTGGACAATTTTATCTGGCAAAAAAAAAACAGTAACATTCAACTATTGAGGTATGAAAAATGCTACGTTTACAACATTTTCACAACAAATCTTAGGCGGTTATTAACTGTTATTGGTGAGCAAAAAAGTAATTCAAGTAATGAATTTATATTTGAAACAATAACAGCTTACCATCTATAATTTGTTGTAAAAAAAAATATAAAAATATTATGAACATAACACTTCTTATTGAGATGCATTATTCAATAAAAGATTGATATTTACACAATTAAGCCTAATATTTTAACTTCATCAAAATAAAGTCTCAAAATACTAAAATAAATCAAAATAACATATTTAAACTAAGTCTCATGATCCAAAATACATCAAATTAACAAAACAAAAAATCAACGCAATGCATGAGGTTTAAGTTTGTTGTTTTTTTTTTTTTTTTTGGAGAACCCAGACTGGAAACGTCAGCCAGGGCTAGAGGTTTAAGTTTGTTGGGTTTAATGGACAGCCTAGTTATATTTTCATCCAAATTGACTAAAAAAGATAAAAGAATTACAAAAAAATACCCCCTTTTTTTTAAGAACAAAGTTTCTCTCCAAACTAGTTTGAAGAGAAATCCTACAAACTCATCATATATCTTTGTATTGAATGTGAATTTTGAAAATCTAACCGTTAGATTATATGTTCTTATTACATCCTTAATGCTTACAAAATTTCAAGAAAATCAAAGATCAATTGCTATGTCATCAAATAAATGTTATAATATCAATTTTTTGTATTCTAAAGTTGTATATAAAAAATAAGTTAGTTGATCAAATAGTAAATAACATCCGATTTGAATGAAATTTGATATGCATGTTAAAAACATAAGGAACATGAAACTCAACGGTTAGATTTTCAAAATTCACATTCAATACAAAGATATATGATGAGTTTGTAGGGTTTCTCTCCAAACTAGTTTGGAGAGAAACTATGTTCTTTTTTTAATAGAAGGTCCTTTTTTAAATGATTTTTTTTATGTTATAAATATTTCCTACTGTACAATTTTCCCGCCCATTCAATGTTTTTTGTTTGATTAAATTAATGAGCATTGAACCTTCTTCTCAAATTAATGAGCATTGAAAAATAACTTGACCTCATGCATTGGGTTACGGGGAAGGGGTATTTATGGGTAACTAAATTATTTTTAATGCTCCTTAAAGTTAATCAAACAAAATACTCATTTAAAGTGTTTTATTTGAATTTTTTTTTCTTTTTTAAAATCAAGCTTTGAGTTCAGCCACTATCAACCATGGAAAATATGAAAATACATTTATATAAAGATATAAAATGGAAGGAAAAACGGGTACTTTCGTCATTTTAAAATTATTTTACCATTAATTTGGATAGAACATATGACGTTACAATTTAGTCCAAGGTAAAGGGGTTTAGTGTAACATTCAAAAAATCAAAGGAGGCAAACTAATATTCACCATAACCACATGTACGAATTTTGTATTTTACCCAAATTATTGGAGTAATAAGAAAAAAAATTTGATGGATATGAGTTTTTTAAAGTCAGCACTGGTTTTTGAAGTTTGGGTCATGGTTGTATTGGTTCTGTTTTAGGCTCGATGGGCTTGAACATAGGGTTAGATTCATCTTCAACTTCCAGCCTTTTGGGCCATGTGTAAAACTACAAAGTGGTCTGAATTAGGATTAGCCATATATATGTCCAATTTTCAAAACCGTCCAGATATATATAATAAATTGTTAAAAACAAACTAAAACCAAGGTCTATGTGAGGAGGTAGTATAATATAAATTAAGGAAAATGCTAATGAATATCCAAAGTTAGACAAATGTCCATGACTAGACCTCTCATGACACCTATGGCCACCAAAAACCCAGTAGAAATACATTGTTATCAATGTAATAAATGACACTCACATTTAATTATGTGATTACAAGTCTTAGGGCTAGTTATTTAGGTTGGAAAATGAAAGTCTAATTAATAGGTACCAAAGCAATTTCAAAACCGTGACCATACCTTTCTTTTTCTTCTTTTTTCCCCCAATTTCTTTGTGGAAAGCTTTGGGTCTACTTTCTCTGAAACCTGATTTTTTTGCTTGGCGTGTAGACTTCATCTAATTCAAATCCATCAAGATAACTGTGTCATAAATACGTAGAAGTTGGAAAAATCCACAAGTAAACAATTAAAGACTCAACCTCTTTCTCTTATTTAATAAAATGGGAAAGGCTAACGAGTGCTCTTAGGGCACTGGTTAAATTGATTAATAATTTATTTAAAGAAAGTTTTTATGAGAAATGAAAAAAATGTAATTGTAACTTATGCATGACCCTAATAAAATATAACTTATGTCCTTCAAATTAAATTCAAAATAGGACATAAATTAAATTCAAAATGGAATCTATTATTCATGTAAAAAAAAAAAAAATCACTTTGAGAATGTTAATAAATTTTCGTAGTTTCTATAAAAATTACTTTATGATTGAGCACCATACAAATTTGGAAAAATCTTACATAAAATCTTAGAAGATTAAAGAAGCAAGCAAAGCAATTAAGGCAGTGCTCATTAATCGAAAAACAAAGAGTGAATTGTGGGATTGGGCGTATTGACCTATGCAGGGGCTATTAATGCAAAGCCAAGCAAAGCCAAAAGTTTTGAAATTGGGACAGACACCAACTTCTATACTGTTTGGACATTATCTTCCTGGAAATTAATTTTCTTGGAAAATGAGGGAGGTCTTATTGTTGGGTCATTACCTCACAAATTACCACACTAACATTAAATGTCATCAAAGTAATAGTATGTGCTTTGTATTGGTTTCCTACAATCTTAATTTTTGACATGAAAGAGCCTGCAGAGTGTTTGTTTGTTTGTCTGAAAAACACAGATTTAATCAAATGTGGCTCATTATTTGCTAATGCTGGTGGAGAACACTGATTACTTGTATTTGCTAATATCGTAGCCATCCATCTTGTTGACTTCTACTAATCAAGGACTGTAGAAAAACTTCTCAAATTAGTGAAAACCTTGTCAAATTGTTGCCACTGATTTTGATCAATTGGAGTCCTTGAAGCAATCTGATCAAATTCATAGTAAGAGCATTCTTCAGCAATGTTACAACATAAATTCATTTCCTTGGTCTGGTAAACTTTTCCTTGAGATTTCAGATTTCCAATTCCAAGAACTGTTTAGTGGAAACTTCGAAGAAAGAAAATTTACAATATAGGAAAAAATTTCCTGACCCTTGCTAGTAATTAGTCACATTAGTATTTCATTTTCTTTTGAACTACTATACTTCGCACAAAAGCATTTTTACGGTACACTTTGTAGGACAGTTATGTGTCACATAATATGGTACAAATATATTGCATTGATGGTGAATTGGCAGTAGTAAAATGTGGCACCTGGAAATGGCAATTGTTAATGGACAAATAGTATATGCTAATCTTTCAAGTAACATAAATTAAAGTAATAACTTTGCATTGCTTACCGTGAAGTCAAGCTTAAAAAAAAAAAATCAGTGGCACGAGGTTTAGAAGCTTCGCCGCTCGGACAAGAATCTCGGCTCAGAGATTTAAGAGGCATCTATGCTAATTGCTAAACAAAAACAAGTCTCGAATGTGGAGCTTTGACATTTCCTTTGTTCTTATATCATATGTTTAATTTGTTTTATAGAGTATTATGGTAATGCGACCATTAATGCTAGGTAGCTGAATTGACATCTCTTCATATATAAAATGTATGAAGGTTTAGGAGAGAAAGAGTTTAAATTCAAATCATAATCCAAATCGAATTCAAATTAGTTTCTAATTGTATTTTAGTTTTAAGTCGAGTATTTATTTTAATTTTGGTGTCAAGCGATCCATTCATAATACTCACTAAAAAATTGAGATGATCACCTCGTTTACCTAGGTAAGACCACCCCATCATATCATTGCTATTAAATGATTCTGGGTATATATACAAGATACAACCTAGTTACAAATAAAGATTAAAGAGGGAATCATGAGATCTAATTCGGTTAGCCACCAATGTAAACAAAAAGGGTTTTTACGCATGATTCAAATGCCCAATAAATTTCAATCAATTATTCAAACATAATGTATTAAAGTGTTGCATTCATGTTTATTCATGTAAGATGTTACATGTTGTAACGGATCAAAAAAATTAAAAGATACTACGAACTTGCAAACATGCACCGCAATCCAAAGACAAGAACATAAAAGCGAAGATCATACACGATTTAGTACTATTGTAGATATTCATCCAGGCGTGTCGTTCATGCGAGGCCTTGTGAATATAGTTTTAAAATTCAAACAACCTTAATGGCTTATAATGCAGTAAAGAATTAATTATACTCGGGTTATCAGCTTTATATTTATTGTGATTCTAAAATATATATATTTCTATTGGTTTATTTTATTTATTGTGTAAAAGTACAATTATTAATAAAAAGTTGTGCATTATCTTTGGTGGGAAAATAATATCATCCAAACAAAGCCGAAGAGTGAAAAATTTTAGTTTCATATACAAAGTCAAATGCTACAATCTGATAGGATATTTAGTTTTAATTTTACTAAAGTAGCTAAATCATACTTTAGTGTTATCAAAGAAATAGCATTCTTGCACCGATCTCACGAGTCGAATGTTGCGCCGATCTCATGAGTCGAATGTCTCACTTATATGACCAATATATCAGCGAGACATTGGTCTCATTAGACCCACAAATACAATATTTTTTTTCATTACAGACACGTGAGTCCTCCCTTGCACCCAAGGAAAGAAAAAAAGAGAAGATATTGCACCAAATTTAGGCAAAGATATGTTCTATCTTTTGGCAGTAATATTCTAGCTAAAGATCACATCAAATTTAATATTTCAACTATTCATCAGACCACCCACTGCATATCTTCTTGTTATTTTCTCCTTACCTATATGTTCTCCTTTTGTTTTTTTCTCCAACATTTAGTTTGCTAGAGAGAGAAATTTAAATTCTTTTGTGCTGTTAGGTAATAAGGTGCCCTATCTGGACGAAAATAAAAACAAAACCTTCAAATTATTTTGTATAAAAACTGAAAACTTTGTAGCCAGTATAAAGCTGAATAGCAGGTGGGTTTAATTTGTATGCCAAATAAAACTAATAGTTTCTTTTTTTACTCTCAAAACAATGAATTTATATTCCATATTCAAGTAGTCATCTAGAGATAAAGGACCTTTTTTTCTTTTCTTTTCTTTTTTTTGTTTAAATAACGGACCTGTTTGGGTTCTTTTTCTTAAACCTTGCTTTCTATTTTAAAATTCAAACAATTTTTTTTTTTAAATGTGTAAAAGTGTTATCAAACAAATATCAAAAAATTAAATTATTATTGAAAAAACATTGGATAACTATACATTTTTTTTATATAACGAAAGGGGTTAACTGTATTATGAAACACAGAAAAAAATCATTGTTTTGTAAAATTATCTCTCGTGCTCAAAAAAAAAAAAAACCTATCAAGCTAAAAGATTCAACAAAATAATTACATGCTTTTTTTTTTAGGTTAGGAAAAATAAAGTCGTTAAAAAGAATATGTTTGTAAGTTTTTCTTGTTTTTAGCGAGCAAATTTCAAAATTTTTAATTTTTTTATTATCGAAAATACAACCAAATGAACCCAATATTTGATTATTTTCAGCCCAAAAAATAAATATTTCACAATTTATAAAGGCAACGACGACATTGCAGCAGATTGGTGCAGATGCAAGGAAATGAGTGTTTGGACCACGCCAAAATTCTGCGCTGGATTTTGTACCTATCATATGATAATGACTATCTAGTTTAAACACTTGCCCAAAAAAAACAAATAAAGGAATATCATGTTTTTAAATATTTATCCAAATAATAATGACTATCTTTCTAGTTTAAAATCAACGGTCCTTGATTCAAAAAAAGATCATGATGTCAGAACTCGGGCACAAGAGTATAGTTAGAGTTAGTACTACAATGCCGTGTGGTACATGATATTCCTCTTATGCACTAAGAATAAAATATACTCATTTGAGTTTGTGAAATGGTTTGCATTGGATCATTTTCTTTTTTTGCATATTCAATTACGCTAAGCAACTCATAATTGTAGACATGGAAATCAGTATTCCATTTATAACGGAAAGAATGCCGTTTAAGCAAAGCTCCTATTTCCAAGCCTTTTTTTTTTTTGGTATCAACTTCATGTTTCTCAAGAATCATTAGAGTACTAATACATGATAGTTATAAGAGTTTAAGAGAAGCGTTACGTCACAGTATTTTTTACAACAAATCTTAAGTGATACTTTATTTTTGGGTTTTAATCTAAAATTACCACTGAAATTATTTATTGAAAGTATTATAAAAATGTTGTGAACATAACATTTTTTAAAATTTAAACTTAAAGTGATTAATGATTCAATATTAATCCTTAAAAACTTAAAATTTAATAATTTAAAGTGATTGATTTTTTTAAGAAAAAATCATCATTTTTAAGATCCTGGTGATACATTTAATTGAGTGATGACGTTTCAGTTTTTAGTTTAATCATATCATGTACCATCTAAGAAAGTAAAAAGTCACTACTTTAAACTTTAGGTACTTAAAAATGCTCATGATTGAACTTTATTTAGTTCACCCCTAATGAATAAGGAATTTCTCAATGAATAATACTTTTAATTTGTCTTTTGCAATAATAGAGATTTTACTCACTAGTTTAAACTTTAGGTACTTAAAAATGCTCATGATTGAACTTTATTTATTTCACCCCTAATGAATAAGGAATTTCTCAATGAATAATACTTTTAATTTGTCTTTTGCAATAATAGAGATTTTACTCACTACTTTAAACTTTAGGTACTTAAAAATGCTCATGATTGAACTTTATTTATTTCACCCCTAATGAATAAGGAATTTCTCAATGAATAATGCTTTTAATTTGTCCCTTGCAATAATAGAGATTTTACTCACTATTTGTTTTCTATTTATTTTTTCTAGTCTTAAGAGTATGAAATAGATTTCCTAAAATGGAACACCAAAGCTTAAAACTAGGAATTTCCATGTCTCATTAGCTTTTTCTTATTATGCGCAATAGAAGGGGGACTGTTTCCTTCATAGACCATCAATCTCTCTTACACGTGTATACTTTGTGCACAGAGAAAGAAAGAGAGAACTAATTTCTTCCATAACAAAAAAATTCCTGTCTCATTTCTCAAAAAAAACTACAATCGTATACATACGTATCCTTACAATAAATCAAACATTTAAAGATGATGAAGAACTATCATCTTCATTGTCTTTGATCTCCTTCTCACATTCTAATAATGAAGATAAACAAGGAGTGCTATCACTATCTTCCTCAACTTCTAATGAGGAAACACAAGGAGTAGTAGAAGAAGAAAATGAAGAAGAAGCATAAAAAGATAAAGGAGAAGAAGGAGAATGAGAACAACGACAAGTAGAAGATGAATTAGCAAACGCAAGACTAACCAACAAATCAACAAAAGCTCCAACAATATACCCATGGGTGCTCTTGCCATTTACTCTCAAATAACAACACAAAAGCTCTTCAAGGCTTTCCCAATCTTTCACTCCATGAGCCTCCACCATTTCTTCCATAGACTTTCGAAAATCCACAAAAGGGTCTTGGGAATCCATTGTCAATTCCACACTTTCCTTGAATGGAAACCCACTTTCCTTTGCCTCTTCCAATATAGAACTTGTCTCTTCTGGCTTGAAAAACAGCCTCTCTTGTGACCTTAACCCTCGAATCACCGTCTCTACCGGGTCCACTCCTGAGTCTTCAGAGGTGGTTGAAAAGCTAGGTGACTCTGATGAGTTAGTGAAGCAAGACTCGTTTGTGTCTACCACTTCAATGGCAGTGTCTAAGAAGACTGAGTTCACGGTCTTGTAAATGTTGTCATTGCAGTTGGTTCTGAAAGAAAGGGTTCTAGGTTGTTGGTGACAATACCAAGGCCATGGAGGCCTTGCAATATCTGTGCTTTTGAAAGGAAAGGGAAGCTTCATTTTCTTGCCCATATCTCTGAATTTCTTGGTGAGGAATGTGGGATGGTTTTTTTCTATTTTTTTCAAATGAGTTTTGAAGCTCTAGATCAAGATGTGAGAGTGAGATGTGAGTTATTTATGCGGCAGTAATGGATAGTCAGAGAGGGTTAATAGGAAGATTTAAAGATTGACAACACACATGTGGGGGAAGAAGCTGAAAACTTGAAATAAAGGAAAAGAAATGAGGCTGGTGGGGACTTTATCATGTGTATTAAATTATTAGCTTTGGATGGAAGTAAATGCCCAAGTGACCTTCAGCTGAGCACATTGAATAATATAGTACTGCCTACCACTTGTTTCAAAGTGAAGTTTTTTATGACTTTACACCCTTTCTCTTGCAATTGTTCACGTCAATATGTCATGTAGCTCACGTTAACAATTACTATCATGTTGCCCTCACCAAAATTTGAAAATTAAGGTCTTCTGGCATCCTTGCTACACTTCTTTAACTATCTCTTACATTTTCTAATTTCTTTAAGTTTTAAGAATGATGAGCAGGAGACCCACAAAATTATCAACCCCCTGGATTGTGATTCTATAAAGATCATTAGTCAATGAAATCTAGCATGCTTGTCTAGAGTTGTTCCTAATGTATAAGAATTTCTTGTCTCAATGTGTGTATTCTAACCTATCAAATTTCTTCTTTTTTTTTTTATTTTTTTTTATACAAGATAGAAATTTCATTCTAGCATAATTCTAGTGTATATATATGTGAAATCCCCTCATAGAGATTTGAATCTCAGCCCTTACTACCCCACATCTCACAAGCACTTCCACTTGTGGAATGACCATCGTATCAAAGGTGTGCGGTAATCTTTCTTCTTTCTTTTAAAATAATCAAAATTTTATAAGGGATAAAAAAAGTATGATGATAGAGTTAATCGATGACACAATGTTAATCACGAACAACTATAAGGAGGAATGAATGGCATTAGAGAGTTGTCGAACATTGGTTGACAAAGAACTCTCCGATGCAAGTTAGTAAAGGATTATTCCATTGAAAATGATTGTCAAGGGGATATTTCGAAAGTTTAGACATCCATACCTTTTTCTAATGACTTTACTTCCCTTTTTATGCACATCAAGAGAGTGGATTATTCCACCGTTGTAATCTAGGTTTCAAATTTGAAACATAATGTCCTCTTCTGTTTTTGAAAATATCTCATAATGGTAGGAAGTGTCCAAAAATCTCAGTTGTTATAGTTCGAATTTATAAATGCTGCCATATAATTAAGGAATTTGCGGACTTTGTTGTTTTCCTATTTAGGGGAGCTTACGAGCAAAGTTCCAATTGCCTCGGTTGAGTTTCCATGTCACATTCATTAGTGACACTAAGCTCGGTCTTGTCGAGATGACACGTAATAATTTCTTCTATCAAGATACATGACATATATTGCAATTACTAGAATACAAATTGAAACATTCTTTAATAGAACAAAGGATTTCTATTAATTTATCATTCTTTCATATTGCTAATTTCCACATTCTATTCACTTTTTGAGAGTCAATAGGCAATTGTTGTGGCTTCACCCTTTAGGTGACCATTTAAGAAGCCATAAGTGATTATTTTGTTATTAGCTTATTAGACAAGAAAGTATTAGGACTAACGGGGATATGTATAATGCCTCTTACATAGGGTTATCATGTGAAAGGCGTTACACCTAATCTTATTACACAAAAAAAATTTTCCTTATTAAACCATCCATACACTAGCCATGACTAATAATTTCCTCAATTTATCCACAAAAAGTTAATAAAGACTAATCTTAAATTAATAGGGAAAGCTTATTTCTATTAAAATGGGTTTTTATTAATTTATTTTCATTAAAAAAAAATGTCAATGGTGAGATGGCCTAGAAAGTGACAACTATCCTGCAAGTACCTTTTTTTTTTTTTTTTTTTTTTTTTTTGAGAATCATCCTGCAAGTACCTTCTATTTGATAGTTGGGAAAATTACTACAGGGAAAGAGTACCTTAAAGATGGGACAAATATATGCTAATTGAAATGAAATTTGAATGGGTAACCGTTATTAAGCCTGATTTTTCAGTTAAACGTCAACGGTCACACAGCTTTGTGTTTTAGACGACTCAGCTCATAGTACTAATAAGCTAATAAAACTGACTTTTTCTTTTGTATTATTCTTATGGAGAAACATTGTCCCCCCCTCCCAACAGATCTAATTTTTGGATTTTCTGAACACTGTGACCTGACCCACATATGCATTGATCGCTTTTGCAAAAACAAGATTAAATGGGTTTGCAATGGGGTCTTTGAAATTTAATGCTATTCAACAACAATATTTGAAATAGTAATCTTTCTTTCTTTTTTTTGAGGAAAATTTGAAATAGTAATCTGATAAAGCTAGAGACTGATTTATGAAATTACCAGTAACCAAACGAGGTGGACCAACCAAAAAATAAAACTAGTCGCACATAGATATGAGTCTCTGTTCTGACTGTGACACTGACCATGTCTTAATTACCACCAAATTAAGATGAAAGGACGAGGAGGAGTTAATTTGGTGAAGAAGAAGAAGAATTTAAAAAAAAAAAAAAATTGCATTGAATTGAAGAGGATAAAATTGGAGGGAAAAAGAAGAAATTCACAAAAAATAAAATATGGGGATGAAACTGTCGTGGAAGTATGTATAAGACGTTAACTCTCTTTCACGTGGTTCATCATGAATGCCAGAGGGAAGATGGAGACCCTTGCAAAGACCCATTTATTACTCATCCTATTCATGAATGGGTAGGATCTTCTGCAGCAAAGAGAAACAGAGAGAATCAACAATAATATAAGAAGAAGAGGGTTTTGCCATGGCTAGCTTTAGTTTTTGCAACCCCTTTACATTTAATGCCTTGGTTGCATTGATTCCAAAACCTCTAAAGCATAGGTCACATCCATCTATTTTGAAACTTGTCATTGAATTGCAAACTCGAATGCAGCTTTCTGTTCAATCCTAAGGTTGAGAGATATCCGATCATGTTGACCATAGTTTTTCTATATTTCTGTGTGTGTGTGTGTTTTTTTTGGGGTGGGAAGGGTTTGATGTGGTTTTGTCGCAATACTACAATACCATGTGCATCTAGCCAGAACATCTGGCATTTCAAGAAACCTCCTTAAAGATTTGTTGTAGTAAACTCACTGAAAAAGATTTATGTGGTTTCAAGAACAATATTTGAGGGCTCAAGTTTTATAGTGACATATGATGGCTTTGGTTGTTTTTACTAAGCATAAGGATGATATTTCTCAATTTAAGCTCAAGAAAAAAGGATCAAAATTGGATCTAATTTGTTCTGATATAACCTCCTTCTTGCCTCTAAAAGCATAAAATAATGTTAAACCTGGTAGAAACCCCTTTTTCTAACAAAAATCGAATCATAGATTATGGAGATTTAACTTGAGCAAGTGTGTCATACTTGAGCGAAACTCTAACCAACAACACAATTATCCAACTTCAAATGGTTATATTTCACTCATTTCAAATTCAAATCATGTCAAATTTGTATCCATTTTGAAGTGATATAAACTTTCCAATGAGACAAGTGTCACTCAAAAATTTATTATGGTACAAAAGATTTGGACAAAAATAATCGTTAAGTCTTCATTTTTTACCAAATTGAAATCTTGTCATCTTAAGTGAATAGTTCCTAATGCAATCTTAACCGTAATACAATTTTATTGCTAGAATCCAGTTTTGACAATAAATTTGCCGACACATTTTTGAACCCTATTACCCTAACACATCCATCAATCTTTGAATGCAACTGTCCCCTAATCCTCTAAGGTTGAGATATTTGATCATGTTCACCTTGATGTTTGCCATAAATAATATGGGGGTCCACTTTTGTAGAGAGAAAGAGATGTGGTTTCGTCTCAATAGTACCACAATACCATGTATGTTATACTGCATTTAGGGGACCATGGACCATGGTATTACAGATTGAAGGTGGTCCCTTAAAAACAAAAGAGTATCCTACAAATTTGGGAAGGATGAATTTCATTTCAGCCTTATTATTTATTGTGATTAACTTAAAGATTTTTGGAATAAGATTCAGCTTCAATTGCAAGTTGCAACCAATCCATAGGACAACACAAAAATTGCAGTGGGTGTTATGCCCCACCATTACATGCACTTTTTTTGTAGCTAATTGGCACTGTTTGAGATACCACTTTGCCTGATCAAGAAACATGGGCTCCTGCATAGAATGACTAAACAATAAGCTGAAAAATTAGTGTCCTTTTTTCCTATATTGTAAGCAACGTGAGTGTGGGGTAGGGTATATGGGTGCAAATTGCTTTGTAAATTTTCTGTGGAAATAGTAATGGGGATAAGGGTTCCTTATCTATAATCCTGATATCTAGGGGACCATTTTTTAGGATATAGAGTCTAGACGTAGGAGTTCCTTCTATACCTTCTGAAGGAGAATTTGCCATTTGAAACTTACACACATATAATGCCAATATATTGTGGTTTTTTTTTTTTTTTTTTTTTTGAAAAAAAGAAAAATGGGACTTGTCTAAGGAAAATTATTAGGTACTCCCGGAGTACCATAAATACATACTCCCTCCTCTCACATAAATGGTAGGTCCCACCATGAATTTAATTAGTGGGACCCACCATTTATGTGAGAGGAGGGAGTATGCATTTATGGTACTTCGGGAGTACACAATAATTTCCCCTTGTCTAATCTGTTATTTGCTTCACTTATTGAATAATTGTTACCATTTTGGGCCAGACAAATTTATGCCAATTCAAATCTGCAAAATTGAACCAGGGTTTGGCTTGATGTTGCCATTTGTCTCGAAATGAATACAAATGTTGGGATTATCAAATTATTGCTTCATTCCCTAGAATGCGAGCCACAGAATCCTACCTATAATGATGAGCACACTGGGAAATCGGGTATTTAGTAACGTTGTTCTAGTAATGTTGTATTTTTTGAAAATACGTGTGGGTGAAAAAGTGTATAAAAATATGTGTTATGTTGTTTAAAAACTGAAAACATGTATTCAAACTCCTATACCAAACATTTGTGTGTCTCATTTGGATAAAAGTAGTTGAAGAGAAATATTTGGATATGAGTTTTTAGTTTAAATTATTGGAATAAAGAATTAAATGACAAATTTTATTTTGCTGACGAAATTTATGAATGAATTTACAAAAATTTGAAAAAAATATGTGGATTTGAAACAATTAAATGTAAATTTTTATTTCAAATCCATAACATCACTCAACCAATTGTGGCCCCAATAATTGGTCTTTAGTTGGAAAAACCAAGAAGGATGACCTGCGCCATTAAATTTTAATTAGATAACGTCTTATTAAAATATCTCCCTTTATATGTGTTTTAAAATCTTAGGTCATTACATGGTATTCCGTATTCAGAAAACTAAAAGTGGTTGTATTTTCATCATTTATGATAAAAGATTGATCGTCCATGTTGAATACTGAGTAGCTAATGAATTATTATTACTATTTTTATTATATTTTTAGAATCAAAGGTTTTTTTTCTTTTTTTTTAATTTAATAAACCTATCTATCGGTATGCTATTGCCTGCATACCAATAGATACCACAACAATCACAACGCCCCTGGCCAATAAACACTCCGATGATTTAGTTAAGTTACTTGAAAAATGGTTGGAATGTAAAGTGTTTTGGATTAAAATTGCCTACCTATGTAAGGAGATTAGTAGAAAATTTATACTTGTAATTCCTACATTTTCTTGTTAGTTTCATAAGCATCTTCCCACCATGCTTTCGGCAAATATGACACGGTCCTGCCTGATTTGTAGGACTTAAAATACATGCCTACATGGGCTATCGGAATTTCTACTTGGGGGACATGCCACATCCCATTTAATGTAAGGCAAGATTGTTCGTGGCGCAATTAATGCAACTGTGATTCTATTTGACAACCTGGTCCACCTTTTGAGGAGGGTTACAGAGATCAAATTTTCTAATGGAGAATGGAAGACCGATAATCAAATACAATATTTGTCTAGCTATACCAATATTTGTTGGGTATTATTTTCGTTTCGTTTTTCTCAGTTGTTCTAACCCCCACACATGGTATATGTATTATAGGAAAGGTAACTTGATCATTTTTCCCCATAATCCACGCACATAGGAATCAGTTTTCTTTGATGGCAATTTACAACCGTTCTCGTTGATGAGAGTTAAAAATACTTACTGATAATGCAAAAAATCGTCAGTATGAATTACTCGTTGATACAGATGGACGAAGGTGTTGGATTCGTCAAGAGACGAACCTACAATAAGATATGAAATAGAGAAATGTGGACACACTGGTGTGGTATTTGCCAAATACCTTTCGATGATTAAGTTAGAATGAGATTCAATTAAAGTATATTGCAAAAGAATTCAACTTGAGAATAGTTTTTGGAGTGAGAGTTGTGTGTACATTTGCCTTTGGTTTGTGTGGGTTTTTATAGCCCTTGTCTTCATTGTCTGAATGAATATCTGTATTCATGAGATATGAGCTGTTGGTATTAATGGCTGACTTTTATTGTCTGCCAACAGCTATTCATCTGTTGGTGCCCGTACGTTACTCCTTAGCTGTCTTAGGCATTGAGTGTCTTTTATGGTTTCGTCCGTCATTGATGTCGTACATTACGCCTTGCATTGAATAGCGTTTAATTCGTTCATCGAGAGATGAACAATCTTAATAATTCATCAATAATGAATGTGAAGGTGTAATGGACTTCAATGGTCTTCTGCCCGTTAGTCCATCGGTTATACTTTTTCCTGTCAGCGTGTTAACCATTACTCATGTCATTTACAAGGAGCTCATTTAATTTATGTTATAGTCATTCACATGGACAATGCTGGCTTGATGGACAAAGTTGGCTTGATTGACGAAATTGGCTCTCTCTTCTTTTGGATGAGGGTGATTTTTCTCCTCATCAGTCATCACCTACTTTTATGTTAAGAACAAAACTATGAAAGTAGTTTCCAGCGTTCAATCAATCAAAGGGTTTTCTCATGTGTTTTATTTGCAATTTGCGACTTGTTATAAGTGGAAGGATATCTCTACGTCACTGTTCTTGAATCTTGATACCCATTCTATATTAGGCATTTGGGTATTGGTTGATTTGAGGACAAGACACGGTACAAACAACACAAGATATGTCATTGATTGGCAGGCCCTATCTAATTGGGAAGCTAACAATTCATTTGAGCCGATAATTGTTAATAGATTGTGACAGTATCTTGACCATATTATCTTGTAAGGCTCGGAGCATTTTGGCTGTGCATTTACATACCAAAAATGTAAAAGCTGCTGCCATTTTTTTAACATAAAACTTTTTGAATTGACGTAGCAATAGATATGACTGGTCGGTTTGATAATGAAAGGGTTCAATTTAAAGAGTACTTTTTTTCTTTTTTGACAAAGAATTAAGGATTACTTCAGTGCATTGGTTAAGGTTAAGATTTTAATTATAATCGATCAATTTTTTTAGAGGCACATAATATTTAGTTAAATAAATATTTGTTTATTTATTTTTGTTACTTCTCCGTACAATGAGACCTATTAAATTCTTTCTTAACATCTATATTTACACACGCTCACTAACAAAACCCATAAATGAATGTTTAAATTCTTTTGTAGTAATTGAAGACGCATCAATTTAAAATCTTTATATTATAAAATTTATAATATCTTTAACAGCACTCTTTACCCACAAGATTGTAGAAAGCTCAAGATCATCATTGGTTCTTGTATTCCCTCGCTAACCCCTTTAATTCATACCCACCTAGCCTGGTTGATTGGTAATTTCACTAATTTGAGATTGATCATTGGATTTGGATATGGGGGGATGGACATTACACCCCAAAAAAAAACATGTAAATGTTCTTGTCTTGCTTCGACTTTTAAGCATTCATGTACGGAGACATTGTTGCGATTCACTTGGTTCTCCCTGCCAAACATTTAAAATCTTGCAAAATTAAGGATATGACCGTTATGATGCTGGTGGGCTTCCTTCAATAAAGTCTCACTTCATCCATTCATTCATCCATCTATGGCATATCTTTTTCTGGATTAAATACTCCAACGGCATGTTATGCAATTCAACTAGGATTATTTTCATTCAAAATATAAGGGGGGAAGTATTTTTCAACCGGACCCATTTTTTAAAATTAAAAATACCTTCAAACCAACTTATCTCATTTATACCTCTAAACCAACCAAATCTACCCAATATAATCTAACTAGATTTTGTCATCTGGACAGTTCTCATTCTCTTTGTTTCTTTGTTTTCTACCGTATCGTTTCAGCGATTGTTGATAATTATTCAGAATCTCATGAACAATTCAGAGTTCGACCAAATGATTACAAGTGTTAAATCATACCTAGCAATCAAAATTTCAAATTAAATAGAGAAGTGCAACCTCTACAATATTTTTACAACAAATTATAGGTGGTAATATATTATTAGTTTTAATTTGAATCCATTACTTAAATTACTTTTTTGCCCACTTATAACAACTAATAACTACTTACCACTTAAAATTTCTTGTAAAAGTATCATGAAAATATTGTGTACATAGCATTTCTCAATTAAATATGTTTCATTATAACTATCTTGGGTGAGAAATAGTAGGATAAAACCTAAAACACCTGGGAGACAATTCACGGTATGAGTTATCATCCAAACATTGTGTTGGTATGGGGCAATTCATATTGTTGAATAACAATGTCAAAAAATTGAACATAAATCTAACTCAAGTGAGCAGAAGTTCAGATACATGTCAGCCTAATCTGACGAAACCTCACACCAGCTGTCAAACTTTCTGTATACATATCTGGATAGAACTAGGACCAACCCACCAGTTGCATTGACCATGACTCAAATAATAAGAGAAGAGTAGGTCGGCAAATCTTTTAACCACTGTTTCCATACCGGGGACCTTATAGGCATGAGTAACACGAGTCACTAAACTTTCTTCATACTATAACATATATGCACATAAACACACAAGGAAGACTCTGAAACCAAATTAAAACTAAAAAGCAAATAATTCATAACTCAGTAGAGTCATGCTAAAACAGATACTGGTCACTAATTACGGTCGCATTATGAACTAGGGGTGTGCATGGGTCGGGTTGAAAGGATTTTTTGACCCAACCCGTCATGGTGGGTAAAAAAAAATTCAACTCAACCCAACCAATCACATAAGTCCAACCCAACCCACATGGGTCGGGTTGAACCCGTGAGTTTGACAAATTTTTTTTAATTATTATTAAATTGAGTAGAAAAAAATATAAATATTAATATATTAAAAAAACCTAAAGATTAGTATCAATATAGGCAAACAACACTAATGACTAAACAACAATAGTAATTTATTAGGATTTGTGTGAACTAATTAGTTTTTATATAGGATAGGAAGAACTTGTTATTTTAAAAAATTTATTAATTATATAATATATTATATATATATATATATATATATTAAATTAGTATGTAGGAGAAACCAAGGAAGTGCTGCTTTACAGCTAGTTTTTTTTTTTTAATTATTATTATTTTATATATATATATATATATATATATATATATATATAAAAGTTCCCTACAACTGATTTAAAAATATATATAAAACATAAAATATATTTTAAATATATATTAAATATGGGTGGGTCGGGTCGGGTTTGACGGGTTTGTAATTTTATGACCCAAATCCAACCCGACCCACTATAAAAAAAAAAATTTGTAACCCAACCCACCATGCCTTAAAATCCAACCCAACCCGACGGGTCGGGTTGAGTCAGGTCGGGTTTGGCAGGTCGGTGGGTTTTTTGCACACCCCTATTATGAACATCCCTAAGCAAAACTATATGATTTTCAGATACAATGATCAGCAGTTGCTGGGAAGAAGCAGATTACCTTGACACCCTTAAGGAATCTGTCTGCTAAATAACAAGCATGCATCTCACTGGAAGTCATTTTGGTTCATTAGCATGAATCAATTTAACACCCCACCCCATCTCCCTCAACCCAAATATATACACATCTCAGAGCCAACATAGAGGTCAAGCTGAAAGACCAAATACTAATACAGATTCTAAACCCAATACTTACAGGGTCAAATTTACATTACAAAAGAAAATAAAAAATAACACAAGCAGAAATGGTAGTGTAATGCATTGAATGCAAGACAAAAATGGTCAGATGTAGAAGATGTACAGGTAATAGAGGAAGACTACAAGTCTACCAACATCTGTTGCTCTATCGAATGGTTCTGAGACCATTTGAACCAGCAAGAACAGGGCAAAGTTCTCAACTTCATGCTCAATTTCATGTTTCTAATCTACCTCTGCAAAAAAAATTGGTTTCATTGCTTTTTTTTATATGAAGGATCCATATAAGGGGCCAACAAAATGTGGATTGAAATAGTAAGTCGAGTTTGGGATGGAGAAAGCCTTCTCAAACCCAAACCTGTTAAATTTTCAGATCCCAAACTTGTCCTAAACCCTATTAAAATTCTCAAAATCTATCCCAAAAAAATCCTTTTGTATTTAAAATATCCAAACCCACTAGTTTATCTTACCACGAGTAAAGTTGAACATGTTGCACTAACCCTAAATTGAACATCTAAAAAATTATTTGACCAAATTCAAGCATTAATCAGCATTTTATCACTAAATTAAATAATATTTATCATCTAATACATAGCATAATCAAATACTATAGTTGAGGGTAAGGCTAGGTGGATGAGGAGAAGTTAGAATTAGATTCATGCATGATTGTGGACATATTGCTCAAGAGAGTGTTCTTATGTTGTGCTTCACGAGAATGTATTTGGTATCAAGTGATATCATGTCAGTGGTATCAAAATTTAATAAGTGTAAGACATGTTAGTAAAAAATAACTACCCCACTAATATGTAAAAAAATTAAAAAATAAATAAATAAATAACACACACACAATCAAGTAAACCAAAATTTACTATTAAACAGTTTAACCTTCTCAGCCAAATACTTAAGTTTGTCACACACACAGAGACCAATATAAAAAAACTAGGTCTTCTATAGATTTTTTAAAGAAAAAGGACACATACTTTTAGTACAGAAATCCTTTTTTTACAATAAATTAATAATAAGGGTATTTTAAAAAGCGAAATGGATATTCAAGTCAGATTCGAGTCCTATTGTATAAAACTCAAACCCTTATCAAACCTGATCAGGTTTAAAAGTTTGAACCTAAACCTAATCCCATATACAATTAAAAAAATTTCAAACCCATCCTTTTAGGGTTGGGTCACGTCAGAGAACCTGTTAAATCTGATCCACTACCGTCCCTATGGGTGCAGAACAAAAGAAAAAGATTGAGCCATAAATAGTACCTGGAGCCCATTAACCCTTATTGATTAAAAAGAAACTGAGAGGATTCAAAACCCGAGTCTTAAAAGCATCAAAAAACCAATATCAGGCATTCTTTTTGTGTAAGACAGTAAGAAGATGATTTGCTTTTCTTAATTGATTATTTATTAGGAAGAAATAACAAGGTTGGTAAAGAGATCAAAAGGTACAGGCATCCCATTTGCAATAAGAATGACCAAACTCACCAAGACAGGCTAATATACTGGAGGTGAATGAGTGTCCCCAATCCAACATCAACCAGAAAAAGCTAACCAATATCGTACACTATATTCAAAATCTCTCAAAAACTAAAGGTTCATATAGAAATTTAACATTGATATAGTTAGGAAGCCAGACTCCAGTCCCTTCTGCACCATTTGACCAAGCAATCAGAGACAAAGCATTCCCTCGCTCATTGCAATACTGAAAGCTAAACCAAATATATCCACGAGACTTCAAATTCTACTTCACAAAATCGAGGTTCAAGATGGCTAACAAGATCCTATATTCCTATTTGATTGTGACCAACAAAGAAATATAATCCAGAGCATATTACCCAATGTAAACTGTGCCACCTATTTAGTCAAGTGGAAAAATTATTCTAAGACTTCTTTATCTTTTTGGTATAAAGTATTAACAGAGACTATTGATTATGAATTTATCTCTTCAAGACTTTACTTGGTAGGTGCTACCTATTCATTCGGACAATGCTCTTGAAGACTTGAACACAGATGCGTTCCAGAGAATATTAGAGACTATTTAAAAGGAGTAGAGAACCTTGTTTAAGCTTGCCAGTCAGCAATGGTGTTCACAAACACTTCAACCCAGTAATAATTAACACTAATTAGAGAATAGAAATTACTTGATTTTAAGAAGATCACAAGTCAAGTTTCATCTCACTTCATCTACAATACCTTCAATTTCATTCACAAAAACAGCACTCTTCCAAAGCATCCTCTTAAAAGTACAATGACATTCAATAACTTAAGGTACCATTTGAACTAAGGAAAGTAAAGCATGTAAAAATGGATTTTTTTTTTTTTTTTTGGGGGGGTGGGGGGGTGTTGGTGGTGGTGGTGGTGTTTCTTAACTTCATACATGAACAAGAAAGTCAATGTTGATGACAAATTTCCCTCTGATCGTTATATAATGCGAGTGTCGTGAGACATGCATAACAACTCTTCTTTATCAACATAAAAGCGTATGTTGTATCTTTCAATAGCATAGCCCTCCAACTCATAGAATTTGGGGAAAACTATGCTCCTGGGCATGGCATAGACTCTTCTTTACCAATTGTCCAGCGTGAGAATTTTTTTTTATAAAAAATGAGATTACTTGAACAACTAAGGGCGGATTGCAGTTCTTATTTCTCCCCCTATTTCCTATTGTCTTAATGATGCAGAAAGCTCCTGTCATGATGAATCCTGCAATGTATTGGTGATGCATATATAACGCAGCTACTTTTATCCACAAAAGCTTAAATCTTGCCAGCTTTGGCTACATAATAACTAATAAGAGCAATCAATCCAAATCCCTTAATACAAACAGAAAAAATTATGGTATCAACAGATGCATGACAATATAGCAAAATAACAGTGAACTGAGTTGGTTACATTTTTAAGGACTACCTGTTACTGATGTCTCCATGAATGTAACAAACACGAAAACTATGAGCTTGACTGTTAATAGACAACATAACCATAATTTTCTCGACTGCCAGTGCCAACCAACTAGAATCCTATAATTCCTTTGTCAGCCAAAAAACTTCCAAGAATACCATAAACAAAAAGAATCTGAACCATGATAAGGTTACACTCTATTGATAAAACAAAAGGACAGTGAACCAAAGATACCTTAACAAGTTAAAATTAAAAAGTTAGGCTATGACTTCGAGCAATTCTTGGTTCAATGATTAAATCATAACAAGAGCTACACAAGTAATCTCGAAGAATTTGTCCCAACTATCTAGAGTCGAATATATTTTTTTTGCTGGGTAATTGTTTATGCAGGTACAGGGGCTCGAACCCCCGAGTTGAAGGTCACTAAGGAGACCGGGTACCACTTGGGCCAACAGGCCCGGTCTAGAGTCGAAAATATGAATACAAAATAATATGTACTTCACAGTGATCTTTATAGCTAACTTTCCCCTGCAACAAGCATAGGCATATCAGCATATAATTTACTAAAGGACATGGCTTCTACACAAACCATGCAAAAACTAGAGTCATTAAGAATCAAGTGAGAAATACAATTATATAAACACCTAAATGTAAAGTTGATGGTCATTAGTTTTACAAATAAATGGTCAGTAAGTGATGATTTTCTTTCTAGGAATATGCATCCAAGACTCACAGTATAGACAAAAATATAACTTTTCTGCCAGACATAATTAAGCTTCTCATACCAACAGCACCATATTCAGAACGCAAATTTGCTAGTAACAGAAAAGTACTGGTCAAATTTGAAGTACTTACCTGTGAAATGCAACCCCCATACCTGAGTAAGACCAACTTATCCTAATGCCATTACCTGATGTTCCTGGATAACAATTCCTATTATGAATGCATCACCATTATAACACGGCTGTCATAAAAATGATTGAAGGAACTAGTTTAGTCATTATTAAACAAAAAAGAGACCTATGTTCAATAGTTTTGAACTTTGAAGACCAATCATCATGCTGTCTGTATTTACCACATTGATCATGAACAGTTGCACAACTCAACTCAAAAACTGGCCCTTATCTCCCCGGTGAAGCACAAACAGCAACTGCCTGACCATAGATTCCACATACAGAAATACATAAGAACCCCATATTGAAGTAGCCACAAGGACCAGCTCTTATTACAAAACATCCAACTAGCATTGAACAAATTCCGACGATGCTATAAACAATGGATATCAAATTAAATAATTAAATTCCCTGTTCATTAAAAAAAATGTAGTTTGGGCAATTTGCACCAGTCCAAGATTCATCTTTTCTTAGAGCACATCTACTACATAGGAAAAGAACCCATAATGGAATAATTATTTCTTTTGTATAGCTATTCAATTATCTGATTGCATTTTGATTAAAGGAACAGCTATTCAATAAACCAATTGCATATTAATTACGAGGAACAGCTATTCAATTATCCAGTTGCATTTTAATTACAAGGAATAGCTATCCGTTAAACTGAAGAATTGTTATTCCTACTCATGCTCAGGTCTCTCTCTCTCTCTCTCTCACACACACACACACACACAATTTCCCCATACTCCTAAGACCAACAGCCAACAAAACCTCTTTATCAACACCCAGAACGTTCCCTTTCAGACCAACTTATGGTCTAACCTTCGTCACCAATGACATTCAACAATAAGCTGCCAATATTCTCAACTTAGTCACAGTCAATGCCAGAACCTCTGATTTCAGAGAGACGTCACCAGTTGAACACTAGAGATGGTGATATTGACTCCATCAACAATGCCAAAGAGAGCAATACCAGTGTTACAAGACCTCCTGACAACAACGCTAGTATAAGTATGGACATGTATGGTTTGTAGACCGCCAGTACAAGGTTATTGAGATCCAATGGTGCTACAATCTTATCAACAGATGGATCAAGTTCAACAAGGATAACATGAAGAGAAGGTCAAAAGTGAGGAAACAGAATACCTATTCAGAATTCTAGTACAATGTTAACACCAAACAAACGAATAGGAATGGTTATTCCATTTCATCATCTTATACTCCTGGAAAAATTGGTTCCAATGCCTTGCAAAATCAGCATTCCAGTGTACCAATCTATCCCTTGAACTAAGAAATAGCTTCTGTTGAAAAATATATAAGTTCTTCAGTACTTCCAATCTATGGCAAAAACTTACCTTCAGCATTAATTTTTTCCTATTATAAACACCAACTTCAACCTTCAGAAATTTCAACCGAAATAATGCAAAGCAAATACCAACCTGAAGAATTTAGACACCCTCTCAAATTAGCATGCATAGAAACTTCCATTTTTCTATTCACTCGACGTGCAAAACAAGACACCACACCTTCAACCTCAGCGTCAATAATTGGTAGCCAATATCCCCCTCTTTCGAGAAAACACACCAAAATTTCCATTCTTTCACTAAAGAAAAACACAGACTCCAAACCACAACTCAAGCCATTTCTTTCAACAATTCAAGATCCCCCGTGAATTTTCTGTCAGCTTTCTTTCACCAAACCACAATCCAAGCCATTCCACTCACATCCATAACATCTCCCAAAATTCCAACTCCAAACAAACACTACTTACAAATCCTAGAACTACCAAACTCCACAATTTATACCCCCAAATTCTTGTTTCTCATTAACTTAGCAATAAAAACAAAAATAAAGTAAAACCCAATTACCCAAATGCAAAATTAGAGAATTGGAAGAAAAACAAATTATAAATTAAAGGTAGCAAACTATGATAAATATAGAAAATTGATTAACGACCCAAATCAAATGTATACAAGATTTACTTTTTAAACGAAAAACAAAAGCAGAAATCTACAAGCTATAGATTTCACTAAAGATCGGAAATATCTAATCCATACAGAACACCAGCATACTTTTCAATCGGATTGTCTTTGCCGAAGTAATCTTTGGTGATCTTCTGAAACGCATGTAGGGTCAGCAAACTATCCGACCCGGCCTGGTGACTCTTCCCGATGACCCGACCCACATTAAGGGCCTGGGATACCCGGTCCAGCCCACCGTAGAGACTCGCACAGTACCGCATCAAGTGTTTCACATCGTAAACCCTAGCACCAAAGAAGACTCGGACGAGTTCGAGGAACTCGCCCAACTCGCTCGGCAAGACTCGCTTAGTCAGCACCTTGACCAGGTATCCGAAGTCGTACGCGCTGTGGAAGGTGACCCACTCGACGAGGTCGTTGCACACGAGCCCCGACGACATCATCAACTCGGCGAACCGGGTCGACTCAACGCCGAACTCGCGGTTCCGCTCGAAGTCGATCCCCTGGCGCCTCAGCAACTCGACCGAGTCGTGCGCGTGGGCGTCACGCGCCACGTCGAAGTCGTTGAAGTTGAACTCCCATATGTAAAGCTCGTCGGTCCCTAGATCCGGCAAATTCCCCTCCGAATCGGACAGCGTAAGCCCGATCTGGATCAGATTCAACCGGTCCACGTTCGCCTTCAACACCACGTAGTGCCGGTCCGGCTGCCGGAGCTGGAAACCCGGCCCGTCGTCGGGATCGGCCCCGTTATTCGGCGTTCGAACCACGATTCCGGGAAACTCCGTATCCATCGCGATCAACGGGTACGAATCTATAACGGATCGGATCAGACCGAACTCCGATTCGAGATTATGCGACCATACCGATCTTATCACCACGGGTCTATGAGGCTGAATCTGTGATTTCGCAAAACACATTGTTCCGGGTCTCCCAAATCGGGTCGGATCTGGATCTCTGTAATGGTATGAGAATTTTAAAATCAAACAAAGAAGAAGAAGAAGAAAATAAAAGTTTCTACAACTACTGTACGGCTAGGGTTTAAAAGTGAGAGGGGCAGTTTTATTTTATAGAGAAAGTGAGAGACGTGGGATTTTATAGTGAAAATTGAAAGCAATTATATTTTTTTTGGGTTATATAAGGAAAGTTGTACCGTTGAGGTTTACTGCGAGGCGGTTTTAATTTTTTTTTAATTTTTTAGTGAAAAATTATTATGAAGGCGGTTGGTGGTGGGGTCCACAATTTGTTGTAGAGATGACGTGATGGGATGGAAATACAGATAGGTTTTATTGGCTGGCTTTGCTTGTCCCTTGTCATCGAGACTTGTTGTGTTTTTGACTAATTGGTCGTATTTGGTTGCTCTTGCATAGACTTGGTTTCTGTTTGGCTGAACGAGAAAACCTTCAAACTATACTTACAAAAGAAATTTAAGTTAATTACAACTAAAGATTAGGGTGTTTGAATTTTACATCTTAAAATTTTAAAATTTGGAATTCCTGAAATTTTGGGATGTTTAGATTTTACTCCTAAATTTAGGCTATAATATTCAAACACCTACAAATTTTATGGAGTAAAATTCAAACACCCATAAAATTTATAAAGTAATATCTAAATTCTAAAATATTATAGTGTAAAATCTAAATTCTAACAAGTCAAAAATAAATTAAATAGTAAAATAAACTAAATTTAAACTTTAATCCAGAGGCAATCTTCATGGTGTAGAATTCAAACCACTTTAGACGTATAATTTCTTGTTTCTTTTTTCTTTTTTTTTATTAATTCAATAAGTTTGGAATCAGGATTGATGGGTCCATTAGAATGGATGACAAAGTTTAAATTTTAAATTAATTGAGCATATATTAGCAAGAAATCTTGGAATAAACGAAAGCAGAGGTTGAAATTGAAGAAAAAAAAAGTAGCTTTATTTTTTGTTGTTTATGCAAACTCAGCAAATTGATGATTGAAAAGATGTTAGTACGTATGAAACAAACACGCCCAAATGTTGTTGCCATGCCGTGCGTATTGTGACTAGCTTCAAGTTAAAGTTTCTAGAAAAAGTTGGAAACGTAGATTTGCTTATTTGTCACCAGAAGGTGAGCATACATGCATATTCAAAATTCAAATGGAGAATAAAGTTCGGGTTCTATTCTATATTCTTCCAATTTAGACTACGAAATAAAAAAATATTCTATTATAATTGTGGGGTCATGGCCCAAATCATACAATTGGGTCTTGGGCCTTGGCCGAGAGTGCGTGGACCTTGGTCCAGAGCATGAGTAGTCCAAGCTTGAGGAGGAACATCTCCTCGGACAAGCTAAACATAGATCGAATATAAATCCTAACGATCAAAGCGACCATCCAAAAAGCTTTAATGATAGGGACGAACATCGTGAACGAACAAGAATGATAAAAACTTAAAAATATTTAAGAGAAAGTTGCTACTACCGCATTGAATACCCTACGGCTAACTTTCTGACCGCATTTATGTGGACAAAACCCCTGAACAATGCTGCTTCGACTACTGCAACTTACAGAACGCTAGAGAGGGTGTCTAATGGGACAGACACTCAAGTATAGGCTTGGATCAACAGATGAAAAGCCAAGATTGTTTAAAGGGGACTATATAATAGGAACTCATTATAACTTATAATTTGATAGTTGCAATAATAAAAATAGGAATTTGAACCATGGTTTTTCGTATAAACAAAAATAAGTAATTTTACTAAATTATAAGACTCTTAACAAAGTATAAATAAAACGTCTTTCTCTTATTTATATATATATATACCCAAAAAAAATCAACTTTATAGAATTTGAACATTGTTATAACAATATGGTGTTAATGTTGATAAAATGTATAATTACATACAAAAATAAAATTCTCAAAATCAAATAATTTTAGTTCCATGTCATATACTTCATTAAAATTGAAGTACAATTAGAATTCAAATTAGTGTATAACTATTTTCTAATTTTGTATCACTTATCCAATTCTATTTTCTTAATTTTGGTGTCCAGTAACTCATTCATAATATTCAACAAGATTGCTACCTTATCATCACTACTATTGAATGTTTATGTGCATAAACATTCAACAGTAGTGATAATAAGATGGTCACATGTTACAACCTAGTTTTTCTATTTATATTAAATATCAAAGTTTATGTATTTTATTATAATCTTTAAATTTTTTATCTGTCAAATGCTTAATTAATTTATTTTTAATAATATTATTTAAAATAATATTAGGATTTCATTTGTATGCTACTAAATTAGAATGAATATGCCTGTACGTATGTCAATATACATTTTTGTGTTACCATGTTTGTAGGAGGTTTTTTTTTTTTTTTGGTTTAAATATTGAATCAAATGAAATGCATATGCATATGCATTTTGTATTTTATATATATATATATATATATATTCAAATTTGTATATTACTAATTATGACAAATATTTAGTTAATTAATTTTAAGGTAAATTACACATACCAACCCCTGTGTTGTATTACTTAAAAATGGAACTATACTGTAATATATATTGTGACACCTACTTCCCTTATGATTTCCTTTATAATGCGTTTATATCCCTTGAATAACTCTTAAAACACAAACCACAAGGGAGATGAATAACTCTTAAAACAAATTAAAGCAAATCGCAAGAGAGGTATGTGTCACAAAAAATAAAACACAAAAATAGTTTCATATATGAAAGAAATATCACAGAGTCAACACTTTTAGATTTTGGTCTACTGTCAATCAAGTCTAAGACTTTTCAAAACTAACAAACTTGATCACCAATTACAATTAAAGAGAACATAAAAATGTGTAAATTGTAACGATTTATAAACCAAATTGGTCAGTTTTTAAATGTCTCTGACCTAATTAACATTAACTCAAATCTTAGATATATTAACTGTATTTTATCCTGATATCTATAACTTATTAATTTTCTTAATTTTAAAAATTAATCACTTTTAATTAAGAGAATATAACAAGTTCAAACAAATTTTTTTTTTTTTACATAGATATGACATGAATTTTTTGTTGTCTTTATCGTCATCACGCCAAGACTTATTTTTTTTTAATAAAAAAACAATCCTTATCAAATTGACTAGAATCCACCGACCCAAGCCATAAATTTAGGAGGACCATTAACCATATGTTAAAGGGCTTGACTTTGACCTACCTTATGAATTATGAATGAATAATCCCAAGTCCTAACAGAGTAGATAAAAAAATAAAATAAAATAAAAAATGAGTCGGCACTCAGTCAGCTTAGCAGGCGCCAGCGTGAAGAGCGTGTGAAGTGTGCATGAAAGAGGTGGTATGCGTTTTGAATATGATGAAAATAGATAATTGGGCAACATGTTTAAGCCGTTACTGTCACTGATTCGTTAGTTTTGGAAGCAACAAATCAATTCAAAGTTGGGGCCGAACAGAAGCAACTAGCAACAACTCAAAAGCAAAAGGTTTGGTCACCCCTTTCACACGTGTCATTTTTAGATTGAGAGATTCATCCCCCCTTGTTCACAATACAATGTACATGTACCCATCTTTTATTTCTGATACTTTTGTATATCAAAATTACTCTTTTTTTCTGATACTTTTGTATATCACAATACAATGTACATGTACCCATCTTTTTTTTTTTTCATTCTCAAAAAAAAAAAAAATTACTCTTTTTTTTTTTTTTTTTTTTACACTCTTCAATTTCTGAATTTCTTATGTGTATTGTTGTACTGGTCCAAGACTCCAAGGGTGCAGATTCTGACTCTTTCAGTCCCATTCGATTTTCTGTTTATGAAAAAACTCTTAACCTCATCCCAATACATGACAGTTCCAAAATCATCTTAACCCAACTTGCAGGATGGTTTGAAAAACTTAGTGTTATTAAATCCCTACTCAACCACCGGTAAAATTCTGAACTTAAGTGTTATTTGGAATGGTTTGGTGTAAGATACCGAATGTGCACGGATTAATCTTCTTGACCCGTGGATAAAAAGAAAGAATATTGTTAGAAACTGTGAAAGAAGATTAATCTGAAGTCACTTAAACTTTGACTCTAAATTGAATCATTGAACTACTAAAGATTAAAAAGATAAACGGATAAAAATTTAAAGTTATAAAGACTAAAGAGATAAAGTAAGAGTTGTGTTTTAAAAGAGTTGTTAGTCCATGATATGAGAGTTGAGATTAAAGAGATAACGTGATAGTGATGAGACAGAAAGAGATAAACAGATAATGATAAAACTATAGAAAAGACCTATTGATAAAGTGATGAACTTAAAAAAAAAAAAAAAAAAAAAATGGAAGAACTTCTAAACTCTAAAAGGATCAAAATTTATCCGACTAAAAAATTAAATAGAGTATTTCTATTTTATTTTAGTTGCTTTTTATAATCATAAAATATATTATTTAATTAATTAATAAACTTAATTGAACCAATCCTTGTCAACCTTCGATACAATTTTGATAACTATGCAAAAAACAACCCAACTAGTAAAGATCAGACCTACTAAAATGATTGAAATTTTATTTAATTATTTAACTTTGTTATTCAATAAATGAATACAATCTAACTTCATCAAAATGAAGACTTAAAAATAAAATACCAAAATAAATCAAATTAACAAATTTAAACTAAATCTCAAAATCCAATAAATAAAAAAAACCCATATATTTTTCCATAAAAAACCAACTAAAGGTGTTGGGTTGGATTGGATTGGATTTAGATTCATCGTGTTTATAGATTGTGTGTACATCCAGAATTGGTAGATTGCATGTACATCCAGAATTAAAACTCGAATCTACATCCACATCCAAAATTAAAGCTTGAATCTCTTTACTATGCATTTTCTTGTCTTCACTCTCCATTGAAAAATGATATTATAATTCATCTATATAAAATGTTAGCGTTGTAAACAAATCAAAACCTCAACAAATTGAAAATTTGAAATTGAACCGTGTCAGCTTAAAGAGGATTTTTCATGTAAGAAACGACATTAATCTCATATATACATTAAATTCATGGATGTAGATAATATACACGTTATATGTAAAAAAGTATGTAAGAGAATTAGCGAAGTGATGCATACATCCATTTTATAATTAAATTTCTAATCAAATTGATATGCTTTTTTACTTCAAAAGGCTAATGCAACACAAGAGGATGTCCACTGAACCTAACACAAGATTTATTTAATCTGTTCATGTTAGCTGGTTGATGCAGATTGATTTTAACATAACTAAACCCTAACCCAGTTATTTTTCATTCCAGGATCCTAGTGCTATTCTCTTATCAGTTTTATGCATGCTTCCTAGAATCCAAGTATTGACATAAAATATGCTATAATTTTCACAAATTATTTTACAACTGCCAAAGTGACAACTCTAAAATATGTTGTGCTGCAACCATTGGTGCAAGAAACTTGGGTTCTTTGAGAATGTCAACCATTGGTGAAGCCAGTCACAATGACACAGTTTTTCCCTCTCATACTTTCCAGAGAAACAAAAGAAAGCAGCCTTAGAAAAAGAAAAACAAGTTCAAAAGCATTGATTAATGTAGAACTGGGATACTAGTTAAGGGTATTTTAAATATTTGACACACATGAATCCCATTAATTAAACAGCATCTTTCAACACAGTTAAAAGAACATAGGATGACAAAACAAAGTTGAAGCCCTGGAGAGTAGTATAGCAAGAGCTTTCTAGGGCATTTTCTTCACTTCAACAGGAGCAATACAGCATTACACACTATATATTGCACAGGCAATATGACCCATGATATCTATATGATTTTGCAAGCTAGAAGTAGGTGCCTTCTGGGGGCTGGACCAGCTTTCTGTTATGTGGGGCTGCCATCTCCTTCTTCAGCTGAGTCAGTATATCCTCCATGGTGTACTCTCTCTGCCAATTTGCAAGAAGTCCAAACTTCTTTGGTTCCACCTGTCCCAGTTCAACCATCTTATTATCAAACTTCAAATGGACTAGTTTTCTTTGATAGAAATAGAATGGTGATTGGACAATAAGTCATGGGAACAAGGACCAATTATAGTAAGTAGAGAATAGACTACATAAATTGTCTCCCACCATTTATTCTATGATAAATCCACAGCAGCACTGAATGATCAGTTAAAGAACATAGTGGGATTATAACTTACCACTCCAGTTTCATGGTTAACGCAAGTCATATTGATCCGTGAATGAAAGCGCACACTTGGGGGCTTCTCTGGGTAATCTTTATCACAAAAGAGCTTCAACTGATAAATTCGACCTTCATGCACCGTCTGGCCAATAGAGAGAGAGGTTATTACACCAGCAAGCATCGCATATCAAGAAAAAGAAGAAGAAACACTATCAAACAACCATAAAATGCTACTAAACAAGCACAAAATATAAGCAATAAGGCTAGAGGAAGTCTAGTATCTCTTTAACTATCAAGATTGGCTACAAGACCTATTTGCCTCAATATGTAAATATAGTAGACTATTCCCACCCAAGAAAAAAACCAAAAACATTATAAACAAAAGGCTAAAATAATATATTCATCCCTAAAAAAAAAAGCCATGTTCTATTTTCATCCTTAAAGTTTAAAAGGTTCTATTTCCATTCCTAAAACTTTAAAATGTTTACATTTCGTCCTTCCTAAACTTTATAATGTTAGTTTTAAGGCGAAAGTAAATGATAGATAATTTTTCAAGGACCCAAAAAATAAATAGATATGCTAACAAAAAAATTAACAAAAGGACAAACTGTGTAACATTATAAATTTTTAAGGACGAAAATAGTTCTTAAATTTTAGTAATGAAGAAGAACATCCAAGTTTCAAAGCACACCCACCCCAACTATCGAATTATGCAAAAAAAAAAAAAAAAAGACAACCCATAAATAAATAAATATATATATATATATAAATTGCCTGAATAAAATATATTTGTTGTGCTGTTTCACACAAGTGTTTGTTCATGTCTACCTCAAACCTTACCCTACGGCTAGGCTCTGACACACCACCTAAGCACCCAAAGTGTGATTGCTAGCAAAGCCTAGGTGTGATTGCCTAGTGTTTACCTTATTCACTGTCATATTCAAGATCCAATCTTTTCATCACCTAAACCCTTAAATCAAGAAATCTAATTTTGTGTTAAATTCCGAAGATCCTACACCAAAATTGGCTTCAAAATCCATTTAAGCTTTTGTCCTAAATCAAAGTTGGTATTAGAGCAGTTTCCACTATGATGTTTCCATGTCATGTGAGATCCTATACATGTTGATTGACTTGGCATACTGGTAAGGCAATTCTTAAAGAAGAAAATTTTCCACAATGTCTTCAAGATTCTTTTCTTGAACAATTATATACTCTTAAGCAAAGTGACATGCAAGTGATTGATTATGCAAGGAAATATAAGGAATTATTTAAAGTCCATATAGTAGAAAGTTAATGTATGACTATTGATCAATTCAAGAATGGGCTAAGATATGAAATTAATAAAGATATTTTCATGTATATTAAGATCTAAACCATGTTATAGAAGTGGCTATTCAATTTGAGTTGTTTGTAAAATTCATGGAAAGATCTATAATTTTCAAGCTTACATGCTAAATAGCCAAGACTGCATGCAAGAAGGATTGCACAACAGGAGCAGCCAATTGAAAGTTCAAAACAAAGGGTTAAAGTGCCACAAAGGGAAGCTAGAGAGCCATAACAGGATGTTGAATCAAAACAACTAGCAAGAAAGGTAGAACAGCTAGAGGAGCAAGTAGTAAACTCTAAACAGCTAGCACAAGAGTCAGAATAGCATGCAACAAAGTCCAGACAACCAGAAAAACAAGCAAAAGAGCCCAATCAGCAAACTGAAACACTAGACAACCTGAAGATGATTCAAAACAACTTGAAAGATTCATGTAGGAAACTTTCTAAAAGGAAACTCATTAGTTGCTTGATGAGAACTAATGTACACTTTTGGCACTTAAAGTTTGGGGTTGTTTTCATTTTGGCCCTTTACATTTCAAAATTTTAATTATGGTTCGACTTCGTTTTCAAATTGACACTGTCATACATTTTGTTATTAATCTAACCATTCAGCACCATATAAATGACATCCATTAAGCCATGCCACCCATTTAATGCCAGGTATCACCAAATTACTAAAGGAAATGGATGGTATGGCCAATATGAAAACGGAGTCAAACATCAAAATGAAAATTTTGAAACATAAAGGGCCAAAATGAAAACAACCTTAAACTTTAAGGGCCATAAGCGTACTTCAATAAAAGAATTTTGAAGGACATAAGAGCCAAGAAAAAGGCGTATTCAACCTACCATTGTGCCAGATACATCTCAGCCATATTTTTTTTTATAAGTTACATCTCAGCCATATTATTCTACAAAAAGCCAAGATTAGAACAAAAGAAGATAGTATGACGCAGGAAGAAACATAAGAGATGGAGAATCAAAAGTCCCAATACTTAAATATGTGCATCAAGTTAAGGCTGTATCATTTGCAATGATGATTCCCATTATTGATTTTGTAATTCCTGAAAAGTATAATGTTCTCATTGGATAGGTTGTTCAACAGTCAATATAGTTTTAAGCACCAAAGAAAATAAGAAATAAAGAACACTCAACGTCAAGCTTTTTTATCCTATGTCAAGGATGCTATTCAAAAGGTCAGGAATTATATACTTCAACATTTCAAAATTCAAGATCGAGTTTTCTCCAATAGGGGGGGATTGATGCCAACAGTAAAGAGGAATTCAAAGAAAAACAAGATTAAGTCCAAAAAGATTCAAGAATTGTGTTCTAGTTTTGATGCAGGGCCTTCTTGGCACCTTTCACAGGTTATTCTAGTTATTATTAGGTCTTAGCATTAAGTTTTTTAGGTTAGAAAGTTGCTGGTTCAGTTTTAATTTAAGTTTTATTAGAATGAGGGCAATTTGAAAATTTATAAATTCCTGCAACCCAAGAACCACCCTTTTCCTTGTGGTCAAAAGGAGGACTAACTTCACTGTGCATCAAAAGCACAAGTCATATTTTCAAATGAAATTCCTATTTGAATGAGCAAACAAATGCAATTTTTCATCAACTGTAGTATTTTAAGCACACACACGACATCAAGTGGGAGAGAGAACAAAATCCAATTACATTGTGAGGACCAATAATGGTTCCAGTCCAAGAGCGCATGTAGATGTCGTCTCCATCGTCCATTCCATAGCTAACAGTGCCATCTCCGATCCCTTTTTCTCCACGTTCAAGTTCCTCCAACAATCTGAAGTTCCGAGGGACTACATGGAAACACAAACATTAAAAAGTCAAAAGTTGAAAAGTCAACATTAGTAAAATAAAAAGAGGAGAAGGTCCTTAAATATGCAAAGTCTTACAAAATCAACATTGGAGATTTCATGGTTTAAGTTCAGATATTAGAGTATTGAACTCTCCCATGGTTTTACTAAAGACAAAGAATAATGATGCAAAGACTCGGCCGCAATGTCAACCCAAATAAAGCTTCTTTGCACATGATCTATTTATAGTTTAACTTTATGATATCTGCTTGTAGTTTTGTATTGGATTCTATATGCTGTGGTCTGAGCAACAACCATGTCCATTTTCAAAAACAAAGATTCAAGCCTTACATATTAGATTGTATCCCAAACTCAAATTAAACTCATACATCTGGCAAACTTCAAATCTTCTTTTACAATGTTCTCACAATATTGCAAAAATTTTCATCTCTAACGTCATAACCATCCCCAGGATGTCTTCCATGTATAGAAATGTACTTGCAGCGCTCATATATCAAAAGGCAAAACCTAGGATTTCCAATTTGATATCATAGAGGTAGCGAAAACAATTTGTCCGATCCATGGTGCATCTAATTGGTTAGGGACTAACAATTCCCTTAATTACCCAACTGCAGGAACTGGTGTTAATTGTACATGTCAAAATGTTTTATGTTAAATTCAACTTCATTCAGCGAAGCCAGCACTAAGCAAGAGCACTGTGCACTCAGTATCCAGCCAGAAAAAAAGAAGTCAAAAAAACAAATAGATTGACCCCAACAACCAGAGGAACGTACATATTCTCCAAAGCAAAATTCAGCAATTTGCTATTACAGTCAAGGACACTTTCCCTTGGTTGCTCAGACTTCAAGAAAGGCAGCCCAAGGATTGTTTAATTCTTAAGCCTTGTATTGTTTTACCAACTACAACAAAAGTTTATTATAGCATTAACAGATCCTACAACAAGTTACCACATATCTTCATCTCAAAGCTTTTATCATTGCTAATCAATCCAATTAAATTGCTATTTTGTTTGCCAATTCAATTCCAAAAAATAATTAAGAAATATGAAAGAACCATAATAATTTCCCAGCAGAGCCTTGCGTGGTTGCTAATAGACATTATTTAGTACACATCAGCCAAAACAGTCAGAGAGCTTCTTAAAATCACACGCTTTACAAGTGTGACACATAAAAACAATCTTCATTTATAAAAGAAAAGGAAAAAAAAAAAAACATATGATATTGCAATTACACAAACATGGTACAAGAAATCTGAACTAGATTCAACATAAACAAAACAACCCAGAAGCAGATTTATGAAAAAAAACAATAACAAAAATAAAAACCTTAAGTCCTCACAGACCCATCACCAAAAGGAGACAAATTACACACAAAAAAAAAAAAATCAGAAACACAAAGTGAGCTCGGACCCATGATCAATTGTGCACTATAAAACACATAAACAACCAAAATCTATGAAACCCAGAAGCTGAATCCTATAAAAATTGAAGAAAACAACAAGGATCAGAGAAAGAAAAAAAAAAAAATCGGTGATGGGGGGTTTGAGGTGCTCACCCACGACACTGGATCCTCCTGAGCCAAGCGTCATGGATGACTTGCTCGTGGTTGAATCTAGCAATTGGTGTGGTTGGGATCCGATCGAAGTGAGAGGGCTTTTAAAGAGGGGAAGAAGGGAGAGAAGATGGTCAAGAAGGCGAGAGAGAGAGAGAGAGAGAGAGAGAGAGTCTGAAGAAAAGGGAAGGCGACTAAGGCAAAGGTGGGAGAATAAAGAGGCCAAAAATGATTTTAATGGGTTGAGAGATAGATAGGTTAAAAAAGCAAGTTCGGGAGATGGGTAGGATTTTTTGGAATAAAGTGAGCTACTTGTATTTTATTATTATTTTATATATATATATATATATATATATATATTGAGTTTTATTGACCCTATTTATCTACTTTTTATTGTGGGGGGTGGGCTTAGTGGCCCATAGGTAATTCTAAAAAACCAATCATTTTCATCTCTCTCATAAAAAAAAATTATTTTAAAAAAAAAATTCAAATTTTTAGATTTTTTTCCCCTTTTAATTTAACAATAGAAGGGAATAGTATTTAAAATATAAACGTTTTCGTTAGATAAAAATATAATGAAGTACCAATTGAATTATAAGCCTTCTGATTTTTAATTTTACACAATTTTTTTTTTGGTACAATATTTATATTTCAACCTAATTTTTAGTCTATTTGATATTGCTATAGGAGATTAAATTTTAGCTATATAAATTTTGCAATAAAATACTTTAATTGAAGATATTTATATTATTTATAGTGTCTTGCAAACTACAATGATAAAACAATATAAAGTTGTTACCATGTTTGCCAATTAAATTCATAAAAACACTTTTGAATGTGAGAAATTACACTAAAAAAAAAACATAATATATAATATAAGTGTATTATATTTTTGTGCTTAAACCCTATTAATTCAATTATTTATACTATTCTTGTTATCATCATCGAATCATCGTCGTCGTCATCACTGTTATTGTCGAGAATTGAAAAAGTAATGACAGCTTTTTCAATTTCCGAGAAAATGTTTCTAAAAATAGAAAATTTAATGTGTGCCCTTAGGGCACACGTTAACCGGACCCTTGTTATTATTATATCTTTTCTAAAATCCCCTCACATCTTCTCTCACTCTCTCTAAACTCACATGCTAGTCAGCTTATAATGGGTTCGTGATTGGGATTTTTGTGTGTTGATAGGGATGATGTGGTGCATAATGCTATGGTACAAGATTTGCTATCTTCATTGATTTGGTTTTGATGTGTGGGTCATATAATATGGTGAGGTTGGTGGGTGAATATTTTGGGATGACGAGAATGGTAGTGTAGTTTTGATGGTCAGTTAGTGGAATTTAGCTTGAGGCAACGATGTAATTGTAGTAGATGATTTGTTTGAATAAATTGTGAAATTTTAGAGTTGAATGTATTTGTTTATTTTGAAAAATATTGGGTGGAATGAGCTCAATGGTGGTTCAATGCTATTTACGTGTGGTATATCTCAATAAAGAGTGATGTGAAAATCATGTATCATACTGTAAAATAATAGAGGTATGTTTGATAACTGTTTTTTTTCTTTATTTTCGTTTTCAAAAGTAATTTTTTATTTTTAAAACTAAAAAACTTATTTGGTAATACAAAATAGACAAAAAACAAAAACTGTTCTACTTATGTTAACACCATATTTTTTTAAAGAGCCAAAAAAATTGCACAAAAGAGCTTTACTATGGCCATATACAATTCTTTATAGCAAGTAAAATAATAATTTTTTTTAATAAAAAAGATAATTTATCATAACGAAAAAGCAAATTAATATGCCTTTGGAGAGCTACTCACCCTTAATGGATGGGAGGTGCCCATTATCCCAAGGGCAAGGGGGCAAGCTAAAATAGAATCCCCTCTTAGGACAGTCTAATAGAGCTACTTCTCTCATCTAGCCGATTCTACCTTCGGTTCAACTATTTTAATGCTTCACTTGGTTACAAGTTCACAATACTAAGCTTGACATTTTAATATACTCTTTTTTTTTTTTTTTTTTGGCCTTCCCATTAACACCATTCTTCATTTATATACACATATATATATATATATATATATATATATATATTCTTTAGCCTAGTTTGAAAAAGGCTTTGTATTCTTTAGCCTAGTTTGAAAATAGCAGATGGAATATTAAGATGAGGACATGATTGGTTTTTTTTTTTTTTTTGGAGAATAGGACATGATTGGTTGTTTGTTCATTGTCGACATTAAAGATGCTTGGGCTATTTATTATTAAAAAAATTGCTTAGGCTATTTAAAGGAGATAAAAGACTCTTGTAATTAAGTGATTTTTTTTTTTTATGTTTACAAAATAGCCGTCCAATATTTAAACTTTAAATTCTCCTCTCATTTTTTTAATTAAAAATGTATTATATATATATAAATAAAATAAATAAAGGAGGGCTATTTAAAAGATGAAAAAAGAAAAAAGGAAACGGTGAAATGGTAGAAGAAAAGTAGGTGAAGCGATTTTTTTTGGGTATATCATATATGAACAAGTTGATCATTTCCAAACTTTCATTATCAATTTCTATTTGCACATTTTTTAATTTTCCTGCAACACTAGATAGTGGAAAACCACACAATGGCATTTGTCATCCAACGTTGATGATTATTTATTTATTGTAAAAATGCTATTTCATTAAGCTTAATGCTTCAATTTTAATATGAAGCCTACAAGTGTACCTTATTGAAATGTTTGCAGTGAATGCACAAAATCTTTAACAAAGAAAATAAGTTTAATCCAACAATCAACAACAAGAATAAGAACTTAAATTGAGTTTGAGATACAATTTTCACCTAGAATCACCCGGCTAGATTATCCTTAAATGCTGATTCTTGCTATCTTAGTAGAACTTAGTGCAGATAATTTTTTTTAACATATAACCCCCAAAAATTAGACTTTAACAGTGACCTTCGTGTTAAATGCACTCCGATACACAAAAGTTATAGAATAAATTAAAAAGAGGAAGAATAAAAGATATCATCAGATTACAACATTACATTTTTTTTGATAAGCATTACATGATAGTTTGTCAAAAACTTGGAGAAATGACTACCATCCCAGGGGGGAAAAAAAGCGTAGTCAACATCAAAAACTCCCATTCAGAAAAAAGAAAATTCAAAAACTAAAAAGTGAGATATCCCATTTTTAAGACATGAGTACCAGGAAAGAGTTATGATATGTGGACCTACAGATAAAAGTAGGACAGGGATAAGATTTAAATGTCTTATCCTTGAATTTCTACCCTTTCAATAAAAAAATAAAAAAAGTCTATCCTTGAATGGTACAACAAATAAAAGCAAGAATGTCAAAAATAAAAATAGGGAAGAGAGAGAATAATAAGGGAAAACTTTTTTTTGGGGGGGGGGGGGGTGGAAATTCATTTTATTGGAACATGTATAAATCATCACGTTGGAAAAATTTAAATGTCCTTGAAAAAACAAAATAAAAAGCTAAAATTATAATTGAGAAAAATACATCATATTGCTTTAAATTATGAGACTATCATCAAAGCATTTATTAAATAAAAAATATATAATTGATAAGATAAACTTTCTAAAAAGATATTCGAAAAAGAGTGTAGATTATTCTATGAAATTCTTGAAACAAAAAATCAAAATGTTCATTTTCAACTTTTTATTATTCTTTTTTTTTTCCAAGCAAAACTGAAAAGAGAAAACACTCACACATTTTTTTGTCCTTATATGTGTGAGTTTTTATTAGCTTTAAAAACAAATTATTTCTAACCTTTTACTTTATTTGTTTATATATGGTTTTCAAAACTTCATTGTTTGTATGCACAAACACGACTATATTTTTGACAAATTTGAACAAAAATCTAGTCCAATTGCACACTAAATATTGTGTGATTTCATTTTGATCATTAAAAATTATTTCAATTTAGTTTGTGTTTTTTTTTTTACAATGTTTCAATATTGCCTTTTCATCGTCTTGTTCCCATAAAATGGTGTGTGTCATATAATAAACGAATCATTTAATCTTAAAATCTAATCATACTATCTCCACGACCTCATATTCATCTCCCCGAAAAGAGATAACCAATATTCTTAATCCTCTATTATATTCTCTAAAAAAAGGTAGGAGAACTCCTTCCATCTCTTTCTAGATATCCAATTTCTAATATTGTGTATGGAAATTTGGAGGGAATTTACATGCTATGCCAATTTCTAATATTAAGTTGTATTTCATTTAATTTCTTTAAATGTAATATATAAACAATCTGTCGACATATTTACATTTTTTATGAGTGAGACGGTGGTAATGACAAAATTAGACAAATAAACAAATTAGAGATTAAAGTAATACAAGGGTATTTAGATAAAAGATCATTACAAAAATGTTGTTTTAAGTTCTTTTAATTTCTATTTATCTTTGTTCTCTCTAATTAACCAAAATTAAAAAGGAAAAGACAAATAGATATCACTATCTTATTTTTAAAAAAATTGACAATGGTGGAGATAGGGATACGTGAGAATCTCTTGAAGGGAAAGGGATCCACACTTTCCACCATCTTTTCTCTATTTTTCCACTCAAAAGTTGGTAAGAGTTAAAACCCCGATGCTGACCAATTGTTTCATAATTAAAAAAAAAAAAAAAAAAAAAAAACACACAATTGGGTAAGTCTGAAAATGTGAAAAGTAAATCATTTTGAAATTTTTTTAAGAATTCTCAGAGCACACAAAATGATGCTTTATTTAAGAGGAGAGATTACTATTTAAGAATAACTCAGGATTACTCTTTTATTCTACTATTCACATACTGTTCAACCACTCAAAATCCACTCTTCAAAAATTAGCTTCAACATTAACTTTACATGGTAAAAATCAGGTGTACACAACCCCAAGTTCACACTATGAAATCATCCAATGAAAATATTAAAAAAAAATCTTCTAAACTCAATACTGTATTCCTATTTGTCAAAACCTCTTACATTCACTGGTCTTGATCACACTGTATTTCTCCCCCTTGCTTTTTCATGAACAACGCGTTGAGAATCAGGGTTACGCGCTGACGCGGTTAGAGACAGTGAACAAAGCAAAGCGTGGCAAAGGGTCTGATGAGAGTGGAAAAACACAGAGAGAGAGAGAGAAACGAAACGCTATCGTTTCAAGAACTCAACTCAAAGCCAAAGCCAGAGAGCTCCCTCAAACACGGTATATTTTGTTATTGCATTTTTCCCTATTGGGTTTTTCAATTGTTGTTTTTTTGGGTTCGTTTTTGTGGTCAGTATTTTATGCACACAAGGTGTTCGATGAAATGTCTGTATGTACATTACGTTCTTTTCTTTTTAATTTCTGTTTGCTGGCCAAGAAAACTGAGGAAAATAAAATATGGGTTTTAATTCTTTTTGTTCTTTGACTGTCAATAGCCCAATATAATACAACTTTGTTGGTTTATTGAGTTTATACACACTCGCATATGAACAAGTGACTGATTAATGTGGTTATGGGGTTTGTGCCAAACTAAATTTTTGTCTGAGGTTATGGGTTTATGTTTCTTGGCAGAATATGAATTGACTAATAAGCTATAGCAGGGTTTTTTATGGGGTCAATTTTATAAAATAGCGGGGTTTGGTTGAGGGCGTATTGTTATTGATGTTCTTGTTGTCAATATATGTGTGTGTGTGTGTGTGAGCATAATTGGGCTTTCTTTCACGTGATAAGTAACCATGATTATTATTATGATTTTGCTAGATGTCTTTGTATATTGGTAATCTATCAACTCGAACTCGGAGAGATGAACTTGAACGTGTTTTTCGAAGGTTTGGGCGCTGTAACGTGCAGCTAAAAAAAGATGGATATGGGTTCATAGTATTTGACTACCCTTCAGATGCAGAGAAAGCTTTGAGAGCACTACAGGGCAAGAACATCTGTGGGGAGCCATTGACTCTTACATGGTCGAATAAACAGCCTCGGCCTTTTCAAAAATTTGCAAGAGCTGCTGGATCACATGAATTGCAACGTGGAAGAAATGCTGCGAGAGGAGGAGATCATGATGGTAGAAAAATGGGTTCAAATGGTTGGAGAGATTACAAAATGCGTATTAAACAACCAGATAGCGATGGTGGAAGGCTTGATTATGCTGACATGCTTGATAATGAGGCAGGTGGCCGCCGTGGCCCTCAAGAAAACATGCAAGATTATATTGAGGAAGAACATCAAGGTTTGCACGATGAAGGTGGTAGTGTTGTAGCTGATCTGTTGGACAATGATAGATGGGGTGGGCAAGTGCTTGGCACCTCAAATGGCAATGGGATCGAAAATGGAATAGGATTTGACCGATATGAACCTTACCATGGCTATGATGGAAAAGATGAAATTGAGAACCAAAGGATAGGATATACAGGTGGTTCTCCGGTGCCAAGAAATTCTCAAGAGAGTTTAGGGAGAGACCAGATTGGTGATGCAGCTCTGAACCATCCTAATGATTCTAAACCTTGGCCAACTTGCTACAGTTGTGGGGCTTCTGGTCACAAAAAGCGCGATTGTCCCAAAGGAAATGCTTTGCAGAGAAAGTCCACAAAGTTTGATCTGAGGCAGAATGATGACATTCGTAAAAATGGTAGAGGCAGAGGAGAGATGGATAGGTTTGGATCCAAATCCTGGGGAAACCAGCAGTCAAGTAGGGATACCATATCAGCAAGGCAACTAAGGGATGATAGGAGGGCATCTGGTTCAAAAGATCATTGGAGGTTGATAAAAAGTAGAAGTTCCCCTGTCACAAAAGAAACTGATAGGGACCGGAGAATGGACGATGGAGGAAAGAAGAGGAGGAGGGGTATTGGAAGTCCCAAACGAAGTACTGCAAAGAAAGTTAGGAAGTCAATTTCATCGCCTCATCATTCTGACTATACTGCATCCAGATCTCGGTCAACTTCCCAATCCTCTAAGTCTGTGCCAAAGTCAAGATTTCATTCTAGATCGAGATCTACAAATTCCAGAGCACGTTCTTTGTCTTCTAATTCAAGGTGCAGTTCAAAATCACCTTATTCTGGTACCAGAAGTATTAAGTCTAGGTCAAGATCAAGCTCGTCAACATCCTTGTCTCTGTCAGTATCGCTTGGTCAGCCTTTACCATCTGCTCCAAATAAGGCACAGTTGAATTCAAAAGACTCTTTGTGTAATGCTACCACTCCTAAATCCACAGACATTCCAGTCGAACGGGTACAACCAATTGACCTTAATGCTGGGTTGGATAGTGCTGACTTTGAGAATACAACGATGGTGGTGAATAATGAAAATGTTGTGTCTTCCTCAAAAGTAGAAGTTGACCTGGAAAAGAACCAAACTCTGGAGAGGGATGACTCCGACAACCATATTACATCTCGGTCATTATATGAAGCAACAAATCCAAGCACACCAATGACAGAGAAAGGTGCACTTACTGCTGGGAGTTCACCTCCAGAGATTTTGGGAGATGTGGTGAAATTGAAAAATTCTTCTGCCTTACAGATGGAACATATGCCAGCAAAGCCAGATACAGAAACTTTTGCCAAATCCCAGACTGGTTGTTCAACCAGTATATCCTCAGAGGAGATGTACATGGTTCTGAAGCATTATGGCCTTGAACCCCCCGAAGAAAATGAAAGGCATCTATCTATAGAGGCATACTTTGGTTCTGCTCGCTTTTGGCCGTGGGATGTCATCTACTACAGGAGGATGAAAAAGGGTCTTATTTCTATTGAGAACTATGATAGACGGGTTGCTCAGAATAAAGAATTTGGTATTGTTGATAAGTATATCAGAAGCAGTAGTGGATGGGGAGAAATGGATAAAGACAACTCTTGAAAGTATTTGGATGAGGTGCCAACTTATTTTTTGTCCTTGTAGATCCTGAGATGTATCTTCATTTTGATACTACCATTTCCCAGTTTCACATGTAATATTTCTAGCAGATCTCTCAAGTTGAAGTTTTGAACAGGTAAATTAGCAGAATATATTCAAAATGATTATAGTCCTACACTGACATGTTGGAATTCATATGACTTTGATATTTTAATGTAGCTTTCTTCTTCATGTGATGTGTACAATGCTGGTTGTATGTTGGATTTTGAGTAGCAGTACAAAACTTTGAAGTGACAAAAAAATTGATTTTTTTTTTTCTCCCGAGTTTCTGAGGTTTCTTCTTTTTGCCAAATGACTAAAGCTTCGAGGCAGTACATGTAAATGTTATTATGCAACCATTTTCTCCTGCTTCACAGATACTTGTATATACCATGAGCCGTATTGTTCAGTCTTGTGAATGTTGATTATGCACTCTGCATATGATTTTTTTGTTCCAAGCAAGTCTTGATATGTGCCTGGAGTTTGGTTTTCCCAAAAAAAGGGAAATGTTTGATGTAAGCAATTTTGTGACAAGAATATGTTCCTTAATATTCCTTATCATTTTCATTTATTAAAACAGTCAACTTAAAAACCTGTTTGTGCTTTTTGAAACTTCTTGGTGAAATGTTCGATTTGTGGATGAAGGTCTTATTGTTGCATTTTGCATTTGCTCTTGGTATGGTATGTATGTGCTTTTGGATGTCATGGACCATTTGTGTGGCATACATTTTGGAAAAATTCACATATTTCTCTTTTGTGCGCTTGGTGATTTTTTTCTCTACATGCACAAACTTGTAGGAAGTCATGGTTTTCCTCCACAGCTGTCAATATCTTTCTGCAGTAGAAAGGGAACAAGAGACACAGCGTGGTTTTTTCACATTTGTTTGGTTTGTGACACATTATGTATCCTAAGACAATTTTGAGTTATCCTGCATGTTGGGTTTAAAATTGGTTGAGAGAGAGAGAGAGAGAGAGAGAGAGAGAGAGAGAGTATGTAGCATAGGAATTAAGTAGACAGTGGAGACTGCAAAATTTGGCATAGGCAATTTCAAATTTAGTATCTAATAGAATAGCATTTTTATAAAACCTCACTATCTAATAGTTATTATATATATATATATATATATAAAATTTTATTTAGGGGAAATTACAGTAAACCCAAGTATGTTTTGGCCCGTTTTCACTTTGCTTACCCGTGGTTTAAAACTTAACACTTTGCCCACCTGAACTTCAACCCGTTTGCTCTCTGTTACCCATCTCACTCTCAGACGTTAGAAAAAAACCATTTTATTAAAAATCAGAACATAGCACGGATCAAAAACACAAACCATTGAAACTTTTCCTCACGAGTCCTAGAAACACGAAAAACCCCATTCTGCATCTGATATTGAAATCCTGGTAATGGAAGATGGTAGAAAAGCAAATTTTAATGCAAAAACATAAAAGAAAATGAATCAAACACCTCTCAAGAAAAACTCTCAACCATTTTTCTCTCCAAGATCACCATCCAAAATACTCAGTACTAGAGGAAAGTTCCAACCCAGTTTTATTAGTCTACATCTCTTCATAGTACTACTCTTTCTCATTCATGGAGAAATGAAACAAAGAAAATCTCAGGTTTTTCATTCCAACCTGGGTTTTGAATCACACTTTGAGCATTGATTTATTGGGTCCAATAGTTGAGTTTGTGGCTTATACGTATAAAATGAATTTTGTTTTGAACCTTTTATTTATTGAGAAACTTTGTGAAACACCACAAAGGCAGCAGACATTTCATGCTCACAACAACCCAAAAAATTTGCAATTACAACCAAAAATTACATTACACAAATTTTTAATGGAAAACCGCAGCAATTACAATGACCCAAACAGTAACAACCCAAAATTAGAGGACGACCTTAGTGAAATTGAAACTGGGTCTTTAATGGAGAAACAAATTGATACCATTTTGTTCAATGAGTTGACGTTGAGTTGGTTCTTGAGTCTAAGAGAATCGTCTAGGTCCATTAACACGAGGAGATCTTCGATTCTTTATAGAAGCTTCCAGATCTGTTTGATTAAGTAACAATTGCTCGCGGCTTCAAACTTTTGATTCGTCCATGGTGTATACAATTTGATTCTCGTCAATGCTGGTGGCAAGCGGCTAAGATGGGCAGTGAGAACTTGGGATTTCCGGCCATGAAGGCCCAATTTGAGTCTTTAGAGAGAGAGGAAAAATAAATTGTGAGACAAAGAAATAGAGAGTTCAATGAATCACGTTTTTGGGGTTTCAATATCAAATGCAGAATGGGGTTTTTTGTGTTTCTAAGGCTCGTGAGGAAAAGTTTCAATTGTTAGTGTTTTTGATCCGTGTTATGTTCTAATTTTTAATAAATGGTGTTTTCCTAACGTCTGAGGGTGAGGTGGGTAATGGAGAGCAAACAGATTGAAGTTTAGGTGGGCAAAGTGTTAAGTTTTAAACCACGGGTAGGTAAAGTGAAAATGGGCCACACCACTAGTGGGTTTACTGTAGTTTCCCCTTTTATTTAGTTATTTATTTTTTTGGGGTGGTTTACATTGCTCACAACACATGAAAGGCATTGAAACTGTTTCTATGTTATTTGATATTCTGAACCTCATTGTCTTGTCTATGGTTCAATTCCCAGTAGTTGCATCAAATAAGAATGGAAGAAGAAGGGAGGGATAAAACAGAACCAAATAATGTTTTTGGGACCCCACCATAGATAACTAAGTTAGAAGTCGCTAGTTGGTGGGTTCTAAATGGCAAAATGCGTGAATTGGTTTCTTTCTATTTAATCCTTTGCACGAAATGCTTGTTGAATGAGTTTAGAAGGTGAGCTACTCTTGCAAGTTTGGATGTATTTCTCAAAAATTATATATGGGGTACTGGCCCAGAGTCATTACATGTAGGATTTAAGTGGTTTAGTCTTTTTATCAATGGGAACAGTTGGCATTAGCCTGCCTCAGGATACGTTCTTTTGAGTTTGTACATTTCGTAGGAAGTTTGTTGCGACTCATGAGCAGGTGTTGCCCTCAAATATTTTTTGTTAAATTTATGGAAAACGTGGTGTGCTTCCCTTTGTTTTGTTGGATGGATAATTTTCATCTAGTCCAAATGCCTTTTTATTTTTTTGGTGTGTGCATTTTAATTTAAGATTTATGTTTTTCTTGTACTCTGTGTGTTGCTGTTTGATTCTAATATATATATGCACGGCATCTTATGCCTCTGTTAGTTAGGCAAGCATTTGACTTGAGACCTGAGTTTTCATTTGATATCAGAGGCAGAATTCTTTAGCAGAAACAATTTCTGTCTGGCCTGAAATTATTAGTTTCATATTTAAAGCAAAAGTAAATGACCTTCACTTAAATGATTATCCACTCAATCTACCGCATCATTTGCATCTACTAACCTGAAAGAAATAACTAAGCATAAATAGAAGGGAAAGAAGATAATTCTTAAATATTTTCTTAATAGTTTTCAGGTCTGTTGCATCTGCAACAACTATGTTTTTTATGAGAAAGTTCAGAAACAGTTCTCTATTTTATTGGTTCGAATATTAGCAGCTTTAAGTTTGCAGAATGATCAAACTGTTTTCTTTCTTTGTACTATCACAGTATGGAAGGTTTAGAGGCAATAGCAAGTTCCAAAGTTTATAGTATTTAGCATCATATAGGACAAAAGCTTGGGGTGCAAATCAGTGCCAAATCCTTCTGGACAGTAATTTGTTTATAAAATCTTCCTCCCCCAACCTCCCTTTTCTTTTCCCCCTTATAAAGTTTTCCTAAGAGTGAAATATGAACTTCTGGAATGGGGATTTGGAGTCAAAAAAGAGTTGTCATATTTTGAATGCCATAACATGCAGGATTTATGTCCTTTAGCCTATTCAATTAATGTAAATGCTCCATATAATGCAAGTGTTTGAAATTTAGGCAGAGAGTTTGTTTTCACATTTATTCGGTATGCCTTGTATGTGACATCCTCAAGTAGAAAGTGATGCTTCGTTTTGTTTCTTGTTATTACTCCTATATTTAAATAAAGGAGAATATGGTGAACAGTTGTCTGTAGACTTCAGAAAGTATTTTATGTTACAGACTGTTATACAACACTCCTCTTACATAAATGTGAAATTTACATACATGTGTGAATAATGTTGCATATATCTGTTACATATAATATTTGGTAAGCTCAATAATGACTTTTCGTTGTTCTAAAATCTAATTAGAAAGCAAGCAACCACCTGATATGCTCTTTATTAATCCCTCCAAACTTCAGTTGATCTTTAGTTACAGTTCCTCTTCTTGTCAAGGTTGCTGTTGCACTTTAATAACTTGAGGTTAAATGCCTCTGTTGGTCAGTTAAGCCTTCATGATTCAACTGAGACTTCAGTTCAAGGATTCTTATGAGGTACAGTTTTTGTTTATTGCCCAGAACCAGAAGAACGAAATATTGGTTCTCAATACTTAATCGTTCAACTGTTAATATCCCAAAATCTTGTGCCGTGACTAATGGATAAAATGTCCCATCACACCAAGCATTGAAAAGTATGCCAAGAGAGCTGAAAATATGAGTCCATTATTCTTGGTTTGAAATATCTCTGTATGAAAGAACCTATATTAAAAAAGTTCCTTGACCTCCTGAACTTCAGACGTCAAGAGAGCTGAAAAGTCGGTCCTAAGTTTGTTACTACAGATGATGACTGAATTCTATCATTAATGATCCTTCAACCCAACACTAAGAGCTACTCAATCCTTCAGCCCTATCTGTGTGCGCGCACAAGCGTGCGTGTGCATATAAATAAAAATCCTTTGTTTTACACTTAAGGCTGTGTTTGACATTGACTTAAAAAAACCAATATTTTATTTTATTTTATTTTTTTATTAGTTTATTTTTACTACTATTTATGGGTCTTATTACACTTTTTGGTAATATTTATGGGTCTCATTATACTATTTCAACAACTTTTTACCTTTATTTACAGTATTTTCAGTAAAATTTTTTCAGTTTTAACTAAATAAGCTGATTCCAAACGGACTTTAAAGGTATGTTTGGTAACTATTTTCTCCCTTATTTTCTGTTTTCAAAAACAATTTTTTATTTTTTGAGATTGAAAAACTTGTTTGGCAACCCAAAATAAATAGAAAACAAAAACGGTTGTCAAAACTCAATTTGTGAAAGAAACTGAAAATATGTAAAAGACTATTTTTAGTTTCTAATTTTCAAAAGTCAATGAAAACATACATTTAATTTAATGAATTTGTCTCATTTAATGAGTTTGCATTAAAGTTCAAATCCTAGTAACAACATATTTTAATATTTTTTATTTTTATTTTCAAAAAATTATCTTTTTAATTTTAACTAACCAAATATATTTTTGATTTAAAAAATACAAGAAAATAGTTTTTTCTTTATATTCTCAACAAGTTTTTGAAAATAGAAAACAAAAACTGTTACCAAACATATTTTAAGTGTTTCTCCTCATGCTTCACAAATTGCATTATATGATTTTTTTTTCACTAATAAATTATAGTTATTATATATGAATATATATATATATATATATATGCAGCATATTGAGATGGGTTAAATATATAATAGGGAAATGTTAACCAATGACACAAAGGCATTTATAGGTTGTAAAGTAGAGGTCATCATTTTGATTCCCTAAGCTTTCTAATGCTAAATTACTACACTAATCATATATACTAATACTAGTTTATTATGAGAGAGAGAGAGAGAGAGAGAGAGGAAAGATGCATGCTTTTGAGTTAAGGAAAGGGTGTTGGAAAAAACCAAAAATAGAAAAGATAGTACTAAAGAGTAAAGCTGAATTAAATAGGTAGAACATGGAAGAGAGAATGAGGTTTACCAAAATAGAGGATGGGCATAAAAAAGATAGCATTTAGTGTGAGAAGTGTGTGAAAAAGGAAGGCACCAAAGAAAAGGAAAAAAAAAGATGATCAAGGAGAGGGCGAAGGTGGAATTAAATTTGTATTTATCATCTGACGTGGTATCCTCATTATTCTCAACTGTCTCAATTACTCTTGCATTTATTTTGTTTTTAATGGTCATTCAATCTAATATAGCCCCCCCTTTTTTCAATGCTCGAACTACCCAACCCAACCCAACTCCTCTTTCTTAATTTACCTAATTACCCTTCTCTTTTCCCAAATTATAGTACTTGCTTTCAAAGTTTCACTCACTCCCATCTTGTAAATTTACTTTGTGACCCACATAATTATAATGTTAATGGTAACATTTTGCATAAAGAAGTTGCTTAGTTTGTCCGTTTGACATTGGATTATAAGAGCATTAGCATTGGGGAATGCTAATGCCATATCTAAGAGGAATTTAGCATTTTAAGCCTCAAAAACCCTTGCATCAGGGAATTGTAAACAGTAGTATTGCAAATTTTTTTGCAATACTGCTACAGTACAATTCTAAACATAGAATTGTACTGTTCACAGTATTGTAAAATAATAATAATATTTTACTAGTTTTAGGCCTTCTTTTATTCTTTAAATAAGATGGAATCCTGCAAAGTTCGCTGTGAGGTTCACTAAGTTCATTAATTCTTTCCATCTAATGAATACCGAAATATATTTTGTTTGCTCGGTATTAATGTATTACTAGAAATATATCTGCAAAGTTTGCTACGTTTAGGTTCACTTGTTTTCTCAAAATCACTGTTGGAAAAAATGCATGACTGTTGAAAACCCCAGCAAAATGTGACCGTTTGAATCACAGGTAAGCTGAAAAAAAGTGACAGTTAAGCTGAAAAAAAGTGATAGTTAGAAAGAAATTATAAAGAAAGATTAAAAAATAATATTTTAATAAAAATAGAGTTTTGGGATGTGGAGGTATTGTAAAATGGTATGATATAATAATAAAGTGACTTTTTAGAATGGTAAAATAGAGTAGAATTTGAATTTTCCAATGCTAATGCTCTAAGGGTTCGTTTAGATACAACTTATTTTTGCTGAAACTGAAAATATTGTAGCAAAATAATTTTTTAAATGTGTGAATATTACCGTGGGACCCATTTTAAATATTTTTAAATGTGTGAATTGTGCTGCTACAGTGATAATTTTCTCCTGCACAGTAAATCCATGTGATTTTACTGTTCATGCGCTAAAAAAAAAAAAAAAACCGGTAGAAAACGCAAACGTGTATCCAAACCCAGCTTAAGTCAAATTTTAGCTTTTATGTATAAGTTTTTAAAACCTCACATTTTTGAAGTAAAATATATTTTAACACACTTTCAGTAAAAAAATAAATAAATTGTTCTCAAATGAATACTGTTTGATTGGGCAAAGAAAATTGCCACAAGATAAGATTGTATTTTAAGTTTTGAGGGATAGTTTGATAACAAAACCATCTCCATTACCATTTTATACCAGATTGTGGCTGTACTATTAGTATTAGGCAACGAAATGTGTTGGACTTTAATAGTGATAAATGTGTTATATTATCACATGCAAAGTTGGTTAAACCGTCAAATCAATTCTAGTGAGCCTTAATTGGAGCTCACAATTAATTTTGGTGGTGGTGTCATAGCGGTATGATCTTATCTTACTTGCATATATGACATTTCATTGACTTGGCTAAATGATTTTATTCATGTACAACTTTAGAAAGTATCATATTTTAAAAATAAAATTATATTTTTTTTACATAATATATGAAAATAAATCAATGAATATAATGGATTCATCCGTCGCGTTGCAAACAGTGATTAGCCTTTAATTAAAAGTTTTGAAGAAATGAAAAAAGAAAAAAAGAAAAAAAAAGAATATACACCAATGTGCAACACAGCCCCATTTGGGTTGGGCCAATAATTACTGAGTGGGCCCAAAGTCATTCCATTTTACTTGTATTTGATTGTACACCTTTTTGAACTTGTAATACACTCCGAAAAAAGAGGGTTGGTACAGAATCTACTGTGTATACTAGAGTTTACTGTTTACTGTTTACACCCATTTCTTTTTTTCTTTTTTCTTTCTTTTTTTGGGTGGAAAACTCGCCTACACTTTATGTGCCATTTTTTTACTGGATATAAGAAAAAGAATAACATAACGAAAAAAATAAAAATTATGAGGGAAATGATAGTGAAGGCAAACTATTACCCAATATATTGATAAGGAAAATTTTGGGCAGTTAACAGTTAAACCCGTTTACATATAGTCTTCCGCTAAAGAGAGAAGAAAACTGAACCCAGAGAGAAACAGACACAACCAATCCATGCCCCTACTATGACCCTATGTGCCCAGATTGCTCATGTCCTATTTTCTATGATTAGCAAAGTAAGAAAAAAAATTAACCAAAAAAAAAAAACCCCGAAAGGCAGTGCTATTCGCGCTCTAATTTTTTTTAATTGTTTCACTCTCTCCGCACACTAGTAAAATTCCATGTAACAGTGTGGATTGGAGCTAAAAATGGAGCGCAAATAGCGCTGCCCTTAAAAGGAAATAAAAGTCCTAGTAATAGCAGAATTAGAAAAGGCCTACTCTTTTTTTTTTTTTTTGGTTGTTTTTATTTGGTTTAGCTTTTCCTTGTCTTGATGTTGGGGCTGGTGGTGTCTGTGTCATGAAGAAAGTCAAGCAGAACGGTGCTCTTGCACTTGGGGCACTTGGGATCATCCTCTGAGAGCATAACATACATGAGGCATCGTGGACACCCAACTAGCACCATAGACGTGGCCTCAGGACTGGTCGAGTATCTCAGAGAATTATCATCTTGGTTCAGCTCTGATGACACACATGAGCTTGGTGGGGATGTTGGTGACACTGTGGCTGAACGGCTTGGTGATTCCACCCTTGGGTTTGGCCTTGATGGTGAAAGGTTCAGCTTCAATTCCAGCTTTGGTCCGTTCCTCCTACTCATCTTGCTCTGTATAAATATATCTATGTTTGCCTAAAAAAAGACAGAGAAACAAGTTGATTCAATAGCAAAACACCATGGAAAAACTTGGTTAAATTGCACCATACATGTGTTACAAAAAGGTGGTCACATGGTAATACATACCTTGAGGAAATTTGATGCCAAAAGCTAATAAGAGCTCTGCAAATTTGATATGGAAGGAGAGGAATAAGAGTATTAAGAGTGAGTAGAAACCGGCTAGATATGAAAGATGACTAGCTCCGGCACCATCAACAACATGGACTTTTTGTGTAGGTTGGTATAGACCACCAAGGCTCATTATATAGAAGGGAAATGAAGAGGAGGGAGGAGAGTGATATTGGGTTACCTTTAAAGCTTAATTTAATTATGGGAGAGAGAGGTGGAAGGTATAGGTAGAGAGAAAAAAAGAGGAGAGAGAAAGAGAGTGAGTGTGGAATTGAATTGAATGGAATTGAATGGGTAGAAGAAGAGTGTAAATTGAAGGGGGCAGGGAAAATGTATTAATTGTTCGGAAAAAATCCCAAGAAGTATGCATGCAGTGCAGGAAAGGAAAGGAAAGGAAAGGAGAGAGCTAGGGAAATTGCAGTAAATATTGCAATTACAAAGTGCAGCAAAGCTTTCAATTCAATTCATTCATTGCTTAGGGTAGTCGGTGTTTTAAGAGTAGTGTGATGAGAGAGCAATACAGCGCAGGAATGAAAAAAGAAAAAGAAAAAAGAGACCCAGTGGCTTTTAAAGCTAAACCCTTACTTAAAAACCCAACCCCACCTAGAAATTTAATGGAAGAATAGAAAACACCAGCCATATAAATGAAAACCATGGGAAATATGAAGTGTAACAGCTAAAGATGAGGTTGAATGTCCAACAGAAATTTGAACTTTTTATACCGAAATTTACTGCAAATTTAATAGCACAACCTTCACATCACACAGTAGAAACTAAGAAAATTAATTTGATCTAATAAAAAAAAAATGGAAACCTTCTATATCTGTATAATTAAAAAAAAATGGAAACCTTCTATATCTGTATATATCTATATTTTTCAAATTTTAAAAATTGGGTAAATTTCTGAAACCTCTTTGTTTTCCTGAAAAAAACAGGGGAATTCAATAAATTGTCCCCTTATCTTTCTTTCATTATTTTAGCAGTGGAATGGACGGAGGGAGTATATCCTAAACAACATTGGCGTAGTGATTCTCTGCACTGGTTGAGCAGGCGCAATCAGCATATGATAAAACCTGACTATATCAATGATCCTACAAATTTTAAAACGTGACATTTACGATATATCGCGGATCATCAAAATTAATTTAAATATTCTGGCCACTTACTTTATATAATATTAAATGATTAATATATATTTAATATAAAATAAATAAATATATATGGGTGCGATGCAATGTGGTTTTGTGTAGTATTCTTATCATAAAACTGTACCTTTTTTTTTTTTGGAGAGAATTTCAACTTATGACGTCCGCTTCTGATGATAGCTCTTTATCATCAGACCAAGATATCAATCAGTTTTTAGTGTAGGCGGGGATTGAACCCCAAATCTCTTATACAACCATCAGAGACTTTACCAATTAAGCTAACTGGAATCCACTATCATAAAACCGTACTTTGCATCACACAATGTGGGGCAGTGTGGTGCGGTGCAGTTCATTACCACTTGCAGGGTGGAGTGGTACAATTATTTCATTTTGTGAACGGTTTTGGTCAGTTTGGGTGCGATCATACAATTCAAGCGGTTTGGTGAACACTCATAGGTAATACTAATTACATTAATAGTTATATCAATTTATAAGTTTTTTATAGTAAGTTTATAATAATTTTAACATTTTTCTAAATCCTTTTATCAGTTAAAAATTATTTTATGAAACAGCTAATATAGTGCAACATGTTGATATATAGGTCTATAAATGTGTGAGACCTACCAAATGACAGGGGCATTGCATCAGCCCTTCTTACAAGATACTATTTTTTCCTTATTAATTCCCTTGAAATCTTGAAATCTTAATTGCAGCAATATATATCCTATAGTTTTAAAATTATAATAATTAGAATATTTAATGAGTGTTCATGGGCTCAAATGTAATATATAGTTTAGCCAAGATAGTTGTGGAGGAGGCTTACCGCTTTGTTTTATTGTAATTCTGCTTTTCAATTCAATATATATATATATATATATATATTTATATGATCCACACGTGAGACCATTGTGGGTAATATAAAAATCCTTCATGTTAAATGTATTTGCAAAAGGTATGAATTGACTTGATCATGTGTGAAAATTCTAGGAAGCTTCTCCTTAGTAAAGCCAATGAAAATTTTGCAAATTTTAATGCATTAATGATTATCCTATAATTTTAAAATTATAATAATAGGATATATTCATGAGTATTCATGGACTCAAAGAAATATAGACTTTATATGAGCCACATGTGAGATCATTATGGGTACATAAAAAAAATCCTTCATTTGAGTTGTATTTACTATTTTTAGCATCCACTTGATCATGTATGAAAACCTTATTAGATTGAAGTTGTTAGAAAAACACATCATTTTTTTTTTCATTTCTGGTTGACAAAGGAATACAAAGCTCTTTAAACACACAATTATTTTTCAAGTGTGTTTAGTCTCGTTATCCCTCCGCACTAGGTAATTCTATGAAAGAACCCTTTAAGGATGTCCCAAGATGCCAACTAGAGAGATTTTAAACTCAAGACCTCATGAGTCTCATAATGCCTTAGAAGTTACTAGACTAAGCCCTTTGGAATTGAATTATTTTTTTTTACCATTTTTTTAATATCTTAATTAAAAATCATGTTATGACTTCTTTTTTAATCTAAAAAAAAATGTCATATTTAATACACAATAAAAAATAATATTAGAAAAACAAAAGATTTTATTATTATTTTTCCACAAATCAAGGTGGTAAGATGTAATTTGTGGAATATTACTTTCACTTTATTATTACATTTATTATATAATAATCACAATTTACTAACTTAATAATTAACAAAAAAATTAGAGAAGTTTTTTTATTATTACATTTATGAAGATATGACATGACTTTTAACTTGATTGATGACAATTTACTCTTTCTCTCTCTTTTTTTTTTTTTTGAGAAGAACTCTCCTCTTTTTCTTTTCTTTTTTCTTTTTTTTTTTATTAGGAAAAAAAGTTAGTGTTTATTTTTGAGGCATCTAAAGGAAAAAAAAAAAAGATATTTTAAATTGGTACATAGAGAGAATGCATTAAAAACAACTCAATTGTTCAAATTAAAATTTCAAATCTATTTGTTTTGCAAGGACTATAAGCCTATGACATGTGTACAGCTTTGCTTAGGGATTGTTACTGTTACACCAATGGACATAAATTGATTAATTGATAATGGCCAATTTGTTAGTGAATTAGGCTTTCTCTTTCTGTGGAATACATTTCGAAGTAGTCTTTGACCACCGTACACCTTTAGTACGATAGTCACTCTATAAGTATAAGTGCTTGTAGACATGTGTACAGCTCTGCTTAGGGATTGTTATTGTTACACCAATGGACATAAATTGATTAATTGATAATGGTCAATTTGCTAGTGAATTAGGCTTTCCCATTCTGTGGAATACATTTCGAAGTAATCTTTGACCACCGTATATCTTTAGTGTGATAGTTACTCTATAAGTATAAATATTTGTAGAGTGTGGGGGTAAGGGTTGAGGTTCAAGTCTCCATGAGGAAACTTCACACATATATACACTTAGATTAGGCTAAAGTAGAATTTCTATTTTGTATAAAATTAAAAAAAGAAAGAAAAAAAAAGTGTCTTTGTTGGAACGTAAACATCAATGATCATCAAAGTAATTAAGTTTTTTTTTTTAATTATTATTATTTTTGATAATAAAACTCTAATTAAGTTCTTGTCGAATTAAATGAAAGTACTATCAAGTTTACACAGATTTTTTTAAAAAAAAAATAAAAAAAAAACCCCTACATTAGAGCATTTACGTTTGGTGCACTATAGTAGTCCAATATGGGGAGTGAATCCAATAAAAACACACACACACAATCTCTTCTCTACACATTAGCCAAAATGCTTTTTAACTACAATGCTTCTCCAAAAATCTAGAACACTGTAGCTTAGGTATTTGAGGAAACTCATTGGACCATCTTTATCAACTTCTTCCTCACCAAAATGACACGTTAGACAAAGTGGGAAGATGTAAAAGATAAGAGTAGTGAAATTGCTCCTAGGCCTGAGCTGCCTCTAACAGAGTGGAGAAGCTAGTTGAGGCGGTACCTATTCAAGTGGCAACTATGATGGAAGGCTCGGATTGGAGAAGTCATCCATTTTTTAGGTGGTAGTTTTGGGTTATGTCAATAAATTGTATCTTAAAGGACACATCATCTATTAAGAGTTTTGTAACTCAATTGACACTTTTTTATGTTTTTAACCGAAATATTTAGAATCCAAATCTCTTCACCCTTGATTATTGATGTATAAAAAAAGAAAAAACACCTCCTCCCCATAACAAATGATGGAGATGATAAGGTTGTGGTTTCACGAATGACTTACCAATAAAAATAAAATAGTTACAAACTTACACTAGAGAAAGTAAATGCACGATATGGTTTGTAGATTGATGATGCTTGTATCGTCAGTCAAATAAGATCGTCCAGAAGGGAATCGTCCTGGTGTATCCTGATCCTGAAAAAAAGGACAAAAAAAGGGGCTATGTTGCACCGGTGTGGCGCTTGCCACAGAGCCTCCGATGCCAAAGTTAGAACGAGTAGCCCAGATACGAAAAATTATGCTTAGTAGGTGTAAAGGGTATCTAGTGTGTGTTCTTACATTTTCCCCTCCGGGGCTCTTGTTTATATACACATCTCTGTGCGCGTGTAGGCGCCCCTTTCTTTATCCGTTGGGACATTAATGGTGATATTCATTCTTTCTTTGTAACGCTTCGGCGATGGACTAATGGTGAGTTGTCCTTTCAACGGCAGGAAGGGGAGTAAATGTTCTGTAACGGCCCGAAGACGGATGAGGGTGACATTGCTTGTCTTGGACCGACGACCATCACTGGGATGACGATCCTGAAGGTGTTATTCGTCCTTGATCATGACTCTGGACGATACAGGTGGTTTGGCTGGGCCCGTCAGCTACCCCCCTATTCCTGGGGTCGTCCATACCTCAGACGGACGCAGGAATATGAGGAGGTTTGTTCACTTTCGCACGGATGCACATACTTTGGTTGGGTGTGATTAGATATTTTATATGTATATATATATGTCCTTCCCTCTTCCTTTTTTTTTTCTTTTTAATCCTGGTCATTATTCTGATCCTTGTGTTTTGCCTTTTACAGTGAAAGAGCGTCCAGACCTTGAGAGCAAGTTTGACGAACGGGTCCAGGCGGCAGTTAAATACGCAAGGATGATCGAGGATTTTAACGAGTTTATTGATCCTCGTACCCTTGCTCGTCACTGTCTAGGGCCTGAGCCTTCACTCTACGTCCTTAGCGCCTTTGATCGGGAAGAGAAAAAAGGTAAGTTGCCTTAGCGTCCAAGACAGATTTCCTCTTAACTTTTTCTTCCCCTCTTTTTTTTGAGCTTCTTGTTTTCTTTGGTGCAGAGTTGACGTCCAAGTTCAACAAGGAGATGTATAAGAAGATCAAGGAGAAGAAGAATGAACCTCTCTCTAGTATCGGGCAGAAGAAGCTGAGGTTTATGGACAAGGAGAGAGAGAAGGAGAAGGAGAAAGAGATGGTGGAAAGGGGTTCGTCCACTCCTATTTTGGAGTTGGACGGTTAGGAGGCCTCGCCAGGCGTGTCGGTCGAGGAGGTAGCTCGTCCTCTTAAAAGGCTGAAGGTAGGAGGCAAGGGGAAGGAGAAGGTCGGTTCTAGCGTCTAGTCTGATGCAGAGGCAGCCGTGGATCGTGTTAATGAATTCTTTACCCTTAGGGAAATGAATGAGATTTCTAGCACACCTTCTCATGAGATGGTCAGCCGTCATGTCCATAAGCTTGTGCAGGTAATCCCTTATGTCTTCGTTCACCCTTTTTTTTTTTTTTTACTAACTCCTGGGGTGGCTTTCCGTTGGTAAGGTGTTGGGCGAGACCATGTATATCACGACCCAGTACCTAGCAAATGAAGAGAAGGCCGTTGTAGCCAACTCCAAAGTTGAGGCGCTGGAGGCTGAAGCTTCGTGTTTGCGGAACGACCTCGGTGTTGCCATGGACGCCCTTAATGCTTCAAAGGAGAAAACCAAGATCCTGACTGAGCAGTTGGAGTCCGAGAAGCTGGTGGTGAAGCAGAAGGACGACCTCCTGGCAAATGCTGGCCAACGGATGAAGATCGCTGTAGCCAAGGCCCTCACTGCTTTCCAGACCACTGAAGAGTATAACACTATACTGTTTCAGTGGTACTTCAAGGGTTTCGAACTTCTCAGAAGGTATATGATTAAACACGGCAAGGGCGTGGATCTTGAGAATCTGGACTTTGAGGCCGTTGATAGAGAGATGGAAGAGGACGAGGCTGCCCAAGTATCGGCCCAGACGGCGGCGTCCATTGGCGTTGAACCTCCTCCGGCTGAAAGGGACGATGGTGATGCAGCTCAAGCTTAAAGCACTGGAAGTTTTTTTTTTTTTTTTGGATGCCCCTCCTGTTTTTGGGGCTTTTCTTTTGAACAATCAATTTTATATGATATGCTCTTTGCTTGATATCTCTCTCTTGCTTTTAGATGTTTAAACTTCATAATTCTTTAAGTATCTTTACCTTTTGTCGTCCTTCTATGCTTGGATGTTTATAATCTTCGTTAACAGGTTCGCTTTCGTCCCTTGTGTGGACTTATGCATGGATAACTTGTAACTTTTATTAGCAATTTTTATTTTCCTTCGTCCTTATATGGACTTATGCATGGATAGCAAGTTTATTTTTCTTCGTTCTTATGTGGACTTACGCCTGGACAGCTCTTATACTTGCAACTTTTGTTAGCAAGCTCCTTTTCCTTCGTCCTTCTATGGACTTATGCACTGATAGTTGTTATACTTACAACCCTTGTTTGCTTTCTTTCGTCCTTAAGTGGACTTAAGCGTGGATAGCTTTTACACTTGCAACTCTTGTTTGCAAGTTTGCTTTCTTTCATCCTTAAGTGGACTTAAACGTGGATAGCTTTTACACTTACAACTCTTGTTTGCAAGTTTGCTTCCTTTCGTTAAATATGGATAGCTTTTACACTTGCAACTCTTTGTTTGCAAGTTTGCTTTCTTTCGTCCTTAAGTGGACTTAAACATGGATAGCTTTTACACTTACAACTCTTGTTTGCAAGTTTGCTTCCTTTCGTTAAATATGGATAGCTTTTACACTTACAACTCTTTGTTTGCAAGTTTGCTTTCTTTCGTCCTTAAGTGGGTAAGGACGACTTTCATCCATTAAGGTATATCGTCGTCTCTTGTGGTAGAGGACCATGTACATCCTTTTGGAAATATTATCGTCTTATATATTGGAGATCAACACTTCTGAAATGCTGGATAATACTTGGAAAACTCTTGGATAATCATTTATTTTTAACAAAGAGATAATAAATCAAATTACATTTTATAGTGAGGCTATGATTCCTTCTCGAAGTACCTTTTGAGATGTTCGACGTTCCATGGACGAGGGAGTCTTTTTCCTTCTGTGTCTTCTACATGGTAGCTTCCCTAGCGTGAGTAGTGGATGACTCTGTATGGTCCTTCCCAATTTGGACCGAGCTTGCCTTGGGCCGGATCCTTCGTCGCTGGAGTTACCTTTCGAAGGACGAGGTCACCGATGTTAAATTTTTTCAGCTTCACCCTTCGATTGTAGTATTCAGCTATCTTCCGCTTGTACTTGGCCATCCTCTGCGCAGCTTGATCTCTTACTTCGTCCATAAGATCTAGGTTTTGCCTTAGTTGGTCGTTGTTGTCTTGCTCGTCGAAAAACTCCCTCCTGAAGCTGGTGAGCCCTACTTCGACCGGGATGACTGCTTCTGCGTCGTAGGTCAGGTTGAACGGTGTCTCCCCCGTGGGTGTTCGCGTCGTCGTCCTATACACCCATAGTACATTTGGTAATTCTTTAGGCCATGCTCCCTTTGCCCCCACTAATCGGGACTTGATAAGTCTTAGCAAGGTCCGGTTAGTTACTTCTGTCTGTCCGTTGGCTTGGGGGTGCCCTGGTGACGAGTACTTGTTCCTGATGCCTAGGTTCGAGCAAAATGACCTGAATGCCTGGCTGTCGAACTGATGACCGTTGTCTGAAATTATCGTCCTTGGAATCTCGAACCTGCAAACAATGTTTTTCCATACAAAATTTTGTACCTTTGTTTCTGTGATCGTTGCAAGTGCTTCTGCTTCCACCCATTTCGTGAAATAATCAATTGCGACGAGCATGAACTTCATCTGTCTTTTTCCCTGTGGCAGGGGGCCCATAATGTCGATCCCCCATTGTGCGAACGGCCAGGGCGAGGAAATAGTCCTCATTTGTTCACCTGGAACTTGCTAGACGTTCCCGTATCTCTGGCAACTGTCACATTTCCTCACGAATTCTGCTGCGTCTTGTTGCATCGTGGGCCAGAAATAGCCCGTCCTCATGATCTTCCTGACCAATGACTTTGCCCCCATGTGATCTCCGCAGACTCCTCCATGTATTTCTTCCAGAACGTATTTAGCCTCTTCTCCCTCTATGCATCTCAAGTAGGGTTGGGAGTATCCTCTTTTGTACAGCTCGTCATTCAGTACCGTAAACCTGGCAGCACGCTTCTGGATCTTCCTATCTTCTTCAGGGTTTTGGGGCAATCATCCATCACGAAGAAATGACAGTATTGGGTTCGTCCATCCCGAGCTGTTCCGTATGGAAAAAGTCTGAAACTCCGTGATGCTAGGGGAGTTCTGTTCTTCCAACTTCCAATCGTTCATATTGCCCGGGCTGTGCGCTGAGGCGCTTCGTGCTATTTTGTCAGCTCCTGTGTTTTGATCTCGTGGGATCTGAATGAACTCTGTATGAAGAAAAGTACTTACTAACTGGTTTACCAGTTTAAGGTATTTCTACATTCTCGTTTCCTTTGCTTCGAAATCTCCTCTGACCTGTCCTATGACGAGCTGTGAATCGCTCTTCAACACAATCTTCTGAGCCCCTAGTGCTCTCGCTATTCTCAAGCCTGCCAGTAAAGCCTCATATTCTACTTCGTTATTGGTTATTGGGAATTTGAGTTGGACTCCATATTTGAGAACGTCGTTTTCAGGGGAGGTGATGACGATGCCAGCTTCGCCCCCATGCTGTGTGGACGATCCATCTGTATTTATCATCCAGAGTTCTTTAGGACAATTTGCTTCCTCGGGGGTGGTAAACTTAGCTATAAAGTCTGCTAATGCCTGAGCTTTTATAGCAGTCTGAGGACGGTACTCTATATCAAACTGGCTGAGTTCAATTGCCCATTGAACCATTCGTCCTGCTGCTTTAGGTTTGTTCATTGCTTTTCTGATTGGTTGGTCGGTCATGACTATGATGGGATTAGCTTGGAAGTATGGACGAAGTTTCCTTGAAGCTACTATCAGGGCAAAGGTGATCTTCTCTATGGGTGGATATCGCGCTTTTGCGCCCTGGAAGGCCTGGCTGACATAATACACTGGGAGTTGCACCATGTTTTCTTTCCTGTTCAGTGCAGCACTGACTGCTGTAACAGATACCGCTAAGTACAAGAATAGATCTTCACCTTCCTTGGATGGGCTCAACAGTAGGGGATTGCTCAAGTAGTGCTTCAACTCTTGGAATGCTGCTTCACACTCGTCTGTCCACGCAAACGCTTTCTCCAAGGTCTTGAAGAATGGAAGACATTTGTCCGTCGCTTTAGAGACGAATCTATTGAGGGCTGCTACCCTACCAGTAAGAGATTGCACTTCTTTGGTCGTCTTGGGTGAGCTCATTTCGAGGATAGCCCTGACTTTCTTGGGGTTTGCCTCAATTCCTCTCTGTGAGACGATAAACCCAAGAAATTTCCTTGAGGAAACCCCGAAGGCGCATTTGGAGGGGTTCAACTTCATGTCGTATTGTCTAAGGGTGTTGAACGTCTCTCTGAGATCGTCTAGGTGGTCCTCCTCTTTTCTTCTTTTGACGAGCATATCATCGACGTATACTTCGACATTCCTCCCAATCTGTTTCTTGAACATCTGGTTCACTAATCTCTGATACGTAGCTCTGACGTTCTTCAGCCCGAATGGCATGATCCTGTAGCAGTATAGACCTTGGCTGGTGATGAAGGCGTTTTTTCTTGGTCTTCCTCGGCCATTAGTATCTGGTTGTAACCAGAAAAGGCGTCCATGAAAGTGAGGAGCTTGTGCCCGGCCGTGGAATCCACGAGTTGATCAATCCTGGGCAGGGGGAAGCTGTCTTTTGGGCAGGCTTGGTTTAGGTCTGTGAAATCGACGCACATTCTCCATTTCCCATTTGCTTTCTTGACTATGACCACGTTTGCCAACCACTCGGGATAGTGGACTTCTCGAATAAAGTTTGTAGTAAGCAACTTGTTCACTTCGTCCATGACGGCTTTATTTCGTTCCGGGGCAAAAACTCTCCTCCTCTGCTGGACTGGCTTCTTCTCTGGGTCTACTTTTAGACGGTGCTGGATTATGCTTGCTGGGATCCCTGGCATATCTTCGTGGCTCCAGGCGGATACATCGAGGTTGTCCTTCAGAAAGCTAACAATCTCTTGCTTCGTCTTGGGATTTAAGTTAGTCCCAATCTGGGTCGTCTTTTCGGGACTTCCTTCAACCAGTTCTATGCTTTCCAGTTTCTCGATGATCTCTGGGGTTTTTTCCTCGATTGTCCACGTATGGTTCTCCTTTGAGGTTAGGACGGACTGATAGCATTCTCTTCCTAAGACCTGGTCTCTTTTGACTTCTCCCACCCCCTGTTCTGTTGGGAATTTTACCTTCAAGCAGTACATGGAAGTGGCAGCTTTCCAGCGGTTGAGGGTTGGTCGTCCAATGATCACATTGTAGGATGAGGGTGAGTCCACTACCAGAAAGTTGTGCCTGTTCGTCACTTGGAAGGGGTGTGATCTAGCCGTGACCGTCAGCGTCACTATCCCTTTGGGGTACACTTTGTCTCCACTAAAGCTAACAAGGGGTGAATCAAAAGGACGAAGCCTTCTCTGGTCCAGTTTCAATTGCTGGAAGGCGGAGAGGTAAATTATGTCGGTTGAACTCCCATTATCTACCAGGACCCTTCTAATGTTGAACCCCTCAATTAGGATCATGATGACCAGGGGGTCGTCATGGGGTTGCTTCACACCCCTGGCGTCTTCCTCTGAGAAACATATGTCCTGGCTCGTCCTCCTATGCTTCAGTGGTGGTGGACCATGCACACTATTTACCTGCCTCTGGTGCGACTTCTTGAGGGAACGGAACGAACCCCCTGTGGTGGGTCCTCCCGTTATAGTTTTTATCTCACCGAGTGCTGTTTGTGGATGAGGCTGCGTATGGTCTTCGTCTCTTCGGAAGCCCCCTTGTTGGCCCTTCTGTCCGTACTTGGCGGAATCTTCTTTTTTCACATACTGCTGCAACTTCCCTCTCCGAATAAGTTCTTCTATCTGCTCCTTCAGATCCCTGCAATCCTCTGTATAATGCCCATGATCTTTGTGAAAACGGCAGTATTTTCTTTTATCACGCACGTTGGGTGGCGACTGGAGGGGCTTGGGCCATTTGAGAGACGGCTCGTCCCTTATTTCGGTCAAGATCTGATCAACGGGCATTACTAACGGTGTGAACCTCCCTGGACGAGGGTTCTTTTCTTCCTTCCTTTTATTGCCCTCGTCGTTCCATTGGTCAGCTCGGTCTCTTTTCTGCCCTCTTCGATCGTCTTCCCTATCCTTCTTCTTGGTCTTGTCCGCTCCGTCTATGGCCGCTAGGGCTTCCTTGGTGTTCATATACTTCTGTGCCTTCAGTAATGCTTTTACCATTGTTTTGGGGGGATTTTTAGCCAGAGAGGCCACAAAGTCCCTGGACTTCAACCCCGCCTTGAAGGTTGTTAGTTGCACTTTATCGTCCGTCTCATCCACTTCCAGCATCCCCCGAGTGAAGCGCGTCACATAGGATCTCAAGGTTTCTTTCTCTCCTTGTTTGATGGTAAGGAGGTGGTCGGCAGTTCTCTTTGGCCGTTGTCCGCCGACGAAGTGACGGACAAAGGAACCGCTCAGCTGCTCGAAAGTGTCAATGGACGATGTAGGCAGTTTATTGAACCATTCCCGGGCCGCTCCTTTGAGTGTAGTGGGAAAGGAGCGGCATAGGATTTCGTCAGGGGGCTACTGAAGGCCCAAAGTCGTCTTGAACGTATTCAAGTGGTCCAGTGGGTCTTTCAGCCCGTCGAAAGGTTCCAGTTGAGGTAATCAAAATTTGGAGGGCACAGGACACTCCTGGACAGCCACGGCGAATGGTGAATCCGTCTTCCTGACTATCCTGTCCAAACTCTGGTCCGTCTTCTCCCTGATGGCGTTTCTTAGTTCGTCCATCTCCTTTCTCATTTCCCGGAGAAGGTCTGAGTTCGTCTCCTCAGGCGTGCTAGTATGCCTCCCGTTGCTGTCTACTCCGTCGTTTCCATTGTCGATTATCTGATTCTGTTCCTACTGCAGCTGCTGCCTCATCTCCTGGTTTTGCCTGGTAAGTTCTTCTACCATGGCTGCAAGCGACTGGACCTGTACTGCCAGCGCGGCGGGGTCCTGGCTAGTAGTGGATTCCATCTGGAGTGTTGAACTGGATAGAACAATGCTCTATAGTTGAGGAGCAATCGTTCCCACAGACGGCGCCAAACTGATGATGCTTGTATCGTCAGTCAAATAAGATCGTCCAGAAGGGAATCGTCCTAGTGTATCCTGATCCTGAAAAAAAGGACAAAAAAAGGGGCTATGTTGCACCGGTGTGGCGCCTGCCACAGAGCCTCCGATGCCAAAGTTAGAACGAGTAGCCCAGATACAAAAAATTATGCTTAGTAGGTGTAAAGGGTATCCAGTGTGTGTTCTTATCTTTTCCCCTCCGGGGCTCTTGTTTATATACACATCTCTGTGCGCGTGTAGGCGCCCCTCTCTTTATCCGTTGGGACATTAATGGTAATATTCATTCTTTCTTTGTAACGCTTCGGCGATGGACTAATGGTGAGTTGTCCTTTCAACGGCAGGAAGGGGAGTAAATGTTCTGTAACGGCCCGAAGACGGACGAGGGTGACATTGCTCGTCTTGGACCGACGACCATCACTGGGATGACGATCCTGAAGGTGTTATTCGTCCTTGATCATGACTCTGGACGATACAGGTAGTTTGGCTAGGCCTGTCATAGATTATATTCTATATGCATAAATATGGTGCTGAGAAAAAATATACCCGCATAGACAGGTATAGTTTCCGTCCACAGAGACTAATTCCATTTCATCCAACAATGCTTTAATGATGGTTGCAGATTACAATGTATGTTGGCAGTTCAGTCCCATCAGGTGAGAAACGACTGGTGCTAGTTCATCCCGTTCAGTCATTTTGACTTGAACAAACCTAATGTCCCATTCCTTTTTTTTTTTAACATAAAAATGTAAATAAATTTAACTAGTGTAAATTGAGCTGTCGTTTCCAATTCAGTGTATAATATATGACTGAACTCTGTGATAGTCTTTCACTTTAATTCGTCCGGTACAGAATAGTTATTATGTTGATAGTTGATACGTGAGCAATCAATATTCAATTGTTTGTGATTGCTACTCACCCATGTAGGATGAGGAACCAAGAGGGGACTTCAATTTAGTATCTATTTTGTATATCCTAACATATTTTTATTAAAAAGAACATACTTTAATTTTTTTTTTTTAATAAATAAGATAAGTTTCGAATCTTTAACCTTCACAGTATTTATATATATATATATATATATATATATATATATATATATATATATATATTTCGGTACAAGTGTTTTACTAGTTGAACTAGCTGTAATGCACAACATATTTTTATTACTAAAAATATGATTTAAAAAAGTTTTGTATATAAAATAAGGAATAGGTTAATGGATGCCTTAATAAAATTGGTATAGAAAACATTTCTAGAAACTTTTCTAAAAAATTCTATTAACAAATACTCTAAGGGTATTTATTAATAGAACCCAATAATAAACCTTTGATGTATAAAGAATTAAATACTTGTTGGTCAACCTTGTAAACAGGGATGGAATTAGGATTCAAACTTTGGGGGGGGGGGGGGGGGGAGGTTCTTTGTTCAAAGATTTTAAAAAATTGGAATATCAATATTAGAGGTTGACAACGTTGCATTATTAGCACTAATTTATTAATTATTATTCATATTTTTTTCTTTTGAAAAAAAATCAATAATAGGATTTTATAATCAAGAGTTTTGTAAATCAATTGACATGTTCTAATATTTTCAAGATCTAACTAGTGTGTGGATGGAGTGATTAGTATGTAGCATAGGAGTTGTCTCTATGGCTATGAGGGTGGAGTCATTTGAGAGAGGCTTAGAGCTTTCAAGCGAGAGGGAGAAATTGGGTAAAGGTTATTGAGTTTTTGTGATTTTTTTTGCTTAGACCGGATTTATGATTTGTCCAAAGATTTTTTTTATTATCTGGATATAGGCATTTTTTTTATAGATTTTTTTTGTTATCTATTTGTTGGATTTCTTGGGTCAATTTGTAAAGTTTTTGGGAGAAGAGGACCAAGTATATAAATTTCAGAGCTCAAATTAAAATTCTTTATGTTAATATACATATTAATATATATATTTTTCAAAGGTTAGGGGGAGGGGGGCGGGGGGGGGGGGGGGGGGGGGGGGTGGAATGACCCCCTTAGCCCTTGAGTAGTTCCGTCACTGGTTGTAAAATCACCCTGGAACAAGAATTATGAGCGGTCTTTTTTGTTGGCATAATCTCTGACAATTTGGAACAAGCATTAAATCTGGAAGAAATTCAAAATAGAAAGCATTGAATCTTGTAGGAGAGAAGAAGGAAAAAAAAAAAAACTAAAGGGATTAAATATTTGACCAACCAAAGCAGTTCACTGTATTGAATTAGGATAGATTTGAGAAGTAATGAACAACTGCTCATTTGGTTATTATAATAAATATTAAGCTGCTTTCAATCAATGGGTATTAAACTAAGGGCTTTTATGAGCGCCACCAAAGGCGGGAAACAAGGTAGTGCATCTTCATTACTTATATTTTAAATCAGTATTGGATAGGTACTTATTTATGGGAAATGCTAATGAATGCATTTAAGGGCATTTGTTAATAATTTATTTAAAGAAAGTTTTTATGGAAAAAAAAAAAATGTTTTGACAGTTTTATTTTTTATTTTTCATAAAAGTTGTGTCAAAACTTTCCTAAAATGGATTGTTAACCAATGTCTTAAGGGCACTTGTTAGCATTACCTCTTATTTATATCAGCCATTTATATCTTAAGAATCTGTTTGCTTTCATTTATATTACTGTGAATATTGAACCAAAGAGGAAAAAAGAAGAAGAAAAAATCAAAGGTGAAGTCAAACATGAAAGATGGGGTTCAAACCGCATACAAAGAATAGTATTGTCATTATTTTCGAGTTATCACTTTAAACTTGATATATACGTTAAAATGAATTTTCTACGGATGTTTCTAAACTCCATCATGCTAATGCTATGTTTGTTATTAGATTCAGAAATAAATAAACGATTCATTTTGTATACTTTTATGAGTCTTGCATGGGCAAAATTAACCCAACCCAATTTCTATCCATCTTAAATTTGGCTGTACTTGAAGCTGGGCTTCTTTTACTTTTCCTTTTTCTACATCATATTTTTACTACTTATATATATATATATATATATATATATATATATATAAAATATGTTGTTGGAAAGTTAGATGGTGAATTTAAAACTCATGAGAAGACGTAAATGTCACATATAGTTCCATATAGAGTTCTCAAGTGGAGGTTGGGAGTTTAAATTTAGTGAAGACAAACAAGGATAGTAATATGTTGGTACTTGGTAGTTAGCAGCCTTTTTAAGTATACAGAGAGAGAGTCATAAGTCGGTAAACCATTATCTTTAAATGGTACAAAAGTCATACTAATGCTCTCTATACTTTGTAGGGTTTACCAACTGATTGCGTTGATAAAGAAAGTTCTAATAACAATATTAATATATTTTTTTGGGTTATCTTGGATCCTTCAATGCAACAGTGTGTTGACCCTGCTTTCAGGATCTTCAAAACATAACATGTCTCAAACTTTCTTACAAAATTGTAAATCATAAGCCAATTGCCAGATTGGTGAGTATTCGAGTCCCTTTGACCTTATTTTTAGGATAATATATTTTATGCATAAGATGTGTGCATTCCTTCTCATAGTTTTTGAGGTCCACATAGTTGTGGGTCATTCACAGTAAAAATGAGTATATATCTAATGCATGAAATAATTAATATAAATTTAGAGTCAAAGGGGCCAATACGAAGAGAGTTTGATTGATTGCCACATTAATACACGCAATGTATTAGAACTTGGAAGTCATTTTCTTAATTAGGTAGGGGTGACATAATATATCAATCTTAGTGAAAATTAGTTTTTCCGCTGTTAAATTATCGATTTTTTCAAAAAATTAAGTTACTGGAATATGGTAAATATAATCAATCATGTACTTTTAACATTCACTATATATATAGATTGGTCCAAACTCTGTGAGTGTTTGGATTGAGATTAATGCTGCGTTTTCCTTTCCACGTTTTCCATTTTTTTTTTCCTGCGCGTGAACAGTAACCTCATATGGATTCACTATTCACGTACTGTTCATCACTGTTCATGCACTGTTTACGTATTAAAAAATATTAAAAATGGATCCCACGGTACTATCTACATAGTTAAAAATTATTTTGCTATAGTAGGTCAGGGGCATTGCTTGCTTTTACCGTACGTGTACTAGCACATGGAGGACCTGCAGGCATCCAGCACAATTACACCAATGGTCCAGTACTGCCTCCCTAAATAACCAAGCTGATGTACCTACAAATTTAGGCATAAGTTCATGCTCAGCCTGAATGCAAACGCTAAATAAAGCTGTTTGTTGGTGAAAATAAAGTTAAGTTCATAAATTTATTAGTTACTATTATGACATTAAAATGGTCACAAGAAATGGCTGGAAAGAGTCTCTCCTAATTTTCAGCTGAGAAAAAAAAAACTGCCTAATAAATATAGAGGCAGGTAGTGCTCTTGTACATGAATAGTTTTGTCCATGCCAAAAATTAATTTAGAGAAAGGCAGTGTTGTACCTAGAGAATATAAAGTTTCTCATCATCCATGAGCAAGCCATGCAATTACTCTAATTCAATGGTCTCATTAATTCTACATTTATAGCTCAACTTGGTGTATAGATCGATGATAGATCACAATTCACATGCTAGAGGAGTTTGGCGGGTTTTGTAAGTAAGAAAGAACCTTTTCTTTATGAGTCCTCAAAATGCAATCAGAAAAGTAGAAAGTGTGAAGTAACAAAAAAATATGATTTTTTTGTTGGATCGAACATCACTTATTATAAGGTTGTAAAATACCTAACTTTTCAATGGAATGGGAAGGCTATTTAACCCTCCATATTAAAACGCCTCCAATGTTTGTCCATGGGACCTTCTGATAGGACATGTTTAAATGCACCTGGTAGCAAATCTCAGGGCTGTTTTAATATTAGGACATGTTTAAATGCACCTGGTAGCAAATCTCGTGACTCGTGGCTGAACTAGGATTTTAGTTTAGGTCAGGTAATATTAAAACAAACAAAATCTAACCGATACGATCTCGGTCTATGAAGTTATCTTACCACAAAAATTTGATTCCACTAAGTTGAATAGAAAAATGAAGACATTTTGGCGAATGGTTAAACACATGATTGACGTATTTAAGCAGGGGCGGAGCCACATAGTGGCTTGGGAGGGCCGTGGCCCCTGCAAAAAAAAAAATTTTCCCATTAGCCTATGAAGAAAAAATAATTAGGCCCCCCCAACCTTAGACAACCGGCCCCCCCACCAATTTCTCACCCATTCTCCCAGGCCTCAATCAAAAATTAGGAACATCCTCAAATTAAAAAAAAAAAAAAAAAAATTATCTGTTCTACTTTCAAGCAAAAAAAAAAAAAAAAAAAAAGCCCAAAAAAAATTGAACTAAAATCTGAAAAAAAAAAAAAAAAATTTACAAAGAAGCCCACGGCAAGCTAAGCCCACGGTGAGCCCAGTAGCTCGCTCACGGCAAGCCCACGCATTCTCAACCGAAAAAAAAAAAAAAAATTTACAGAGAATCAGAAAATCCAACCATCACGTCGCTGGCAGAGAAATCAAATCGGTGGCAGAGAAAACATACCCCAATGCCCGATACTGCCTATAGAGCAAATCAAACTCAACAGCAAACCAAACACAGAGCACACAGAGAGAAACACAGAGAACACAGAGAGACAGAGGTTTTTATCTAGAAAAAAAAAAAATCGCCAATACACAAATAAAAACCAAACCCCAGCAAACCCACGGTCACGTCGCCGCGACGCCGCAGCTCGCTCGTCGTCGCCGTCGTCGCTCGCCCCTCATCGCAGATCGGAGATTGGCCTCTGCTCCGGTGCTCGGTCAGAGATCTGTAGACACCAGACGGTAGAACGGTCATCACTCATCGGAGATCTGCCGTTGACTCGTTGCTTCCTCCGCTCCGGCTTCGGCAGTCCGGCCCTCCCTCAACTCCTCAAGGTTTTTCTCTCTCTCTCTCTCTCTCTCTCCCACTGAATGACCGAATGGTTTTAATCAAAATGAAATCTGCCTGAGTCTTTTTATTCTTTTAACTTTAATAGCATCTCACTCATTCATTGGTTGATTTTTACCTTTTTTTTCTGTTTGTCTTTATAAATTTGTCTTTATCTTATTCGGTTATTCCTTTTTGTTGGTCCATGGTCAGTGTGTTGGTTTTTAGTGTAAACCAACATTATTAAATAATAATTTATATTTATTCAAAAGCTAATAATTAAATTATTAGCTATCATTTATTGCAATTTTTTAAGAATTGTTTAATTGTTTATTGTTATATTTTAGGAATTGTAACAAAGGATATGTGTTTACTCTTTTAAGGTTATTTCTTAGGAATTGTTTAATAATTTATTACTGTAGTTGACTTCAACTTTATCTCTTTAGTATTTTATAACCCGTATGTTTCCGCAGTTTATAACTTTTGTGTGTTATAAACGGGAATGAAACTCTCATTTCAAAATAATGCGTAATTTACTGTACAATTGGAAACAAATCGGCAAACGAGAGTTTTATTAATTGTTACGTATGTACGCGTATTTTACGTGTAACATACTCGTAATTACCAACTAGGATTAAAGCATTTATAATTAATGACAAATAAATTAAAGCAATATAATTTATTGTTATGCTAAACAACAATAATTAAAGCTATATAATTAAATTAACCAATACATTATAAAAGATAAATTAATTAAATTATTTGAGGGGTTATTATTAATTAAAGTTGTATTAAAAATGGGTTGACTGTTTAAATTATAGTGAAAATTTTGTTTTTTCCTTGAGTATGAATAACATTCATATAACTAAGCAAAAATTTCTAATTAAAATTTTATTTTTTAAAATTCTTTTCAGGTTAATTGAGTCATATTCTTAAAGCTAAAAGAATTATGAGCAAACGAAAAACAATTGAGGCATTCTTTAAGAAAAAAGATGTTAGCAATTCAGAAATTAGGACACCTGTGGCTGTAGAAACAAATGTTAATACTTCGATGCCAGATGAACATCCCTCCAAATGTCCAAAACTTCAATCTGAAGAGATAGATCGTGATCCAGGAACACGTAAACAAATATGTGAATTTCCTATCAACAAACAAGATGAAATCCGACGAGCTTATCTCATAAATGGTCCATACCAACCTAAAGATATAGTCTATCCATACAATAATGATACTCATCGTCGCCGATTTCAACCTTTATGGTTTGTTTCACATAAGGATTGGTTGGAATACTCGCCTTCAACGGATGCATTATATTGTCTACCTTGCTACCTTTTTAGTAAGAAACCAATAGGTCGTCCCGGATCAAATGTATTCATTTCAACAGATTTTAATAATTGGAAAAAGGCGAAAGATGGAATGAATTGTCCTTTAATTCGTCATGAAGGGAAAGAACCAAACTCTCCACATAAAATTGCTGTGAAATGTTGCGAGGATTTACAGAATTATTCACGACATATTGACAAGCTAATTGAGAAACAAACGTCAAAAGAATTAGAGAATAATCGATTGCGGCTCAAAACCTCAATAGAGTGTGCTCGATGGCTAGCATTCCAAGCTTGTGCTTTTAGAGGCCATGATGAAAGCCTTGATTCAAAAAATAGAGGCAATTTTATTGAATTGATAAAATTCACATCAACTTTCAATGACAAAGTAGCTAGTGTTGTCTTGGAAAATGCTCCTGGAAATGCCAAATATACATCACTCACAATTCAAAAGGAGATTTTGCATATTCTTGCTAATAATGTGCGAAATGCTATTCGTGAAGAAATTGGAGATGCAAAATTCTGCATTCTTGTTGATGAAGCTCGGGATGAGTCGAAGAGAGAGCAAATGGCCATCATTTTGAGATTTGTTGATAAAGAAGGTTTTATTAAAGAGCGTTTTTTTCATGTTATGCATGTTAGAGACACTACTGCATTGACTTTAAAGAATGAGATATGTGCTGTCCTTTCTCGTTATAACCTCTACATTGAAAATATTCGAGGTTAAGGATATGATGGGGCTAGTAACATGCGTGGTGAATGGAATGGATTACAAGCTCTTTTTCTTAAAGATTGCCTATATGCTTATTATGTACATTGTATGGCTCATAGGTTGCAATTAGCTCTAGTTACAGCATCTAGAGAAGTAAAAGATGTTCATCAATTTTTTGATCATTTGGTCAATATTATCAATATTGTTGTTGGTTCTAGTAAGCGTAGTGATGAATTGCAACATGCTCAAGCAGAACAAGTTGAGAATATGATTGCTTCTAATGAAATTGAGACCGGAAGAGGTGCAAACCAGATTGGTACTTTGCAACGAGCTGGAGATACTAGGTGGGGATCTCATTTTCAATCTATTTGTAGTTTGATTAAAATGTTTGATGCTACTTGCAAAGTTATCAATACTATTTCTGAGGAAGGGGCTAATTATAAACAATGCGGTGATGCCGAGGGAGCTTATCAGGTATTAACATCATTTGAATTTATTTTAATCTTGCATTTGATGAAAGAGATAATGGGAATTACTAATGTTCTTTGTCAAGCTTTGCAACAACAATCTCAAGACCTTTTAAATGCCATGCATTTAGTTTCAACTACAAAATCACTTATTCAAAAGTTGAGAGATGATGGATGGGAGCCTTTACTTGCTAGTGTTATATCATTTTGTGAGCAACATGAAATTGATATTCCTGATATGAATGCTCGTTACACTAAAGGTCGAGGTAGATATCGTCGTCAAGATGACGATTTAACAATAGAACATCATTTTAGAATTGGCATATTTACAGTTGCAATAGACTTTCATTTGCAAGAATTGAAAAGTAGATTTTGTGAGCTAACAACGGAACTTGTCATTCTTAGTTCAGCTTTAAATCCCAATGATGCTTTTAGATTATTCAAGATTGTTGATATATGCAATTTGGTTAAGAAATATTATCCTCAAGATTTCACTGAACATGAACAAGAACTTTTGGAGTCTCAATTGCGACATTATGAGCTTGATGTGATAAAACATCAAGATTTTCAGAATATAAGTACAATTTCCGAGCTATGTAGGGGATTAAAAATTTCAGGAAAGTCTAAAATATATTTTTTGATTGATAGATTTGTTCGTCTTGTGTTGACCCTTCCAGTTTCTACAACAACTACAGAACGAGCTTTCTCAGCTATGAAGTTGTTAAAAACAAGACTTCGCAATAGAATGGAGGATGAGCTTTTGGCAGATAATATGATAGTTTATATAGAAAAGGAAATTGCAGGGAATTTCACTATAGAGATGATAATGGATGAATTTTATTCCATGAAAAATCGTCGTCAGGCATGATTTGATTCGGTTGATGACCTGACCTGACCCGAATAATGGGAGAATTACTGAGGCTTAGTCCATGGAGCGGAGGTTTGAGCCGACAAAAAATTTTTGGCCCGTTTTGTAACCCATTGTGAATCCTGTGCGCAGGATATAAAGGCTGTTTTTTTTTGTGATTAGGGTTTTGTCTTGTTGTTGTTTTTGAGAAAGAAAAACACTGTAGCCACACATTGTAATTTTCTTTGATAATAGTGAAATCCCTGCAACTCTGTGGACGTAGGCAAATTGCCGAACCACGTAAATACTATCTTGTGCGTGTGATTGTTTTACTTTTGGCGTTTTGTTTTCTCTATTTTTTTGTTTCTCACAGGTTTGAAATTTCGGTTGAATTCCCAGCATGTTCAAGTATATAATAATATAAGAAAGTTGATAATTTTGTATCCAATACACTTAAAAATTATATTTGGTATATCTCTGTTGCAACCCGGCCCCCCCAAGTATGTATTCCTGGCTACGCCCCTGTATTTAAGGTTGGTGTGAGGGCTTGATCAGACAGACCGAAAAATGTGTATTAGGTCAACTACATCGGTTCGGCCAATATCTACTTAGGTGGGTCATGCAAGTCGACAAGTTGATATATATATCCTTAAAAGAAGTGTTCGCTGACCCTCATCATATCAACATTTATTGTGTCCTAGTAATAGACCATATATTGCATGTAATTTTACTAAGTGATGCCCTATATGTATGCAAACTTGGGGGGAGGGGGGGGGGGGAGGGATTTCTTGCCAAAACTAGTCCCTCACACATTTATAAAGACCCCTCCATTCTACCAAGTAAAGTGTAATACCCTGAGTCCCTAAGCACTGTTACTCTATCAATTTCATCTCTCTTCTTCTCCCATTGATTTGTTGTCTTAACCATTACAGTCTTCTTGGCCAATTCCTAGGTTGCTTAAGACCAAAATAAGGTCTCTCTTTCTTAGCAGGGCGTTGGTCAAGTTGCAGGTATTCATCACTATTTGGGCATCATTGAAGTCTTTGTTGCAGTTTTCTCTCTTCCATGAAATTTTACCCACCTATAGTTGGTCAAAAAGAATATAAGGTTCATTAATTTTCTAACATTTTTCTGTCGGTGAGCATGCATTATCTGGCACCTCATGATTTTTTGTCAAATGTAGCAAAAGTGTCTAAGGGTATTTACACCAAACTCAATACTTGATGTTAGGTTTTAGATCCCTGCAAACTAGATTGTTTAACCTAATTAATTAACCAAGTGAATACGTAGGTTTATTATTCAGATCTAGGTTAAAACAATAAAGTCATATCATGTAAAGCAGCGGAAAAGTAAATAATACAATGATATGATGACCCAGGAAAACTAAACCAGTAAAAAACCTGAAGAGGATTTAACCTAACTATCATCAAGGTAAAAAGCAAATCCACTATAGAGAATCGAAGTTCACAATAAGACTTAGACCACTAACATCCTATTGCTACCACATGTAGAACTTACTGACACGACCACATGCAAGCTCCAGATTCACAAATTCCTTCTCTATTAGGCCTTTGCAACACAAGCACCCACACTTGTGATAAAAAACACAAACTCTCCTGTTTATGACTCCAAGACCACCCTTGAAAGCTTAGATCATCAACACCTTTGATGACTAGAGAAGGCAGCAACTTCTACAACACCGGATCTTGAGATTCTTCAAGGAATAACATTGGTAGAAGATATAAGAGAGCTTTTTGGGTAGAAAACCCTAGATACAAAGGAGGTACACTCTTCTCTCTCTGAAAAGCCTTTTTAAAAACGTGCTTAGGATTTCCTTTATATACTAAGAGAAGTAGATCTGAAACCCTAATCCTTTATGGGCTTGAACTGCTGTTTGGGCTTAATTAAAATTCTGCAGATACGACTCTTGATTGATCGAGCCTGTTTCTTGATCGGTCGAACCAGGAAAATTCTGAAATCTTCTTTCTGCAGCTTACTTCTTCTTGAATCTTGACTTGAATCACCTTGAGCATTGTCTAATAATACCTATAGACTCTAGCTGTGGCGGCTCCAGGAATTTTGTCCAAGGTGTTCCTATTCCACTTTGAAATTTTTTTAGGTCATTTCAGTCTATTTCGGGACGTTTCGGTAAATACCGGCCGAAATTCAAGATTTGGCCGGCATGAAGTTTGGGCTTAAAAAAAAAAAAAAAAAAAAAAAAACCTCAAAAAGCAAAAAAAATTTGCATTATGTACACTGAAAAACCTCAAAAGGAAAAAAAAATTAAAAGAAAAGAAATGAACAAAGGTACCTATACAATAAACTATAAGTTCATTTGAAATATTAATAAAATTATTAATTATTGTTATTTAGTTGTTTCATTAATTTATTTGTCTTTTATAAACTATAATTTGTTGTATTGTTGTTTCATTAATTATTAAACTATTAATTGTTGTTGAGCCTAACATAATTTAATTTGTTTGTCTATTATAATGTATTAGTTAATTAAATTATTAATTATTTGTGTTTAGTTGCTTCATTAATTTTTTTTACCAACTACTAGCAGTCTAGCACACAATCTACTGTGCATTAGCACACACTAGCACACACCTCATGTGTGCACACACCCCTACCTCTGCATGCCTTTGCTTCCTCAATTCAAATATCCCACCCCTGACCCCACACCACATGGCCCCATGGCCCCATCTACCCCCCACTCAACAGACAAGATTCATAGGAGCCAATCAGATAAATTCAAAAATCACAATACACTAAAAAAAGACAAACTCACCAACACCAATTGACCAACACAATGACACACCAACGGATAAAGCAAAAAAAAAAAACAGGGGCAAATAAATTGAATAATTATAAAGACTGAAAGAGAGAGAATCAGTTCAAAAAGAAAGAGAGCTCTCACTCTCTCAGTCTTAGACCACAGTCCACACCACATTCCACAGCAAAACCCAAAGACTAAGAGAGAAAAAGAGAGAGAAGTAAAGTGTAAAATACCTTGAGGCGTCGCAAGCTCTGAACCAATCGGCATCACATACACTGAGCTCTCTCTCTCTCTCTCTCTCTCTCAATCGATGTCGCAAGCTTTAATCCAATTAGACCGATCTCTAATGCTCGATCCAATCTCTATTGCTCGAGTTTCAAGCGAAGGTGTCATTGCCACGTCGCACCTATGTGCTTGATGATGAGGTTTCAGGCGGAGGCATAAGGCATTGTCGTTGATGAGGTTTTTTTCTTTAGGGTTTCTGATTTTAGGTTTTTCTTTAGCTTTACCATTTGATGATTGAGGCGGATGCGTATTCGTATTGGGTTTTGGTTGTTGTTGGTTTTTTTGTTTTGTTTTTTTTTTTGAGAATAGGTTTGGATTGGGCCTTTGGGTATTTGTTTAGGATTGATGTTGGGCTTTTTTTTTGGGCTTGCTCTGTAAAATCCAAACAAATTTGTTATGTAAAATCATAAGGTTTTACAATTTTTTTTTTTTTGGGCTGAAAGCTATACGTTTGGATTTGGTTGGCATAAGATTTTTTTTTTTTTTTTTAATAGATTTTAGTTCAAAATTTGTTTGGCATAAAATTTTTTGAGAGTGTTCTTGATTTTGCTTGAGTGTATTCCTATTTTATTTTTTAAGGGTAAACAAATAAAAAAAATTTAATTATGATATATAAATTTTTTTTTTATAGTTTTTATAGGTTAGGGTGTTCCTGGGAACACCCTGACCTCAACATGGTGCCATCACTGGACTCTAGGATCTATATCTAGACAAGTTTATGTTCATGGTTTTTCAATTGTTCTAAACTTTTAGAACCTAACAATCTCTCCCTTTGGCAATTCATGACAAAACTTACATACAAAATGAAATGCTCAAATACAAGAACAACCCAATACAATAAAAATGCCCAAATACAACAAAAATTTTAATCTAAGACTCCTAACCTAGAAGTTGCAAGAAGAGTTAGAAGGTCTTGATCAAAATGTACCTGTCTTTCCTGTAAACACTCAAAAGAACACATCACCACATGTGTGGAAAGAAAAACATATAAACAATAATATGACACACAATATAAAAATAAAAGTAAATTAACTTTCCCCCTAAGTTATATACATCAAAAAACTTTTTATATTCTCCCCCTTACAAAACAATTTCATCTCTCCCTAAACAAAACATTTAAAAAACCTTTTTAAACAAGATTCCCCAAAATTTCATTTATTTCTCCCCCTTTTTGTCATGTATTGACAAAGACAACATAATCAGAAGGTAGATAGAAAACATACGCAATAGAGAATTAGAGAAAATGGAGAATTAAAGGAACACAAAACAATTCGACTCTATAGAATAGAATAGAGACAACACCTACTTTGAAGAGCAACAACTCCCCCTATGAACAACAAAGGTTAAAAACAAGCTTCTCCCCCTATAAAAATAGGAAAAACAAAACAAATTTTGGAAAAAAAAAAAAAGTTTTGGGGAAAATTTAGGAGGTGGGGATAAATAAGAAGACACAAACCATACTAAAAAAAAAATTGAGGTTACACATGAACACAAATATTCTCTCTTTCAATAAATGCAAACTTGACACTATGTGACCTATAAACAGATGGTGTTTGAACTCAAATCAAGTAGAGAAAATATTTGCACATTATTATCTATCATATCTCTTAAGAAAAATATTTTTTGCAATTCACACATAAAAATAGCATATATTAAACTGTACAAAACTTAAACATTAATGAATCAATTTTTAAATCAAGTTGAATACCTAATTTAGCAAAGTGTATGCATGTTATGTGTGAAAACAATGAGAGATATGACTGCAAAATTGCAAGATGGATACAAAAAACAATGTAATACATGTGAATCCTAAACATAAATGATGCATAAAAAAAATTTGGTCAAAAACTTAGAAACTGAAAATGTTTCAGTTTCTAAGGGTCAAGCATCGATCGAATACCAATCAAGTCAGGCAGAGAGCAATGATTAAAAATCAAGGAATTTTCGATCGATCGAAAAACACATTTGATCGATCGAAATTTTGGAAAACTAAATTTTTTTTGAAAAATAGCAGAAGTTTTATGCAAAAAACACTCAATCCAAAGAATTTCATGAATGAAATGCATGAGAATGAGTTTAAAAGTTTTTCAAAAACATTTGTTTTCAACCTAAAACTTCAAAACAAGGTTTTAATCATCAAAAACACAATTAATTAACCAACCCTTAAACATATTTTGCATCAAACACCATAGAAAACATAATCTTGGATGGCCAAACAAGATTCACACACAATTCCATGTATAAAGTTTAGCAAAGAATAACTTGTGAAGTGTGTGCAACTGGTAAAAGCGTGAGATACATGTGGGGTGATATGTAGATAGTAATTAATCACAATTTCTACATTATTCATCATATAAATTTGAAAGTGACTATCACCTAAAGAGTTACATCATATAACTCCCACATCTCCTAGAAAACAAACTTGTAATCATGCATTTTTTTATTATTTAGCCTTATTGTATACATGCCTTTAATGTAGTTTGGAATCGAGTAATTGCAGGAAATTACGATTCAATTTTTGCAAGGCTCGATCAATCGAAAATTAGACTTGATCAATCGAGAATCGTGGATCAACAATTTTCTGCAGAATTCTCAAACCAGCCCAAGCCCATATGACGTGTAGGGTTAAGTGTTTCACTCCAAGTATAAAAGGAAAAAACCTAGCTATGTTTTATAATTCTTTGTTGAGTTGTCTGTTGAATCTTTTGTGAGATTTGAGATGTGTTTACCTTCAAACACACACATAGAGTCATCAAGATCAAGATTCACATCAAGAACTTGATGATTGCTTCAGTTGCTGCATAAAGAACTTTCAAGAAGATCTGAAACCTTTGAGAGATGTCTCAAAGTCACAAGTAGGAGAACTTGTGCTTGCTATAGATCAAGGAAAGAAGTAGTTTGTGGATTCGAAACTGTCACGTGGTCATGGTAGTAAGTTTTCTACACGATGTAGCAATAGGATGTTAGTGGTCTAAATCTTATTGTACAAACTTCAATTTTTTCATAGTAGATCTGTTTTTACCTTGAGGATAGTAAGGTTAAATCCTCCCCAGATTTTTTACCAGTTTGGTTTTCTTGAGTCATCAGATTTGTGTGTTCTTTACTTTTCGCGCTATATTTGTTTTACACATATTTGTTTAACTTAGATTTAATTAAAAAACTTGTTTATCAACTTGGCTTAACATTAGGTTAAACATATTGTGTTAAGGGGTCTAAAAACTAACAGGTGGTATTAGAGCAGATTAGCTCTTATGTTAGATCTTTTAATCTAAGAGTTGATCATTGATCCATGTTGTCATGGAACACGCCCACTCTCTTGTGATCCCTCCACACTTTGATGGGAATAACTATACCTATTGGAAGGTTAGGATGAAAGCCTTCCTGAAATCTATAGATGAGAGAATGTAGAACTCCGTTGAATATGGATGGGAGAAACCGACTACTCCTATTAGTGAGTGGTCAACATCCCAAAAAGAAGTAGCCGCTTTTACTAGCAAAGCCATGAATGTTATTTTTAATGTTGTATCTATGGAGGAGTTTAGGAGAATCTCAAATGTTGAGGTTGCTCATATTGCTTGGAAAATCCTCCAAACTATGCATAAAGGCACAAAGACAGTTAAAATTAACAAGTTGCAGCAGTTAACAACTAGATTTGAAAGTATTAGGATGTTTGAAGATGAAAGTTTTGATGAATTCTATGCTAAACTTAATGACATTGTTAATTCTGCATTTAATTTGGGTGAAATTTGTAATTAACCTATGATTGTTAGGAAGATTTTTAGATCCTTAACTAAGGACTTTAGACCCAAAGTAACTATCATTATTAAAAGTAAGAATGTGGACTCCATCCTTGTAGGTGAGCTTGTAGGATCTCTTCAGTCCTATAAGTTTGACCTACCAAAAACAAACAAATTTGAATCAATGGCTCTTAAGTCAGTTGATGATGTTGATGATAATGGATTTGATGATGAATTCTCTTCTACAGAGATTGCATATCTTGCCAAAATTTTAGAAACTTTCTCAGGAATAACAATAGAAGGACAAGAAGTAGAAACAATGTTAAACCTAAGAACTTTAAGAAAAACAAAAGAACTAAAATCAATAATGCTGATAAATCAAAAGAAAAAGTTGATCAATCTTCTAGTAATTCTCTAGGTCAACAATATTTTGGTTGCCAAGGATATGGACATGTGAAATCTGAATGTCCAACATTCTTGAGATCAAATGGTAAAGTTATGGTTGTAACCCTTAGTGACAGTGAAGTTTCTGATCATAAGTCTAGAAGTGATGAAGATGGAAACTTCTTTACTTTCACTTTTATAGCTGTAATTAATGAAAGTGATTTGGTTGAAGAAAACCCTTATGATGGAGAATTCTCTGAGTGTGCTGACTTGCAAGAAGCTTATAACAAACTATGCAAGGTTGCTGCAAAGGATACAATGAGTATGGATTTAGGACTAAAGAAGACGGCCACTCTTGAACATGAAAAGAAAAACTTGTTGTTGAATTTGCTTGATGCTAATGAATTGGTTAATAAGGTGAATACTGAAAATATAATGTTGCTTGATAAGATTAAGAAACTAGAACTAGAATTATCTGTCGTTAGAGAACAAACAAATAGGTCTGCTAGTTCTAAACTTTATCACATGTTGAGTATTCAAAAGTCTCCCTTAGACAAATTAGGTTTAGATTTTGTTGATAGCATCTCTGTGTTTGAAACTCATTTCACAAACTTTGTTTCTTGTTCTGAACCATCTAAGATAGAGGTTGTCAAACTAAAAGAAGATGTTCCTGCTCCTAGGAAGATTAGGGTTGATCTTAAAAGGTCTAAGCTTAAGAATTCAAACCTCCCTAAGGACAAGAAACATGATAGACCTTTGTGGGTTTGTCATTTTTGTGGAAAATCTGGGCATACTTGTCCAAACTGTTTTAAGTTGCAAGTTGCAAAGCGAGCAAATATGCAAAAAGTACTTGTGCCTCAAGCACAAGATCCTATAGTACTTATTGGTAAATTGGTAAAGGCTTTAGACCTTTATACCAATGTTGGAGTTGTTCATCATTCTAATATGAATAATAACTTCAAAATCAAAGTTGCATCTAAGAGGTTATGGATGCAAAAGGCTCAATCCAACTGTGCCTTTCTGACATGGTCCTTATGCTTCATCTCAAATCCTTTATGACCATTTTCTTGATGTTTTTGTTTTCTTTTGTTTTTAGAATTTGCTTTGCATTACATTCATGCATTTCATATTAGGTTTTTTTTCGATCAATCAAGAGTCGTATCTGTAGAATTTTAATTAAACCCAAACAGCAGTTCAAGCCCATAAAAGATTAGGGTTTCAGATCTACTTCTCCTAATATATAAAGAAAATCCCAAGCGCATTTTTAAAAATGATTTTTAGAGAGAGAAGAGTGTGCCTCCTTTGTATTTGGGGTTTTGTACCCAAAAAGGTCTCTCATATCTTCTACCGGTGTTATTCCTTGAATAATCTCAAGATTTGGTGTTGTAGAAGTTGCTGCCTTCTCTAGTCATCAAAGACAAGTATGCTTAGTTGTTTAGGAAGAAACATGAATTGGGTATTCAAAGGAATTTGCATTGCTTTTGAGTTTGTGGTGCTTTTAATGAGTTTGTTTCCTAGTGAAGTTCGAGTCTTCTTAGGTGACTAGAATGATAAAAGAGAAAATAAAAGACTTTGCTAAGTTGTTTAGGAACATATAAACGCACCCACTTTAATTGTAACATATTAAACAAATTTAGGCATCAATATTTGAAAGATGCAATGCTTTACTCCCATATATTCATCCTTAATTTGTTTGCTCCAAGCCACTATCATTTCTTAGAAAACTATTGAAAGTATAGAAGCTATATAAGATCACATTTGGTAGTGCTGAAAAGTTGTCTAACTACACTAATCATAGCATTCAATTTTGGAAAAGTCAAGGTTTTCTTTATATGAAATAACTTATGTTCTTAGTTCTCTGCTTGGTTCGAAATAGCTGACTGCTGCATTTATATTTTTGCAGTGCCATAATGGACATACACTGTGTTTTACCTGTAAAACAAGGGTACAAAACTGATGCCCCACTTGCAGACAAGAGCTTGGAGATGGGAAGGAACCCCTAGAAGCATCCAGGATAGCCATAGGAAGGTTAGGGACAGTCATGTGCATACCTAATGTTTGCTGTTGAGGTATCTCAAAATCATGTGTTGATGCTTGTTGCATCTTTTCGTGTCAAATATACCCTAAACTTTCCTCCATTTTGTTGTTGTATTGAACTCCATATTCCTTAAAGATTGATTGAATCAACATTGTGACAAGTTTGAGAAAATTCCAACTTGTTATTTGTTGCATGCAACAAATAACAAGCTGGAATTTAGTACGTGACAGGTTTCCTATAATAGCATTTGTAAATGCATTTGCCATTTGGCCTAGGAAAAAAAAAAAAAAAAAGGCTATAGTCGCGTTTTTAAAACGTGGCTATAGAAAATTCAATAATAAAAAAAAGGGTTATAACCGCGTTTTTAAAATGCTCTCCCATACAGAAACAAGTGACCTATAGCCACGTTTATAAATGCAACTATAGATGACCCCTATAGCCACATTTAAAAAACGCAGCTACAAATGTCTCCTGTAGCCACATTTCAAAAATGCAGCCATTGGTCCTGGCCTATAGCTGCATTTGTAAAAACACGGCTATAAGCCCCTTAGGTCTATAGTTATGGGTTTTAGGCCACGGCTGAAAATGCGGCTGAAAAAAACATGGCTATAGGCCGAATCGTCCTATAGCCACGTTTTTAGTAGCTATAGCTGCGTTTTAAAAACGCGGCTATAGGACTTTTTTTTTTTTTTTTTAGTGAGTTATGACACGTCTTTTCTTGACAACAAGTGGAAAGGGTTGAAGGCAATTTGAGCATTGTAATTACCCTCAACTTTAGGGGGGAAAGTATAAATTGCACTAATTTCTCCTATAATATTAATAATGTTCTTGAGTAGCTGGGAAAAGTATAAATTGCACTAATTTCTCCTATAATATTAATAATGTTCATGAGTAGCTGGGGATGAAGCTTAACCAAACAAGTTAGATGAATAAACTGTGAGCTTATTTCTAAATTAATTCACATAGTCATATAATTTATAATTAACTTGGTGCTTAGCTAAACTTTGACTATAGTTTTTGTTTTTTCTTTTTAATGTTTTCTTGATAGGTTGAACCCAAAAAACTCACCCATTTGGAGGAACTGAAGGCGCCGTCAAGAGGGAATACAAAGAAGCATTCACGCCTTTATTTTTATTTATTTATTCTAAAATAGTGCCAGCCGTATTTGCCATATTAGTGTAGTGCAACATATTTATGTGTAACAATATCGTGTTATATCTTTAACGTAATAATTAGGTGGTTGTGTGTGTATATATAAAAGTGGTTGTGTGTATGTATATATATATATATATATATATATATATATATATATATATATATATATATATATAAGTGGTTGTGCACAATTTGGCAGCTTGATTGTGGTTCTACCACCGCACACCCTTGGTGCCGTGGTTACTCTACAAGTATAAATACTTGTGGGGTGTGGGGGGTAAGGGCCGAGGTTCAAGTTTCTAGGAGGGAACTTCACACATATATACATTTAGATTATGTTAGAGTAGAAATTCTATTTTGTATTAAAAAAAAAAAAAGCTTGATTGTGGTTCTAAAGTATTTAATACTTAAGTGGTAGCTTGATTACATCTTTAATGCTTGATTAAATTTGTCATATAAGGATCATCGTGGCCAAAGTTTAACATAAGTTGCTTAATTTCCTTTTTGAAGCCATTTTATTTGCATAAACACAACCAATTATGTATGCGTTAAGTGAGAAGATTTGAATTTTATATGTCTTCATAGGAAATACCATAAAGTGTCAATTGAGCTACAAGATCTTGGCAAGAAGATATTCCTGCCAAGAGCTCTACATGAATCATGACTTACCGGAACACGTGTAATCTTCCTAATGTAGGTTGAAGCATAAAGGGTTCAAGTTAGCTCAACTGGTAAAGTTTCGAATGGTTGAATAAGAGATTTGAGGTTTAATCCCTGCCTACACCAAAAACTGATTGGTGTCTTGGTCTGATGATAAGAAATTATCATTAAAAGCGGATGCCATAGGTTGAAATTCTCTAAAAAAAAAGCTTGAAGCATAAGGCTCCAAATTTTTTTGGAGCCAAGTTTTGTTTTATAATTCTTAATTTATTATATAATAAGTTGTTATTGATTTTCACATATTCTCATAATTGACATCATTTTGTTGTCTAATGTTGATAATTTCCTCACTCATAAATTGTTGAAAAGGTTTGTATATGTGCCCATTTTGGCATTGTTATAAGAAGTAGGACTTCAATTGTAGTGTCATACCAATCGAGCTTTTGATGGAAGTTTTGCAATATATAACTCTTTTTTTCTTTTTAATAATTTGATGGTTAGGGAAAGGGATTTGAACCCTAAAAGTCTCTGTTGAAAATACTAGAAAGTATTAATTGAGTTACAAGACTCTTGATTTTGTAATATATAACTTTAATTGAAAAGGCTTTTAGCATTTTAAGTGAGATAAATTACAATGAATAACCTTTTTAAAGTTCTAAGTTAATAAAGTACGAATAGTAAATTATAAACCTGAAAAAAAAATCTAAATTTAGTTCTTATCCTTAAAATTCTAACTCTGGAAATTTATGCTAAAATGTAAAGGTTCTTAAACTATTTTTCTAGTGTTGTTAACCTCTCATTCTGCCCCATGTGACTTTTTCCTGATTCAAAGAGGTGACACGACAAGAATGAGTTTTGCTTACCCCCACTTGTTTGATTGACTTGTCCCATCTAGCCCTAAATGTGTGTGAGTGTGTGTATATTTTCTATGAGTATCCCTAAAACAATTCTTAGCATTTTCATGACTACGCTTCATTAATGTTGCCGTCACCTCATTAAGGATGACAAATTACCTCCAACTCACTTTACTATTATTATGTGCTAAATTTTTTTTTCAAGTCCAAAGTGGGGGTGGAATTGGAATGAGGCACTCGTAATCTAATCCCATCTCATTTTGTTGCCATTGTTAGCAGGACTTGGACCCTTCTTTTATATATATATGTTGAGAATTTTAGAATAAGACCAATTTTTAGAATCTTATGGCCTATTTGGATGGAGGGGGGAAAGAGGGGGAGTGGAGGGGAGTAGAGTAGTGTAGACTAAAAATAAGTTAATTTTGTACTAAATCTACTCTACTCTACTCTACTCTCCCTCCCTCTCCCTCAATCCAAACGAACCATTAGATTGAGAATTCCAGACCCAAGAAACAAATCAGGCTCTTTATCTTCAGCCGCAATAAAATAAAAGAAATGAATAAATAGAAGAAGATGATGCTGATGATAAGAATTGAGAAGTGCGAATGTGGGCCTAAACCTTTACGTTGGTATGACATGCCCATGACGCTCTCCTGAGTCCCTGCCCACAACCTTTTTAATTTTTAATTTTAATTTTAATTTTTAATTTTATTTTATTTTATTTTTAAGTCCCTGCCCACAACCTAGGTTACCTAGATAGGTGGTTCCAATTTAATATGGAAAAAAGGTTTTGCTTGATACTAGTGTGCAGTAATTACCATATAATGGGTTAATGTGGTTGCAAAAATATAACATGTATTCTATGGTCATGTATAATGCATATGATCAGTTGGATCCTTAGATACTTGTCACTTTCTTTTTATTGCCACATAACTCATTATGCAGCAATAAAAAAAAATTGCTTTACAATTTTAATTTTAGTAGTGTGTTTGGATGGTAGGATTTGGGCACATAAATTTGGATTTGGGTAATTAAAATCCAAATATCTTACTTAGATAGTATATAAAGGGTCAAGAATTTTGATTCGACAAATCCACCAAGAATTTTAAACCTCAATTTGAAATAACTTCTAAACTCATACAATTTTAAAAATCCATAAGGCATACTTCAACATTTATAAATTTGGAATTAAGATATTTCAAGTCCATCACTTTAAAAATCAAATTCAAGTATCCAAATGCAACATAGGGGTATTTCGAAAATTCTTTTTCATAATTGTGGTAAATTGTTATTAATAGATAAAAAAAAATATTAGTAGTCCAAATAAAAATTATTACAAGTTAGGAAATGCTAACAGATGCCCTTAGGGTAATGGTTAATAATCTATTTAAAGAAATTTTTTATGGGAAAAAAAAAACAATTAATGTTTTGATAGTTTTTTTCATTTCCCATAAAAGTTGTGTTAAAACTTTTCTAAAATAGATTGTTAACCATTGTCTTAAGGGTACCTATTAGTATGACCCTTAAAAGTTTATTAATTAAACTATTGTGAAAAATATTTTAAAAATTATTATTTTTATATAATTACTCTTTTTTTTTTTTTTTTGAGGAAGAATTACTCTAAAAAATTTAGACAAGGATTTTATGTTTGTACTAATATGGCAGGTGTTGGTTTCATAAGGGGCAAACCGAACAAAATGAATAATTTATACTCCCTCAGTGCCAAAACTATATTCATAACTAGGGGTGTCCAATAGAAACCGAGACCCGACCCACCTGTCTAACCCGTCCGATCCAGCCTGAGAACCGGCCGACCTGATACTAGTGTCAGGTCGGCAGTGGGTCTCCGCCTCCAAAACCTGAAAACGACTGGTCGGTTGGCGGGTTTTCTCCCCAAAACCCGAAGAAACCCAACTGAACCGAGATATGGAGCATTCTCTAGCGAAGCTTTTTAGATCCGGTGAGATCTCAGCTAAATCCATGAAATCTCCACTGAATTTGGCAAGATCTATTTATGCTCAGATCCAACTACAATCTGGTGGGTTTTGCTCAAATAAGGCTTAGATCCGGCAAAACTCCGACAGTTTTTGCTTAAATCTGGCAACAATTTGGTGTTTTTTTCTCAGATCTTATGAGTTTTGCACAAATCTTGTGAAGATTTGATGTTTTTTTTGCTCAGATCTAGTGAGTTTTGCACAAATTTGGCAAAGATCCAATGAATATACAGATCGCTGCTAAAAGGAACCTCCGGTAGCATCTTCGTCGGCTTCAACCAATTTGACTGTCGATCAAACAAATCTGATCCAACCTGACCTGTTGGTTTTTGCGGTCGGCGGTGGGTTTTCTAGCTGGAAACCCAATGTCATCTAGTCGGTTGTGGGTTGGGCACAAACCCAACCCGAACCGACCATTGGACACCCCTATTCATAACTAAATACATTGGATGGTGCAACAACAACCAGAACTGTTTGGAAAAAGCAAGTTCGAAGCTCTAAAATCAAGGAGTTTCTTCTAAAAAAATTTTAAAAAATATCTAGTTATTCTAGGATTACAACTATTAGAGTATTACCATCAGCTCTTTTATAAAAAATGTCATTTTGACACACCAAAAGTCTACTTTATTATTTTACCACATTATTTTACAATATCTCATTCATCACATGTTTTATTCTTCAATTCTATACATTAAAATAATATATTAACTCATCCCCATCATCATCATCATCAACAACAACGGTATAACCACCATTACCGCAACAACGGCCACCAACAACCACTACCGCAACAACACCGACAACCACCACCGGCACAAACCCACATCCACCAACACCACCTTATAAAATAAAATAAAATAAACCCCCCCCCCCCTACAACCAGAGAGAGGTAGAGTGAAAGGCGAACAGAGAGGAAAGGGAAGAGGGATTAACTACGGCCTTGGGGTGAGATTGGCCGTGACTGGAGAGGGTGAGACCATAAGTGAGATCAATGACGACTACAACCACCACAATCCACCACCACTATCAACCATAACCATAACCAAAACCCAAAATCAACCAACCAACCATAACTACCACAGAGAAAGTGACAGAAAAAAGAAAAAAGGAAAAAAAAAAAACAACCAAAAAAAAAAAAGAAAGAAAGGGGAGAGGTTTGAAACTACAAAACTTCAACTGGGTTTTTATTCAAAGAGAAAGTGTGAAACAAAATAGTAGTAAAATGAACACACAAAAGTGAAAGAGGAAAATAAAAGGGAGAGGTGAAGATGTTGGAGAAGAAAGAAGAAGAGAAAGGGAAGAGGAAGTGACAGAAGATAAGGAACAAGCGGAGAAAGAAAGAAGAAAAAAGTAAGAGAGAGAAGAAGGAAAGTGAATAAAAAAAGATAGAGAAAATGAATAAATTTTTTTTTTATAGCATATTTGTCCATACCGTTCCAAAGATGGATGGTACTGTACATGTGTGTCAAAATTTATGGCATTTAGAACATCTCATGAGAAGGGTTTTTTGGTGTTTGTTGTGCCAAATGTCAAATATTTGGCATTTGGCATACTTGATGGTAATGCTTTTACCGCTCTAATTTTCACAACTATCTTATGTAGTCGATTGCACATTACATTTATATGGATATATCACCATTTTTTTTCTACAACTCACAGTTAGCAATATTGGATAGTTATGAAAATAAATATGAAATTAGTTGTGATCCAAGTATTTTTTTTAAATCAAGCTTTTTAAAGGTTTGGAAACAACATTGAATCCTTTTTTTTTTTTAGGTAAACATTGCTAATGCTACGCCTATAATACAAAGTATCCAAGGCATTGCCTAATCTATTCCAATATACAATGAGGTGGATGATCAAAAGAAACAAAATTTATAGGTTGCTCAACTTCATCTTAGCCATAGCATCGGCACATTTATTCGCTTCTTTGAAGCAGTGCTCGACCTTGTGGTGGGGGATCCTGTTGAGGAGGATCCTATAGTCATCGATGAGAGAGGATAAGACTCTAGAAAAATTGTTATCATTGCATAACATATTAACAATCATAGAAGCATCCAACTCAACAATAAGACACCGAATATTAAGGTGGTTGCAGATAATAAGGCCATCTCTTAGAACCCAGATGAACCATGAATTGAAATGTTCAATTGATAAAAATTTGAGGCCCTCAATATTAAATTATGCATTCATGTCAACAAATATATATATATATATATATATTTATAAAATACATGTAAAAATAAAAACATATTAGATATGTTTCTCTTCTTCTTACATTACAAATTACCCTTCAACTCCTTTCATAAATATAATATGCTTGAAGTACAACTTCTCATACCACATGCTAAAGAAGAGGCATAGTTGAGAGATGTACTTATTTTTTTATGAAAGACGATTTCATTAAAAGAACTAAGAGATTACAAGAGGGGCAGGATAAAACCTACTCACCCAGACTCCATTACAGTCATCCTCAAACACTTTTGAAACATCCACAGGCGGACTAGTAAAGGCACTACAATCTACTTCATGGCTATAACTCATCTTAGCTAAAGTGCCTGCAACTCGGTTCCCTTCGCGATAGCAATGTTTAAATTGTATTCGGCTGAAACGGGAGCTAAGTAACCTGCAATCATCCAATATAGGAGATATAATATTGTTCACATAGTGATTATTACTGAAGGCATCCACTACAGCTCTAGCATCTAGTTCAACAATGAGAGATGCTATGTTAAGGTTGCAACACATAATAAGACCCTCCCTTAGGCCCCACATCTCAGCAATAAAACTGTTGGTAATTCCTATTCGCTTGGTGAATCCTGAAATCCAATTCCCACAGTCATCCCTTATCACTCCCCCACAACTAGCCACTCCCAAATTGCCAAACACCGACCCATCTATATTAAGCTTCATCCACCCAATAGGAGGTTTTTCCCATCTAATCCTTTTAACACATCTATGAGTCATCAATCTAGGGGAAGCTATACAATGAATGAATTCAACTGTTTGATTCAGAATTTCAACGTGAAGCTGCTGGTTCAGTCTTTTCCTTTGAAAAACGAAGTTGTTCCTACTCTTCCAAATATTCCAAATAGCGAAAGAGATCAAAGTTTTCCACGAAGGATTCATAGTGACTGATGTGCTTCTTTGATTTCCATTCCTGCTAAGCCAATCCGGCAACTCACTACTCCAAAAATCTTGGTCAACTTCTACTCTTCCCAAATGATTCCAAACCGCTTTAGCCCAGGGACAATCACGAAGAGCATGTAAAATTGATTCCTCCACTTCTTGACAAATAGGACACATAACTTCTTCACACACACCTCTCCTCATCAAGCAGCTCCTAACCCCAATACTGTTGTGAGCGCACATCCAAAGAAATGTTTTAATTCTTGGAAGGGTGTTCGCTTTCCATATCCAGCTAGCACTGAAACTTGGGCTCTCTTCATGACCCATCACAATCCTATAGGCACTACTCAAGTTAAAAGTACCTTGAGGGGAGTCAGCCCATGCAATTTTATCATACCCTCTGCTTGTAATCGCAATAGGAGTGGCTTGTATCAGCAATTTGATGTCCAAAGGAAGCTCAACCGAAAGTCCATTCCAATCCCATCCCGTGTCTTTCAAAAAATCCTTAACTACCAAATTATTAGCTTCCCGAGAGAGAGGACCTTGAATAAGACTTCGAAGGGGGCCCTTGCTTAACCAACAACTATACCACAAGCTCAACTTACTCTCCCTTCCAACTGTCCACCTACTGCCCTTCTCAAAAGTGCCCATACCTTTCTTCATTGCTACCCAAACAGAAGAACAAGGAAGACTGTTGGGGTTTGCAGCACTTAATCTTCTTCCCGAACAGTACTTCTTGCTTAAAACTTGCACCCACGGCACATCTCCTTCGGTGTGGAACCTCCAATTAAGCTTCGCAAGAAGCGCAAGATTCCTTCCTTTAGCCGCTTGCAAACCAAGACCCCTTTCTTCCTTCGATTTAGTTACCTTCTGCCAACCAATCCAATGGATTTTCTTTAGCGAGTCTGAAGACCCCCAAAGGAAGTTACAGTTTACTCTGTCTATCCCATCCAAAATTCTACTAGGAAGGTAGGAACATTGCATTACATAAGCTGGGATAGTTGTCGATGGTGCTTGAATAAGAACTTGGCGACTAGCCAAGGATAACATGCTAGCTTTCCACCCTGAAAGCTTCTGTTTTACTCTGTCAAGAACAAAGTTGAAATCCTGAGACGATGAGCCAGGTTGCTTCAATGGAAAACCCAAGAATCTACCAATCAAAGGAGTGGATGTAAATCCAAGGATATCACATAGTGATTCCCTTGTGTCTCTATCCACATTTGGAGAGAAATAAACTCTTGACTTAGCTTCATTAACAGTTTGCCCCGAGATACTGCAAAAATCATCGAGCACATCTCTAATTGCTAAACAATTAATGTAATCTGTTTTAGCGAACAATAAAAGATCATTTGCAAAAAACAGATGGGAGAATGTCGAACCACTTTGTGAAGCCTTGACTGGCTACCACAACTTAGCATTACACTTCTCTTCTATTAGCTGCCCAAGGAAATCCATGCACATGATGAACAAATACGGGGACAAAGGGTCTCCCTGCCTTATCCCCCCAGAAGGGTAAATATGCTCAAGTGCTTCTCCATTGAATAATATAGAAGTAGACATAGTAGAGACATAGCTCATGATGATGTCCCTAAGATCTGGTGGCAAGTTTGCTCTAACAAGCATTTCTCTAACAAAACTCCACTCAATCTTATCATAAGCCCTTTACAAATCTATTTTTATGGCCATATACCCAGTATTCCCCTTCGTCCTGCTTAAGGAATGGATAATTTCTTGAGCGATGATCACATTATCCATGCCCTTTCTTCCTGGCATAAAGGCCGTTTGGAGGGGGAGAGATCAACTTACCCAAATACGATCTTAATCTTGCTACAATAATCTTTGTCAACACTTTATACACAGTATTGCACAAACTTATGGGCCTATAATTACCCAGCGTCTCTGGACCTTAGATCTTTGGAATTAAAGCAATGTGGGTGATATTAAGGTAATCAGGAACTCTCTTTTCAGCAAAAATCAATTTTATTTCCTCCATCACTGAACTTCCCACCATAAGCCAAAATCTCTGGAAGAAACCTGCATGAAGTCCATCTGGGCCTGGGGCTTTAAATGGTTTTAAAGACCACAAGGTTGCCTTAATTTCCTCATTCGTGACCCCCCCACTTATACTTTGCTTCTCTTCCTCCGAAAGTCTTGGCTGTCACTGATAGTTTAAATTATAAGTGATAGGGGCACTAACCAAGGAAGTCAAATAGATACCAGCAAATGCACTTCTAATATACTCCTTAATCGTGCTTTCCTCAAAAATCCATTCCCCACACGTATCTTTAATGGCCATGATTTGATTTCTTTTCCTCCTGACCAGAGTTGAAACATGGTAAAAGGAGGTATTTCTATCTCCCTGAATCATCCAATTAACCTGGGATTTTAAAGCCCACAACTCCTCCTCCTGGCTGAGCACATTATCTAGCTCCTTCAACAACTCATTCTCAAGGTTACACAAAAAGGAAGAAGGTCTAATAGCAATAGAACGTTGGATGCCATTGAGTCTAGCCATTATATTCTTTTTCTGAGAGAAGATGTTACCAAATTGAGTCTTGTTCCACACCTTTGCCTCCTTAGTAAAGAGTTCAATGGCATCAACAAGCCTTGGACAGTGCCTCCAAGCTTGAGAAACCACCTTTGGAAAGGAGGCATCAGAAAGCCAACAGGACTGAAACTTAAACGACCTTACTCTTCTATTTATAGCCCTTGGCTACATCTCTAGCAAAACGGGGCAGTGATCCGAATGGCATCTAGTGAGATGAACCACCTTAGCTTCAGGAAACAGAACACACCAGCTAGGATTTACAAAGAACCTATCTATTCTTTCTTGAATTAAAAGCTTGTACTTCTCTTCTATTAGTCCAGGTGAACCAAGGACTAGAAAGCCCAATATCGATCATGTTACATTTGTCTTGACACTCTTTGAACAATAAGGACCTTCTGACACTAACAGCACTTCCCCCAAATTTGTCCTCCTCTGCAAGAGGTTCATTAAAATCCCCTGCTATTACCCAAGGCATGTTTTGAAGGTCTCCAACGCTCATGAGGTTATTCCATAAAATCTGCCTTTTAGCACTCCTAGGATTAGCATACACAGCAGTAAATAACCAACTAGAATTCAAAGAACGTACCTTAACCACAATGTGAATCTCCTGCTCAGTGTTAGCTAAGGAAGAGACTTCCACCTTGTCTCCTACTTATTTAGAGAACACAACAACGTTTCATAAAACTTGAATAAATAAATAAAAACTCTCTCTCTCTCTCTCTCTAAATAAAGATTTGAAAATTGACTTTGGAGCTGCTAATTTACTCTTTCAATTGAAAGAGTTTGATCCTCTAGACTTTGAACTTACTGTGAAATAAAAGTAATTTCCTATATTGTCAAAGCAAACAACTATAAATGAAGATTGAGAGTACCTTTTGTGCTTTTACATTCATTTCACCAAACATGTTAATCAAATGTTGTTTATCAAAAAAAAAAATTGTTAATCAAACACCGAAAGGGGACTAGTCAAAAGAGTACAACTATAAATTGAGGTACTATGCCAAACTTTACAGGCAGAAAAGTGTCAGCCCCAAGGAAGTAGATACATTGCTTTCAAAGATTTATCTTCGATTTTTTTTCTTTAATTTTAGAAAAACTAATGTCAAATTTTTATTATAAAAAAATTATGAATTAATATGATAATGAATATAATTGATACTACATCAACAACATAGTACTACTAATTTTTTTTTTTTTTAAATTCATTTAGATATATCAATTTGTAATTTTTATTGAATAAAAATTGTAATATCTCTAACATCACTCATCCAAATAACGACATCCTTTAGAGTAACAACAGAATCAGAAATCATAAATGGGATTCAGCTTAGTACACCAGAGTAGGTTGTTAAAAGTGAATTAATTTAAATTGAGAATAAATGGTCAAAAGGAATCAAACCCATATGATCATAATTCCTGCATTTATACAATATATTATATACTAGTATTATAAATCAAGGGGTTGTGTGCTATTAATATTTTTATTCTATTCGTGGAACTTGAATTCAATTCTGAACCTTCCCTACATTGAAATGCATGAAAAGCATTTCAATTTGGAGAGAGAGAGAGAGAGAGAGAGTTCTGTTCATTTTTATTTGATTGCTCTTTACATAGCAGAGAGAAGCATTCAAACATCATTTTATGTGCCAACCATACACCACCAAAAACCTATCAGAGAAAATTAAAATGCTTGCTATAATAAAATAAAAGAACATTCAATGATTCAAGTAGAGTTCTTCTTCTTTTCTCTTGAGTCTTGTCTTTGGTATGGGGAAATCAGAGAGGTACACTAAAATAAAAGCCGGCTTTAAAAGCCAACCCATCTTTAAAATGGAGTAGCATTTTTCTATGAAAGATCCATCAATGCCATTAAAATTATATAAAGCAAGAAAATGTTAATGCTTCAGATTTGGATTCAGATTTTACCCGATAGGCCATATCCCCAACACGTGATATCACGTGACTTGAGATTCTTTTACACGTCCCATGTACGTTTACATTTTTATATTGGTGGTGCTAAAAATAACAATATGGCTTTTTTCCATCACCAATGCTAATATTCTAAACTATGAGAATGCATACTTTACTCCTTTAAACTATACTCTTTTTATACTTACTCTCCTAAACTATGAGAATACACACTTACTTTTCTAAACTATTTACCCATGAGATGGGTGCAAAATGTTAAGTTTAGAGAGTAAGTGTGCACTCATAATTTATGGGGACAAGTATTATGCTGGTAATAGTTTAAAGGGTACGTGTGCATTCTTGTAATTTAGAAGGATAAAATGTAAGTTATCTAAATTTTAATTAAAATTCTTCTTTGCCAAGGGTGGTTTTTTTTGGAGCCCATTACCTTATTATCCTTCAATAACTCTAAAGCCACAAAAAAGTTCACAAATATTCTATAATTTTCAAGGTGAAAAATTGTTAATAGTAGATAATAGAGTGATATCAATGATGAGTTCAGATAAGAATCATTAAAAACTTATGATGTCGGATGTTATGAAAAATTTTATGAAAATTGTTATGTTTATAACATTACTCATTATTTTTACAAGAAAAGAAAATACTATTTAAACTATAGTTTATTGCCCCTCAATAATCATAATAATTATCTTATATATATGCAACGGTTATATGAATTGTGTATCTCACAACTTGTGTGTCCAACAGGTGCGTGGAACCCATAAGCTGTGGGACACCCACGACATACATTGGTCTTTCTTAATTATAAGGTACTCAAGTTAAGTACCCATGGCCTTGACTCTTGAACCATGACCTTACCCTGTTCTGACAAGAGATGGAAGCGCCATTTATATAAGCTGCGCTCCGATTGTTTTGGCATAGAATATTTTTGGTTGCAAATATTTTCAATTGAAATCATCTTTAAAGATTTTTTTTTTTCTTCAGTATTTGGTTTGTATCTTAGAAATACAGTGAAAACGATTCTTTTGGCACTTGACTCGGATGAAATATCACAAAAATTACTATATTATTGTATGTATATTAAGTAATAATTTTAATTTACCAACAGTTTAGTAAGCTTTGGCCACATATATATATATATATATATATTTTTTTTTTTTTTTTGTCATTTTATTATATTCAAATTTATACTCTGTGTTAATTGACTTTTTTTTATATTACTTCTATTAATGTATTTTCCTCCAAGTTTTTTAATTTTCTAAACTTGAATTAATAATAAGCACAATCCAAATAAAATAATTGAAAATAACAGTACAACCAAAAAAAATATTTAATAAAAACTATCAACAAATCAACATTAAAAAAATAAAAGGATAAATAAAGAAGAAAAAAACTAGTTGAAATTACTTTTTTTGGTGACCTTTAAAATTTTGGGAGAAACTCTCAAACTTTTAAAGGCATATCATGGTCATTATTGAAGTCTTGATGGGTATTCTCGTCATTTCGGTGGTTTGGAGGGGGTGTGTTTGTCATATGGTAGTTCTAGGGAAACTTTTAGTCATATTGGAGATTTTTATGATATTTTAGTTGTGTATTTCTTAAATTTTAAAAGTATTTTGATCATTTTAAAAAGTTTTAGAGATTACTTTATCATTTTAGAGGGTTTTAGGATATTTCAATCATTTTAAAGGTGTTCAAGGGAATTTTTGTTTTGAAGGTATATCGGTCATTCTAAATGTTTTAGGGTATTTTAGTTATTTTTTTAAGGTTTTGAAGGTATTTAGGTCAATTTGGAGATTTTAGGAGTTAATATATATATTTTGAAGGCCTTAAGAATATTTTGGTAAAAGGTCTCGGGGTTTTTTAAGTCACTTTGGAGGTTTTTAGAGTATTTTGCATCTTGTAGGAGTAGTTTATTATTTTAGAGTTTTGAGGGTGTTTTGGAGATTTCAATGGTATTTTCACTATTTTGGAGGTTTTAAGATATTTTTATTATTTTGTAGGTTTCAAGAGTTTTATTCTCTCTCCTATAGGAGATGTAAAACATTTCCAATTCCAAGGAAAATGTTTCATAAATGATTCTGATTGGGCTAATGAGATGGTGTTCTTTTATTCGTATAACAAAATCTTATAATATTTTCATTACAAGCTAAGGTGTCAACCTATCATAAGTCAATATAAATAAATAACTCAAAAAAAAAAAAAAAAGTTGGTTTAAACCCTTTTGTTTGGGGGGGTCATGTTATTAATCTGGGGATAGGAAGTACTTTTTCAATTTCCAAAGCTCCATTGCCCAAGCGTGCGGAGTATTTAAGAAAAGAGGTGAGTTTTTTTACAGCCATGTTGTGGGCCTTCGTTTTGAATTCTAGAGCATTAGCATTGGGGAATACTAATGCCAAATATGCTAATGTTAAATGTAAGGGATATTTGACATTTCAAGTCCCAAAATGTATTGCATCAAGGAATGCTATTGTTAAGTATTGTAAATTTTTTTACAATAGTACTACAGTGCAATTCTATCTTTAGAATTGCACTGTAGCACAATTCTAAAAAAAAACTAATATTTTATTTTTTGTGTGTGTGTGTGTGTGTCTATTTGTCTCTCAATCTCTGATTCTCTCTCCTTTCAGTCCTCACTCACTCCCTCTCTTCAGACTCAAAACTCCATAGCCTACAAAACTTAAAACTCCATAGCCACCAAAACTCCAGATTAGTGTGGTGGAGTGGAGATCGACGTTTGGGGTTTGGCATAGAGATTGATGTTTGGGTGTGGTGTGGAGATCGACGTTGGGCTGTGGGTTTGTCGTGGGTTTTGTTTGGGTTTGCCGTGAGTTGCGTGGGTTCGAATCGGTGTGGGTTTAGGTGTGGTGTGGAGATCAGCGTTGGGCTGTGGGTTTGCCATGGGTTACGTGGTTCGGATTGGCGTGGGTGATAGGTGCTGGGCTATGGATTTCTGCAGGTGGTTTTTTTTTGGGTGATCGGTGATCGGTGTGGTGTTTGGGTGATTAGCATTAGGCTATGGGTTTGCCGTGGGTTGCGTGAGTTCAAATCGGCTTAGGTGATCGATGTTTGGGTGATCGGCGTTGGGCTATGGTGTTTGGGTGATTGGTGTTCAGTGTTTGATGGTCTGATATATATATATATATATATATATATATTTTTTTTTTTTTTTTTTGTGTTGATGGTAGATTATGGGTTGCTAGTGGTGTTGGTGGTGTCAGGCGTGTGTAGTGCAGTGGTGGTGGGCGGTGGTGGGCATGTGATGATGGTGTTTTTTGTAAAATTTGTGGTTGTTGAACAAAAAGAATGAGAAAGAAAGAATAAATTATGGTGATTGGGAAAATATTATTTTATTGTGTAGATATATTATTTTAATGAGTAAAATAGGAAAATAAAAGTTTGGAATACTGGAAGTATTGTAAAATGGTATGGTATAATTGATAAAGTAATTTTTTGGGATAGTAAATTAGAATAGAGTAGCATTTCCTGATACTAAGCTCTACACGTGGTATACTATAAATGGAATTGGCATAAATTTATCATATTCTTGCTTGCGTGCTCTAAGCACTTGTTCAAAAACTACAAGAAAAAAAAAAAAAAAAAGTAGATAAATTACGTGCTCACGTTCACAAATTTTGAACCCCAAACAATAAAAGAGAGGATTAGATTAAGAATTTTTGGTCCATTTAGTGGATGTCCTTTGGATATTTGTTAATAAAAAATTTTAGGAAAATTTTGATATTATTGTCATGAGAAATATAAAAAATTATTCAAAAGAACCAGTTTTTTTTTTTTAAATTTTTTTATTTCATTAAATTTTTCTTAACATATTGCCCAAATCAAAGCCGAACATCCTTTAAATTTTTCGTAATTTGCTTTTTTTAATTTGTTTTTGTTTGGTGACTTTAAGCCTCTTAATATGGAGTATGTAAGTAAAGAAGTGATTAGAGCATCTCCATTGGTTTCTTTAAAGCCAATTTTAGAGAGAAAATACCTAAAAACCCACTTCAACAGCTTCTCCCTCTCTACTTTTTAGATTGGAATTGCTACAGTGCTTCTTCACAAATAGAGAACACTGTAGCGTTTACTATTCACACTTCAAATGTTTTTTTTTTTCTATTATAATAATCAGCTATTTAATAATAAAAAAGTATTGGAAGATGTGTAGTTGTAAAATAAAAATAAATAATAAATAAAGAATAAATGAAGAAATAATATTTAAATGAGATGGAGAAAATGATAGAGAATCTGTTGGAAAATATATTTAAAAAAATAGGTAGGTAAAAACTAAGTATCAATGTACACTATCAAAAGTAACAAAATTTTAAATAAACGGCTGAAAATGCGCTTAGTTGCTTAGAATTGAAGTGAAATGTCATTAGCCATTACTGCTTAACACAGTTCCTATTGAATTTACAAGTACAAAAGAACCAAAAGTTGGAGCAAACATTAATGATCTACCATTAGTGTGATAAAGATCGATGGGAACAGATTAGTGGCAGTGATTAATCCTTCTCGAAGGCAAAGGAAATTTGGGTAATAAGGGCAGCCAACTTTTCGCGAGAATTACGTTTTAGTTTTGATTGCACGTCTTGTTTTTCTCAAAACTCTGCTAACCACTGACATATAATTGCATTCCAAATTACTCCAATTTAAGTATATCTGGTGGGGGTTCAAAATTGAGGTGGGTGAGTGAGATTATAATTTATAGTTGACGCAATCTAGACATAAGTACGAAAAGCACACGTCCCCTCGATTTAAAAAAAAATTTAAAAAATTTAAAAAAAAAAACACCAGAAAGACTCTTAAAGATTTAAATAAATATTTTTTTTTTGGGTATAAAAAATGGGGTTAGTTAAACTACTTCAGTTTTTACGCAGGGCGCTCAGGTTAAGATTCACAATACAACTTTTATGGATGCCAACCAACGAAAAACGGCTGGCAACGAGACTTGAACCTAGATGAGTTAAATGAAATGTCCAAACTTTACCATCTGAACCATCTCTTGTTGGCTAAATGCTTTTTTTTTTTTTTTAGCTTATATCTACAAAAATTAAATAATTGGTTTGAGTTATTGATGCTATTGGTTAGGGTTGATTAATACTATTTCGGGTTGAATTCAAACCATCTAAAATTCTTAAAATAACTCTATTGTAAAGTTCTTAAAATTCTATTCATCCTCTCAAATAATTCTTTTTTCTTCCATTAGTATGATGCAAGCATAATAGTTTCCCTACGAAAGCATAATTTGGAAAAGATTTCCCCCTCAACAAAAATTTTGACTACCATTTTAGGAGCTATTAATCAACTTTAGCTTATGAAAACAATCAACTTATGGAGACAGTATCTCTCGCATCGGTCTTATGAGATTGGCGCATACAAGATTTTTCTTCAATTTAAGAATTTTTATCTACAAATAACCGACCCACATGTCAGTGAGACATTAGTCTCATGAGATCGGTGCATACAAGATTTTTTTTCTAATTTAAGAGTTTCTGTCTGCAAACAGCTTATGATGAAAAAAATAAGGGAGACAAAAAAATGAAGTACACTAAAAACCATAAATTATGGAAGATCAGTTGTCTATCTCAATAATGCTAGGAATGATATCATTATATCAAAGCTATAGAACCTCTTGGGGCACCAAAGGTTAGCTGTGGTTGCAGTTTTGAATTCTGGCTACTGACCCCTTTTCAATTCAGGTCGGCAAATACCTAACTTGTTCACTAGTCGGAGTCTGTATATTAATCTAATCCAACACCATGATCTTGACGGCTCACAAGTATATTAATTGGCTATTAAACCAGTATGTCTGTCTATAACGGCAAAAGAATTTATTATAGTCTTAGTAGTTTAGTCCCATTGATTGATGCCAACCTCAAAAATCCGGGACTTTAAATTGATTCAACCCTGGTGATAATCAATCTAGGCCTGTCATATGTGACCGACTTCAGTTTAAAGCTCTAGATTGGACATTATATAATATCGTATGAAACAGAAACCAAGCCATATTCCCTCATAGCTACAGCTTGAAAACTGCCTAGAAAGCAACTATGATGCTCACCTTCACATTTAATTCAAGAATCATCTACACAAGCCAAGCTGTCCCCCACTCTCTAAGGTCACTGTAGAAGGCAAATAATTACAATAAGACTCCATGTTTTTAGTTTTACCAATAGGATTTAGGCTACCTTCAGAGTTAGAATAAGAGTTGGGACTTACACCTAAAAGGTCTTCATCTATTCACCTTCTTCTCCTTAATTACTTGGCCAAGAAAAAAGACGACTATGCAAAAATTCGGTCCCATTTTCACATGATCTTTTAAGCTTGTTATTTTTGTATTAAGTGGCTTGATTTTATTGGTGCGAAGTACTTAATTATTAATTTGAAGGACAGGGTCCTAGTTGAATAATTCAAATTAAATTTTTCCCTCATCTATTTTGGGGGATAATTGAACTCAGGGTCCTTGTTGAATAATTATATCAATCAGATGGTTGCAGATCCTATTGACAGTATTCATATTACTTATTTAACCAGTTGAATACTAACCATACAAACAACAGTCTAAAGGCCCCAGTAGTAAGCACCAAGAATTTTTTGGGTCACTCAGGAATTTATTCATACCAACTATTGGGGAGTTGGGGCCCCCCAAATAGTGAAGCTGACTATAAATAATAGTGGTGACATTAAATTGACTCAACCAATCCAATGCACTTGGATAGATTTCATAATTTGAGTACACAATCTCAAATGTGTATGCATGTATGAGAGAGACAAATGTTTCCTTTCCTCTTCTTCTACCGTACACAATAACAGTTCAAACAACATGTATCAAGCGGTGGAATAGAAGCCAAGGTCACATGGAATTACAATTGGCATTAATTTGAAGGACAGGGAAAGAAAATTTAAGGCAGGGGGAGTGAATACCATGATCCACAGGGTTTCCAGAAATGGTGAAAGCTAAGAGAAAGTATGTCGGTAGGTAAGGTTCATTCCTGTTTGTTTACCAAAGATGAACAGAGATTTAAGTGAAAATGTAAACGCAATAAAATTTTTGAGTCCTAGAACAACAAACAGTATGTTCTACTTGAAACCTATGAAGTTAAAATTGTTTGCAACAGCTTGTTCAGCTTCAAGATTAAATTTAACTGGCATCTGCTAAGGTTTCTTCCCCTTCAATGAAGACTCTGAAGAACCTGATATAATAACTGTGCAAAAATTATAGCATCCATCAATTGAAGTACCTTTTGTTGACTTGTAACTCAAGCTAACGTTGAAAACTTTTCAACCACTTCCTTATTCTATTAGGACATTGTTTTGACAGGAGAAATTTAAGGAACATTTAAATGTGTAGCACTCCAAAGATTGTTCATGATAGCTCATGCAAATTGCTGAAAGATGAGACTAATGATTATATCATCTAGGGCTCCTAAATGAGACCATAACTTTCATGTCCAAATTTGATAAATGCATTCAGAGAACTGATTTCCAAGGAAATGATTGAGAACCTAATGACCTATATGGGATAGCCGTATACAATTGAAATTACTCATCAATCCTATCTAAAAAAAGAAGAAGAAGAAGAAATTGCTCATCAAACTTTCAATTATCTCTATAAATATGAAGGAATTAATCCATTATGGTTCCCAATATTTTCCATAAAAGAAATGAATTAAACTTTTGATTCTGCTCCAAACAATAGTAGCTGCTCACCAACATCACCAATAACCACTAAAATTACTTCATGATTGGTCAATGCTACATAGACAGAATACAACCACAACAGAGGAAAGTGTAGAACATACAGACGTTGACAATCATGACATATTAACAATAGAATATGTGGATTTAATGTTGTGTTTTGTAAGTCAAGTGGTCAACAATTACAATTTGGATAGAACCTTAGAATAAGTAGCATAGCTTGGAAAGATAACAAGGTTTTCCTACTTACAATTATCAAACACATTGATTCAACATGTTCGACCCATAACTAATCCTCCAAGATTGGATGACGCTCAAGCTCAGTTAGAAGTTCAGTCAAATGGGTTGCTGTTGTATTGTCAACCTCACTTCCACCCCTGCAATGTAACAATTCTTCTCGAAGACTTTGCACAATCTCATTAAGTTTCTGAATATTCTTCTCTTGAGAGAGGATAATCTGCAGTAAATTTGATAGCCTATTATCATCAAAACTCAAGTAATACACTAAGATGAAAATTGCCATCTTCAAAATGAGTGTAGAATTTTCAACTCCAGCAATTTTGTCAAATTAAAACTGAATGCATTATTATAGGAAAAGTAGAATTTAAAGAAGGAAACTTCAGAGATAATATGATGTCAAGCACAACAAACAAGTTAGTGTTAAGGTATCAATACCACACAGTTTTTTTTTTTTTTTTTTTTTTAAGCGCTAAACTTGGAGTTTGGGTTAAAACTTTCCAAGAGACAACTATATGAAATGCAGTTCAATTACATGGAGATGGTTTGTTTTTGATGAATAAAAGAAGTCAACAAAAAGGTCCCATCAAAATTGAGATTCCCATACTACATAAATTAAAAAAAGAAAATACTCTACATTAGAAATAGTGAATCATCCCTTGTATTTACCTCCCACTCAAATCACAGGGGAAACCAAATGTCTGTATACCAAATTTTATTTAATTATGCAATTCTCTAACCACTAATGTGCAGATGCTAAATTGACTCAAACCTTAAAGTATTGATTAAGGAAGAAAGCAGAGGTAAAAATGCAAAAGAATAGATTCACAATAAAAAGGTGGATTAGTTAGCCGGACTTGTGCACAAAAAGTGCAGGTTGTATGTTTCAAGAGTTAGATCCAATTTGCACCTTATGAGATTGGGATTAGGCTGAAAAGGGCCCAAAGTGGTGCACACAACTTATTAGCCTCATGTTTAGGCATGTGCTTATTTTAGATTTAATGTGTATTCCTTATACAGATCATTGTATTGTATATACCCAATCAGAGATCAATGCAAATAAAAAAATTTCTGAATTTCTACACGGTATCAAAGAGTGTCATGACCTAAATCACTTTTTAATTCTCTTTCCATTTTTTTTTCCCTTTCTTTCTTTACCTTAGGAGTCAAGGCTCTGTCTCCTCCATCACCGCCGTTCCTTCGCCAATTACCACATGCCCTCATAGCACCATTGTTGCACCCACTTGTGAAACATCTCTCTTGATCTAACTCTTGATTTGAATGTTGAGGGAGATGAAACATCCAGAATGTTGTTGCAATTTGCAAGATGGAGCCACTGGTTGACGGTGGCAACAAGCGCGCACACACAAACACACAAGGAATACAAGAATTGGCGTGGTTCATCAATAAACTTATGTCCATGGGCAACAATAAGAAGAAAGTTTCACTATAAATTAGGAAGATTACAACAGTGTCACAAAGATTTCCTCAAATAAACCCAAATCCCAATAACATCCTATGCTCTCTCTCTCTCTCTCTCTCTCTCTCAATTATCACTAGCACATGGCAAGACAAGAGAATTCTTGTGAACCTATTCTTTAACCGCAACACAAGAGAGGATTCATGCACACACACAGAATACTTGAGAGGGCCAAATACTTATGTATAACTAATTCAGCTAGGGTATAAAGGGATCATCGCTGCACACATAGAAAAGAAGCACAATATAAACTCAGCTAGCCATTCCTAATTCAACTTTGAATTTGGTCAAACCATGACCACCAATTCAAGCCACATGTACCAGCATGGTCCATCTCTGACTTCATCCTTTCTGCCAAATTCTTGGTTAGATCTCTGGCCTCAATTGGATGACCAACTTCCAAAGATAATTTAGTGACATATGTCCTTAGTGGCTTGGGCCTGGGTTATGAGATGATAATGACTGCCACCCTCCATTTCTTCTTGTTACCATCCTTTCAGGATCTTCAGGCTCACCTATCATCCCTTGAGGCACATGCATCTGCTTTTACTCCGCCTCCACAGATTGCCCTCCTCACCCAACAATCCTGTGGTCAGCCAGAGTCCTAAGATGCCCATCCTTGTTCTTGTCAAGGTAATGGTGGTCCTGGCCATCAGGGGGAAGTAACAGGAATTGAACCTGAAACTGAGGCTGCAACATAAAACTCACAATTGTGGCTCTCATCAGGGTTCTATTGGCACCATTTGTCAAATGTGCCATGGAACTAGGCATGTTGCTCTTCACTGTCCTCAGTGATGTACTTGTCTGCCCACTGACTCTTTGCATACCACATTTGTTGATCTTCAGCTAGCTCAACAGTCTCCTCTACTAACCATTAATTTGCAAGCCTATTAGCATCACATCTATTTGTTGTCGGTTCAGCAGCCTCCTCTACCTTATTAGCCAGTGACCGCCCATAACCCAAACTAGTATCTGGATTTCCTGATCTTTAGCTGGCTCAACAGTCTCCTCTACTGACCATTCATTTGCAGGCCTGTCATCATCATGTCTATTTGTCACCAGTTCAGCAATCTCCTCCACCTTATTAGCCAGTGACTGCCCATGACCCTAACTAGTATCTGGACTAGTTTCTTATATAGTTTCTAAATGAAGTCCCAATCCTTGTACAGGCTTCATCTAATATCAAAGAAGAAAAGGGGGTGCTGTAGATGAAGAAGTTCTTTCAAACTATAGATAAAAATAAAAAATAAATGTCGTCAGATAATGCTTTCCAAAAATTAAACTTTTGCATCCTAGTCATACTCAATCAGCAACAAGTAATTATATAAAATATTAAATTAGAATACAATAGAGGGTTCTCTGAAACTTTGCTAACCAACAAGCAACAGTGAGATGCTGGTTTTCATGCAACAACAATTAAGCATTGGTTTGCCCTCTTATGATTTTCCAAATTTTTGCCTATCTCATCCTCCTCCCATCATATTTCAAATATACTTTACCACATCCTAGATCGGATCCACCAATATTAGATTTAGTTAAATACCTAAAGAACTCTGTCCTAAGATCCTTTGTTAAATTGGCAAATCCAATTGACTGCAATACTATAAAGTGCTGGATCCAAGTGGCAACAGTATTAAAGGCAACTGAGGTCATTTACAGCAGGCTTGATAATGAATGACAAAGAAGACTTGAAATTAACATTCCAAAGTGGGGTTTTGCTGAAATTGTGGGATTGCAAAGGCATTTTGGGCATCATTTGTATGGTTTGAGACTTTCAAGGACGCTATTCAACTTACTATTGCAATTTATTGGATGAGGTCATGAGACAATAGGGAATAGTTCTAACTGAGAAAGAAAGACAGGAAATAGGATAGATGAAGGGTTAATAGCTATTAGTCCCCAAACACCAACTGTCAGGAAGTAGGCCAACAACGAATATCAAGATCAAAACACTAACTCTAACACCCCTCCTCACAGGCAGACCTTTACACAATAACACTAAATCAAATGTGGGTCTTGCACAGATAGAATCCATATGAAAGCAAACAATGTAAGAAAAGGGGTGTTGGTGATGAATTTGTATAAGAGCTGTTTCTGTGACTTGATTGTTTGAGAGTTCTTTTGCAAGAAACATGACACATTTACAATCAAGTTAAAACCTATGGTTTCTTTACCAAGAAAATTGTGCAGGCCGACAATAAAATCATTAAGCACTATAAACTTTCCTTCAAGTATTTAATGTGACAAATTATAGCAGGTCCTATCTGATCATTTTATTGACAACCAAGGCTGCACCTTGCCCAGACCAAGCCACGCCTAAGTTTCCTACCTAGGGATTATTTCATATTTTCCATGTCAGGACAGCATATATTTCAGAGTTTTATTGTTCAGATTTTCAAACTTTGGATATCATTTGACATTTTGAATTTTGACTTTGGATTTTATTATGAATGAGGATTAGCCTATTAAAAAGAGACTCTAGGAATGGTGTAAGACATTATATTTTGAATTAAAATTTTCTAATGAAAAAATTTCTTCAGCTTGGTGGACTTTTAGCCCCATTAGGTGGTGAAGCCTAGTTTTCTATTTTGACTCTTATTTCCTTCTCTTCCCCGCTGCACCCCCCCCCCCCCCCCACAAAAAAAAAAAAAAAAACAACACGTCATGATCAATTGGCCACCCTGGGAAAAAAATCATTGGTCAAGGCCATAAGAGAAGACACACCATGCCCTATGAAGGCCCGAAATCAAGCTAAAAGATAATTTGTGTATTGAGGGTGAAGTAGTTAACAGAGGCTTCAACAAGTAGACCTCAAAATAACCCCTCATACAAGCAAGGAAAAGGTATTGTTTCAAGCATTGACTAAAAATGATTTACACATCAAAGAATTTGTGAAGCCCAATATCATGTGGATCGATGTAGCTAGGTTCAATGTTCAAAATCTTACAATCAGAACAAGGTAATCAAACCGCCTTTCTTTCTTTTCTTTTTCTTTTATTTTTTTGGGGGGGTGGGGGGTGGGGGGGCAAGGGAGTGGGCAACTAATATTTGAATCACCAGGATTGTCATGTGAATCATAGTACAAAAATGAATGTACTTAGATGACACGTCACTCCTCCCCTTATAAGCCCTTTTAAGATCAAGGTGGATGGTGAAGTCATGGGTTCAAGACCCAACAAGTGTGTGTGTTTGAATAGTATTAATAAAGTAAAAGAGCATGGCCTGAAAGGCCTTTGCTAATACAAAGCAATATTCTTGGCAATCAAAGGCAGCTGGTGTAGCTTGAGTGAAAAAGACAATTGTTGCAAAAATAAATGAGGAAATATAGCTAGTATAACTTTTCAAAATAATTCTTCAATGTATGTTTTCTTTTCGCAGGTGTTAAATAAGAACTTGCCAGATAGAGCAACTATCAAGTGGTACCATTGCCATCAACTCAAATAGACGAGATGCTTCTCTCTTTTGCATCTCCAAACTGATATTATCATAAAATATAGAAAACAAATTTAGCGTGATGTTGTATGATTGAATTTTCTAATAGACTTCTCTTGCCAAACCAATTTGTGAATGCTTATAGAAGTTTACAAGTTCAGAATCTGCGACAACAAGTTCAACTTCAACAAGGTTCTAAGCTCCTCTTGAATTATCGTTTAGTCAGTTTTCACAAAAGGAGAAGGGGGGAAAAGGTTGCATTGAAATATTCCAAAAGAAAACCCTCTGTCTGGTTGCTGAATAACTATAAAAGAGATACAATAACACCAAGAAACCAAATTCCGTAACTTATGTTGTATGTTATTGTTTTATTTACCAATGTAAAACATCTCATCCAAATGAATTTAATGGAGGCTTTTTGTTTCTAGGCTCCATTTAGTGAAAATTCAGGGTTAAAGAAATTTCCCATTCTTACCAGTAATCAAAATAGCACTATCTAAAATGCATTCCAAAGAGTAAACATTACCAAATGAAGTCCAAACTAACCCCGCCACACCCCCCCCCCCCCAACCCCCAAAAAAATGACAATCAAATGCATATATATAGATTTTTGGCACAAACCCACATAATCAACATCTTAAAATCCACAAACAAATCAAATACTTGAGCATTATACTAAAAGTAATATAACCCATCCATTTCAAACTCACCTTTTCTTTCACAGCTTCCTCTCTTTCAGATATATAGTTCTGTTTCTGGGATGTGATTGAACTTGCTTCAAGCTCATTCCCATATTGTTGCTTCCACTCAAACTGTGATGTGAATACAATTAACAAGAGCAGACAAACCAGTACCCATGGCCTCGACATTGTCACGACCAGCTCTCACATAACCTATCATAATCAACTTACATCAATTAAACACTTGTCTATATCTTCCGTTCCATGCGTTTATGGAATTTGAAGCCAAAATTAAGGAACAGTTTTTAGAACAGATGACTGAAAAAACCCCAACCATTTTTTGAGACTTCACATAAATAAATGTACAACTAAAATCCACCAACAAACACTGCCATTTTGCTCTCTTTAGTTCCTTATGAGCAATCAAAAACAAAACAAAAAAAACAGTAATCAACTGGATCAAAGTTTTGCACCATTTTTTGGCTGAGTTTAGTAGAGTTTTCAGTAAGAACTTACTCAATTATATAAAATGTAATACTTAAGATCTCTCTGTTTGTTTGCTGAGAATCTAGATGAAAATAGTACCCCCAAAAAACTGTACCTATCGATTAGTGTGTTTTGCTTTCCTAGGACCTACAATATGACAATTTTAAGGTTGTTTTTCTACAATTTCCTCACCAACAACAACAACAACAACAAGAACTAGTCATATCGATGCATAAACACAAAATTCGATTATGATTGATCCATTGGATCAAAGAGCAGTGCAGAGAATTGAAGAAAAAGTGGGAAATTGTAGAACTTACAGATCAAGGCTCAGCAAAATCGGCATGTATCGGATTCTTTGGAGCTCATTGGAGTCGTGAAAAAGAGAAAAACGGTGTACGCTAATTATTCCCGTGGCTTTCAGAAATGTCTTTAGGAATTGTACGTAGTTTACGAGGTTCAGAGGATAAGAATTTGCATTCAACTATGAGCAACTCCAGCGTGTGTTTCTGAGATCTGTATTTTACTTTTTTAGTTTTTACTCTTAACCTTTTTTTCGTGATAGTGTTGGAAACCAGTTAAACACCCCCTAAAAGTAGCGAATTGTCAAACGTGTCTTACCTTGATCATCTTAATTAAATGCATCATGTTAATTAATAAGAAAATTTATGTGTTATCTCATTCCCTCCTCACCCCCCCCCAAAAAAAAAAAACACAAACACACATAAATTTTCTTCTTGATTAACATAGCTTAATAAATACACAGCGAACCCCAAAAGGTTGGCTTGATGAGTAATTTTTAAATACTTCTAGAGTACGGAAAATGGTGTTCTTTTCTCTCACATTCATGGTAGGACCCATTCATTAAATTCATGGTAATATTTAAAGTCTCGTGATATTTATGGGAGTTTATTTTTGAAGTCTCCTATTAGCATTCTGTAATAATCTATTATTTGTGCAAGGTTCTTGTGCTTTCATTATTATGTCAAACAAAATCAACCTATGATTCTAATTTTAAGTGATTCATAATTTTCAAGTGTTTGGCACGAGTATTTCATAAGCTTCCACAATCATTCCACCAAAACCCTAAACACAAAGAGTTCATCAATTGCTTGAAACACATCCCAATTCGACTCCAAGAGTTCCAATCATTAAAGTTCTAGAATTTGTGTTCTTGAAGTTCATCATCGAACCTTAAGATGTTGAAATCTTGGAGACATTTCAAGAGTTTCATCTAGAAACTCGAGGTGTTGGGTTATACACAGTCAATCAACAACAAAAACATCAATAAGCACAATTCTCTCCCATCCAAGTGAGTGGAAGATTAGTATATTGATTTGGGAGAGGATGGGCCGCAATTCATTTCACATTTTCGAGAGTAATTTGTCATTAATTCATTTGCAAGAGGACGTGCATACATGTAAATAACTAAATTTGATTTGATTTTGTTTTAGTTTAGTCTCAAAATTACACAACATGTTGAATTTTGATGATATGAGTTAATTCGTTGATATGTCTTTCATTGAAATCTTAATGTTTAAATGCATACAATGGATGCATATATTAGGGTTAGATTATAATTATGATATGAATTTGATCATATGACGAGTGTGATCAATGATGCATGATGTGATGATGAATGAGTATGTATTTTGTGCATAAAATGGCATGAACCTTACTTCCTATAAGATTGACAATTGGGTGCAGGGATTGTGTGTTTAGCACCTTCCCATTCCACAACTTAGCAATAAAAAATTTATGTATTTATCATTTAAAAATAAAAAGGAAAAATATATTGTTTTTATTTATTTATTTTATATTTTGATAGTTGAGAGATTTAAGACTTAAACTATGGATGTCTCTGTTAGAAATACCATGAGATGCTATTTGATTTACAAAACTCTTATCAAAATACATTCTTTATACCACTAAGCTTTAGTCCATGAACAATTTTAGTCTCAACAGTCTAAAGCTAAAAAGCACAGACACTTCATTTAAGGTGCCGTATTCGTGTTGTATCGCTTGTTTTATGTTATAATTTTTCAGAAATGACTCATGTCACTGTGTTGTACTAGTACTAGTGTTTGTGTCCATGACTGTGCATCTTAGGTCTAAAGTCTAAACTAATCACTTTTAGTACTTAACAAACATAAGAGATCGTATTTGGTCATTTTGTCAACATTCATTTAAAAACTAAAACCGAATTATGATGTGACTAAACTAAAAATTGACATGTCAAAGATAATGAGCGTTCTTTTTAACATTTTTAGGACTTTAAGAACTAAAATAGCACATGGACCAATTTTGGGCAAAAAAGAAGAAGGAGAAAAAAAAAAAAAGTAATAAAACATCCCAAAATACAATATGCATGTGATATGGAAAAGGTATAATAAACCAAATGTTGGGGCCAAATATCAAATACCCTAAAAACAGTGAGAGAGAGAAAAAAAAAGTTTTTTTTTTTAACCAAAAAAAAAAAAAACTTTACTTATATATATATATATATATTTATTCTTTACTTATTCTTTACTTATCTTCTTCTATAAAAAAAAAAAAAAAAAAAAAAACTTCACCTATATCTTTAGAAACTATAAAACCAAAAAGCAAAAACCAATTTAAGAGAGAGCACAAGCAAAAAGCGGTTCAACACAAGCAAATATGGGCAACGCTCAGTCACCTCCGGCGAATCCCCGCTACGCTTCGGCCTCCAGGTCTCTCTCTCTCACTCTCTCTCTGTCTGTGTAAATGTTTATTAATAATATGATTAAAATTAATTTACTAATTAATTTATATATATTATTGTTTAATTGTAGAGCTTTCAGTAAAAAAGAACTGGAAGATCTTAAATCCTTGTTCGCATCCTTGGCTGCACAATCTCAAACCAACAACCAATACATCGTTCCCTCAGTTTTCAAGGTTTCTTTAATTTCTTCGCTCTAAAAATTCCTTAAAATTTTCAACGCTCAAAAACATTTCCAATTCTTTCTTAATCTTTGTCTCAGACATATTTTGGACTTCATGGTCCTCTCGGTGACCGCATGTTCGATTTAGTCTCCCAGCAACGCAAGGACCAACGCCTCTCCTTTCAAGACCTCGTTATTGCTAAAGTAACTGAAATATACTATGCTTTTTTTTTTTAGTATTATTTATGTTTATTGTTCGAGCTCGACTCATGTTAGAAACAAAATTAAATAAAACCAATCCTGGAATTTTAAATACTCGTGATAAGCTCGTGTTTGAAATAAAATTAAATAAACCAATTCTGAAATTATAATACTTGACTCCGCTCGGCTAGTTTATGGTCCTACATTTCATAATGTAGGACTATAAACTTGGGTTGGCTTAGGTTGGTTCAAGTAGTTTTCAGACCTGCATTTTGTAATGGGTTTATTGTGTATTGCAGGGAACTTATGAGAAAGGAACAAAAGATGACATTGAAGAGTTCATTTACCAATTAGTAGACGTGTCCGGTGATGGCATTTTGGTGAGGTAGTAATTTAGGTCCATTTATGTTGTTGGGTGCTGAATTTTGTTTTTTTAAGTTAAGAGTTGAATTTAATACTATGATTACTTTGATAAAATTTAGTCATATTTCAATATAAAAACTTCTAAGTTAGTTGGCTTTGTATATGTATATATATGGTTGTGATGGTGAGAATCATGTTGGGAGCTTTAATGTCAGGTCTGATCTGGAATCTGTTTTGATTGCGATGTTTGGGACTATATTTTCTGAGAAAGATGCTGAACTTGGACCAAGTTCACAGAAGGACGTTGTGGACATATTTCTTAATGCCGCAACTTTTTCAAAGCATGTTGAAGGAAGTGCTGAAAAAAGTATGTCTTTCGAAGATTTCAGAAATTGGTGTGCTCTTCTCCCATCCGTTAAGAAGTATCTCGCAAGCTTGTTGATGCCACCTGATGCAGGTTTTCTTCCTGCTTTAGATTTGTATATTCTTTGGACTGCTGTCAGTTTTATTGTTTTCCATTTTGATAGTATTTAGGTCTATTCAGTAAACAAAAAAGAAAGAAAAGAATTTCTAGTTGTATCTTGTGAAAAAAAATTAAAAAGAGACTTCTTTGGTGGAATTAACGATTCCCTTTCTTTTATTATATAAAGAAATGGATCATGTTTAATTTTAAATAAGCAAATCATGTCATGTCAAGGTTGCCAACAACATGAAGTAAAATATAAGCAGATAAACTGTAGTTAAGACACATGCATTCTATAAATTTAGTTGAGTTGAATTTTTTTTTTAAAATTCGATTTTCATTAAAAATTATGAGTTGTTTGGTTTACTGCTCTTTTATTGCTTTGTTGCCTTGTTTTTTTTTTTTTTTTTGGGTGCCAGATTTCCTATTGGGTATTGAATCAACAATCTCACTCTTCAGCTTGCTTTTACAAGGGGACAAGGAGGTTTCATTTGAGCCAGAGCTCATTGGCACTTCTTTGCTTGTTGACACATAAGAACCTTATTCATAGGTTTCATATATCATGACAAATACTGTTCTAATAGCTAGTTCCTGATTTTTTTTAAAAAAAATTTAATAATTAAATTCTTGAAATAATTTGTATTAGGCACTGATTTAGAAAAGAAATTTGTGGTATTTTTATTACTTAGAGAAAAACATGAACCGCCATATGCAATATCATTTTATGAGGGATTGAGATATCTTATAACTTGCGTAATGTTTCTTTTCGCTAACGTGGATGTCTAGAGTTCTTCGAGCACCTGATTATTCCTCTAGGTGTGTGTAGTCCCCATGTCCCACACACACCGGGTGACTACATGGAGGAATCTCTTGGGGGTAACTCCAAGATACTGGCTAGAGTTTTGAACCCAGGATCTTATGGATATCATGAGGCCTTGGGAACCACTAGACCCTTGGCTTTGTTCCTTTTCTTTGAGATGATTATGGATTCTGTTTTTACATATTACTAGATCAATATTTGAAGAAAGCCTCCATTTGTGTGTGTTTTTCTGTTGTTCATTAAGTACTTCATATGGAAAATTACCAGACTTGATTATTTTCAGTTCTGTATATTATGGATCCTGAAGCAGTTTAGGAGGGGAATCTGTACTTTAGCTCTTATGATTATCCTATTTTGTGGGACATGTCAAGAAACAATCCTCTTTTTAATGTTCCACCATTTTGTGCAGGAAGACCAGGATCACAAGTTCCTTGTCTACTGCATGGGGAGAGTGTTGATTCTAATATGATATTAATGAGGAAGGAATATGCTTGGCATATTGGAGGAGCCCTTTCGCAGCAAGAGCTGGAGGAATGGAAACTTTTATACCATAGTGCTTACAATGGCCTAAGTTTCAACACATTCTTGGGAAATATATCGTGAGTGGATCTCATTAACTTATATCTCATTAAATTTGTTGAAATAAATTTTTACTCCTATACCTTGTGAGTTGAGTTTGATTTCCTTCTTTGTGATTGCACTTCTTGAAGAAAATGATTCTCCAAACGTTGTGTTTCATACTTCTTATGTATTAAGCAAACAAAACAACACCTAAAAACTACATGAAGAAGAACAATGAGGCTACAGGATTCATGGGTTCTGTTCCCACACATGATGTTGATGTTGAAATTCAAGTTGTCATGGGATCATGTTGTAATGGTTACATAAACGCCAGGAAAGCATTATAGACATTAGTATCAACAATACAAACACAAACAAGGAGACTACTGTGCTAGGCACTAACTGGCACTTCAGTTCACTCCATAGTTATGTTGATTCTTAATATCAAGCATACTTAAATGGAACATGCATTATCCGTAAAATGTTCTCAAAGTTAGTGTGAGATTCCGACTGTGCAAGAGTCCTATTATGTTTAGAAGAGTTTAAAAATAAGAATGCATGCTTATATATTTCTAGATACTCCAAATTATTCTAAATTATTTGTTAGTGCTGCTATCCTGACCTTTTCTGGCATTCGCTTATTAATTAATTAAAGTGAAATTGATCATGCATGCTTAGAAAAAGTGGATTTTGCTGTAAAAATTGGTAGTAACAGCTTCCATTGAGGCCCTAATCTGTAGTAGAGATAATTTCCTTAGCTAGTATAAGAAGATTCTGTTGGTGGCAAGGAACCTGTAGACAATGGCATAAATGCCTATCCATAAAGTAAAGACTTCTTTATTTATAAAAACATTGATGTTGTACTATATTGCATTAATGCTTTGGCCTTGTTTCCTATTCGCTTTCCCTAAAGAAATACAAATGCTTAATGCTTTTTATTTTTATTTCAGTTTCTCGGTTGCTGCAACTAATTTTTAAATAGGAGTGGAATGGGTAATTGTTCAATTGAACTGCAGAAAAGACGGTGGGTCGACTGTGTTGATTATTAAGGATAAAGAAGGTTGCGTATATGGAGGATATGCTTCTCAGCCTTTTGAGAGACATGGGGATTTCTATGGAGACATGAAGTCTTTTCTTTTTCAGCTATATCCAAAGGCTTCTATATTCAGGCCTACTGGAGTAAACAAAAATCTACAATGGGTAAGTTTCTATTGTTTTCATATGGTTCTGAGTTCGAAGTTTTTGCATTTTGGCACAATCTTAGATGAGTCTCGTCTTTATTATTTGGTCCTGCTGATAGAAAATAACTCTATATTCACATGCTGTAATTGAAGCCTGCCTAAATGTCACAACTTTCTCTGTAGTTTAATAAGTTTATGGATTATTAAGTTCATTAATTATTTATTGGCTGAGTAACTAAATAGATTTTGAATTCGTACATATTGTTTCAAGTGGAAATGAACAGCCTAAAGTGGTCGTGGAAACTGCAAAGGTAGCTCTGGTAGTAGACCTGCCCTATATACGTATATCACCGAGTGATTTATTAGAAAATTCTTTGGAGGTTTTCCTTAACCTTACGTGGATGATAAGAACAACTGTCACTTATAAACAAACATTAATAACAATTGTCATCTGCTTGGAAGGGGACAACTAATGAAGTCTGAAGCAGTGAGTCTAACTCAAGGCTTGGTTTTGACTCAATGGTCCTTTATATCAGTTGACTATTCTCATCCTGATTTTATTTGGGCAACTAACAAGAAAGATATTTTTAAGGTAGGCTTAAGTTTGATCACCTAGGAAGTTTAGTAAATTGGGTTTTATAAGGTTTAAAATATTTGACATGTTCTATGATCTAAAATGCCTGTGGAAGTTTTGAGCTTTAAGGAAGGTTGAAGCGATGAGATGGAACCAACCCAATTTTTATGTTTAGATTATCTGATACTTATTTCATTTCGTTCTTTCATGCTAACGTTTATTAATCTTATGTTTTGGTGTTTTCTGCTTTTTGGATGATAATTGGTTGCATAGGCACACAAAGCAAATGCATCTCAGCGATTTACATTGCAATTTTAGTTGTTTCTCCAATTATAAAATGTTCTTAAGATATGTAGCATCCATGTATCTGCAGTGTGCCGTGAATTTCAGTTCAGATGACATCCCAAATGGCATTGGTTTTGGAGGACGAGTGAATCACTTTGGTCTGTTTCTCTCTGCAAGCTTTGATCAGGGTCACACATTCAACTGTACCACATTCGGTAGTCCCTGCCTTTCCAAGACCAGTCGAATATGCCCGGAAGTGATAGAATGCTGGAGGGTTGTTCCAAAAGGGAAACAAGGAACGCATGATGCTGTCAAAGGTTCTGTATTAGAAAGATTTAAGGAGGATCGCCATATGCTCAACATGGTTGGGCTTGCAAATTCAAGTGAGTAATCTTGGCCATGCAATGATGCAACCTTTTGTTGGCTTCTACAAGCACAAAAATCATTTGTAGTTAAGGATTTGCACCCAATGACTTTGGCTTGAAGTTGAAAAATAAGGTGTTTATTCTGCCATTTATCTAGAAAGTTAGGAACATATTTGCTTGATCTGTAAATACTCCCATCTGGTCTAAATTTGAAGATTATATTCAGAAATTAGAACATGAGGAAGAGTTTATGCCTCTTGGTGTCGGGGTATTTCGTGGCTTTTTATCTTTTGTAAGTAGAAACTGATTGCTATTGGGAAAAAATGAAGTGCCTCCTTACACCCTTGCATTCATTGTTGGTTTTCATACTTTAGCTGCTTAACCATTTTCACCATTTGCGAAGTTATTTTGGGCATGATATCATGAACAGACTTTGAATTCATTGTCCATCTACCGTGCATTTATACAAGCACATCCAACATAAGCAAGTTTTAAGCATAATCCACAATCAAAGGGAAACATCACAATCACAATCCAAATTATATTCCAAAGACTTGAGATCCGATTCTAATTAAACTGCCAAATCTCAAACAAAACACATTGTATATGAGATCTTATTCAAAATGAACCCTGCTCACTTATAGCCCTTACGGCTAACTACCTCTCTCATTCATGCTATTCCATGCAATTAGTGTAAATGAGCCCTCCATTAAGAAATAAGAACCACCATCTTTTATGAGCTAAAAGAACTCAATATTATAAAATCATTGGTCACGGTTCTGACCAAGTTCAAATTACAAGTACAGATAGAAACAAAAAATAAGGACAGAAGCAAATTGTGAAGAGTGACGAGCCTACAGCAGTTCTCAACGGGGTCTACCCCAAAAATACTTATAAACAACGAACAAGGCTCCAAACTCCAACATTATGTGAAAAATTGAAATGATATGACAAAGACTATGATGGCCCTCCCCTCAATCAAAAGTACCAACAATCATACTCAAAATACTTGGTATTTTCAAAAAATAAGTTCTCCCCTCGATCAAAAGTACCAACAATCTTACTCAAAATACTTAGTACGTTCTCCCCTCTCCTCGTGTGTATTAAAAATACTTGGTATTTAAAAAAAAAAAAAAATCGAACTCGATTCAATAGAAAGCAAACATTTTGTACCCAAATTCGTATAACGCTTAGAGCCTACTAATTTTGACAAATACAGTCAGATCCCAAGGAAGCATGAACACGACACAGCGACATGGATACGACACAAGCAAAATTATAACATAACATGATATGGCATGTAAGACACCATTAAGGTATGGCACCCCAAATGAAGAGAATTATAACATAACATGATATGGCATGTAAGACACCATTAAGGTAAGGCATCCCAAATAAAGTGTCTCTGCATCCTAGGTCGAACCCACACCAACCAAATTAGGTCGAACCCACAACAAAATTATTAAAGTGCATCACAGTCACAAATTCATCACCAAATTACTAGTTTTGAAGACATCAAAAAAAAAAAAAAAAAAAGCAATTAAGGTCCTACTCATCTCAAACACCATTTCTGATTTTCCATCTCAAACCAAAGCCAAAATATGCCCTAAAAAACCAAATTCCAATACCAAAACTAATACTAATTAGTAATAACCAACAACAAAAACACCATCACGATTCCAAACATTTGAATTTCATAAAACAAATCTCCATTCTTTAACAAAAAGAAACTAAATCATACCCATAATAACTGACAACTTCAAAATGATAATGAAAGAAAAAACATTTTAAAAAAAAACGACAAATAACTAACAGTTATCCTTCTTTCAAAACTGTTCCAACGAACAAACACCATTTTCCTTGTTGTCCCCTCCTAATCACGGAACCTCCTACCGGGTCCGCCAGCACCACCGGGTCGGCCGAAATTGGTCTGGATATTGGAAACGGGAACCGGGTCGACCTTGTGGAGGCCAGGCATGTCACCCATGCCAAGAGTGGCCAACATGTCGAGAGTCTCCTTGTCGACCTCGATGTGTTCTGTGCTGATGGCGGAGACGTCGGGGACGAAGTCCATGCGGCGCTCGCGCTCTTCCTCCTGGAGCTTGAGCGAGATCCCGCGGACCGGACCCTTCTGGATCCGCTTGATGAGGTGGGTCGAGAACCCGGCGATCTTGTTGCGGAGGCGCTTGGTGGGAATGATGGCCACCTCTTGCAGGAGCTTCTTGTTGGTGTGGAAATCCATGGTCATGCGCGAGTAGTATCGCTCGATGACTTGGCGTGAGGACTTCTTCACGGTCTTTGTGCGAACGCGACCCATGGTGGTTTTGGCTGTGCTGTGCTGTGCTGTGCTGTGCTGTGCTGTGTGTTGTGTGTGTTTGTGTGTAGGGGCGGTGTGAGAACGAGAATGTGAAGGCGATACGAGAGGAGGGAATGGATGTAGGGTTTTGTGGTGTTTTTATATTAGGGATTTGTGAAATGGGCTTTTGAGGCCTAGTGGAGAATTGGGCCTGAATTATGTTTGTTCAAAAAATTAGTTGGGCTTAGGTTTGGGAGTATTGGGATTGATTTTTAAAAGGGAAAGGAGGTAGGGTATTGTGGTGTTTTTATACGAGGGATTTGTTGTGGATTTTGTTGGCCCATGAAATGGAATAAAGGGTGTATATTCAAGCCTAGTGGAGAGAATTGGGCCTGAATTGTGTTTGTACAAAGATGAGCCTTGGTTGAATTAAAAAACAGAAGTTGGGCTTAGGTTTGGCATTGGTTAAGATCTTTAAAAGGGCAGAGAAGGCCCGGTATGGTTGCTTGACTAAATTGGTTCTAGATTGACAGCATAAAATGTATTGAGTAGCAAAGCTTTGCAGTGTCAATTATAATTCAATAAGGAGTTTTTAAGGATAAGAACTTTTATGTCATAATTTTGATGCGGTAGATTGTGAATGTTTTGCTTATTACTTTTACATGAATTGAATACTTTTTCTCCATCATTCATAGTTAACCACATTAAGATTGTGGCAAAAGTTGTGTTCACAAACTTTCTCTTCAATGAGCTTAGAGACACTAAAAATTTCACAACTAACAAGGTGGTAAGGTATTATTAGTAGATAATATATATATACATATATATTAATGGTTGACTCATATAAGAAATAGTAAAAACTTGTTAACTTAATTGTTTTGAAATTTTTTTTAAGATTTATTGTGTCTGTAGCATTGTCCATTAAAATGGTAATTGAAACTACATTATGAGAGCTGACACATAGAAAACTACTTAAGTTTTCTTAAGCCCTCATCAGAGGACTGGTTGTTGAGGCTTGGCGACTTGGAGAGAGGAATTCATGGAAGATATGATTCTTCAATATAATCACAGGAAAAACAAGTTACAGCAAATCATTGTCACAAAATCTAGCAGACAATATATGCCACTATCCAATTCCCAAATTACCACCCTCCCAAAAAAATAAATAAATCTAATATATAACTTCAGGCATTTATAAAACGCTGGGCTCCACTATCTTTAATAAATAGAATGGCCTGTTGTCAAGAGATGTTTAGGAGAGTGGCTTGAAAATTGATTAGATTTAGGTTTATTTCATTTTTAGTTATATATAGGCTACGTTTCGTAATTAAAAAGATAATGAATATAAGATATATTTTACTTAAGAATGCTAATATAACTATGGTATTATACTATCAAAATTAGGGAACTTAACTTCTTCCCATTGGCAGCCTTAGACAATGGTCTAATGGTATGTCAATTAATTGCTAACGAGATCTACATAGATAACCAAGTGCTTGCTAGCAACAACATAATTATCATTTTTGGCAATAATAGATGCATAATTCCCTTCTTCACAAGACTGCAATCTCACACTTCAGGTGCCTGGAACCTAACAAACAGAGCTCCAGAATTACAAGCAGTCAACTATTGTCCTTACGGTGAAGAATTCAAACCAATAGAACATGAATGCTAACCCATGTACATTGACATGGAAGTAGATAGCTCCAACCCCTTGACTATGACAACTATGCAGATACAGATTGACCCCCACCAATAGGCATGACAGATAGATACTGTTCATTAGCACGAGATAGGCAGAAGAATCTCCACGTTTCATCATTGCAAGATAGAGTGATAGACAACTGAAGGCTCCACATTTCATCGTTGCAAGAAGACAGAAAGAAGATAAAAAGAAAAAATGATAGAAAAAAACCATCTATGGTAAAAAAAGAAATGATAGGAAGGAGCCATATGTCAAAGCCTGCATAACAAAACAAAATGTCACTATTCATAAAAAGTTTATACTATTCATTAAATAATATCTTTTACTGACAGATTAACTAGGGTTAACTTTTCGCAACCAACCCTAGTAAATACCATATGCAGGTGTGGATTTTGTTGGCTCATGAAATGGAATAGAGGTTTATTCAAGCCTAGTGGGGAATTGGGCCTGAATTGTGTTTGTACAAAGTTGAGCCTTGGTTGAACACATGAACCAAAAAAAACAAAAAAAAGAGTTGGGCTTAGGTTCGGGAATATTGGAATTGATCTTTAAAAGGGAAAGGAGATAGGCTTTTGTGGTGTTTTTATGTGGGAATTTGTGAAATGGACATTTGGGTAAGATGTTGGTGATTTATGGATCTTGTTGGCCCAATAAATGAAATAAATGTATATATTTAAGCCTAGTGGAGAATTAGGCTGAATTGGGTTTGTACAAAATTGGGTCTGGTTTGGGAATATTGGGATAAGAAAGGCCTGATATGGTTTTTTGACTCAATTGTTTCTGGATTGACAGCATCATTGACTGTAGACTCTATAATAATTATTGAGTGGCAACAGTTTGCTGCGTCAATAATAATGCAATAACTCAATAAACCAACTTTAATAATTATTTCTATTAATTGATTAGGTTAGTTAAATTGACCAAACTTGAAAAAAGAGTTCACCTAATTGAAATTAAAATCTTCAAATTGAAATGAGACTTGTAATTAATCTATTAAAAAATATATCATTTTTTTTTTTAGAGAAAAGAAAGAAAGTCATTTTACATTTTAATAATTCCCTCGATAGAGAAAAAATCAGTGGATTCATGATAGATTATATCATGAATCCACTGATTTTTTCCGCTTTCGTTATTGCTGTTGGGTTGGCTATTAGGCTTGCTTCTATTGGACTTGGGGTTGGTTAAGGTATTGTTGCGGGCCAGTAAAAAATTCACAACTGATTAGGTGGCAACTTGTGATTGTTAAATAAAAAAATGATGTCAATAATAAATCTAGATAAGAATCAATAAAAGCTTGCCAAATTAATTGTTATAAAAAAATAAAAAATATTCTAAAAATTGTTGTCCATAATATTGCTCATTATAATTTGAAGGATAGAAGAATTTAAAATTGGAAGGATAGAAGAATTTAAAACGTACTCACAAAATCAATAATGTAGGATACCACTGACCAATCATGGAGTTGGTTTAATTACTAGAAAACGCAAGGTAGTTGAAATGTCCTAATAATTGATGGTTTAAAAGGAAAGTTGAAAGTTGAAACTATCTTTAAATTAGATAGAAGAATGGGAGGAAAAATGGGCATTTGTTCCTAATTTAGAAATTATGCAGTAAAATACCAATGTTTTGAAACTATTTAGCAAAATGTCTTTATTTTTGAAACTCAATTTTAATAAAATCGAGTTACTATAACTCGACATTAGTAATGTCGAGATCTATGCATATTTTGTCATTTACATTTTTTTTGAAAATTTAAGTGGAACTCGACATTGCTAGTGTCGAGTTTCACTTAAAAATATATATAAAACTCGATTTTAAGGATATTGAGTTTTACACAGAATTCTTTTTTGTTAAAATCGAGTTTAAAAAACAGGAGTATTTTCCTAAATAGTTTTAAAATAAGGGTATTTTGCTACATAGTTTGTAAATTAGAGGCAAATGCCCATTTTCCCCAAAGAATGGTGGTTGAATGTTGAGGCTTGGTGTCTTGGAGGGAGGAATTCATGGAAAATATGATTCTTTAATGGGTTTGGCTTACTTCTAGTACTTTTTTTAACTGGACATGTCCTTTTAATTTAAATATATAATGACAAGTGGTAGTAGGTTTTAATCTCCACATTTTATTTAGTTAGTGGGTGACATGGTAGTCTCTCATTAAAACAAAAGAAGATTACAGTTAAAAAAGTTATGGAGGTAAGCCAAACAATATATGCCATTACCCAATTCGCAAGTTAACCCCCAAAAAACATAAAAAATGATCTATTAAGAGTCTGTTTGGATACTGCTTATTATTGAAAACTGAAAACTAAAAATTGAAAACACTATAGTAAAATGTTAGTTTTTAGACCCCTTAAAACACAGTTGGATTAACCTAAGAAATTAGCCAAGTTGTTACTTAGTCAAATTAATTAAATCTAGGTTAACACAATCAAATAATCATATAATGTAAAACAGCGAAAATATAAATAATACAAAATATGATCACCTAGGAAACCAAACCGGTAAAAACCTGGGGAGGATTTAACCTAGCTATCCTCAAGGTAAACTTGAATCCATTATCTTGAAAGAATCGAAGTTCATACAATAAGACTTACAAGCCCCCACGCTCAACTTCTTATTGCTACCCACCAGTAGAACTTACTGACACGACCACGTGCAAGCTCCGAATCCATGGACTCCTTCTTTCTTGGATTCTCCACCAAATACAAGCACACTCGCTTGTGTTTTATTTAAGCTTCAATGGCAGCAATTGGAATGATCATCAAGGTGTAGAAAAATCTTCTCCTTGAAAACCCTAGGTTTATGTGAAGGAAAGCTCCTCAAAGATCTCACAAGAGATTTACATAAACCGCAATATGAGCCGCACAAAAACATGGCTAGGGTTTCCCTTATATACCTAGGGTAAATTAGAAACCTAACAAATTAAAACACTTAGGGCTGAGTTGGAAAACCTAATTAAAAAAACGTCAGGTACGATTTTCGATTGATCGAGCCTAAGCTTCGATCGATCGAAATGTACTTAAACAGTTTTTTAATTAGCTTAATAATTTATTCCAACTTTACAGCAAAGAACCAACTTTGAGCACTTCTAAAACAACTTAAATACATTGTTTTGATCATGGTTTTCCAACAATACACATTAGGATTCTAAATACATAAAACCTAAGTCTTTAGAACCTAACAAACTCCCCCTTTGGCAATCCGTGACAAAACACAACTTAAATAGCTCAAAGTTTACAAGTAAAAGCCATTTACAAAATAATGCTCATAAACACAAATTCAACCCTAACTACTATCCATCAGTTGCAAGAGTAGAGAGCAGCTTAATTGAATCAACCTGTATATTTCCTGAAACATTTAAACAAAATGCATAACCGCATGTGTGGAAAAAAATACAAGTAAAGAAAAATAAAAATCTCGATTTCAAACAACACACAATAAAGACATATAACAATGAAGAACTCATAATCATAAATCAATAAGAAGTTTGAAACAAGAAACACAAAAAAAACTCCCTTTAACATGAATAACCCAACAAAGTAAAAACAATGTGGCAAGAGCTAAAGAGGTAAAGTACACAGTGAAACACCTAGATACAATCTAAACAACTTCACAAGCTCCAACCAATCAAAAGATAAACTCTCCTCCTAAAACAAAAACAAGTACAAAAAAATGCCAAAAACATCTCATATGTACTTCCCCTTTTTGTGACGGAATGCCAAAGAGCAATCAAAATCCATCATCAAAAGGAGGTGGCGATGAAGAACTCCGAAACTGTGCCAAATCTGCTCGTAAACCTCTAATCTCATCCAGAATGTCCACCAAAATCTGTCCTTGAGCCGCCTGAACGGTCAAGACATGATCCAATGTACGTCGAATGTTGGAATCATTCGAAGTAGTCGGTGGAGGAACATTAGTAGCAGCAGCAGCAGCACCAGAAGTCTCAGCAGCACTTGTAGAGGAGGGAGGAGGGGGGACACTACTAGAGGATGCACCACGAGAGACTGAAGGATCAGCTCTCAAATGAGCAGCCTTCTGACGAAGGAAAGTAGCACCTAGGGGACCAACAACATGGACAGGCTCACTAGAAGGAAAGTTAGCTAGACCTAGAAACAAAAGAATCCTATGAATGAAAATAGGATATATAAGCGCATGTCCTATGGCAGAACTCCTATGAACTTCGTTCAAAGAACGAAGGAACAAGTGAGGAAAACTGATAGAGGCACCAGACATAAACGCATATAAAAAAACACATCGCTCTAGAGGGATGGTATGGAGATGAGAAATGGGCCACAAGGAATGACATGCAACTCGCTCTCGAGGGATGGTGTGGAGATGAGAAATGGGTCACAAGGAATGACACACAACTCTAAGAAACAAATATGCAGTCTTAGAAAGCGCAGAAGACGTGATCCGAGGATCAGAACCCCACTGGATAGATGATCCAGTGATGTGTGACATGACCTCATCAATAGGAGGTGACTCATTATAGGGATAGACCGGATTAGTGATAATTGGAACCCTAAGAGCCTCAGCCACTACCCTAGGGGTAATGGTGAACTCAGCACCTCGTATCCAACTCCGAACAATGGTGTTAGAATCATAGATGTGACATGAGAGTTTAGAGAAGAACTCTCTAATCAAAGCAGTTGGGGGTGGATGATTTATCTCTAAGAGTGACAACCAACCTCTAGACTCAAGATTAGCCCTAATAGCTGAATCGACCTCATCAAGAATCACAGAACGCTCAGCCCAAATCTTATGTTTACTATTAAGTTTCTCATAAGCCTCACGCACACGTTCATTCCTAAACAACTGAACCCTAGAAGGAGACACAGAAGGGGTAGAGGGAACCTTATTAGCTCTAGTCTTCCTAGGCATGGTGCTAGAATAAGGAACAAGAGCACACAGCAAAAAAAATAGAAAAAAAGAAACAAAAACAAAAACCAAGGGCAGATTGCAAGTTAGCACAACAAAAAGATAGAACAAGAAGAACTATATGATGCATGAATAGATTAAATGACATGATGCATGAGCTAATGCAGTAAATTAAGTTCAAAATAAGTTCAAACTCACAAAATTGGCTTGAGCATAGAGTTTCTAACTAAAACCCCAAAAAAAATTTAAACCACTTGTTAATTTTCAAAATAAATTGACCAATTGATCATTACACAAGCTAGAAAACTGATTAGAACGATTAATTACATCAAAACAACAAGCCAATTTCATCAATTTCAACCCAATTGAACAAAATCCCCAAATCGGATCCAACATAAACCCTAGAATTTTCAATTCTTCATAAAACCCCAAATTGATCAAATTAACCAACAACAATCATGAATACAACAATATCCCAACAAAACCCAATGATCAATTTCAAAAAACAAGCCTTGAATCAACAAAAATCCCAAGATTCAAAAGTTTCGAAAATATCCTTTAAATGCATGAAAACATGAAAATAAAAACAAAAGGAGGGATAAAATGGTCTTACCGGCCTTGAGGGAGGAAAACCTTGCAAAAATTGAGGAAGAAAACGACAAAAAATTTGTAGTGCTACCTTGCCAAGTCGAAGAGAATAGAAAAGTTGAAAAAACTTTTTGAAAAGGATGTTTTGAAACAGTTAAAGAACTGTTTTAAAAAAACCTGAAATATGATGTTCGATTGATCGAAAAACAGGTTCGATCAATCGAATCAGGCAGAGGCTCACAGAATTTTTAAAGCAGGATTTCGATTGATCGAAAATAAGATTGGATCAATCGAAATTCTGGAAAAAACAGTTTTTGAGAGAAAAAAAAACCTGATTTTTTGAAATCTTACTTCAAAGCATTGAATCTAAGAAAAAAATGCATGAGAATGAGATGAAATGCTCTCCCAAAACACAAGTTTTAATCCCAATTTTCCAAAAATTTAGATTTTAAACAATCTCCCCCATTTTTAAAGCAATAAAACAGTTTTGCATAAAGTTCAAGGTATTTTTCAAACGTGGTTGGTCAGACCATAAGCGCACACAATTACATGTAAAAAGTTTAGCAAAGAGTAACTTGTGTTGTGTGTGTAACTAGCAAGAGCTTGAGATACACGTGAGGTGATATGTGAACAGAAATCAACCACAAAGTCTACAAAATTTATCATATAGAATTTAAAAGAGACTATCATCTAAAGAATTACATCATATAACTCCCACATCTCCTAGAACATAAGCTTGCAATCATGTAAGTTTCTTGAATTTTTGCCTCATAATATACACACCAATTTTTAATTTAAGTAATTTGGCATTCAGCCTAATAGTACACACCAATTTTTTAATTTAAGAGATTTATCATTTAAACCGAGGCTTCATCTTATGTTCTTTTTGTGCATGTGCTACACTTTCTCGGGTACAAAATCTTATGATATGCACTAAGGTGGTCATGATTGGCTAGTGCACAGTGATGAGATGGTTATTTATGCCTTTCTCAAAAGGAACAAGTCCGATAGTCAAATAACATGTGACTTCAAGATAAAGACAAAGTGATAAACACTATAAACATCTTTCCCATACAACATGTTCTACAAAGCTTCCACTAGTGTGTGCTTATGGTCTGACTAACCACGTTTGAAAAATACCTTGAGTTTTATGCAAAACTGTTTTGTTGATTTAAAAATGGGGGAGATTGTTTAAGATCTAAATTTTTGGAAAATTGGGTTTAAAACTTGTGTTTTGGGAGAGCATTTTATCTCATTTTCATGCATTTTTTTCTTAGATTCAATACTTTGAGGTAAGATTTCAAAAAATCAGGTTTTTTCTCTCAAAAACTGTTTTTTCTAGAATTTCGATTGATCCAATCTAATCTTCGATCAATCGAAATCTGCCTGGTTCGATTGATCGAACCTGTTTTTCGATCAATCGAACATCGTATTTCAGGTTTTTTTAAAACAGTTTTTTGACTGTTTCAAAAAATCCTTTTCAGAGGCAGCACTACAAATTTTTTGTCGCTTTCTTCCTCAATTTTTGCAAGGTTTTCCTCCCTCAAGGCCGGTAAGACCATTTTATCCCTTCTTTTGTTTTTATTTTCATGTTTTCATGCATTTTTTCATGCATTTAAAGGATATTTTCGGAACTTTTGAATCTTGGGATTTTTGTTGATTCAAGGCTTGTTTTCTGAAATTGATCATTGGGTTTTGTTGGGATATTGTTGTATTCATGATTGTTGTTGGTTAATTTGATCAATTTGGGGTTTTATGAAGAATTGAAAATTCTAGGGTTTAGGTTGGATCCGATTTGGGAATTTTGTTCAATTGGGTTGAAATTGATGAAATTGGCTTGTTGTTTTGATGTAATTGATCATTATGATCAGTTTTCTAACTTGTGTAATGATCAATTGGTCAATTTATTTTGAAAAATTAACAAGTGGTATCAGAGTAGGTAGCTCTCTTGTTGTTAATCCTTTGATCTTTGAGCTGATCCTTGACCCCTGTTGTCATGGATAATTTGAAGTGTCTTTTTTATCATGTTTCTGCTTATGCTTCTGTTGATTTTATTGATGCCTGTGAAACTCTTCGTAAGGAATTATTGAAATCTATGAAAATTGCTAAGAAATTGAAGGAAGAGTTAAAATTGGCTAATCTTGAAAAAGAGGAATTAGTTGTTAGATTAGATGAATCTAATAAAAAGAATGAATTTTTGAGAAATCAAATTACCTCTCAAGATGAGAAGATAAAAAGCTTGGAACATGAGTTAGTTGAATCTAAAGCTAAAATTGAAAATTTGACTAGTACCAAGTCTGCTGTTGATAACAGAAGTGTTTTTGTTTCTCTTAAGCCTAAAACTGAGAAAATTTATATCCCTTATTTTAAGAGGAATAATAAAGAAAATGTTTATTTTGCCAGGTTAGACAAAGGTAAAAGTTCTGATGTAGACGTTGAAATTTCTAAATCTATGTCTAAACTTACTGTTAGAGAGCATAATAAATCTACTTATGTGCCTACTTGTCACCTTTGTGGTGTTGTTGGTCATATTAGACCAAATTGTTCTTTGTTGAGGTAAGAACCTAAGCCTGTGACCGGAAACCCCACTAGGAATACTGATGTTCCTAAATTTTTTCATGTTTGCCACTTTTGTGGTGTCTGTGGTCACATTCATCCTAATTGTCATAAATTGAAATTTAAGCATTCTGTATTTCAATCTAAGATTTGTGATGATATTTCTCCTGCCATAAGTCCATATAAATTGTTTCATATTCTTTTGAAAAATTTGAGGTTGTTGGCTTGTGAAAGGAATTTGCAGGATCTTAATCTTTCTCAGAAGATTGGTGTAATTCCTCAAATACACTCTGCTTCACATGGATTTTCACCTACAAAGCCAAAAACTCGTGTTATATGGGTGAGAAAAGATTCTCTAAGGTGAGTGTTGCTGACTTGTCCTTGATTTAATTGTTTCAATTAATTGTGGAAATGTTTTGTTTCTGTTTTTGGTTGTTTTGTTTTTTAAGTTTTTTTTAAAAAAAAAAAAAAAAAATCCAAAAACATTGAAAATTTTCAAAAAGACAAAAATATTTTATTTTGTGTCTAGTTTTATTTTTCTTGAGAATTACATGAATTATGATATTTCTCTTGATTTAGAACATGTTTGACATTGTGGAGAAACTTGAATAGTATGTGTTATAAGTGCTAAGCTATTTCTGATTTTGTGTGGGTATGTACTAATTTGTACATGTACTTAAGGGTTAATTAAGAAATTGATATTTCTTATTTGTGTACCCTTTATAGCTTAGTTAAGCACCGTCATGCATTGCATTTGCATTGTTCATTTAGCATAATATGTGCTTTTTGTTTTTGGTCATAAATTTTTTAAAAAAACCAAAAAGATTTTTGCGTTTTGTATTTCACATCTTGGATTTATAATCAAGGATTGGCCATTTTATTTTTACATAACGAGTTTATATACCTTGTTTAGCTTGGATGAGCTTATTTATTCCACTTGACTAGTTAAAACTTTGTAGTGCATGTTGTGTGAGAAAGATATTTATGGTGTTTATCATTTTGTCTTAATCTTGAAGCCACATATTGTTTGACTGTTGGACTTGATCTTTTCGAGAAAGGCATAAATAACCATCTCACCACTGTTCACTAGCCAATCATGAACACCTTAGTGCATATCATAAGATTTTGTACTCAAGAAAGTATAACACATGTACAAAAAGAATATAAGGTGAAGCCTCGGTTTAATTGATAAATTGCTTAAAATTGGTGTATACTATTAGGCTTAATGCCAAAATCACATAATTAAAAATTGGTGTGTATATTATGAGGCAAAATTCAAGAAACTTACATGATTGCAAGCTTATATTCTAGGAGATGTGGGAGTTATATGATGTAACTCTTTAAGTGATAGTCTCTTTTAAATTTTATGTGATGAATTTTGTAAACTTTGTGATTGATTTCTATTCACATATCATCTCACATGTATCTCAAGTTTTTGCTAGTTGTACACACTACACAAGTTACTCTTTGCTAAACTTGGTACATTATGTTGTGTGTGATTTTGTTGTGGCCATTCAAGATTAAAAGTTCATTGATTTTAATGCAAAATGTGTTTAATGTTTGTGCTTTGAGAACAAATTGATTGAAAATCTTGATTTTGGAAGATCTGGGTTGAATTCAAGTATTTTTGAAAAACTTTTTGTCTCATACTCATGCATTTTTTATTAAATAATGTGCTTTGAGGAGTTTCTGCATTAAAATGCTTTGTTTTTAAAAAATCTGATTTTTCCAGACTTTCGATCGATTGAACTTGTTTTTCGATCAATCGAAATTGCGATTAAAAATTTTCAGTTTTTAAGTTTTTGACCAATCTATTCTTCCATGCATCATTTGTGTTTAGGATTCACATGCATTGCATTGTTTTTGTATCCATCTTGCAGTTTTGCAGTTATATCTCTCATTGTTTTCACACATAACATGCATACACTTTGCTACGTTGGGTACTCAACTTGATCAAAAAATTGATTAATTAATTTTTGTGCTATGTACTTTCTAGTATATGCCTTTTTTATGTGTGAATTGTAGAAAATATTTTTCTTAAGAGATATGATGGATAATCAATGTGCAAATATTTTCTCTACTCATGCAACTGTTTATGAGTCACATAGTGTCAAGTTTACATTTATTGAAAGAGATAATATTTTTCTTCATATGTATCCTCAACTTAGGTTTTTTTAAGTTTGGTGTGTGTGTCTTTCTTTTCCCCACCTCCTAAACTTTCCCCAACACTGTTTTTTCCACAACTTATTTTGTTTTTCCTATTTTTATAGGGGGAGAATTTTTTTTTTAACCTTTGTGGTTCTTAGGGGGAGTTGTTGCTCTTCCTAGGGGGAGTTGTCTCTATTTCATATAGAGTTAAATTGTTTTGTGTTCCCTTGATTCTCTGTTTTCTCTTATCCTTTATTGCGTATGTTTACTCTTTATTGAGTTGTCTTTGTCAGTTCGTGATAAAAAGGGGGAGATCTAGATGAAATGTGGGAATCCTGTTTGTTTTGTTTAATGGGAGATACATTGATTGTTTATGATAGTGGAAAATACAAGTATGTTTTGGTGTGTCTAACTTAGGGGGAGAGTTAGTTTGCATATTTGTTGTTTTCTTGTTTTTCTGTTTATTTTCCACACATGCGTTTATGTGTTTTGTTTAGTGTTTCAGGAAATATACAGGTTGATTCAGTCGTGCCGCTGTTTACACTTACAACTGATAGATAGTAGTTATGTTGAATTGTATTTGGGCTATTTGTAACTTTGAGCATTTCATGGTTGTGATGTGTTTTGTCACGGATTGCCAAAGGGGGAGATTGTTAGGTTCTAAGACTTTAGGACCTAATGTATTAGAACTTTAATTTGTATTATGTTGGCAAACCATGATCAAAACATGAAGTCTAGGTTTAGGCTTGCTCAAAGTATGTTTATTTGTAAAATTGGAATCGAGTGATTGCAGAACTTATTGGACTAAATTTGCAAGGCTTGATCGATCGAAAATTAGACTCGATCGATCGAACCACGTACAGATTTATTTTTCTATAAAGTTCCAGTTCAGCCCAAACTCTACTTAAACGTATTAGGGTTCAAGTAAACACTCCTATATATAAGGAAAACCCTAAAACATTTTTATAAGTTTTTTAGAGAGAAAAGAGTGTGCCTCCTTTTGTATTTTAGGGTTTTATACCTAAAAGCTCTTTAAGGACTTGGTTGCTCATATTGCGGTTTATATGAATCTCTTGTGAGATCTTTGAGGAGCTTTCCTTCACATAAACTTAGGGTTTTCAAGGAGAAGATTTTTCTACACCTTGATGATCATTCCAGTTGCTGCCATTGAAGCTTAAAGAAAACACAAGCGGGTGTGCTTGTATTTGGTGGAGAATCCAAGAAAGAAGGAGTCCATGGATTCGGAGCTTGCACGTGGTCGTGTCAGTAAGTTCTACTGGTGGGTAGCAATAAGAAGTCGAGCGTGGGGGCTTGTAAGTCTTATTGTATGAATTTCGATTCTTTCAAGATAGTGGATTCAAGTTTACCTTGAGGATAGCTAAGTTAAATCCTCCTCAGGTTTTTACCGGTTTGGTTTCCTGGGTGAGGATTTGCTAGTTTTGGGTAGGTCCAACTCATAAGATTGAAGAGATCCTACAAGTTCATCAACAGGGATGAAGTCCACATCCTTACTTTCAGTTATGGCAGTCACCTTGGGTCTAAAATTCTCAGTTAAGGATCTAAGAATCTTCCTAACAATTTTAGGTTGATCATAGATTTCACCTAAGTTATAAGCAGAATTAACAATATCATTCAATTTAGCATAGAATTCATCAAAAGATTCATCATTAGACATCCTAATGCTTTCAAATTTAGAAGTTAATTGCTGCAATTTATTGATTTTGATAGCCTTTATGCCTTCATGCACAGTTTGGAGGATGTTCCAAGCAATATGAGCAACCTCAACATTTGAGATTCTCTTAAATTCCTCCATAGAAACAACGTTAAAGATAGCATTCATAACCTTGCTATTAAACGCAACTGCTTCTTTTTGAGAAGTTTGCCATTCACTAACAGGAGTAGTGGGCTTCTCCCATCCGTATTCAACGGAGTTCCAGACTCTCTCATCAATGGATTTCAGGAATGCTTTCATCCTTACTTTCTAATAAGCATAATTATTCTCATCAAAGTGAGGAGAAATAACCAGAGAGTGTTCGTGTTCCATGACAGTAGGGGTCAAGGATCAGCTCAAAGATCAAAGGATCAAAAACAAAAGAGCTACTTGCTCTGATACCACTTGTTAGTTTTTAGACCCCTTAAAACACAATTGGATTAACCTAGGAAATTAGCCAAGTTGTTACTTAGTCAAATTAATTAAATCTAGGTTAACACAATCAAATAATCATATAATGTAAAGCAGCAGAAATATAAATAACACAAGATATGATCACCTAGGAAACTAAACCGGTAAAAACCTGGGGAGGATTTAACCTAGCTATCCTCAAGGTAAACTTGAATCCACTATCTTGAAAGAATCGAAGTTCATACAATAAGACTTACAAGCCCCTACGCTCGACTTCTTATTGCTACCCACCAGTAGAACTTATTGACACGACCACGTGCAAGCTCCGAATCCACGGACTCCTTATTTCTTGGATTCTCCACCAAATACAAGCACACCCGCTTGTGTTTTCTTTAAACTTCAATGACAGTAACTGGAATGATCATCAAGATATAGAAAAATCTTCTTCTTGAAAATCCTAAGTTTATGTGAAGGAAAACTCCTCAAAGATTTCACAAGAGATTCACATAAATCGCAATATGAGCCACACAAAAACGTGGCTAAGGTTTCCCTTATATACCTAGGGTAAATTAGAAACCTAAACCAATTCAAACACTTAGGGCTCAGTTGGAAAACTTAATTAAAAAAATGTCAAGTACGATTTTCGATTGATCGAGCCTAAGCTTCGATCGATCGAAATGTACTTAAACAGTTTTTTAATTAGCTTAAAAATTTATTCCAACTTTACAACAAAGAACCAACTTTGAGCACTTCTAAAACAACTTAAATACATTGTTTTGATCATGGTTTGCCAAAAATACACATTAGGATTCTAAATACATAAAACCTAAGTCTTTAGAACCTAACACAAAAATAATTTTTAAATGTGTGAATAGTGCCGTGAGACCATGTTTTAAAGTTAGATTTACATTTTTTCCGTACTTACGGGTCCTGTGAACAGTGCACGGGACCCAGCCAAAAAAACAAAACAGACACCAGCACAAATGCAAATGCGTTGCTATCCAAACTAACACTAATATATAACCCAGGCATATTCAAAACGTTGGAACTCCTAATTAAAATGTATATTTCGGGAGAGTTGTTTAAAAGTTGATTAGATATAGGTTTATTTCAATTTTAGTTAAATATTGGCCACTTTACCTAATTAAAAAGTCAACGAATATAAGATATATTTTACTTAATAATGCTAATATAACTTTGGTATTTATTTTTTTTAAAAAAAAAACTTTGGTATTATACTATCAAAATTATTGAACTTACCTTCTTCCCATTGGCAGCTTTAGACAAAGGTCTAATGGTAGAGCTGGCCAGATCAAGGTTTGTTGGTTTAAATGGATATTTAAACTAGGCGTGGTTGAAGAATTAAAATTTTTATAGTTGCATTGAAACCAACTACGAGTTAAGTGGTTGAGTATTACATTATGGGATAGGTTTTGTTGGACTGTCTATCTTGTTGTTTATTTTATCTTTGTTGTTGTTTGTCTTCCGATTCAAAAACAATTATGAGTGGTTGAGTACTACCTGTGATAGAAGTTATAAAAGTGAGTAATTGATATATGACATTTTGCCAAAACTCACCTTCTTCTTCTTTTTTTTTGGTTTTAAAGGGATGTGTCTTTTGCAATTTGAACTGAAACAGGGAGCTTGGATTGGTAGTAGCATTTTGGGCCATTTATTTATTGAATGATGTTTAAGATATTACAAGTTTTTTTTTTTTGGATGAACGAGATATTACAAGTTTTACCATATAAATCTTATAAATTGATGTGTCACAAATCATAAAAAGATTACTTAGACATTTATTTATTAAACTGTTGAAGTTCAACCTTTAGTTTATGAAGATTTTGTAGTAAAATTTGTAAGAGATTTAGTATTTTCCTATACATTATATTATACTAGTAAGTTTCCTTTGTGATGCATTGATAAGATTGTAATGTTTTATGTAAGATGGTTTTGGAAAATGTTGTATATATATTATAGCATAATTGTTATAGAATTTTGTTAGTAATGAATTCATCTCAAAAAGCAATAACAAAATTTTTTTCCCGTAGGGGTTAGGCTAGCATGACGATGGTGGTTGCCCTCAAATTCCCCTCTTTCTCTTTCTTATAAATGCTTTTTTAATATTAGGTCTTTTAGTTTGGTATTAGTAAAAAAATGCATTACATTTAACAATCCACAATAGTTTCGTGTCTCTCTATCTTTCCTTATGACCTTATCTGGTTAGTTTTATTAGTCCTTAATTTTTTTTTTCTTTTGCTTTTGTTTTTAAAACTAAAATGGTGGGTATGTTAAAAGACACGAAGAAGAGAGAAATATGTGGTGAAATTTCAAGAAATTTGAAAGCTCAGATTTGTGCTAAAACACAAGAGCTTGTTTAGACCCCCCAATTAAAAATTATGGCTAGATTGCTTTTATTCTAACTTAAACTAAGTGCGGAATAAGAGTAAATAAGCGTAATAAACTGATACCACTACCCTAAGCCATATTCATCCATCATCAAAAATAAAATGAAAGCTTAAAGAGTAGGGAAGATAGATGCAAACACAAGATAAAACAAAGACATGTTATCGAAATGAAAACTGAAGAACGCGGTAAAAAACCTCTTCGTGACCCTCCAAGTCGAAATCGATCCACTAGAGAATAAAGTTGCAGTACACGAATAATAAAAGACCCTCCAAGCCTAGTCTACCCTCATGTACTTGAACTCTCCAAGCTCATGCTACTAATGGACTTCTCGGAGTCTTGTATTCTCTAACTTTTAGATTCTGCAATTCAGCTCGATTGCATCCGCCAATGAATGGCTCATTCCAATGCTTCCTAACAGCACCAAAATCTCACTTATCACTTAGAATGGGTGTGGTAAGTGTTTGAGCTAACAAACTCTCAAGGATCTAGAGATGGAGATGTAGGAGTTTGAGGAAAACCACAAGGAAATGTGTAGATTATTGTGGGTATAACAATCTTTAACCCTCAAGTGTATTTGCTAGGGTTTTCTCTCTGAAAAACACTCCTTACAATTCGTGGGTAATAAGGGTATATATAGCGTGGGTAGAGAATTTGGTAAAGCAAATAAACTTTTTGCCAAATGGACAGTTTCACGGGTTGGCCCTTCCCATGAAACACTCATGAAAATCACAGTCTAGCATGACTCTTCAGCTTCCAGTCATGTGCTTCACACATGACCTTTTCTCGGGTTGCTTCTTGTGAGCTACTTGTGAGCTAGTCATGAATCCCACTAATTCATCTTTTGAAGCTTGATTATTCACCGATCTCTTACACTCATCTCTTACAAATAAACCCACTTACATATAGGGAAAATGATTGAAGAAATTACAATCAAATTTGGCACGAAATTAAAGCCAACACAAGATTGTTGGAAATCATAACTTTACAAAATTAATGAGATAATAGTAAAAATAAGTTAATGTGATCTTTTGGGTAACAGTAAAAAAAACTTAATGAAAAAAAGGTTAAAAAAAATGCTAAATGCAAAATTAGAGTGCCACATAGCATAACCTCATGCACTCCTGTATAGAAGTATGTTGGTCTCAAACTTTGCATAAAAAGTATAATTAAATTATGTTGGTCTCAAATTGAAATAATAAACTTGGTTTCTATAGAATTCTGATCTTCACTATCTACATCAATAGGAATTGAGTAAGCAAGAAACGCTTGAAGAGGATTCATAGTAATGAACATCTAAATAAACATAGATTTGCTATAATAAGTAAAATAAGTACATATTGTTAGCCACAATTTTTTTATTATAAAATTTTACAAACTATATAAATCAGGAACTAACAATAATTAAATGAAGTAACAATTATAGTAAAAAGATCACATATGGCATACCCTTGTTGCTCATGGATTTGATTGGATAACTATATCATTGATTTTGCCATTGAAATTCTACTTTAAGCCAAACCATGTAAATACTACAATAAGACTTTTTTTAAAAAAATGGTAAGCATTTAACTAAAAGTTTCTGTAGTCCTCTCTAGTTTCTTCTATATGGTATACCAAAATTATATTTGTATCATAGATTATATGCCAAATATTTTTGGTTAGAATCCTATAAATTGTTTAGATTTTCAGAAAGGACAAATGCAATCAGAATCTATGACTACAATATCTCAATTATGATCATCTATATACTTATGATGGACCTACCACTTTCATGCATTTGCTTAAAAAAAAAAAAAAAAAAAACCTGCTATCAAATGCATCACAAACAGTTTGGTCCAACTTTTTGTGAATTTCTTAATTGGTTGTAGGAGCATATCAAAAGTCATTGCAACAAATTGGTTTTCATATCTAGTACCATAGCATCATTGACAACTCAAAATTTAATATGAATATAGTTGAATGCAATATGACTATTAGTGACTATGTCATATCGCATACCATTTGACATTTTTTTGTAACACACCAAGAGAAGTACTCGTTATCTTAGAAGACAATCTTTCCAATGTGTAGCCCATTAGTAAAATTGAATACTATCTTCAATTTGGGGAATCCCAATATACCACTCAAAATGAGAGAGAGAGAATAAATTAGTGGGACTATTGAGGTTAGATTGTATATTTCCTCTTTTTTTTTTTGTTTTTTTTTTTTTTTTTGTATATTTTCCTTAACGGTACATTTGCATTAGTTTACACAAGATGGCTGAATTAAGACTTGAAAAATGAGTAGAAATGTTGGTTTTGTCAAATGGAATCACTAAATCCTAACTGCAAACTGTTTTTTTCAAAGAAGCTGAAAAGTGTGTGTAGTCTGAAGGGAAACTTGTATGGAGGAAGATAATTTCTAAGTGAGTCAAGATCTTGGCTTTTTAGTTTCATCTACACGTGGGGGAGGAAAAAGCGAATTTGTAAGTGGGTTAGAGTCTTGGCTTTCATTTACACGTGGGAAAGGATAATGCTTGGGTCATAATATGTACGGGAATAAGTGGGCTTGAGCTTTTTATAAGATTTGGTCTAATTTTCAATAATAGCCCACCTTTTAGATAACGGTAAAGAAAAAGTTAACGTGTTGATTTTTTGGATAACAGTAAAAAAATACTTAAAGAAAAAAGGTAAAAAAAAGGCTAAATGAAATATTAGAGCGTTATATGATAGCACGTTATGCACTCCCACATGATGTCTCTCTCTTTATATATTAGGAGTGTGCAGAAAACCCGCCAATTTGCCAAGCCCAACCTGACCCAACCTAACCCACCGAGTTGGGTCAATTTTTAGGGCTTGGTGGGTTGGTTGGGTTACAAATTTTTTTTTCTATAGTAGGTCGGGTTGAGTTTGGTCATAAAATTACAAACTTGTCAAACCTGACCAGACCCGACCCACCCATATTTTAATTACAAACTCGTCAAACCTGACCAGACCCGACCCACCCATATTTTAATATATGTTTAAAATATATTATATATTTAATAAATTAAAAAAAAAACTGTAGAACACTTCCTCGGTTTCTACTATCATATATAATATAAAATCCTATTAGTTCTTTTAATATATATTTAAATATATTATATAATTAATAAAAAAATTATAGATATATTTTCTTATAACTGAATTAGGAATTCATGTATATTTTGTTTATAAGTGAATTACGATACTAGTTCATTTATATTTTGTTTATCAACTCAGTTGGATACTTAAACATATTTTGTTTACAACTAAGTTGGAATATTAGTTTATATATTAATGTATGTTTTGTTTATTAACTCAAGTGGCAAGTGTGACATATTTTTTTCTACTTAATTTAATAATAATAATAAAAAAATTGTTCAACTTATGGATTTAACCCGACCTAACTCAACTCATGTGGGTTAGATTGAACTTATGTGATGGGTTGGGTTGAATTTTTTTGACCCACTATGATTGGGTTAGATCAAAAAATCTCCTCAATCCGATGCATGCACACTCTTATTTTATATATATATATATATATATATATATATATATATATATATATATATATATTGAATACGGATTATAAGATGGATTGAACATCGGATGATGTGCCTTTATTTTTTGTGGGCTCATTTGTCATAAAGATATGAGACATACTTCTGATTTTGATTGAAAAAAACATGTGCATGCGTCCAGTACAGATTGTGATAACTTTAGACATACTTGATTAGAAAAATATCTTAGAGTTTTGTTTGTACATAGCATGTCGGTATACTCTTTACTCGATTTTTGTGAGCTTTTTGATTGACATCTTTCCTTTATTCATTTGATTCTGAATGAATTCTTTCGAATGCAGGGCAAGAAAGAACAACATTAAGAATTAATAATCACCATAAAAATTAAATCTTGAAATGTTACAACTCCTAATTTCATTTAATTTGGGTCGAAATTACAGCTCATCTTCATTCAAAACTATAGCATATTTTCTCACCATATTGGACTGCATAAACATTTAGAAGATAAATACAAAACTTGATGAGAAAAAAGAATACAATGGAGTTGGACTAATACAAAACTAGATCAAGAAAAAAGGCTTTTCATTGCCATTGGAAATGACGGATTGATTGCACTATAACCTCCATCAACCACAAGATTGAGCCCACTCACATACTTAGACTCGTCGCTTGCCAAATAGAGTGCTGCCTCTGCAATATCTTTTGGCTCAGAAACTACTCCTTTCAAGTTTGCTGCTTCACAAATCACCTCATCCAGCTTGGTCTTATCCGTTGTCCCCAAAGTTTGAGTCAACATTGGTGTTGCGGTTGCAAATGGAGATATACAATTAACTCTTATCCCATACTGTCCCAATTCTGCAGACAAGTTCTTAGCCAACCCTACAATAGCATACTTGGATGCTGTGTATGCATGTGGCCCACTGAAGGAAATAACTGAAGCTGAGCTTGATGTGAAGAGAATGCACCCTTTCTTGGCTGGAATCATTACCCTCGCAGCATGCTTGGCCCCCAAGAAAGAACCAAACACATTGACATCAAACACCCTCTTGAATTCTTCGTTGTTTGTAGCTAAGATTCTTGGATCCATACTGCCTGCAGTGCCAGCATTATTGTACATAATATCAAGCTTTCCATACTTGGAGATAGTGAAGTCCACGAGATTCTGGACATCATAGTCACTAGTTACATCGCAATGGACAAAAGAGACGGTTTCTTCAGGGCCAAGGTCTTTGCAGAGGGAGTGGCCAAGGTCATCTTGAATATCTGCAATTACTACCTTTGCACCATGTTGGACAAATAGCCTTGCTGTGCTCTCTCCTAAGCCGCTGGCACCACCAGTTATTATGGCCACCTTTCCTTCCAACCTGCAATATGTTGCAAACAAATATGGTTATTTTGTAACTTCATTTTGTTCCTCTCTTACATAGTGAAATGATATAGGCTGTGAGAGTGAGTTCATGAACTTCAACCAAAGGAGGGGTTGTACCTTTTAGCAATGAGCGTTGAAGAAGTACTCATCTTTTTCCTTGGGTGAGTGTGCTACTTTATTTGATCTTTAATAGTGCAGAAACCACATTATATGCTATTAAAGAAAATGGTTTTTAATTCTCAGTTGTTGGGTTTCTTTTAGGTGGGTGTGGGGTAGTTAAGATCATTTAAGAAGTGGAAAGTATCTCCTTTTGACAGCTTTAAAACATGGAGATGAATTTTTTTATTTTTTATTTTTTATATTTTTAAAAATACAAGAACAGGAAAACATTAACTATAGTTACTTTTCCAGAAAATACATAAAAGTTTTTAGTAGCCATTCGAGGTTTTATTTAGATGTTCAGAGCTCTTTGAACCTGAGTATTTCCTTAGATGTGTATAGTCCTTTGTTCCACCGACAGAAGATAATTATAAAAAAAAAAAAAAAATCCTAAAGACTAACCTTAAGATACCAGCTAAAAGTCTAAGATTCAGGATCTCATATATGTCATAAGATTTTGAAAACCACTATATATACTAACATCTTTTGGAAGTCATTCTATAGTTAACCATCAATACACTTCTACTAGCACATTTGACATTACTATGAAAATGTTTAATACTAAGAGTTAAACTTGTTGCTCACAAACTGTTTACATGCACCCATAAAACAACTGAAATCAATATTACTATGAAACTGTTTAATATTAAGAGTTAAATTTGTTGTGCACAAATTATTTTACACATATTTGAAAAAACAACTGTAATCGTAACTTAAATTCATTATTTTCAAAATAGTTTGTGTAATAAGTGTGTGTTTGGCAAAAATTAAAAAAGTCAGCTTATTTTACTATTCAGTTTATTTTTATTACTATTCATAGGTTCAATTACACTTTTTAGTAGGTTTTATTGTATTATTTCAGCTAACTTTTACCTTTATCTATAGTATTTTTAGAAAAAAAATTTTAATTTATAAAAAATAAGTGAATTTCAAATAGACCTAAATTGCATTTTGAACCACATAATCTCTTCTACCACTTGACAGTGTCAGAGCAGAATTCCTTTACAAAAAGCTGTCATTGACTTGTGATTCTTGAGTGTGGCTTGTGTCCAATGAAAGTTTCCACTGGACACAAGTCGTGTCCGTGATTCTTTGTAATAAGATTAGCATTTTCCAAAAAAATAAGTGTGTGTTTGACTCCAAATTAAAAAGTTAGTTTATTTGACTATTTAGTTTATTTTTGCTACTATTTATGAGTTTCACTATACTTTTTGATATTATTTATGAGTTTCACTATACTATTTCAGTTAATTTTTATCTTTATTTATAGTATTTTTAATAAAAAAATTTCAATTTCAACAAAATAAACTGATGTTAAGCACACTTAAATATTCCAAGGTATAGTGTAAAAAGCATCTTATCCTTGCTCTCAAATCAAAGCCTTTCCATAACCCTTTTTGTTCCCTAGGGTTGGCCCAATAGAACACAGGAATTGTTGCTTCTGTCTCATAGTGCAGACACGACAAAAAAAGAAGAAACAAACACAACCTGCAAGGCAAAGGAGGCTCCTAATAAAAAAATATAATCACGAAGAACGATTTGGTTCCGTTAAACAGATTCCCTGGTGCTAGGAGCCAACTTTGATGGTTTTTCCATCTGAAAATTAAATAAATTACTTGTCAAATATTTTATTGCAAATTGGATAGTTAAGTACAATCTCGACATTGAATATAGACAGTCAAAGATTGAACTGCTAGGTAAGATCTTATCAAGGTTAACTTAAATAGATAGAGGTCATTTAAACTTTTAAAGTTTTCAAGCAGACAATTTCTTAAGAATATTATTTTTGGGGCACGGGTGGTGCACTTTTGGTTTTGGTCCATTATCTAGTTAGATTATTATAATTTATAAGGTATTAAGCTAACTTTTTTGGTAATTAAGGCCAAAATCAAACTAAAAAGTATTTGGTACAAGTTGAACACTAAACTCCATAGGATTATCAAAATTTAACAAAGCCCTGAATACCTATTTGCTTCTATGTTTACATCGTATGAGGGATCCTTTGTAATCATCCACTAGTAATATCAAACCAGGGTATTCTTTAACAGCACTATAAAAAAAAAGACCCCAAACTACAAAGACCTAATGGAAATTTTTTTTTTTTTTTCCATGACAATCAGTGCTTGTGATAGAGAACCAATGGGTTGCAATTAGCTTGCAACCACTCTTGGAGAGAAAGGCCAAACGAGGAAATACAAGGAAAGGCTATAGACTCACAATAATCTCTCAACAAATGTATAATCTATTCCACCCCCAAGCCATACCGTGTGCACAAAGGAGACACATTCAAGCCTCAAGAAGCCATGACTTTCCTTACAATAATGCTAACTGTTATGTAGACAAAGCCAAATAAAAAGCTTCAGCCTAGGGGTTATCCATATTTCAATACATGTTTTCGTCTTACAAAGGAGAATTAGGAGTGCTATTCCAATCAATTAGAGGTTTGGGCTAATGCCTAACATATCCAAGAAAATTAAAAAAATAACCAAATTGGTCCTTAAACACAAACAGTGTGTAACGCACTTTGTGTCCTCTACTTAAAACAAATTTATACTACAGTTTTTTATTAACAAGACTGCAACTTTACATTATTTCTTACTTTTCCCAATGCCAATAAGTGCTCTTTAAGCCAAAAGAAACTTAATATAAATTTTGCCCTCTACCTAAAATAATTTTTTACCACAAACTGCCATCTTTTTGTGAAGAGAGCAGTACATAGTGGCCTCTCAAAAGAAAGCATATTTGCTCATTGCTCTAAATCAGCAAATATTTGGATTGCTAAAAGAAACTAGAACAAATTAGAATTATCAACAAAAACTAAATAAGCTCTTTTTCAAGTAATTAATATTACTTCAATCACGGGATATTTTAGCAAATTTGTAATATCAAGAACTAATTTGTACCTAGATAAAAAAAGGAACTAATTTGTACCTCTCCTTCAAGACTTTCACAGAAGCCCTCTTTCTCTTTGCTTAGTCTGAAATTATTTTATGAGTAAATGTTGCGTAGATCTTTGCTAAGACTGAAATTGGGTTAGCATTTCTTTTTGTTTATAGAGCACTTATTGCCACCGGGGAAAGCAAGAAAGTAGCTGAGGAAATCAATTTCTTCATTTTTATAAATTTCCATTAAACTATCTCAATACCAAAACTTTTGTATATGATTTCTGTAGCATTTCAGGCTAGTCGCCTCATTCAAAACTAAGACTTCACCTATTTGCTGCTATGTAGAATCTTAAAACATAACAAGAAGCATCATAGAAGAAGTAAGGATTTCGTTTCTTTCTCCTTCCTGTTTCCTTTTTTAATTTGCTTAAGTTGCATATAATTGACCCTCTCCCCTATAAAGTAGCAACAAACAATGAAGGGTACATTCACAAACGTAACTTGCATCTACAATTTGGCGAAGATTTCACATCAATTTTAAGGAAAAGATGAGTGCTAATTCTTCAGCAACTCCCATCACCAACAGGTACGTATTACTATAACAAATTAAACTTTTATAAACTCCGTGTTCTCTAATTCACAGTCTTTCTATCATTTATATTTTATTAAAAACTAGCTAAGAGTTTAGACTAATAAGTTTTAGTTTCCTTAATTATCTCTTTCTCCTTGCAGATTAGAAGGTAAGGTAGCATTAATAACCGGTGGTGCGAGTGGCATAGGTAAGACCACTGCATGGCTTTTTGTTTGACATGGTGCAAAGGTCCTAATAGCAGATATCCAAGACGGGCTTGGCCACTCAGTTTGCAAAGACACAGGCTCTGAATCCATCTCTTACATCCATTGTGATGTAACAAACGAATCTGATGTCGAAAAGGCCGTGGACAGCCTATATATATATCCAAAGTATGGAAAGCTTGATATCATTGAATCAGGAATTTTAGAATTAGAGAATGAAGATTTCAAAAGGGTTTTAGACGTGAACGTTTTTGGTGCTTTCTTGGGTGCCAAGCATGCTGCTAGGGTTATGATTTCAGCTAAAATAGGAAGCATTCTCTTCACCTCAAGCATTGCTTTATTAATGGCTGATGATGTTCCATGTTGGGTTAAGATAAGATTAATCTTGGTTAATTAATTCAATTACCCAAGTTGATTAATTAAGTCAAATTACATAAAAATCGTGGAGACATCAACAAATCACCAAATAAAATAAATGCAGAGAAATTAAATTGACTTAGTGATTTGTTGACAAATGGAGAAAACCCCTTACAAGGCAAAAACCTTACTAGGCGATTTTAAGGTCACCATTTTCAAAAATCTATTAATCAACAATCAAGTGGTTACAAGTATAAGGAATCTTACCACTAACTTGGCCTATCTCGAAATACCAACCTATAGTTGAACCCTTTCTCCAATACCCAATTGGACTTGATCTTGTAGTAGCCTTCTTTCCCTTGATACAAAAATCTCCAATCTTTGACTAACTCTTTTTCACGGATCCCAGTATGTGACTAACTCTAACAACTTGAATGGATGTTGTTGGTTATAAAGTTCTTCACTTCATCAACAATGAAGATCAGGAAGCACTTGGTTACAAAACTCTATGGTGTATAAACGCAGTAGCTTCTCACAGAGAAAATAAAACTCTTGGTCTTTGTTTTCGTATGTGACGGCTTTTAAAATAAGCCTTATATATGTCTAGGGTTGTGAGAAAAAAAACCCTAAACAAATACATCAACATGGGCCGAAATTTAGATCTGGAAATTCTGAATTTGTAAATTTCAATAGATCGAGTTGGTGTCAAACTTGCCCCATAAATCTCGATAGAAGCCATCTGTCGAGTTATTTGCTGAGTTTCAATAAAACAACTTTTTTTCAATTGTTTCTTGGATCAATCTTCATGTCTTTAATACAACCATTTGTTGTGTATCAAACCCAACTTAGATATACTCACTTTACAAGTAAAGTGCGTTTTGACAAAGCATTAACCAATTACATATAAAGTATGACCCTAACATTCCACATTCATACATGGCATCAAAGCATGATATGGTGGGAATGGCTAAGAACTTGAGCGTGGAGTTAGGACAATATGGAATAAGAGTTAATTGTGTGTCTCCTTTTGCAACTGCAACTCCTATGCTAAGAAAAGCTATGGGGATGATGGAGAAGAATAAGGTGGAGGATGTGGTTTCATTGTGTGCAAACTTGAAGGGAGTGGTATTGGAGCTTGAAGATATTGCTCAGGCAGCACTATATTTGGGGAGTGATGAGTCTAAGTATGCGAGTGGGATGAACCTGGTTGCTGATGGGGGTTATAGTCTTACTAATCTAGCATTCTCAAATGCATTAAAAAGCCAATTTTCTTGATATGTATCAATGTATGTGTTGCAAGTTGCAACTATCACCTCCATTTCTCTATTTTGTTTGTTTGTTTTAGTGTTATCTTAAGAGTGATGTTAAAGTCAAGTACAATAATTTAGTGGCATTGTCATTGACTATTCTCCTTTATAAAAAGAATCAAGATTTGAAATCCCCCTCATCTTTGTTGTATCTATAAAAAATAAAAGACTAATATTGAAAATAGGGAAAAGTTAACAGATGCCTTGAGGGCTTTGGTTTATAAAACATTTTTAGAAACATTTTATAAGAAAAGAAAAAAGAAATTGATTTTTTTTACAACTTTTTATATTTCCCATAAAAATGATATTAAAACATTCATAAAATAGTCCATTAACAAATGATTCATTTGGTTCAATATTCAAGTTAAGAGAACGAAAAGAGGCAGAGAAAGACACATACCAAAAAAGAAAAGAAAAAAAGAAACCCCTAACAAAAGTAATAAAAAATGATTTTGGATATTATAGATTTTTGAAAAAAAAAAAAAATCTGAATGACTTGATCTATAATTGACCCATACTTTTGGTATAAAAAATTCATTTTTTTGTACCTTTTGACAAATGTTTTGTTTATTTATTATTTTTTTTAACCGCAAGTGAGAAAGGGGCATTCAAATGAGAAGAAATTGTATTATGACCGTATCACTAGAGAGGTGGAATGTCAAAATAAAACTAATAGGATAAATTACAATCAACTACCCTGAGATTTGGGTGAATGCCAAATACATCTAAGAAAATTAAAAAATAACCAATTGGTCCTTAAACACAAAGTAACACTCTTTGTGCCCTCTCCCTAAAACAAATTTATACCGTAGTTTTTCATTACCAAGATTGCAACTTTACATCATTTCTTGCTTTTCCCAATGCCAATAATAGCTCTATAAGCCAAAAGAAAATATAGTATAAACTCTGCCCTCTACTTAAAACAAATTTCTACCACATAACTGCCACCTTTTTGTGAAGAGAGTCGTACATACTGGCCTCTCAGAAAAAAGCATATTTGGTCAGTGCTCTAATCAGCCAATAATTGGACAGCCAAAATAAACTAGAACATATTAGAATTACTAAAAAAAACTAAATCAGCTCTTTTTCAAGTAATTGATAATACTACTTCAATCACTTGAAATTTTATCTAAACTAGCTTTTTAACCCGCACTATGTGCGGGAACCTTTTTATTTATATTTATTAGAAAGAATTTTTTTTAATAATAATTAAATACACTTTTACCACGTACTAAACACCCATCTCTCCATTTACAAATCTAATAACACACACCATATACCAAAAACTAATTTAACCAAATCTAACTCAAATATCTAAATCTAAAACAATCCAACTAAGTGCATTTGAAGATGTTGATTCAGCATCAGCTAACTTTTTTTCCTTTTGAATTCCAATGTGCCTCTACATTGCTTTTTGTGTGGTTATGTGCTCAATGCTCATTTCATATCTTAGTTGTTCTTTTTATTCTTGCTCCTTTCCAATTGACCAAATATTGTTTCCCCTTCTTATTTTCTGCCTATCATGTCCCTTTTGTGAGGAATAAATATAGACCTTTGTAGAGTTCTTTCAACCCCAACATTTATATACCACACAAAGTAAATGTATCTTAGAAGCTTGATAAGAAACTATAAAATTTAAATTAAAAAAAAAAAATCATAAATGCATATAAACCACAAAGTTTGATCATAATCTATAGTAAACAGTACACCAATTGTTTTTTTTTTTTTGTTTTTTAATATATATTTATACATAGATTCATTGCATTATTGAAAGTGTATGAGGAGTTGTAATAGCAAGGCAGAATATGAAATTGCAAAAAGTGTACCCATATCTCCTTGCAATCAAAATCTATTGCAAGTTGGACTACAAATTTGGTTATACAGAACAAAGTAAGTTTTCTTATACATTAGCAAACTTATATGCTTCTAATTCAAGGAAAAAATTCAAGCAATTAAAACATAATTAAAAAAGTATAACAATAAAGAAATGTTAGATCCAGATGGAAGTTTCCAATCCATACCAAAAAAAAAAAAAACTTAAGTAATTCATGAATATTAACAGCAGTTCAAAGTCCTATAAAAGCTCAAATCTCTTAAAACAGTACACCAATATAAAAAATTTGAGTGGTTTATTCTATCTAGGCACAAAGTTAAAAGTAACCTCCAACTTTTTATAGCTTATCCAGACCTTCAAATGCTTTAATATGCCTATAAGTCTCTCATCAAGCTCTATGATCCGTTCAACCTCACCCTTTGATATTTCAAAATTAATACATGTTTGTCATTAAACAAATAAATGCATTATTACTACCAGTTTTCTCAAAAGTAACATACTCAACATGCTTTAAAAAAAATGCAAAAGCTTTATTACAATCTAGTCAGATTGGGATATTAGAAACCAAAAAAATGGTCGTTGCATCTACAAAATTTTGATATATCAAGTGAAAAAATAAATCAAACAATAAGACAGCCCCTATATAGGGCACATAAATAAATGAAAGAAGGAATATATTCTATAATTAGAAAACCAAAATATCAAAACTGTGGTCTGTAATCAATCATAGAAACAAATATTGGAGTATAAAATCTAATCTTATTAGAAGATAAGTTTAATTCACTTATGCAAGCCTGTATGCAAAAAAAGAAAAAGAAAAAAAAGCCCAAGTTCAATACCACTGCCACCACCAAATCAGTAAAAATCTCCAATGTAAGATCACATTCACAAACCCACAATTTATTAACGATATACTTTCAAAAACACCGAGCCACTTCTAAATCAAACCCAAATTCACTGAACTAACAATTCATTCTCAGTGACAAATTAAAAAATTTGTAAAAATTCATTCTCAATATTCCTAGCTACTTGGTAACTGAGAGCTCATGCCGCCAAAAATCAGAAAAAAGAAATAACATTTCTACAGGAAATTGATCCAATGGTTTCCTATAGACTAATTTTCATGTGAGAATAGCGAGTTTGTCATGTTGATAATTTCATCTTGCATGATGATAACTTCATCTTGTACTCTTCATGCACATTAGGTCCCTAAACACTTGTCACAACCGCTATAAAGCCATTTTTGGACAAATGAAGCCTAGATGAAGATGTTCAGCATTATATTTGTGACAGATGAGAGAGGCATAGATAAGGAAAACACAATGATTCCATCGAAAGAGGGGTTTTTCTTGGAGTATAGTTTTCCCTCCAACTCACCATATGGCATTCAACTGATCATCCACATGTCATCAATTTAATAGTCAAGTTACTTGATTAAATATGGCTTAACATGTCATGTGATTAAAGTACCTGTTTAATCATCTAAATGCCATGTAATTGGTTGGAAGAGACTGTTCCTTCACTTGGAACCCTCATGTTTTGCTTTTAGCAACAAACCTTTGTATAGAGCATACCTGGCAATTGAAAGGGTGAGATACCAACCCCATGAAATATGAATTGGCTATACTGATGCCCACCAGAAATCAATAGCATCATGTACATACACAAAATTCTAGTTTGCACCTCACAAAAGCGAAAGGTCTAATAATGTCGAGAGAATCTAGTTCCTGTTCACTAAACAACACATATTTAGCATTCAGAAATCTAATCAAATGTATGGCTTGCTGCTTATAGAATCTAGTTATGGACATCAAATGGTGTTAGATTTCACATATGTTGTTGCAAAATGACTTGAAATATCTCTATTCATAATAATATCATGTAAGATGCATTTCAATTTTATTCACTAATCATCAAGCCCTGTATATGTAAAGGAAGCAATATTGAGAAGCAAATTCAAAACACATTCTGGCAATTTAAGAAACTCTTTTTAGCAATCAAATAAGCTTTACACAACTATCTCTAAAAGCTTAATCTGTCAGAAAGCACCACAAATAGTTCCTATTCATTATAGAGTACATAATAGTTCCCCTAACTTTCAAATACATAATCTTAAAGGCCATTGTAATTCAATTTTATAGAGAAAAATATAGAAGGGTTCCAACTTGGGAGCCCTATAAGAATTAGAGTCTAAAAGTTCATTTTAAGATTAAGTTTCATATTCTTCCAAGAAGAGAAAAAATGATTATGAGGAGATAGAAATAGAGATTTACCACCAAACTTTCTACGGATTACACGACCAAACTGTCATGGACTTCAATGATAAATTTTTCTATTTTATCTACAAAGCAACTATATTGGAATTTCAGGAATTCTCATTTAACTTCACAAACAAATCTTAGGGCAATTCCATGTGGAAAACATACATAAACACAGATATTAACCCAACACACACTCAATGTTGCAACTCTGTCACCCAAAACAAATCAAGAATTGAAGTGAAACGAACCAAAATACTCATCTAATCTTCTTCATCTCCAGGGTAATATAACCTTGGATTGTACAACTTCTTTTTTTATTCAATTTCAATTTCAAGGAGATTCTGTAACACAGCAAACAACAGCAATAACATAACAAACAGACAAAACAAACAAATTGAAGAGTATCAAATATACGAAACTACATAACTAATTAAATTATTCTATGAACAGTGTAAAGCCTAAAACCCAACTCTTCCATGGCTTTTATATCATAAGAAAGCACATGATATCTGTCTTAATTGATGTTAAACCTTCTAATTCGTAAAATAAAATATAGAATCCAGAATTCAAAATCATACTGTTGGTTTTTTGGGACAGTGAGAAACCAACCAGCAAGTGGAAAAAAAAGATTAATAAGAAAGAAGCAAAATTAAGAAGGAGCCACACCCTATGCGTTCAACTGGGTTTGGTTTACTGCAAATACATATTATATAACAACAATCAAATGAAAATAGTGTTTGAAAAAAATCAGAAAATAGAAGAACGAACAATCTATGGAAGAATATAAAAGAGAAGAAAAAGAATCTGTCCAATATCAGAAAAATCTCATAGACAAAACATTTGACTCCATGCTTTATCCGATTGTGTCAGATCAGCAATTGATGCAACAATCTCTTCATCAGTATCAGAGGGGACTGGTCTGACAGTAGTGAAGGGCCTCCAAAAGATCATTCTCCCCTACTTTCTCTGCACAACACATTCATTAAAAGAAAAACAAAATCAAAATTAAATTGCTGAAAACTATAATAGAACAAAAGGGTTCGATACAAAATTGGAATAGAAAATTAATAATTCTGTCGATTTTGTGAACTGATTACCCAAAACTGTAACCATTTAAAAAAAAAATTCATAATTAATAATTATGTTGATTCAATGAATATATTGAATTGATAAGGCTTATTATACATTAAATTGAGTAGATAAACATTTCGAGAGAAAACCAAAAGCCCAAAGCAGAATAGAATCTACACAAATACCTAAACCTAAACAAATCCATCAAAAATACCCAAAACTGAGTTGTACTTAATACCCAAGTATTAAAAAGTTTCTCTCTGTGTTTGCCCACGGTTCTAGCAGTCTAAGGCTGGTGTTCTAGTGAAAACTACTGGTCATGATGGCCCTTCGATATTTCTTCCAAACTGTCTCTCAGCTTCTCTATTCGCACCTTTCAAATTGTCTCTCAATCTCTCTCTTATCTGAATTCATTTGTGTGTTTTTAAAACCATATATTTATTAAGAAACCTTCAAATGTCTTTGAAATTTAAACAGTGTATTGGCATTCCCAGAATTGGTGTAGCCTTTCGCTTTTAAAAGGTACATGTGTGTGATTGAAGAGCGTATAAAGAGAAAGAAACACTGTAATATTTGTAACTACCAAATGAACCCTAAATCAAAATCAAGCCAATTGAAATACCAAAAGCCTAAATCATATTTAATTGGCAAGTAAAAAAAACAAAATTGGAAACTTTACTGGTAAACATGTTCTAGACGTCGAACTGTAAGGCAGCGACTTCAAAAAGACGGTAGCAGGACCTAAAAAGTTCTTCATTGTTGTAGAGAGAAGGATTTGGTAAATGAGAGAAAAGAAAGAGAGGGGGAAACAGCTTCGGTGAGGGTAGCAAATTGATGACTGAAGGCAGTGACAGGGGAGGGTTGGGGAAAACGATGGAGACCATATCTACAAACATTTTGATAGAAAACCCTAAAACCCAAAACAAAAACGAATCAAATCTAAACCTACCCAACAAAAAAAAAATCAATTAAAAGTAACATTTCATACCCAAATCTGAAAAATGGAAAAAGAAAAAATTTACCGATGCGGTTCCGTCGATTTGGGTGGCTGGTTCATGACCTAACAGTTTCTTTCTGTGCTTGCTGTTCGATGGTCTAAGTCTGGCCAGGGAATGGACAATGGCCGGCTTTGGATCTTTCTCCCTTCCTCTTGGGGTCCGATGAAAAACTCTGTTCTCTCTCTTTCTCTGTATACGGGCAAGCCTTTTTGATTGTACTTACCCATTTTAAGCGGTTAGTATTGTATTTATACCCATTTTTAGCGGGTTGGCATCTGAAAGAGAGTCTTTAGACGCACCGTACGATTTTTTAAAAGAATTATTCTATACGTGTCAGTTTTTAAAGAGGGCATTTTTACTAACGTGTCAACACCTGGTTAAAAGCTTCTGCTTTTATATATTGTATTAGATTGTAATATTAAGAACTAGTTTGTACCTAGCCCAAAAAAAAAAAAAAAGAAAAAAAAGAAAGAAAAGAAAAAGAAAGAAGAAGAAGTAATTTTTTATGAGTGAATGTTGCATCTCTTTGCTTAGTCTGAAATTGGGTTAACATTTCTTTTTGTTTATAGAGCACTTACTGGCACTGGGGAAAGCAAGAAATGATGTAAAGCTGCAGTTTTGCAAATGAAAAAATACAATATAAATTTATTTTAGGTAGAGGGTACATGTGTTTAATGACTAATTTGGTTTTTTTTCAATTGTCTTAAATAAGTTGAATGTATTTGGCATTAGCCCAAATCTTTGCGTAGTTGACCGGAATTTATCCAAACTAATAAAAGGTGCGTTCGGTGCTTGTGCTTTCATAGCCTTTTGATAAGCAAAAGTAAAGGAATTGATGGCAGCTACGCAAATGTTCTCCATTGTGGTTAAGATAGAGAAGAAAACCCAGATAGATCATGTAGATGTTCAAAAAAATTAACAAACAAACTGTTAAAAAAAAAAAAAAAAACCATATACAATAGGTTATGAAAATAAGAAAAATCCCAAATACATCAACCTACTACGATATTTTATTAATTTATTTACGAGCGAATCAGACAAACTTTGACTTTGAGACACGTTAGATTCAACTAATTTTGGTATCTAGATAAAGTTTTTTGCCAACAGCCAAAACAAAATGTCTTAATCAGACAAATTTAAGGTCATTATAAAGAGTATAAAATCAATTTCAATTCTTCAGACTAAATACAGCAAGTCTCAAAAAATAAAAATAAAAATACAGTAAGTCTCCACGAGCTGGTGGAGAACAAATGGTTGGGAGTATGAATAACTGAATGGAGCTCATCAAGTTTGTTATTGATTAACAGTCTTATATACATAACTTTGCATAACGATTTTTTTTTTTTTTTAGTTTACGCTCTGTTTATTTTGGCAATAATGTTTTCTAGAAAATGAGTCATTTTTCAAAAAATATTTTCTATAAACTATCTCATTTTCTTATATTTAGTAGTAACCTTAAATGAGTTGAAAAACAATATTTGAACTTCTCCTATTTAGTTTATTATGAGATAGAGTTGTTTTTCAAAAAATAATTAGTGGAAAAAAAATCTTTACACAATGTTTTCCTTTGAGATAAGCCATACTCTTTATATTAGCCAAAAATAGTATTTCGTTGACTCATTTTTTTTAATGCTACCAAACACTAAAAAACATAAAAAACTATCTTTACACAATTGATTTCATATTGAGACTAAAATCATCTTTCACTCATTAATTTGTCATCATTCTATTATGTTCTTGAGGGTTCGCACAAAAGTTTGTGCACAAATACAAAAATGTAATCCTTCTATAGCTAAAAGATTTGACATGTATATAGCTAAAAGATTTGACTTGTAAATGTAAACTGTATATGTGCCAATGTGCCATGCATATACACAACGACACAATATTGAATTAAAATAAAGAATGAATTAAAATTACTTTCAATTTTATTATAAATTTTTTAACAGTTGACATATCATATATGATTAATGTCATCACCTCAATAATATCATAAATGAATTTTTAATTATATTTTATTTATATTTAAGTATTGATACATCAAATTATAAAATAGGTAATATCTTAAATATTATTTAGTCTTTTATTTTTGAGAGTTACAACAATGATGTGGGTCTTTCTAGTCCAAATTCTCTTTATAAAGGAGAACAGTCGATGCTAATGCCACTAAATTAGATGCTTTCTTGACTTTAACATCACTTTTAAGATAACCCTAAAATGAGCAACAAATTGAGAAATGGAGGCTACAATTGCAACACACACAAATCAAGAAAAAAAGGCTTTTCAGAGTGTTTGAGAAAACTGAATTGGTAAGACTATAACCCCCATCAATAATCAGGTTTAACCCACTTACATACTTAGACTCATCACTCCCCAAATAAAGTGTTGCCTTTGCAATATATTCAGGTTCCAATACCACTCCCTTCAAGTTTGCACATGATGAAGCTACTTCCTCCAACTTATTCTTCTCCATCCCTAAAGTTTTTCTTGCCAAAGGAGTTCCAATTGCAAAGGGAGACACACAATTAACTCTTATTCCATACTGTCCCAACTCCACGCTTAAGTTCTTAGCCATTCCCACCACAGCAGGCTTTGATGCCACGTATGAATGTGAAACATCATTGGCCATTATTGAAGCTAGGCTTGCGGTGAAGAGATGCTTCCTTTTTTAGTTGGAATCATAACCCTAGCAGCATGCTTGGCACCCAAGAAAGCACCGAAAACATTGACATTTAAAACCCTTTTGAAATCTTCATTTTCTGATTCTAAAATTTGTGACCAATGTTGCTTGATATGCCAGTGTTGTTAAACATTATATCAAGTTTTCCATACTTGGATATAGCCATGTCCACGGCCTTTTCAACATTAGATTCATTTGTTACATCATAATGGATGTAAGAGATGGAATCAGAGCCAATGTCTTTGCAGACTGGGTGGCAAAGCTCTTCTTGGACATCTGCTATTAGGACCTTTGCACCATGTCGAACAAAAAGCCTTGCAGTGCTCTCACCTATGCCACTCGCACCACCGGTTATTAATGCTGCCTTACCATCTAATCTGCAAGGACAAAGAAATAAGGAAACTAAAATTTATTAGTCTAAACTCCCATCTAGTTTTTAATATATTATAAATGACAGAAAGAATGTGAATTAGAGAACACATGAGTCTGTGAAAGGTTTGTTGTAATAATACCTTTTGGTGATGGGAGTTGCTGAAGAATTACCACTCATCTTTTCCTTAAAATTTATGGAAGATCTCCGCCAAATTGAAGATGTGAGTTACGTTAGTGAATGTTCCCTTTATTGTTCTTAGATAACCATGAGATTCACATTCACACTCGTTCTCTTCAATTTCAGTTAACTTTATTCCTCTTTGGGCAGATTCCTCTTGTTCCCTTCTGCTCTATCTCAATACATTTATCCTTAATTAACCAAAAGAACAAAATAGAAATTTTATTTTATGTATATAATTTACAGCACAGCAAGCCAATTGGGCTTAAGCAACAGCTAACAGAGAACATCCTCTGCATCAGAAATGCTCACATATATCTAACTTTTCCTATGAAAGATGCTGTCTTGACTGTAACAACTCTTCAAGCCTATCCTTACCCCATATACAACAAGAATCCCTCTAAAAACAACAAAGTCAATTACATTGTGGAGTATCCATATTTTTTTGTTGACAATAGTCCACTTTAGCAGACCTAATGCAACAGAGAAAACAGCAGTAATCATGCTGTACTCTCTTGTCTCATATGATAATGTAAATTATTCGCCGAGAAATTATTATTCTCCAGTCTTCCGCTACGATGGCTGCCTATTGGCTGTCAAAAAAAGCAGACGAGGAAATCAATTTCTTCATTTATATAAATTTCCGTTAAACTCTCTCAATACCAAAACTTTTGTTTATGATTTCTGTAGCATTTCAGGCTAGTCGTCTTTTTCAAAACTAAGACTTCACCTATTGGCTGCTATGTAGAATCTTAATACAGAACAAGAAGCATCATAGAAGATGTAAAGATTTTGTTTTTTTCTCCTTCCCGTTTCCTTTTTTAATTTGCTCAAGTTGCATACAGTTGACCCTCTCCCCTATAAAGTAGCAACAAACAATGAAGGGGACATTCACAAACGTAACTTGCATCTACAATTTGGCGAAGATTTCACATCAATTTTGAGGAAAAGATGAGTGCTAATTCTTCAGCAACTCCCATCAGCAACAGGTACGCATTACTATAACAAATTAACCTTTTATAAACTCTGTGTTCTCTAATTCACAGTCTTTCTATCATTTATTTTATATTAAAAACTAGCTAAGAGTTTAGTCTAATAAATTTTAGTTTCCTTATCTCTTTCTCCTTGCAGATTAGAAGGTAAGGTAGCGTTAATAACTGGTGGTGCAAGTGGCATCGGTGAGACCACTGCAAGGCTTTTTGTTCGACATGGTGCTAAGGTCCTTATAGCAGATGTCCAAGATGAGCTTGGTCACTTAGTTTGCAAAGACGTTGGCTTTGAATCCATCTCTTACATCCATTGTGATGTAACAAATGAATCTGATGTCAAAAAGACCGTGGACATGGCTGTATCCAAGTATGGAAAGTTGGACATCATGTTCAACAATGCTGGCATTTCGGGTAACATGGAAGCGCGAATTTTAGAATCAGAAAACGAAGATTTCAAAAGGGTTTTAGATGTGAATGTTTTTGGTGCTTTCTTGGGTGCCAAGCATGCTGCTAGGGTTATGATTCCGGCTAAAAAAGGAAGCATTCTCTTCACCTCAAGCATGGCTTCAGTAATGGCTGGTGTTATTCCACATTCATACGTGGCATCAAAGCATGCTGTGGTGGGAATGACTAAGAACTTGAGCGTGGAGTTGGGACAATATGGAATAAGGGTTAATTGTGTGTCTCCTTTTGCAATTGCAACTCCTATGCTAAGAAAAGCTATGGGGATGATGGAGAAGAATAAGGTGGAGGACATGGTTTCATCGTGTGCAAACTTGAAGGGAGTGGTATTGGAGACTGAAGATATTGCTGAGGCAGCGCTGTATTTGGGGAGTGATGAGTCCAAGTATGTGAGTGGGATGAACCTGGTTGTTGATGGGGGGTATAGTCTTACTAATCCAGCATTCTCAAATGCACTCAAAAACATTTTTTCTTGAAACATATCAATGTATGTGTTGCAAGTTGCAACTATCACCTCCATTTCTCTATTTTGTTTATTTGTTTTAGTGTTATCTTAAGAGTGATGTTAAAGTCAAGTACCTTAATTTAGTGGCATTGTCATTTGTAAAGTTGTGATTTCCAACTATATTGTGTTGGCTTTAATTTCGCCACGAATTTGATTGTAATTTCTTTAATCATTTTCCTTGTATGTATGTGGGTTTAATTGTAAGGGATGAGCGTGAGAGATCTGTGAAGAATCAAGTTTTAAAAGTTGATCAATTGGGTTTCGCAAATGGCTCGCGAGAAGCAATCTGCGAAAAAGCCATGTGCAGAGCTCATGGTTGGAGGATGAAGAGTTGTGCCAGACTGTCATTTTCGTGATTGTCTCACAGGAAGGGCAAACCCATGAAGGACCCGTGAAAGTCTTTGTTTGGCAAAAAGTTGTGTTTCGCTTTACCAAGTCTTTACCTACACTATATATACCATATTTACCCAAAAGTGTAAAGAGTGCTTTTCAGAGAGAAAACTCTAAAAAATACACTTGAGAGTTAGAGATTGTTGTATCCATAATCATTTACACATTTCCTTGTGGTTTTCCTTAACTCCTACCTCTCTTTCTCTAGATCTTTGAGAGGTTGCTAGCCCAAACACTTACCACATTAATTCTGAGTGTAAAGTGAGATTTTGGTGCTGTTGGGAAGCATTGGAAGGAGCCATTCATTAGCGAATTCAATCGTGCTGAATTGTGGGATCTGGAAAGTTAGAGAAGACAAGACTCCGAGAAGTCCATTGGTAGCAGGAGCTTGGATGGTTCAAGTACATGGGGTAAACTAGGCTTGGAGGGTATTTTGTTATTCGTGTACTCCAACTTTATTTTCTAGTGGATCGATTTCGACTTGGAGGGTCGTGGAGAGGTGTTTCGTCAAGTTCATCGGTTTTCTCTTCGATAACACGTCTTGGTGTTATTTTGTGTTTGCATTTCTTTTCCCTACTCTTTAATCTTTTATTTTATTGTTGATGATGGATGAATATGGCCTAGGGTAGTGTTATTGGTTCATTGAGCTTATTTACTCTTGTTCCGCACTTAGTCTAAGTAGAGTAAAAGTAATCTAGCTGTAATTTTTATTTGGAGGTCTGAACAAACTCTTGTATTTTAGCACAAATCCAAGTATTCATCATTGACAATTCTCCTTTATAAAAAGAATTAGGATTTGAAGTTCCCCTCATCCTTGTTGTATCTATAAAAATTAAAAGACTAATATTAAAGATAGGGAAAAGTTAACAGATGCCTTGAGGGCTTTGGTTTATGAAACATTTTTAGAAACCTTTTATAGGAAAAGCAAAAAAGTGACTGATTTTTTTTACAACTTTTCAGATTTCCCATAAAAGTTATATTCAAACATTCCTAAAATGATCCCTTAATAAATGATTAATTTGGTTCAAGATTCAAGTTAAGAGGATGAAAAGAGGTAGAGAAAGACACATAAAAAAGAAAAAGAAAAAGAAACCCCCTAACAAAAGTAATAAAAAATGATTTTTGATATTATAGATTTTTGAAAAAAATACATCTGAATGACTTGATCCATAATTGACCCATAATTTTGGAATTAAAGATTTGTTTTTGTACCTTTTGATGAATGTTTTGTTTTGTTTTGTTTTTTTCTTTTTTTTTAACCGTAGGTGAGAAAGGGGCATTCAAATGAGAATAACTGGTAATATGACTAAGGACAAAATTTAGCTACAAAATTGGTTGTAGTCTTAGGCTATAACCTTACTCAATAATATAAACATTACTACATATTTTGAAAATCTAACTGTTGAATTGCATGTTCTTTACGCTTTTAATACACATATCAAATTTTGTGTCAATTAGATATTATTTACTATATGATCTATAAGCTTATATTTTATGCATAATTTTAAATTACAAAAACTTGCAATTTAAACAATTTATTGATGACATAGTTATTTATCTTTAATTTTCTAGAAAATTTTCAAGCATGAAGGATATAAGAAGAAGATGTAATCTAATAGTGGATTTGTTAAAATTCACCTCAAATAAAAAGATATTGAGTAAGGTTGTAGTATTAGGATGTAACCAATTTTGTAGTTAAATTTTGTTTTATGACTAATATCACTAGAGAGGTTGAATGTCAAAGTAAAACTAACAGGGTAAATTATAGTCAACTATTCTGAGATTAGGGCTAAGTTAAAATTTATACTACAGTTTTTTCATTACCAGGACAGCAGCTTTACATCATTTCTTGTTTTTCCCAATGCCAGTAAGTGCTCTATAAGCTAAAAGAAGCTATAGTATAGATAGGCCAAAATGCAAAACTCACTTTCTAAGTTTCACCACTTTTCATTTTAGTCCTGTAAGTTTGCATTTTGTTATTTAAGTCTTCTAAGTTTCAATCATTTTCATTTCAGTCTTCCGTTAACATTTCATCCATCTGCCGTTAACCATATTTAATTTTTATTTAATTATTTTACGAAATAAAAAATATTAGACTACGAGGATGAAAGGGCTCCTCTACTCCAATCAACAGTGCATCCTTTAACCTTTTCCATCAGCATCTGGTCTTCACTACCCTTCAAAATCTCAAGAATGGAACCATAGCAACAAAAAAACCAAGGCAAACAACAATTAATAAACGCCAACACCAGATCCTTTAAAACCAATGAAAGCTTAATTTTAAGTTTTAAGAGAGCAATGAACCTACACAAACCAACTGGTATTGCTGAATATGTGGAAAACCAAGCAGCGTTCTCTATCATCCTCTTCCTTATCTGAAACCTAGGATACAAGCTAGTTGGCCAATGCCGCGATTCGCTGCCCACTTCTTTGGCCTAAATCAAACCACAGCAGCTTGCCGACATCAACGACGAAAGTGAAGGCATGAAAGTCCTTGGAATTGTACCACTCCATGTATTTCTTGAGGTGCTTGGTCTTGGAATTGAGCCAACCCAACAACACCACTGTCACTACTTGCTCTTTGTTGCTAAAGTATGTCTTGACAATTGAAAAAAGTTGGGTTCTATTTTGTGTTCTTCAGGTGGGTATGGAGTGATGGACGATGTGGGTGGAGGCATAGTTTTGAAACCTGGACCGTTCATTGAATCGTAAAAGGGAGATGTTCAAAGTTTTTAAGATTGAACCGAGGTTGAACTGAAGTCGAATCGTGATGATGTCATAATTAATTTAATAATTATTTAAAATATAAATAATTATATTAAATTAGTACAAATATTAAAAAAATTAACTAAAATAGTGCAATTAAATATAGAGATCTGATAATGCCTTAAAATGTATACTTGTTATATGTTTATGTGGGCGTTATCTCCTTATTACTATGCTTAATTTGTATAATTAAGCCATGTTTTGCATTAGTCCATTATTTATCTTTAGATAATTTCTTGAATAAGATGCTATTCATTGTGTGTAATTTTCTACTTTCAGAAAATCATGTGAAAAGATGAGTTTACAAGAATTTGTGAGAGAATGGAGGCCAAACTAGAATTAAAATGGAGCTAAAGGACCATGCTTAAATGTCTAAGGAGGTGCAGTTGGAGTGCTAGGATTTATTGCCATGATTGGAAACTTCAAATAAGGAAAGAAATCAAAGAGACAGAATCTGAAAAGGAAAAATCTAATTTGAGCACTGATCAGTATTTTGGGCGTATCTATCACCTCAAAAATCCAATTGACACAAGGGAAGATGGGTTGGAACCGTGACTTAAATATCTATAACTTTCCAGTTTTGAGTTTTTCAAAATTCTCAATTTTTGAAGGCCGAAATTAACTCATAATTTACTGCTGTAAACCTGGACTGAAATTAAAATAGTATAAGTTTTATTTTTCTTTGGACACGTAATTTTGGAAGGGAGGCTGTGTAGAACGAATTTTGGAGAGAAAACCTTGTATTTTCCTTTCTCTAATGGCAGCCTAAACTCTTTGCTAGGGTTAGGGGTTATGTTTCTTCTATACGGTATGAATATTCAACGTGATTCTTTTTAGGATTTTATCAACGACATATTTGATTGTTCACTTAGATTTCTTTTGATGTATTAGTTCTTCCATGCTTTCAATAAGTTCAATCATGTTTTTCTTATTTTTTAGATGAATTTCTAATAGTTTCAAATAGAAATCAGGTTTTAAAGTGAATGATTTTTTCTGAAAACTTTTCTAACTGCATTATCAATCATTGTTATCATGCGTTCTTGAATTGTCTCAGTTCAACCGAATCATAAGTGTTTAATTGCATAAGAACAATCAATTATGAAATAAATATTTTCCTAGATCACAAAGAATTTCATATCGATATAGGGAAACACCCCGATGTCCTAGTATTTACATTATTGATTTAAATAAGTTTTTATTATTATTCTTGTTAACAATCACCTAACAAAAGTACTTTTCTTCTTCACCCAAATTTTTGTTTAATTATATTGTCTTTGAATTGATCCTGCTCCTTGTGGTTCGACCTCGGTACTTCGAGAATTATATTGCTACGATCTCCTGTATTTGGGAGTGAGCAAGCAATTTTGGTGCCATTGCCGGGGAGCTGCTGCGTGTTTAGAGGCAATCTTTGGGAGCAAAGCACAACTGGTGGAAATTCTTCTATTGGTAACTTCGTTCCATTTTTTTCCCTTATTATTATTATTTTTAATTTTTCTGTTTGTTTTTATTTTATTTTATTTTATTTTATTGTGCATTCATTGTTGCATGAGCATTTGGGTCAGAAACGAGAGAGGCAGACTAGAAATTTTTGAAACTTACTTTGGTAATCTTTTTGACACACCTTTGCCTTCACCTTCTTCATCAATCATGGGTGATGAAACACGTAATAATCATGAGGAGAATAGAAAAACTATGTATGAATTGTTGCATCCCACACAAAATTCTGTTCCTTCATGCATCATGTTTCCTCCTAATGCACCACATGTAGAACTTAAACAAGGCTTATTAGCAATACTTCCTGACTTTAGGGGACAAGAAAATGAAAATCCTTATGTCCATGTTAGAGCTCTTGAAGAGGTAATTAGTAGTTTCTATGCACAAAATGTTTTTGAGACTGTTAAGTTACGTTTCTTTCCTTTTTCACTTAAGGATAAGGCAAGAAGTTGGCTTTACACCTTGAAAACTAGGTCTATAGGTAGTTGGGGGGAGATGGCCAAAGTGTTTTTTAAGAAACATTTTTCTCCCCACAAAGTCTAGCAAGTAAAAAGAAGGATAGCTATTTTTGTCCAAGGAGAAAATGAGACCTTATACCAAGCTTGGGAAAGGTACAAAGATCTTTTCAATTTTTTCCCAACTCATGGGTATGAAGATTAGAGGTTGGTTAGCTATTTTTATGAAGGACTTACACCTAGGGATCGACAGTTTGTTCAACTCTCATGCGGAGGAGACTTTTTACAAAAAGAACCCGAAGATGCAATGGATTATCTTGATGAGATAGCTGAAAACTCTAACACATGGATTGGACCTAGCCCTATAGACTCCACTGATAGGATTAGAACTAACACTACCACTTCTAGTGGAAGTGTTTTCAAGCTGAGGGAAGATGATAACATGAGTACAAAAATCAGCATTTTAACTAAAGAAATTGAGGAACTCAAAATGAAAGGAAGTAGGAGTGTTAGTGCTACCTTTAGAGAGGACCCAATGGAGGTGTGTAAAATCTGTCATGAGATAAACCATGCTACAAATGAATGTGCATCACTTTCATCATTCTTAAATGTGCCAGAAGAACAAGTACATGCATTGAATTCATATTGGCCAAATAATTCTTCATATTCTAACAATTATAACCCAAATATGCGAAACCATTCGTATTTGAGTTATAAGAGTGACAATGTGTTGAATCCTCCTGCTCCAAGGAATTTTAATTCACCACATACATCATCATCATCATCATCGTCTAGACCTTCCTTGGAGGATGCACTTAGTACTTTCATTCAAAGGCAAAGTGAGCAAAATCAAAAGTTTGAATCCATGATCATTAGGCTAGATGAAGAGGTAAGAGAGACCAAGAGTCATATAACTAGGCTTATAAATTCATTGAGTGGGATAGAGAGAGGGAAGCTTCCTTCCCAAACTCAACCTAATCCCATCAATCAAAATCTAAAAATTAGCTCTAAGGATAAACATGAGGAAGTAAAAGTTGTGACCATTTTGAGGAGTGGTAAAGAGATTAATAAAAGTTCTCCTTTAGTAACTAAGAAATTTGAGACCCCAGTTGAGAAAGAGAAGGATGAAACCGAGTCACTTGGATTTGGTGAACTTGAACAATGCCCAATCCTTCCACCATTTCCATAAGCCTTAAAATTACCTAGGAAATTGGACACTGCATCTGAGATATTAGAGCATTTGCATCAAGTCAAGATAAATTTGCCATTATTGCATGTTATCAAGCAAGTGCCTGCATATGCCAAGATAATTAAGGACCTATGCACCATCAAGAGAAAGCATCATGTGAAGAAGACCGCATTTCTAACAGAACAGGTAAGTGCTCATAAGGATCCAGGTTGTCCTACGATCTCTTGTACTATTGGAGATTACATCATGGAGCATGCATTGCTAGATCTTGGGGCAAGTGTTAATTTGATCCCTTTTAGTGTATATCAAAAACTTGGACTTGGTGAGTTGAAACCTACTTCAATAACTTTACAGTTGGCTGATCACTCTATAAGGGAACCGAGAGGGATTGTTGAGGATGTGTTGGTGAAAATTGAATAATTTTATTATCCTGTTGATTTTATTGTTCTAGATTACCAACTTGTTTTACATCCTAATATTCATACCCCTATTATTTTGGGTAACCTTTTCTTGCCACAGCTAATGCTCTAATTAATTGCAGGAATGGAATGATGCAACTTACTTTTGGTTCCATGACTTTGGAGCTAAACATATTTCATGTGGCTAAACAACCACATAAGGATGATGATTGTGCTTATGTGAACCTCATTGGGGTGGTGGAAGAGTTTAATAAGAATTGTTTTTCTGATCCTCTTGAAACTCTTCTTAATAATTCTGTTGGTTCTTATGATTTAGAATGTGATATTCATGTATCTGAAAATTTTTCTTTGTTGGATTCCTCACAGGTTTTGGAAGAACAACAGATAATGGCAATTAATAAAGGATGGAAGCCTTGCTTTGAGGAGCTACTAGAAAATAAAAAAAAGCTCGTGCATTCAAGTGAAGAGGCACCACAGCTGGAGCTTAAGCCGCTGCCCGGTGGTCTTAAATATGCATATTTAGGCCCAGGTAAGTTAAAACCTAGGTGAGATGACCCTTTCATTGTAAGGGAAGTGTTTAACCATGGAGCTGTAGTAGTTGAGGACCCTGGAGATGGTAGGATTTTGAAAGTAAATGGACAAATGTTAAAACCATACTTAGGAGTGGTTATACCAAAGGAGAAGACTATGTCACTGGAGATCCCTACCTATTGGGATGCTGAGTGAACTCTGAAAAAGCCTTATGAAGTTGTACCATATTTGTTTTATTTTTTTTTTCTTTTTGCCTTTTGTTTTTGTTTTTTGTTTTGTTGTTATTTTTCTTTTGTGAGCTAACATTTGCAAGTGTGAAAGAAATTTCAAAAAAAAAAATTAAATGCTTAAGGTAACTTCTTCCCCTTTATACTTGAATTTATTTTGGCTTTGATACATTGAGGACAATGCAATATTTTAGTTGGGGGGAGAAGTCTACACATTTTGTTGTACCTTGCATGAATTTTTTTTTTTCTCTTTCTTTCTGGTTGCAACTTTTCAATTCTCAAAAAAAAAAAAAAAAAAAAAAACTTGAATTTGAATGTAGTAAAGTTATAAGCTTTATTTTTATATCATGTGATGGAATGAATAATGCTGAGTTGGTTATACTATTTGCTATATTAAGACTCTCTCATGAAGAGCACAATTGGAAATTTTTGAGCACAATAGCCAGGTTAGTGGACGGTTGGATGTTGGACATGCATGGATCATGAACAAGATAGATATAAGCTGAAACTCAACCCATATAGAGAGTTCTTGAGCCTTACCTTTCTTTGTGAGAGTATATCTTTGTTTGAACTCTTAAATTTCTCTCATATGCTTCAGTTTTTGTAAAAGATCTCTATATTTTTTTGGTTGACTATTGGAAACATTATGGGGAGATATATCATGATCTTACTTATTTTTGTCCTTAGGCATGCTGGTTTATGTGGAATTTTAGGAGATGAGAGCTTAAGGCCATTAATCTTTTGTCACAAGTTAAACAAATATTCAGCCTACCTTTACATTAACCATTGTCACCATCATTTGAGCCTTGAGAAATACTTCTACAATACCACAAAATATTTTTATTTATGGGTATTTTCATGGGGGTTCAAGTTTTGAGTAATTGATGTGTTTAGATACCACCATTGTCTCTCTTTTCTTCAAAAAAGAAGAAAAAAAAAAATAAAAAAGAGAAAAGGAAGGAAAAAAAAAGAAAAAAAAAAGAGAAAAAGAAAAAAAAAGAGGAGACATACATAATCAATCAATAAATCATTGGTGTCTTACACATCTTTCATGTATTTTAGAAGAGTTATATGGTTGAGTAAATGTTGTTTTGATTCAAGTTGGTTGTTATTGCTATGAGTTGGGTTTACCTTGAATTTTCTGCATCTGATTCATATACCTTATATTTCAAAGAGAGCAATTTGCCTTTACCTAGCCATAAGATTATACCACCACTGAGCTTAAAGTCCTACTTGATCCTAAAGGTGCATGGCTGGTATGTATTTGGGATAAAAACTAAGGATGAAAATGGTATTAACCTCATGTTTCCAGGAATTCAACATCCTTTCCAAGAGATATTTTTCCGTTGTTTTAGTGGCTGTTTTTGTATACACATGTGATATTCTTAAAACTTCTTCTTTCCTTTTTGTTCACATGTGATTTGAAGAGAGAAATCATTACTTTTATGTGTGTTCTTTCAGAGTGTTGATGACGTAAAAGAGGTTTTGGAGAAGAGGCTCTAATCTGGATTATTCTTGGTCTATGCATGTTTGGAAAAGCCGGTTTGATTGGATGGGCTATGCACACACACACTCCAAAAGTGAAGCTAGTGAAAGCTCTTTAATATGATGAATAGTATCCCAACTCAAAATTGAAAGTTCATTTGTATGATATAATGATAAAGCAGACTAACATTTGCTGCAAGAATTTTCAGGAAACCTTTGACTTTCGTGGGTAGAGTCATTGCAAACCCTCACGAGAGTAAACTCATCCACTAGGGTGACCTAGGGGTTCAAAGACTTGGTGCACATGGGAAGTGCAGTCGTGTAGCCTACGAAAGTGGCTTGTATTTTAGTTTTAATTTTTCACTTTTAGTAGACATGGGTGCTTTATGAATTGCTAGGGACTAGCAAGATTTAAGTTGGGGGGTGTGATAATGCCTTAAAATGTATACTTGTTATATGTTTATGTGGGCGTTATCTCCTTATTACTATGCTTAATTTGTATAATTAAGCCATGATTTGCATTAGTCCCTATTATTAATCTTTACATAATTTCTTGAATAAGATGCTATTCATTGTGTGTAATTTTCTACTTTCAGAAAATCATGTGAGAAAGATGAGTTTATAAGAATTTGTGAGAGAATGGAGGCCAAACTAGAATTAAAGTGGAGCTAAAGGACCATGCTTAAATGTCTAAGGAGGTGCAGCTGGAGTGCTAGGATCGATTATCATGATTGGAAACTTCAAATAAGGAAAGAAATCAAAGAGACAGAATCTGAAAAAGAAAAATCTAATTTAAGTACTGATCAGTATTTTGGGCGTATCTCTCTCCTCAAAAATCCAATTGACACAAGGCTAGATGGGTTGGAACCGAAATTAACTCACAAGTTACTGCTATAAACCTGGACGGAAATTAAAATAGTATAAGTTTTATTTTTCTTTGAACACTTAGACATTAGGGTTTTGGAAGGGAGGCTATGTAGAACGAATTTTGGAGAGAAAACCTTGTATTTTCCTTTCTCTAATGGTAGCCTAAACTCTTTGCTAGGGATAGGGGTTATGTTTCTTCTATACGGTATGAATATTCAACGTGATTCTTTCTAGGATTTTATTAACGACATATTTGATTGTTCACTTAGATTTCTTTTGATGTATTAGTTCTTCCATACTTTCAATAAGTTCAATCATGTTTTTCTTATTGTTTAGATGAATTTCTAATAGTTTCAAATAGAAATCAGGTTTTAAAGTGAATGAGTTTTTTTGAAAACTTTTCTAACCACATTATTAATTGAGATTATCATGCGTTCTTGAATTGTCTCAGTTCAATCGAATCATAAGTGTTTAATTGTATAAGAACAATCAATTATGAAATAGATATTTTCCTAGATCACAAAGAATTTCATATCGATATAGGGAAACACCTTGATGCCCTAGTATTTACATTATTGATTTAAATAAGTTTTTATTATTATTCTTGTTAACAATCACCTAACAAAAGTACTTTTCTTTTTTACCCAAATTTTTGTTTAATTATATTGTCTTTGAATCGATCCTGTTTTTTGTGGTTCGACCTCAGTACTCCGAGAATTATATTGCTACGATCTCCTGCACTTGGGAGTGAACAAGCAAGATCTATTATTCCTTTATAAAAACAAAGAGATCTATCCTTCAAATGTATTTTCTATATCATAATTTTAAGAAATATTAAATATTAGTATTTTTTATGTTGATTAGTTAAGTTTGCGATAATATCTAATAATATAATAATTAAAATTATATATATATATATATATATATATTGGTATTTGTGTAATTGTGTTGCATGTCCACCATGTGGCACTTACAAAATTACGAATGCATTAAATTTTTTTTTTTAAAGTGATGAACGGATGGATGATATTTGTATTGCATTGCATGTGTAAAACGTGGCCCAGTAGGAATATAAGAATCAATTATTTTCTTTAAAATAAAAAGCAAAACATAAAAAAGTTAAAAACTTCAACCACAAGTAAAGCAAAACGTGGCAAATCCAATAAATTCTCCCACCAACCCCACCTACCACCCCACTTGACCACTTCTCTTTCTTTACTTTTGGCTGCTGAAGCCATAATTCATTATTCAATCAGTCTCCTTTCTGTTCTTCTGTGTTGAGCTCTCTGTCTCTCTCCGTATTAGATTTGAAGATTGTGAAGCAGTGAAGCTTAAGCACCTCTAAAAATTATCAGATCTCCTTCCAATCTTAGTTCTTTTTCGTGTTCTTTCATTTCTTCTAGATCTGATCATAACTTTATACCGGTGTATTGGTCAAAATTCACCGGAAAAGCTGAAACAAAAAGAAACCGTCTGAACCTCAAAAACCGATCACGGTTCTTAGAACTGTACGGTCCGACCACGGTTCGCACGGTTCCTACTTTTTTCCCATACAACGGTTTTTGAAACTAAAAAAACTGCAAAACTGAGAGGTTTGCAGTTTTTCCGGTCGAATCGTATGGTCTGGTCCGAATTTCAAAACCATGGGTGGGGGTTAATTTCTAGGGTTTTTTTATTATTTAAAAATATATGTTAAATTAACATTTTTTTTAATCTAAGAAATAAATAATTAAATAAAAATTAAATATAGTTAACGGCAAACATGGATGGATGTTAACGGAAGATTGAATTAAGGAGAATTGAAATTTAGATGACTGAAATGACAGTATTGAAAATTACAGTACTGAAATGAAAAATTGTGAAAGTTAGAGGACGAATCTTGCATTTTAACCACCTTTTCCCTCTACCTAAAACAAATTTCTGCCACATAACTGCCACCTTTCGATGAAGAGAGTCGTACATAGTGGCCCCTCGTAGGAAAGTATATTTGGTTAGTGCTCTAATCAACCAATATTTGGACAGCCAAAAGAAACTAGAACATATTAGAATTACCAACAAAAACCAAATCAGCTCATTTTCAAGTATGTTGCATCTCTTTGCTAAGACTGAAATTGAGTCAACATTTCTTTTTGTTTATAGAGCACTTATTGGCACTAGGGAAAGCAAGAAATGTTGTAAAGCCACGGTCTTGGAAATGAAAAACTATAGTATAAATTTATTTTAGGTAGAGGGCAATTGAAAAACTACCGTTTGTGTTTAATGACCATATTGATTATTTTTCAATTGTCTTGAATCAGTTGAATGTGTTTGGCATTAGCCTAAATCTTAGAGTAGTTGATTGGAATTTACCCAAACTAATAAAAGGTGCATTCGGTGCTAGTGCTCTCATAGCCTTTGATAAGCAAAAGTAAAGGAATTGATGGCAGCTACGCAAATGTTCTCCATTGTGGTTAAGACAGAGATGAAAAACCAGATAGATCATATAGATGTTCAAAAAAATTAAAAAAAAAAATTGTTAAAAAAAAAATCCATATGCGTACACTGAACTTACCACAATAGGTTATTAGATAAGAAAAATCCCAAATACATCAACCTACTACGATATTTTATTAATTTATTTACAAGCGAATCTGACAAACTTTGACTTTGGGACACGTTACTTTCAACTAATTTTGGTATCTTGATAAAATTTTTTGCCAACAGCCAAAACAATTATTGTCTTAATCAGACAAATTTAAGGCCATTATAAAGAGTATAAAATCAATTTCAAATCTTCAGACTAAATACAGTAAGTCTCAAAGAGCTGTTGGAGAACAAATAATGGTTGGAGTATGAATAACTGAATGGAGCTCATCAAGTTTGTTTTTGATTAACAGTCTTATATACATAACTTTGCATCACAATCTTTTTAGCTTAATTTCATATTGAGACTAAATCATCTTTCACTCATTAATTTGTCATCATTTTATTATGTTCTTGAGGGTTCGCACAAAAGTTTGTGCACAAATACAAAAATGTAATCCTTCTATAGCTAAAAGATTTGACAAGTAAGTGTAAATTGTATATGTGCCAATGTGCCATGCATTTACACAATGACACAATATTGAATTAAAATAAAAAATGAATTAAAATTACTTTGAATTTTATTACAATTTTTTTTAACAATTGACATATCATATATGATTGATGTTATCACTTCAATAATATCATAAATGAATTTTTAATTACATTATATTTATATTTAAGAATTTGATACATCAAATGATAAGATATGTAATATCTTAAATATTATTTAGTCTTTTATTTTTGAGAGTTATAACAATGATGTGGGTCTTTCTAGTCTAAATTCTCTTTATAAAGGAGAACAGTCGATGCTAATGCCACTAAACTAGATGCTTTCTTGACTTTAACATCACTTTTAAAGTAACCATAAAATGAACAACAAAATTGAGAAATGGAGGCTACAGTTGCAACACACGCAAATCAAGAAAAAAAAGGCTTTTTAGAGCTTTTGAGAAAACTGAATTGGTAAGACTATAACCTTCATCAACAATCAGGTTCAACCCACTCACATACTTAGACTTATCACTCCCCAAATAAAGTGCTGCCTCTGCAATATCTTCGGGTTCCAATACCACTCCCTTCAAGTTTGCACATGATGAAACTACTTCCTCCAGATTATTCTTCTCCATCCCTAAACCTTTTCTTGCCAAAGGAGTTCCAACTGCAAAGGGAGACACCCAATTAACTCTTATTCCATACTGTCCCAACTCCACGCTCAAGTTCTTAGCCATTCCCACCATTCCATACTTTGATGCCACGTATGAATGTGAAACATCATTGGCATTACTGAAACTAAGTGTTGGAGCATTTTAATATTAAATAATTAAAATGAATAAATGTTATAACATAAATGTAGAGATATGGGAATGAATATGGAAGATAAAGAGTTAGTGAAAATGGTTAATCCCACATTGAAAAGAAGAGAGACTATTTTATTCTTTTTAATTGTGGTGATTAATGGACTAAAATGTATTGTCTCAGATATATATTGGGCTAAATACGTGCGCAAGGGGGAGGTGAAGAGTGGAGGTATCAAAATTGGAAATGAATCAGCCTTACTTTCCGTTTAAGCCTATTCATTCTTCAGAAACTCCTTATCTCACAATTAATTATGTAACTCCAGCCCATCAAGTTAATATCCAACAATTAATCTTGTAACACCCACTACATCAGAATAATGGACCTAATTAAATCAAAAATAAATTGGGTAATAATTTCGTGAGGCCCATTGAGCCTATAAATAGACTCATTCAGACCCAATCCAAGTTACTGCAACATACAATACACACAAAGAAAAATAAAGAGATTCTTGGCAAGGAAGGGTGTTCTTTCTGGTGGAGCTTTGGGCTTGAACACTTTGTGCAGAGGTTGTTCTAGCCATACAACACTTGTTGGGCTGTTGTATCATGGGGGAGACAAGTCAGAGAAGGTCTGCACCAGTTACAAAGTTTAGCCAACCAAGGGCTTGAATCTCCTTAAAGAGAGCGAGTGCCGCGTCTCAGTCCAAATTGTGTTGTGTAATTCCTTCCTTTATACTAATAATATTCAGAAGTATTATTCAGTTTCTCGTTGTGTTATTTTCCATTATTATTGTGATTGCACCTACAATTTTAAGGAGAATTCAATCATGGAGCCTACACAAGAGAACCCAAATGAGCCTGTTGGAGATCTCAACAAGCCCTTTCCCTTTAAGGGAGCCCAGTTCAAGAGGTGGAAAGGAAAGTTCCTCTTCTACTTGAGTCTTCTCAAAGTCCCCTACATCCTCACTGACAAGAATCCATCAAAAGTTCCTACCGATGAGATAAGTGAGGAAGAATATAGTCTCCATCAAGAAAAAATAGATAAGTATACAAAAGATGAATATAATTGTCGTTCTTATCTTTTGAATTGTCTTGCGGATCATTTCTATGATTATTATGATACAACTTATAATTCTGCTAAGAAAATTTGGAAAGCTTTACAAAACAAGTATGATACCGAGGAGGCTGGTGTAAAGAAGTATGCTGCTAGCAGATTTTTCCGTTACCAAATGGTGGATGGAAAATCGGTGGTGGATCAAGCACAAGACTTTCAAATGATTGTAGCAGAATTGAGATCCGAAGGCATAAAGATTGGAGACAATTTGGTGGTAGCTGGCATAATTGATAAACTACCACAATCTTGGAGGGAGTTCCAAAAGACTTTGCGGCACAAACAAAAGGAGACATCCTTAGAGACTTTGATCACACGCATCCGTGTGGAGGAGGAGGCTAGAGGACAAGATGCACTCATGACACAAGAGAGCAATGGTAATTCCACCACAAAGGTAAACCTTATTTCATCCAATAATAATATGCCCAAAAATCATTTTCCTAGAAATGTTCAATTGAAGCCTAAAAAAAGAGCCTTTAAAAATAATAATAGACCTCAAGGAAAGGGAAATCCAAATAAAAATTACAATAAGAACCAAGGACCCCCTTCACAAAATCAATTTAATAGATCCTGTTTTGTCTGTGGAAAGAGTGGGCATATTGCTCGATTTTGCAAATTTTGGAAATGTGAATCTGTCCCGCAGGCTAACGTAACCGAAGAGCCTTTAGTGGCTATGATTACAGACATCAATATGGTGCAATATGTTGAAGGGTGGTGGGCAGATTTTAGTGCTAATAGGCACATCTGCTATGACAAAAATTGGTTCAAATTGTACACTCCTTTTGAAGAAGAAAAAACTGTTATGCTTGGTGACTCTAGCAAAACCAAGGTTCTTGGGAGTGGTGAGGTTGAATTGAAATTCACTTCTAGACGTGTGCTAACATTGAAAGATGTACTTTACACTCCGTCCATGAGGAAGAATTTGATGTCAAGTTTTTTGCTTAACAAGGCTGGCTTCAAGCAAACTATGAAATCTGATAATTATGTAATCACTAAAAAGGGGTTATTTGTGGGCAAGGGTTATGCTTGTGATGGAATGTTTAAATTGAATGTTGAGAATAATAAAGCATCTACCAGTTCAGTTTTTATGCTTTCTTCTATTAATTTTTGGCATGCTCGTTTGTGTCATATAAATAGTAGATATGTGGGAATCATGAGTAGTTTAGGATTAATTCCAAGACTGTCAAAAAATTTTGAAAAATGTGAAACTTGTAGTCAAGCTAAGATTACAAAAAGGCCTCATAAAAATGTTGTAAGAAATATCGAATTGCTTGAGTTAATTCACTCCGATTTATGTGAATTTGAGGGAATTTTAACTCGTGGAGGAAATAGATATATTATCACTTTTATTGATGATTTCTCAAAATATACAACTGTTTATTTGTTGAAAAATAAAAGTGATGCTTTTGAAAATTTTCAAGATTTTTTAAAAGAAGTTGAAAATCAATTCGGTAGAAAAATAAAAAGAATAAGAAGTGATAGAGGCCGTGAGTATGAATCAAGTGCATTCAACTCATTTGTTCAGTCTTTGGGAATTATCCATGAAACTACTGCACCATATTCACCTGCTTCTAATGGTGTGACTGAAAGAAAAAATAGAACTTTAATTGAGTTAACAAATGCCATGTTAATTGAATCTGGTGCACCTTTACACTTTTGGGGTGAAGCTATTTTAACTACTTGTCATGTTTTGAATAGGGTGCCACATAAAAAGTCACACACCACACCTTTTGAGATGTGGAAAGGACATAAGCCAAATTTGGGATATTTGAGAGTATGGGGTTGTCTTGCTTATGTAAGGCTTACTGACCCTAAAATGCCTAAATTAGGTATAAGAGCTACTACCTGTGCTTTTCTTGGTTATGTGATTAATAGTGCAGCTTATAGATTTTTTGATCTTGAAAACAAAATAATTTTTGAATCTGGTGATGCAATTTTTCATGAAGAAAAATTTCCTTTTAAATTGAAAAATAGTGGGGGTGAAGAAAATATTTTGTCACAACCTAGTTCTTCTACTTCACATTTACAAAATCAAGGAAATTTTGAAATGGAACCTAGAAGGAGTAAAAGAGCTAGAGTTGAAAAGGATTTTGGTCCTGATTATTATGTTTTTAACATTGAGGAAAATCCCCAAAATTTAAAAGAGGCTTTAACATCACCTGATGCTGTTTTTTGGAAAGAGGCTGTAAATGATGAGATGGAATCTCTAATTTCTAATAGAATTTGGAAATTAGTAGATCTTCCACCGGGTTGTAAGACCATAGGTTGTAAATGGGTCCTTAGAAAAAAGTTGAAACCCGATGGATCAATAGATAAGTTTAAAGCTAGACTTGTTGCAAAAGGCTTTAAACAAAAAGCTGATATTGATTTCTTTGATACCTTTTCTCCGGTAACAAGAATTACATCTATTAGATTGTTAATTGCTATTGCTGCAATTTTTGATTTAAAAATTCATCAAATGGATGTAAAAACTGCTTTTCTAAATGGGGACCTAGAGGAAGAGATATATATGGACCAACCCGAAGGCTTTGTAGAGCCTGGACAAGAAAGCAAGGTATGTAAGCTAATTAAATCCCTATATGGCTTAAAACAAGCACCTAAGCAGTGGCATGAAAAGTTTGATTCCTGCATGATTGAGAATGGTTATAAATCAAATGAATGTGATAAATGTATTTATTCTAAATCATGGAATAATTTACATGTTATTATTAGCCTCTATATAGATGATATGTTGATTTTTGGCTCAAATATGCATGTTATAAATGAGACAAAAAATATGCTTAAAAGCCATTTTGATATGAAAGATCTTGGTGAGGCTAATTTTATTTTGGGCATGAAAATTACAAAAGCATGTGATGGAATATATCTTGATCAATCACATTATGTTGAGAAAATATTGAGAAAATATAATTTTCACGATCACAAAAGTGTAGCTACTCCTTTTGATTCTAGTGTTCATTTATTTCCTGTGAATAATTATGATGAGATTTTTAATCAAAAGGATTATGCTAGTATCATTGGTAGTTTGCGTTATGCTACTGATTGCACTAGGCCTGACATTGCTTATGCAGTAGGAGTGCTTAGCAGATTTACTAGCAAGCCTAATAAAGATCATTGGCTAGCTATTGAGCGAGTCATGAGATATTTAATTGGTACCAAAAACTATGGCTTATTTTATAAAAAGTACCCTGCTATGATTGAAGGTTTTAGTGATACCGATTGGAATACTTTGTCAGGTGATTCTCTATCTACCATTGGTTATATTTTTACCTTAGGTAGTAGTGTTATTTGTTGGAAATCTAAAAAGCAAGCAATAATTGCTAATTCAACAATGGAAGCTGAATTAATAGCATTAGCTTCAGCTAGTGAAGAGGCAAATTGGTTTAGAGATTTGTTATATGAAATTCCACTTTGGGAAAAGCCAATTCCACCTATATTAATTCATTATGATAGAACTGCCGCAATTGGTAGAGTTAAAAACCGTTACTATAACGGTAAATCCAGACCTATAAGAAGAAAGCACAGTACCGTGCGATCTTATTTGAGTGGTGGCATCATAAATGTGGATTATATTAAATCTAATGATAATCTTGCAGATCCATTTACCAAGGCCTTGGCAAAAGATAGAGTCTAGAATACATCGAGGGGGATGGGACTAAAGTCCATAGAATTATGAGCCATGTATGAGGATACCCAACCTAAGGACCAAAGATCCTGAGAATTGAGTTCAATGGGAAAAACGAATCATACGATGGTCGTAAGAAATGCACAATTTATTTATTTTTAATTATTTACTTTGTAAATAATTTTTTAATTGTTCATCCCTATGACGTAAGTGCATTTATCCTGTAATGTGGAGAGGATGAGTTAAAAAACTCTTAATGAAATTTGTAGCTTGTATGAATGGGGTGTCAGAATTACAGGAGCACCTTTGACAAAATTTCACCTATGTGAGTGTGGGGGCGGGGCCGCTCCCTATGAGATTTGGACTTAGTCTCAAATACACTCATGAAACCGGGATCAGCACACGGCCGTAAAGTGCTAGCTATAAAAGCTCATGTCAACACCTGGGTTATTATGTGTAAGCAGTGACGCTTAATTTCCCTAAAGAAGTCCTAGTTCAAGTCGGAGACCACTACGACTCTGGATTTGAGATAGCTGTTTTACTAAGTGAAGGTTCAATGCAGAGCACACCTTCATGATGCATAGTGACCTGTCTTTGCCTGGTAATCTCTCTTTAACTAAAAGTTTTAATATTAAAATGAGTGGGGGATTGTTGGAGCATTTTAATATTAAATAATTAAAATGAATAAATGTTATAACATAAATGTAGAGATATGGGAATGAATATGGAAGATGAAGAGTTAGTGAAAATGATTAATTCCACATTGAAAAGAAGAGAGACTATTTTATTCTTTTTAATTGTGGTGATTAATGGGCTAAAATGTATTGTCTCAGATATTGGGCTAGATACGTGCGCAAGGGAGAGGTGAAGAGTGGAGGTTCTTGGCAAGGAAGGGTGTTCTTTCTGGTGGAGCTTTGGGCTTGAATACTTTGTGCAGAAGTTGTTTTAGCCATACAACACTTGTTGGGCTGTTGTATCATAGGGGAGACAAGTCAGAGAAGGTCTGCACCGGTTACAAAGTTTAGCCAACCAAGGGCTTGAATCTCCTTAAAGAGAGCGAGTGCTGCGCCTCAGTCCAAATTGTGTTGTGTAATTCCTTTCTTTATACTAATAATATTCAGAAGTATTATTTAGTTTCTCGTTGTGTTATTTTCCATTATTATTGTGATTGCACCAACACTAAGCTTGCGGTGAAGAGAATGCTTTCTTTTCCAGTTGGAATCATAACCCTAGCAGCATGCTTGGCACCCAAGAAAGCACCGAAAACATTGACATTTAAAACCCTTTTGAAATCTTCATCTTCTGATTCCAAAATTTGTGATCCATTGTTGCCTGAAATGCCAGCGTTGTTGAACATTACATCAAGCTTTCCATACTTGGATAGCCATGTCCACGGCCTTTTCGACATCAGATTCATTTGTTACATCACAATGGATGTAAGAGATGGAATTAGGGCCAATGTCTTTGCAGACTGAGTGGCCAAGCTTGTCTTGGACATCTACTATTAGGACCTTTGAACCATGTCGAACAAAAAGCCTTGCAGTGCTCTCACCTATGCCACTCGCACCACCGGTTATTAATGCTAACTTACCTTCTAATCTGCAAGGACAAAGAAATAAGGAAACTAAAATTTATTAGTCTAAACTCCTAGCTAGTTTTTAATATTTTATAAATGATAGAAAGAATGTGAATTAGAGAACACAGAGTTTGTGAAAGGTTTGTTGTAATAATACCTTTTGGTGATGGGAGTTGCTGAAGAATCAGCACTCATCTTTTCCTTAAAATTTATGGAAGATCTCCGCCAAATTGAAGATGTGAGTTACGTTAGTGAATGTTCCCTTTATTGTTCTTAGATACTTTATTGGGGAGAGGTTCAAGTATATGAAATTTCTTGCTGTGTATTAACATTCTACTTAGGAAAAGTCTTAGTTTTGACTACATAAATCATACACAAAAGTAACGGTCTTGAGAGAGAGTTTACTAGCTAGAAATTTAACCCTTTTACTTTTTGACATCCAAGGCAGCCATCAAAGTTGAGGATGTAAATCTTACGTGCATGCTATTATTATGTGTGGAAAGTAATACCCTCCTCTGCGTGAACAGTAGCTTTCACTATGAATAAGGTGTTGGGCACGAGAATTCGCTGTAGAAATGTCGTAAATGTTAAATAAATATGTTGAACCAGTAATTCATACGGCGGATGAGATTGAAGAGAAGGTGAATCATACGATAAAGAGAATTGTCAATGATGTGAGATAGTGCATAAGGAGTATTGTGTGATTGTTACCTATTAAATTAAAGAAAGAGTTTTTCAAGACTACTATAACTTCACTAACCTCTTGCGTGCTTAGACTCTTTGAAGGCGCATTTATCATAATTTGGAAATATATTTTTTAATTTTTAAACAAATAAAAATGATAAACTTTAGAGATAATTAAGCGGAAAGCATAAATTATTTTTTGAACATGTGTTTGAAAGTGTAGTGATATAGAGAAAAGTTTAGGCAGGAAAAATAAGATGAAAGTGATGGGAAAGAAGGCTAAATTTTAGGATTTTTCTTAGTTTTTTATTTTTTAAATTGGGGGTGTTTTACTTTAATTCAGATGAAAAATGAATAAAAAAGGATAAATTTTAAGGAATAAAAAGATGAACGCCAAGGAAAAAAAAATTTTAAATTTTAGGAGTTCTCTTTTTGAATTCAATATAAAATTTGTTATTTGACATCTATGACCCTATTTTTAGAGAATTTACCCTTCATTAATGAGGGTATTTTTGACAGTATAGATAAGACCAACCATACTCTTTCTCTATATATAGTATTAAGAAACAAACATTAATTTCCTGCAATACAAAAGAGGCTCCTAATAAAAAAAATTATCATGAAGAATGATTTGGTTCAGTTAAACGGATTCCTTGGTGCAAGGAGCCAGCTTTGATCGTTTTTTATCTGAAAATTAAATGGACTTGGTTTAGGTCTAGTGTATTCAGTGCATTGGACTCGGTCAAATGGTGACATATATTCAAAAGTGGGCACATTTCATTATTTCAACGGGTCTAATACTATTAGACATTGGACTTATGCCTGACCCAAATTAAATAAATTACTTGTCAAATATTTTATTGCATATTGGATAGTTAAAGTACAATCTCAACATTGAATACGGACAGTCAATAAATTGAACTGGTAGGTAAGAAGATCTCATCAAGGTTAACTTAAATGGATATAGATCATTGAAACTTTTTTATAGTTTTCAAGCAGACAATTTCATAAGAATATTATTTTTGGGGCACGGGTGGTGCACTTTGGTTTTAGTCCATTATCTAGTTAGGTTATTATAATTTATAAGGTATTAAAGTAACTCTTTTTGGTAATTAAAGCCAAAATCAAACTAAAAAGTATTTGGTACAAGTTGAACACAAAATTCCATAGGATTATCAAAGTTAATAAAACCCTGAATACCTATTTGCTTCTATGTTTGATGCTGGAAGGGATGGTTTGATGATGGTTTCTTTTTTTGATAGCGCTGTTAAAGATTACCCTGGTTTTATCTTACTAGTGGATGACTACAAAGACCCCAATACACGATGTGTGTCATAGCCACAGAAGGACCCCAAACAAAGACGTAATGGAAAAAAAAATTTCCATGACAATCAGTTTTAGCTTGTGATAGAGAACAATGGGTTGCAATTAGCTTGCAACCACTCTAGGAGAGAAAGGCCAAACGAGGAAATATAAGGCAAGGCTCTAGACTCACAAAAATCTCTCAACAAATGTATAATCGATTCCACCCCCAAGCCACACCGTGTGCACAAAGGAGACACATTCAAGCCTCTAGAAGCCATGATTTTCCTGCCAATAATGTTAGCTGTTATGTAAACAAAGCCAAATAAACAGCTTCAATTTTCCATACATGTATTCATCCTACAAAGGAGAATTAGAAGTGCTATTCTAGTCAACTACTCTGAAATTTGGGCTAATGCCAAATATATCCAAGAAAATTAAAAAATAACCAAACTGGTCCTTAAACACAAACGGTGTGTGATGCTCTTTGTGTCCTCTACTTAAAACAAATTTATACTGCAGTTTTTCATTAACAAGACTGCAGCTTTACATCATTTCTTAGCTTTTCCCAATGCCAATAAGTGCTCTATAAGTCAAAAGAAACTATATTATAAATTTTTCCCTCTACCTAAAACAAATTTTTACCACATAATTGCCACATTTCTGTGAAGAGAGCCGTACATAGTGGCCTTTCAGAAGAAAGCATATTTGGTCAGTGTTCTAAATCAGCAAATATTTGGGTTGCCAAAAGAAACTAGAATATATTAGATTTATCAACAAAAACTAAATAAGCTCTTTTTCAAGTAATTAATACTGCTTCAATCATTGGAAATTTTAGGAAATTTATAATATCAAGAACTAATTTGTACCTATATATATATATATATATATATATAAAAGAACTAATTTGTACCACTCCTTCAAGACTTTTACGGAAGTCCTCTTTCTCTTTGCTTAGTTTGAAATACTTTTATGAGTAAATGTTGCGTCTCTTTGCTAAGACTGAAATTGGGTTAACATTTCTTTTTGTTTATAGAGCACTTATTGGCAATGGGAAAAGCAAGAAATTAGGAATATATAATGCATAATAAAAATAGTTAGAAGAATATAGAATATTTCAAAAAAGAATAATATCAATAAAAAACATTAGAATTATAAAATTACATATTTGTAAAAATAGAATGATGGAAATCACTTTTTGAAATTGATTAATTTTTAAGAAGATAAAATTACCTACAATAAAATTTAGAGAATAAATTATAAATATTCAATATAAGTTTGATATGAGTTTTGATTATCATGATAATATATTTTAAGAGAATGAATAATTTGAATAATTTATTTAAATAAAAATTATACATACATACATATATACATACATACACACACACACATATATATATATATATATATATATATATATATATATATATATATATATATGTGGGGGAGCAAAATCTGGGCCCATGTGGTGGGCTTAGGTACAACGTTTCATCAACAATACGTCCGAGGATAGGAAATCATAGGGAACCCTCGTAACTAACAGTAGAACGCGTAAGTACCCAGAGAGGTTGATCCGATAGTAGTACCCTCCTCGGATATGGCATATGTCGGTAAGAGGAGCCTCGGCTTCCCCTTAGTCCACCTTCCAGGAAGTTCCGGAGGTGAAGATAGATTACCGATGCACATGAAAGGGATAAGGATGTAGAAATATCTTGGAAAAAAGCTGCTATCATCGCATTAAATGCATTACAGCAGCTTTCCTGGCCGCATTTATGTGGAGAAGACCCCTGAACAGTGTTTTAAATTACCTTTACCCCCAGAAAATCAAAAAGCTGTAATAGAAGAGGTGGAAACTCAAGTACCAGGCTAGATGACAGACAAGTGGACGATAGGATCGAATAATGAAGCACTATATAATGGAGTAAAACCTCCAGAAGAAGGGATCACGAGAGAAAAAGAAGAAACATCAAGAAATAACTACTGTAGCATCTGGAAAAATCCAACCTAAAGGAAAGCATTTTATTTAAGATCACACCCCTCGGACATCGCTCGAATCTATCAATTAGCCCAAAACTTACTCCTCGGACATAAGATCTTAACCTGTTTATGTGTTTTAGTCTCCTCGGCCAATTACCTAACCTTCAGTAACTGTTATAAGACTCGCTATTAGCCCAATTCTTTGACCCACTCTCTCACAAATTTATTGTATTGGGCTTATTGGGCCCATCTCCTGTTTCCATCTAGGTGTGGGCTACAATTCGTGACCCTACAATTGGCGCCGTCTATGGGAAGAATTAGCGCTAGTAGAAATTTACGATAGTTATGGCAAGTTCAGGATCGCAACAGGCCAGTTCGCCTCATGCAGAGTCAGTAAACGTCAGTCAACAAGATGAACTCCATAATCTTGAACGGGAAAACCACGTAGATAACCAACGTGAGGGTAGCTCGCGAACGATCCATGCTGGGAAAAGCGGCTATCGACGAAAGAGCCATCTGGTGCAAGGGCACGCTGATGAAAGGGACTTGCAACGTGAAATAGAAGGTTTGAAAAAGAAGCTTCGTCGAGCACAACGAAATCACACCCCTTCAAGTTCTGATGTCTCCTCCAACGATGAAGGGGAGGATAGTTACAGGGATTCTTCAGAAACTCCCCTCAGTGAATCCTATTCCTATGAAGAGGAACATTCTCACAAAAGAAGGAGAAAAAGTTCGTCTAGAAGGGGAGTGGGAACTAAAGACATGAAGAAGGCTCTGACCCAAATTTCTAAGTCTCCCTTTACTAGGGGAATAGAAAAGGCAAAGCTTCCCAGACGTTTTCATCAGCCTACGTTCTCTATGTACAACGGACGTACCGATCCTGTAGAACACGTGAGCCAATTCAGACAAAAGATGGCGGTTTACTCTCAGGACGAGGCTTTGTTGTGTAGAGTATTTCCCTCTAGCCTAGGACTAATGCCGATGAGATGGTTCGATGGGTTGAAGACTGACTCCATCGGTTCCTTTAAGAAGCTCACTCAATCATTCTGCTCCCGGTTTATCACATGCAGCAGAGTTCCTCAACCCCTTGATTCTCTGCTGTCAATGACAATGAGGGAAGGGGAGTCTGTGAGGTCATATGCCGAGAGGTATTGGGAGATGTTTAACGAGATTGACGGAGATTTTGATGAGGTTGCTGTCAGAACCTTCAAGGTCGGTCTTCCCTCCGAACATGGTCTGAGGAAGTCCCTGACAGGGAAACCGGTCACCAGCTTGCAACAATTAATGGATAGAGTGGATAAATATAAAAGGATAGAAGATGATCAACAACAGCAGCAACAAGGAAAAGGGAAAGCTAAGCTTATCCCTCAAAAAAGGAGAGAGTTTAGGCCGGACAGGTACAATAATAACCGGCCGAAAAGGGATTATGCCGAGCAGCAGATATCCAGTAACAGCCAAATAGTCGGAGATGTATTCCGAGAGCCTGTGCACCAAGTCCTAGAAAAGATAAAAAATGAGCCATTCTTCAAGTGGCCCAATAAGATGATGGGAAACCCTGAAAAGAGAAACCGAAACCTCTATTGTCAATATCATAGAGACCACGGTCATACTACCGAGGACTGTAGAAGCTTATGGGATCACCTTGACCAGCTTGTCCAAGAGGGTAGATTGAAACAGCTGTTGCATCATTCCAACAATTTGGGCAGCCAAACGGATACTCGACCAGAAAGGGAGAATCCTCCAAGACCTCCTCTTGGAACCATTAATGTTATCTTTGCGGCACCTGGCAGGACAGGGTCATGCCCCTCCAGAGTAATGTCGGTGGCTCGGCTGTACCCTGAGGATGACTCCCACGAGTCAAAGAGAGCTAAATCAAACCGGTCCCTGGTCATGGGATTCTCGGACGAAAACAAGATTGGAACTGTTCAACCTCATGACGATGCTCTAGTGATTACCCTCCGAATCGGAGGCTATGATGTAAAGAGAGTAATGGTGGATCAAGGCAGTGCAGCCGAAATCATGTATCCTGACCTCTTCAAGGGGCTGAACCTAAAAGCTGAAGACCTGACGCCTTATAATTCCCCTTTAGTAAGTTTTGAAGGGAAGATTATTATCCCGAAGGGGCAGGTCAGACTGCCAGTGCAGGCCGGAGCGGAGATAGTGGAGGTCGATTTTATAGTGGTGGATGCCTACTCTCCTTATACGGCAATTGTTGCTAGGCCTTGGCTTCATACTTTAGGAGCAGTCTCTTCCACCCTGCATCAGAAGATTAAATACCCCTTTGGAGGCAAGGTAGAAGAGATACTGGGTGATCAAACCATGGCGCGGCAATGCATGATAGCAGCTATCCGACATAAGCCTGAAGTAGAATCTGAGGCTCAAAAAGAGGAGTTATAGCAATCAAAACCCCCAATGTTGTCTAAAGATGGGTTATCCGAGGAAGCGAAGTGCGAAGATCTTGTAAAAGTCACACTAGGAGATGACCCTGAGAAATTCTTTCAAGTCGGATCTCAGCTACCCCAGTCAGAGAAGGAGGAATTAGTAGAGTTCCTTAAACGAAACATAGACGTCTTTGCATGGAGCGCTTATGAGGCCCCGGGGGTAGACCCAGACTTTATTTGTCACCATTTGAATGTTAATCCAGTAATGACCCCCAGAAAGCAACTCCTTCGTCGGCCATCTAAAGAGCATGCAGAAGCAGTCCGTCAGGAAGTGACGAAGCTAAAAGAGGCAGGGGCTATCAAAGAGATCTTCTACCCCGAGTGGCTGGCGAACACGGTTGTGGTCAAGAAAAAGACTGGAAAGTGGCGAGTATGTGTTGATTTCACAGATCTAAATAAAGCCTGCCCTAAAGATCCATTCCCCATGCCCAAAATTGATCAGCTGGTAGACGCCACAGTCGGCCATCCTCGGATGAGTTTCTTGGACGCTTTCCAGGGTTATCATCAGATACCTCTAGCATTGGACGATCAAGAAAAAACTGCTTTTGTCACGCCAGTAGGGAACTACCACTACAAGGTGATGCCTTTTGGTTTGAAGAATGCGGGTTCCACTTACCAGAGGATGATGACGAGGATGTTTGAATCGTTATTGGGGAAAAATATGGAGATTTACATAGATGACATGGTGGTGAAAAGCAAAAAGGCATCTGAACACCTAGAAGATCTTCGAGTTGTTTTCGAAATTCTCAGAAGCCATAAACTACGTTTGAACGCCTCCAAATGTTCGTTTGGTGTTGGGTCGGGAAAATTCTTGGGTTATATGGTTACTCATAGAGGAATTGAAGTCAATCCCGACCAAATTAAGGCCATCACCAGTATGCGAACTCCTCGGAACCCAAAAGAAGTGCAAAAACTAACCGGAATGACCGCTGCTCTGAATAGATTCATATCTCGATCGGCGGACAGGTGCCGACCTTTTTTCCTGCTGATCAATAAATGGAAAAGCTTTGAATGGTCGACGGAATGTGACGCAGCCTTTCAACAACTTAAAGACTATCTTGCTCGGCCGCCGGTCATGTCAAGTCCTGAGCCGGATGAGGTTCTTTTTGCTTACATTGCAGTGGCCTCCTATGCAGTAAGTTTAGTGTTGATAAGAGTTGACAACGGCGTATAACGGCCAGTGTACTACGTGAGTAAATCACTGCACGAGGCAGAGGTGCGCTACCTTCCACTGGAAAAGGCCATCTTGGCGGTGGTGCTTGGCACATGCAAGCTGCCTCACTATTTCCAAGCGCACACGGTGATTGTTCTTACGCAACTCCCATTAAAGGCCGTACTTAAAAGCGCAGATTACACGGGAAGGATAGCCAAGTGGGGTACAATTCTGGGAGCTTTCGACATCAAGTACATGCCTCGCACCTCAGTGAAGGGCCAGGTACTGGCCGACCTGGTGGCGGAGTTCACCGAACCAGAAGCAGATAGTTTACTAGCATCAGAGCAAAGGGATGTAAAACTAGCCGGCAGTATCTCCAGGCGTTTCCCTCCGACGTGGGAAGTGCATGTAGATGGAGTATCAAACCAAAAAGGAGCAGGAGTTGGGTTGGTGTTGACATCTTCAGAGATGATCACCATTGAAAAGTCACTGAGGTTAAGGTTTCCTGCCACGAATAACGAAGCAGAGTACGAAGCGCTACTAGAAGGAATGGCTATGGTCCTAAGGATGGGAGGAAAGTCCATTAAACTCTTCTCGGATTCAAGGCTAGTTGTTGGTCAAGTCAAAGGTGAATTTGAAGCCAAGGACGAGAGAATGCGAGGTTATCTTAGCCGAGTGAAAATCATGCAGATGGAGTTCGAATCCTTTAGCTTGCTACATATCCCAAGAAGTGGCAACATGCATGCGGACTCTTTGGCCACTCTCGCAACTTCCTCGGCACAGAACTTGCCTCGCATAATCCTCGTTGAGGACCTGCATCGACCCTCGACAATAGCGAACGTAGTTCAGATCAATCAAGTTAGAATGGGGCCAAGTTGGATGGATCCTGTCATGCAATTCTTAAAGGACGATATTCTACCCGAAAAGAAAATTGAAGCCGACAAAATAAGAAAGAAGGCTCCTAGTTATTGGCTGTACCAAGATAGCAAGCTATACAGGCGTTCCTTCTCTGGGCCCTATCTGCTATGTGTTCATCCCGATCAAACGGAATTGCTCTTGGAAGAGATGCATGAAGGAATCTGTGGAAGCCATACTAGAGGCAGGTCCTTAGCGCATAGGGCCATTACTCAGGGCTATTGGTGGCCGAATATGCAGAGAGAAGCTTCAGAATATGTCAAAAAGTGCGATCAATGCCAACGGTATTCACCGAGTATACACCAGCCAGGAGGAGTCCTCAATCCAATATCTAGTCCATGGCCATTCGCTCAATGGGGCTTGGACATCGTCGGACCATTTCCTAAGGCTGTGGGAAACAAGAAATATCTCATAGTCGGCACTGACTATTTTACAAAGTGGGTTGAAGCAGAGCCACTAGCCAATATCCGAGATGTGGATGCAAAAAGATTCGTCTGGAAAAACATTGTTACTCGGTTCGGTGTCCCTCATGTACTCATTTCAGATAATGGACTCCAGTTTGACATAAGATGTTCAGAAATTACTGTAGCGAGTTGGGGATCACTAACAGGTATTCTACTCCGGCTTACCCTCAAGGGAATGGATAAGCTGAAGCTGTGAATAAAGTCATATTAAGCGGATTGAAGAAAAGATTGGATGATGCGAAAGGCAGATGGGTGGAAGAACTCCCACATGTACTCTGGACGTACAGGACCACACCTCGTAGGTCCACTGGAGAGACCCCTTTTTCAATGACATATGGAGCTGAAGCAGTCATCCCTTTGGAATCCGGGTTCCCAACGACGAGAACAAGCTCATTCAATCCGAAAGACAACGATAAAAACTTGGCAAGAAGTCTGGACTTGATTGACGAAAAAAGGGAAAACGCAATGGTTCAATTAGCTTATTACCAACAGAAGCTGAAGCGAGGTTATGACGCCTATGTAAAGACAAGACCTTTGGCCCCAGGAGACCTGGTGCTGCGCAAAGTTGTGGGCTCAGCAAAGAACTCTGCGTGGGGAAAACTAGGGCCAAATTGGGAAGGACCATATCGTATCACCTCCAACGCTGGTGTTGGAGCATATTTCTTGGAAGACTTGGACGGACTTGTAGTACCCCGCCCTTAGAATGTCAACAATTTGAAAATGTACTATTATTAATAAATCTGTATTTAATCAATATTCGTTCTTTATGTTAAATATGTATGCCTCTTTCCATATCCCTCACCGTTCTATGAAGTGTTTAAACTTAAATCCAATCATGCATGAGTCCTCGGACCAGATGATCTGGGTTAGTTAACACCCTCACCGTTCTATGAAGTGTTTAAACTTAAATCCAATCATGCATGAGTCCTCGGACCAGATGATCTGGGTTAGTTAACACCCTCACCGTTCTATGAAGTGTTTAAACTTAAATCCAATCATGCATGAGTCCTCGGACCAGATGATCTGGGTTAGTTAACACCCTCACTGTTTTATGAAGTGTTTAAACTTAAATCCAATCATGCATGAGTCCTCGGACCAGATGATCTGGGTTAGTTAACACTCTCGCCGTTCTATCAGGTGTTTAAACTTAAATCCAATCATGACTGGAGACTTCTGACCAGATGATTTGGGTTAGTTAACGCTTGTTCTGTTTTCCTGTTAAGCATTCAAATATAGATATAAATGCATGACTCAAATTTCTTGTTAAATTTAGTTATATTTATCTAGCTCATATGTTAACCCACTTCCCAGAACTTCTTAATCAAATTAGTCATTCATATAACACAAGTAAAAAAAAAAACGAAATGACAGCAGAAGGATTTACTGTTACTTGCCATAATACGTAAAACAAGAGGAGTATATCTTCATTAATGATTAGAACACAATACAAATCTTTAAAATGCTAAACCTAGAAAACAAAAAGAAAACAACACTAAAACAGATATCCTAGGCCTTGGTCTTGGGAGCGGGGTGGTCAGCTACTTATTCAGACTGCGAAGGGGTAGCATCTGGAGCCTTACCCTAGGAGGCCTCAACTCTTTCCCCTTGACCAGCGTCTTGATGGGAGGTTGTTGGGACTTCCACAGGAGCTGGAAGAACTTGACTTGTCGCAGGAGGGTCGGATACTGGGACTGGTTGCTCTGAAGGAGGAGGATCAGAACCTGGGAGCGGTTGAATGTCAGATTCATAGTACACGCTCTCAGGCCTCCTAAGGATGGAGTCAGCAGGGACCCCAGCGGCGTCAAGGGCTTTTTCCCAAGTAACGTCGCAGTATTCCCTGGCGACAGAAGCAAATTCTTCAGTTAATCTGCTCTGAGTCTCTTCCACCCCCAGAGCATAAGAAGCTTGCTTTTCGGCCTTGGCTGCCTCCTTCTTTAGCTGTGCAGCTTCCTTAGCCTTACGAAGCTCTTCGCGTAGATCTTTCACCATCTGCCTCTCCGTTGCTAAGTTGATTTCGCAGAGGTGTAGTTCGCTGCGAAGAGTCTCAGCCTGCTTCTCAGTCGTTTTTAGTCCAGCCTCAGCACTGGCCTTGTCTTGGACAGCCTTCTTCACCTGCTCGGCCATCTGCTTTTGTTGGGTTCTCAGCACGCTCAGATGGTCCTCCGCAGTCTCTCGGGCCTCGTGAGCAGCCTTTGTCTCATCACGAAAGCGCTTCGCCCACTCCTCAGCCACGTACACTTGTTGCGCGACCTGTTATGCAAAGTGGAAAAGTGGCTTAGATTTAAGAAATAATATGCAAATAAAAAGAAATCAAATTGAAGTTACTCACCATAGCCAAGTCCCTTTTCATGGAAAGGAGTAGGTCAGGATAATCGAAACTCCTGTAAGCCGTCATGTCCGAAGGTAGGAGGAGGGGCTGTAGCAAAGCATCAGCCATACGGCCTGCATGGCCACCACGAAAGTGCCTAAGTGAGGCATCCATTGAGATGGGGGCACCATCAACCTCCAGCACTGGCGACCAAGTTCGTGGTGGCTGACGAACCTGGGCCGCTGGTTGCTCCTCACGACTCTCCACAGAGTGGGCCCTCCTACTCCGACGTTCTTGTGCAGGCCTGGCCTGCTTATTGCCCCTTGATGGGCCTAACTCCCCCTCCTCGGTAGGCTCCACTGGCCTCTTCCTCCTCAGATCTGGGTTTGATTTGAGCCCGAGGTCTGCAGGCACCTGGGGCGGAGGAGGGGGAGGGTGCGCAGTTTGTTTGGATTTGCCCTTATCTTGAGGAGATGGCCCTTTGTTCCTGCCCTTCATCAACTCTTTCAAAGAAGGGCTAGTCCGGGGAGCCATGTCTTCCTCCTCGTCAGTTGTATCGGCAATATAGGTTATCACCTGAGCTGGAGATTGCACGCACGACTGCTCGTCTGCTCCTTCCTCGGCCTCTGATATAAAGACTGTTTCTTCTTCAAACCTGAACTTGTCAATCTCTAGTTCGAGGGAGGAAGAAGAAGCTGTACCTTCTCGGAGGATAGCTTCCCCAAGTGGTACTTCACGTAGTGGTTCGGCAGCAAGGGGAATCCCCTGTGGAATGGGATGGTCAACTGGAGGAAGATCGTTGTTGGCGAGGAAGTTCGGCCGAGACACGTCTATGCGCCCCAAACGATAGTCTCCTGCTCGGATGGAGTTTCCGACGTCTAAATATGACCTCGAAATGGGCTCGAAATCCAAAATGAGGTGAACCGCTCGTAGTTGCCCGTCGTCGTTCACAAAAATTTCTGATCTCAGCAAGTAGTTCAAGGCTGGAACGTTGATCAGGCTGAGCTTCGGATTGGTAAAAAATTTATCTGTCAAGCAAGTAAAACACATTGTTAAGCCTCGGCTACAAAAAATATAATAACAGTAACACTAACGTAAAACAACTAAGCAAATAAGCGTAAAGGCATCAGAATACTCCTCAATGTTAAAGTTAGAAATCCTAAGTCTAGGTTGCTCCACCTGGTGTCCCGGCCTTGGTTGGGCAGGCTAAGCCGTCGCTCCAGGGCCCCGACAGGATTAGGTAGTCGTCTTTCATCCCCTTATTAGACTTGGGGATGCAGGATATCAGTTTGACCACATTGCTACGGGACTTAAGGTAAAAGCCTGCCCGAGTCTCTATATGGCCTTCATATAAGTGGGCGACGTCGTGCCACGTCAATCCTAGCCCCAGATGCCGGTCCAAAGCGTCGATTGACCCTAGGACTCTAAAGAAGTTGAGGGCACACTGATGGGGACAGAGCCTATGGGCGCGAAGATAGTCCCGTGTAATCCTACCCATGGGGATGGTCATCCCCCCTTCTATGAAGGCAATCATAGGGATGACCACCTCTCCTACTTTCCGGTCAAACTCCACTCCCTCTGCGGTGCAATGACGTACCACCACCTCTGGGGGAATGTGGTACTTTTCTTTGAACAACTCTATCAGGGCCGGAGTGTTTACTAAGCGTTCGAATCTACCCATTGTTAGTCTCTATAAGGTGGAGTGGTTAGCCGAGGAGGTTAGCTGAGGATACAGCGGAGGTCGGAGTGCGAAACTTACGTGAGAATGAACACGGATTGTTCCTCTAGTCGCTGGAAGATCGTCAAGCTCTCTTTCTTGTGAAAAAAGGGTGGATGTCTGAATATGAACACTCTGAAGTTGCAAGCTCTGATAGGAAACAAAAAGTAACGTCTGAAGGTTTTTATATTGGGGACGGAAAATGGAAAGGACAGAATCCCGCCCAAATATTGAAGTTGAGATCTGGACCGTTGGATTCGTATTTCACTGTAGGATGTCTGGGTTGAAACGCAGTTCTAAGCGTTTAATGATGATTGTGCGAGTTCCCAAGCGTTAGAAGCCCTCGCGAAATAGCAGAAATGACCCTTACACGCGCCTAAATTTAAGTACTGTTAAGGGCTACATCGTAATTACTTATGTGCATCAAAATCCTAATTTTCCTCCTCGGATAAGAAAGAAAAATTAGAATTTTGAGGGGCTATTGTGGGAGAGCAAAATCTGGGCCCATGTGGTGGGCTTAGGTACAACGTTTCATCAACAATACGTCCGAGGATAGGAAATCATAGGGAACCCTCGTAACTAACAGTAGAACGCGTAAGTACCCAGAGAGGTTGATCCGATAGTAGTACCCTCCTCGGATATGGCATATGTCGGTAAGAGGAGCCTCGGCTTCCCCTTAGTCCACCTTCCAGGAAGTTCTGGAGGTGAAGATAGATTACCGATGCATATGGAAGGGATAAGGATGTAGAAATATCTTGGGAAAAAGCTGCTATCACCGCATTAAATGCATTACAGCAGCTTTCCTGGCCGCATTTATGTGGAGAAGACCCCTGAACAGTATTTTAAATCACCTTTACCCCCAGAAAATCAAAAAGCTGTAATAGAAGAGGTGGAAACTCAAGTACCAGGCTAGATGGCAGACAAGTGGACGATAGGATCGAACAATGAAGGACTATATAATGGAGTAAAACCTCCAGAAGAAGGGATCACGAGAGAAAAAGAAGAAACATCAAGAAATAACTACTGTAGCATCTGGAAAAATCCAACCTAAAGGAAAGCATTTTATCTAAGATCATACCCCTCGGACCTCGCTCGAATCTATCAATTAGCCCAAAACTTACTCCTCGGACATAAGATCTTAACCTGTTTATGTGTTTTAGTCTCCTCGGCCAATTACCTAACCTTCAGTAACTGTTATAAGACTCGCTATTAGCCCAATTCTTTGACCCACTCTCTCACAAATTTATTGTATTGGGCTTATTGGGCCCATCTCCTGTTTCCATCTAGGTGTGGGCTACAATTCGTGACCCTACAATATATATATATATATATATCTTACATGTATAATTAACCTCTTGCAATTTATTTAAAAATAATGACGTTAAAACAAATGTATAACAGCTCTAAAGATTACATTTGTATATTCATAACCTTTATGTTTAAAAAGACTTTCACTTAAATTTAGTTATACTGAAATGGATTGAAATGCTATGTTAATGTGGCTCAACAAAAGCGTAGCAACAATAAATAATATGTTTAAGATTTTAGATATTACGAGTTTTGTGATTTATATTTTTTTCATAAATTTGGATTTAGAATAGGTGCTTTCAACCTAAACATATCTTTTCCCATTATGTAAGTGCACGAAAATGAATCGAAGTGGATCAAAGTAGTCCGAATGGACCGAATTGGAACAAAGTGGACTGAATGAATGAATTAGGACCGAATAGGAACAAGGTGGATCAAATGGACCGAAGGTGACGAAATAGGACCAAAGTAGACCGGATAAGAACAAATGGACAGATTAGGACCAAAGTAGATGGAATGGACTAAATAGGACTAATGTGGACTAAATAGGACTGAAGTGGACATAATGTACTAATTAGAACCAATGTGGACCAAGTAGAACAAAAGTGGACAAAATGGACTTATTGGCTCGAATAGGACTGAGGTGGACTAAAGTGGACAAAATGGATCGAATAAGACTAATGTTAATCGAATGAGACCAAAGTGGATTGAATAGGACCAAGATGGACAAAATGGTCTGAAGTGGACAAAATAGGACTAGTGTGGACCGAATAGAGCCAATGCAGACTGACTGGACATAATAGGACCAAAGTGGACTGAAGAAGACTGAATGGACCGAATAGAATTTTAGTGGACTGAATGGCCTAAATAGGATCGTATAGACCAAATAGGACCAAGTTGGACCGAATAGAACCAATGTGGATCGAATAAGACTTTTGAATATTTATCATTTTTATTGCATTTTTAGGGCTCATATTTCTAATTTATAATGTCTATTTTCTTTGTATTTTTAACTCAAAAATAAAGAGTTTAGCTCAAATATAATAAAATTTCATACTTTTCAACTCAAAAAATTAAGGGGAAAAAAAAAGAATTTTTAAGTTAAATTTGAATATGCAACCTACAAAAAGAATCAATATAAGACCCAATTAGTCTAAAATGGACTGAAGGGGACCAAAATTGACAAGTGGTCCGACCAAATTGGATGGAAGTAGACCTAATTAGATTGAATAGAAAATGTTTAAATTTTAGGGAGAATATATTATCTTCAACAAATTTAGAAAACAAATTAGACATTATATTACAATACAAAATAATTACTTATTCTCATGCATCGCGTGGGTCTGCGACTAATAGCCTTTAATATGCAAAAGGAAAGGAATTGATGGCTGCTACGCAAATGTTCTCCATCTTGGTTAAGATAGAGAAGAAAACCCAGAATGATCATAGATGATAAAAAAAAATTGTTAAAAAAAAAAAAAAAAACCATATATGCTGAACTTGCCACAATAGAAAATGAAATAAGAAAAAGCCCAAATACATCTACCTACTACGATATTTTATTAATTTTTATTAATTTATTACAAGCGAATGATCAGACAAACTTTGACTCTGAGACCGTGGGAGAGGGTGAGGTTGGTGATACATAAAATATGGTTTTTTGGTAGAAGGGAACTTTCATTAAAAACTAGCAAACAGAAACAGAGGAAGATGCATAAAATATGTTACTTTCAACTAATTTTAGTATCTAGATAAAGTTTTTTGCCCTGGTAAAGGACGCAGCCAAAACAATTATTATCTTTATCAGACAAATTTAAGGTCATTATAAAGAGTATAAAATCAATTTCATATCGTCAAACTAAATACAGGGCTTAGAGTATAAAGAGTATAAAATATTTGGATTAACACCTGAGATCAGTGGCGACTTTAGGAATTTTGTCCAGAGTGTTCCTATTCCACTTTGAAAAAATTTCGAGTCATTTCGGTTTATTTCGAGTGTTTCGGGATGGTTCGGTAAATACCAGTTGAAATTCAAGATTTGGCCTAAAAAAAAAAAAATTCTTAAAACCAAAACAAATTTGCATTATGTAAACCAAAAAACCTCAAAAAAAAAAAAAAAAAATGAACAAAAGTACATGTACAATAAACTGTAAGTTCATTTGAAATATTAATAAAATTATTAATTATTATTGTTTAGTTGTTTCATAAATTTGTTTGTTTTTTATAAATTATAATTCGTTATATTGTTGTTTCATTAATTATTAAATTATTAATTATTATTTAGTTTAACATAATTTAATTTATTTACCTTTTATAATACATTAATTAATTACATTATTAATTATTGATATTTAGTTGCTTCATTAATATTTTAGTCTAACATGTCTTTCTCTTATCGGTAGAAAATCTACCACCTATCTTCAAAAAATTTTTAAATTTTTTTTTATCTCATTAGTTCCTAGGCAGGTTGCATACAGTTGGCTTGCACTTTAGTACGAGACTTTCACTTTTCAAGCTCTCTTTGCTCTTGGGTCTCAAGACTTCTCCAGTTACCCCTGTCATCACAATGTCTCTACTAACGTTATTAATTCCGTTCTAAATCCTGTTTTGATTTGTTTAGTAGAACGAAGTATTTCAGTACCGATTAATTTTGGTATACTATTTCAAAATATTTCAGATTTAAAAAAAAAATATATATATATATATATATATATCCCACTTTTATAATTGTTTTGCATGAATTATGCTAATTTCCACAGCATTTCATAGTTGTTATTAATTTATTATAATAAATTAATGACTCACATGGTAATAAAGAGACTGGAGAGCTCTACGCCTACACAAAATAGACTCTCTGTTCAATGTACTCTAGTACTCAGCAGCATTAATAACCCATCAATGCATTCAAAAACCAAATAAAATAATAATTTTCGAATTCACTAAAAGATAATCATATCTTGGAAGTAGGAACCATTCAGAACTTTACCAAACCATAGCCATTGTTCAAAAATAACATGAAGTCTCAGACTCTAAAGCACTTGAAGGTTTGACGTGAAGGCAAGCAATTTGAAGGTTTGACGAAACGTGAAGACAAGCAAGTGAAACAATGCAGTGAAGAAAGAAAATAAAGCAAAAAAATAAAAGGGAAAAGCATAGATCAGGTATGCATATGAAGGTTGCTGAAGACACTGCCATTGTTGTGAACTTGTTATTTTCCTTCTCTCGTCTTAATTTCTTTTTGGGTTGTGATTATTTTCTAGTGAACTTAAAGCTTTAGATCCTGTCAAAATAGAAGCTTTAGATGTGGGAATGGATTTGTGAACATTTTAGATTTTAGAAGCTTTAGATGTGGGAATGGATCTGTGAATATTTTAGATTTTAGTTCAAAATTTGTTTGACATAAAAATTTTGATGGTGTTCCTGATAAGGATTGAGGGTGTTCCTATTTTTTATAAGGGTAAATAAATAAAAAAATTTAAATTATTATATATGATTTTTTTTTTCTTTTCAAGTTAGGGTGTTTCCAGGAACACCCTGGACTCTGAGTGGCGTCGCCACTGCCTGAGATATTACTCGCATAAGGCTTAGAGTAATTCTTGAGGATTTACTCCACAATCCTTGAGTTTATTCAATTAGAGACACCCTGAGAAAGGTAAAACAAGTTAGTTTGGTGATAATTCTGAACAAGAGAAGTAACAACATTGAAAATAGAAATTTTATTCATATATGACCAATTGTAAAACCTTTTGGTGATAGATCGATTCTTAAAAGACCCAGACAACCATGAGATTCACACTTTTCTCTTCAATTTTAGTTAACTTAATTCCTCTTTGGGTAGGTTCCTCTTGTTCCCTTCTGCTTTATCTCAATACATTTATCCTTAATTACCCAAAAGAACAAAATAGAAAATTTATTTTATGCATATAATTTACAGCACAGCAGGCCAATTGGGCTTAACCAACAATTAACAATGAACATCCTCTGCATCAAAAATGCTCACATATATCTACATTTTCCAATGAAAGATGCTGTCTTGACTGTAACAACTCTTCAAGCCTATCCTTACCCCATATACCACAAGAATCCGTCTAAAATCAACAAAGTCAATTACACTGGAGTATCATTATTTTTTGGGGAAATTACACTTTACCACCCTAAACTATACCTCATTTTACACTTACCACCCTAAACTATGGGAATGAACACTTACCCCCCTAAACTATTAACAATGTAACACTTTGCACCCCACTATCCATTTGTCTGTTAAGTTTGACAGAAAACCAAGTCAAAGACCAAAATACCCCCATTTCAAAGACCAAAATACCCTTGTCATTCTCGGTCACGAAGCTCTCTAGTCTCTCCCACTCTGTTTCACTGATTAAAAAAAAAAAAAAAAAACTAACTGAAGAAGATAAAAAAATCCAAACAAAAATTTGAAACAATCAAAACCTGTAAATAATTCAAAACCATTTGATGAGATGCATAGAATCTAAAGAGTCCAGCCAAAAAAATATGCAAGGACCCACCATCTTCACCGTTTCCTTAAGGTCCTATGGCACCAGCAAAAAAAAAAAAAAAACTTAAACCCATAAATTGAGATGAACATCAAACCCCGAAATTTACATGAAATCCAAAAAATGAAATGAACATCGAACCCAAAAATTAATATCAAACAACAAACCCAGAAAAATTACTTCAAACCCGCAAATTTACAATCCATAAATAAACATATAGAGAGATCAAGTAACAAATCCACTGAGATGAACAACCCAAAACCCATAAGCAGCTCCTTATTTCAATCATCGACAAACCCAGACCCTATAATCTTTGCTTCGGTCATCCACTTCATCAATGGCCAGATCTGAAACGCCACACTGAGTTTAATCCCACCCATTCTTTTAGACCCCTCCACTACTGTTAATACCCTTTCTCTCACCACCGAGTCATTGAATTGCAAGGCCAACAATGATGGCTTTCGTGATTCGATTTCAACGAGCTCGATCTGGGCTCACCCATTTCATGGCTTTCATCTCTTTAGAAGTGCCACTTAAGACCCATAATTACCAGCAGCGAGATCAGTTGTCGTCAATGTGGATCGGGCAGTACCATTGGGAGCGGAGAGAGATTAAAAGAGGGAGAGAGATTGAACCTGAAAGTGATTTGAGAGAGTTCAAAATTATGTTTTCATTGAGGGGCATTTAGGGAATTTGGGGGTTTCACTGTAATTTCCATCCCAACTTAACAGCTCATTAAATGGTGGGGTGCAAAGTGTTACATTGACAATAGTTTAGGGGGGTAAGTGTGCATTCCTATAGTTTAGGGTGGTAAGTGTAACATGATGTATATTTTAGGGTGGTAAAGTGTAATTTCTCCTTTTTTTTTTGTTGACAAGAGTCCACTTTACTAGACCCAATGCAACAGAGAAAACAGCGGTAATCACGCTGTACTCTCTTGTCTCATATGATAATGTAAATTATTCGCCGAGGAATTATTATTCTCCGGTCTTCCGCATCGATGGCTGCCTATTGGCAGTCAAAAAAAGCAGACGAGGATTTTGTTTTTTTCTCCTTCCCGTTTCCTTTTTTAATTTGCTCAAGTTGCATATAGTTGACCTTCTCCCTTATGAAGTAGCAACAAACAGTGAAGGGGACATTCACAAACGTAACTTGTATCTACAATTTGGCGAAGATATCACATCAATTTTAAGGAAAAGATGAGTGCTAATTCTTCAGCAACTTCCATCACCAACAGGTACGTATTACTATAACAAATTAAACTTTTATAAACTCTGTGTTCTCTATTTCAGTCTTTCTATCATTTATATTATATTAAAAACTAGCTAAGAGTTTAGACTAATAAATTTTAGTTTCCTTATCTCTTTCTCCTTGCAGATTAGAAAGTAAGGTGGCGTTAATAACCGGTGGTGCGAGTGGCATAGGTGAGACCACTGCAAGGCTTTTTGTTCGACATGGTGCAAAGGTCCTTATAGCAGATGTCCAAGATGAGCTTGGCCACTCAGTCTGCAAAGACATTAGCTCTGAATCCATCTCTTACATCCATTGTGATGTAACAAATGAATCTGATGTCGAAAAGGCCGTGGACATGGCTATATCCAAGTATGGAAAGCTTGATATCATGTTCAACAACGCTGGCATTTCAGGCAACATTGAATCAGGAATTTTAGAATCAGAAAATGAAAATTTTAAAAGGGTTTTAGACGTGAATGTTTTTGGTGCTTTCTTGGGTGCCAAGCATGCTGCTAGGGTTATGATTCCAGCTAAAAAAGGAAGCATTCTCTTCACCTCAAGCATTGCTTCAGTAATGGCTGATGATGTTCCACATTCATACATGGCATCAAAGCATGCTGTGGTGGGAATGGCTAAGAACTTGAGCGTGGAGTTGGGACAGTATGGAATAAGGGTTAATTGTGTGTCTCCTTTTGCAACTGCAACTCCTATGCTAAGAAAAGTTATGGGAATGATGGAGAAGAAAAAGGTGGAGGATGTGGTTTCGTCGTGTGCAAACTTGAAGGGAGCGGTATTGGAGCCTAAAGATATTGCTGAGGCAGCGCTGTATTTGGGGAGTGATGAGTCTAAGTATGTGAGTGGGATGAACCTGGTTGTTGATGGGGGTTATAGTCTTACTAATCCAGTATTCTCAAATGCACTAAAAAGCCTTTTTTCTTGATATGTATCAATGTATGTGTTGCAAGTTGTATCTATCACCTCCATTTCTCTATTTTCTTTGTTTGTTTTAGTGTTATCTTAAGAGTGATGTTAATAAAAGTCAAGTACCTTAATTTACTGGCATTGTTATTGACTATTCTCCTTTATAAAAAGAATTAGGATTCAAAATTCCCCTCATCTTTTTTGTATCTGTCAAAAATAAAAGATTAGTAGGTAAAAGTTAATAGATGCATTTTTACAGGTAAAGAAAAAAGTAACTAATTTTTTTTACAACTTTTTATATTTCTCATAAAAATTATATCAAAATATTCCTAAAATGGTCCATTAAGAAGTGATTAATTTGGTTCAAGATTCAAGTTAAGAGAATAAAAAGAGGTAGAGAAAGATTAAAAAAAAAGAAAAAAGAAAAAGAAAAAGAAACCCCTAACAAAAGTAATAAAAAATGATTTTGGATATTATAAATTTTTGAAAAAAAAAATTACTTGTGAATGACTTGATCCATAATTGACCCATAATTTTGGAATTAAAGATTTGTTTGTTTGTTAATGTTTTTTATTTTTTTATTTATTTTTAAAATGTAAGTGAGAAAGGGGCATTCAATTGAAAAGAGCTGGTAATATGACTAATATAACTACAGAGGTTGAATGTCGAAGTAAAACTAACAGGATAAATTATAGTTAACTACCTTGAGATTTGGGTTAATGTGCCAAATACATCTAAGAAAATTAAAAAATAACCAAATTGGTCCTTAAACACAAATGGTGTGTAATGCTCTTTGGGCCTTCTACCTAAAACAAATTTATAAATAGGGAAAAATGCAAAACTCACCCTTTAACACAAATGGTGTGTAATGCTCTTTGTGTCCTCTACCTAAAACAAATGTATAATGTATTTTTTTCATTACCAAGGCTGCAACTTTACATCATTTCTTGCTTTTCTCAATGCCAATAAGTGCTCTATAAGCCAAAAGAAACTACAGTATAAAAAGGCCAAAATGCAAAACTCACTCTCTAAGTTTCATCACTTTTCATTTTAGTCCTGTTGATGTGCATGAAATTTATATAATAAAATACTCTCATATTTGCATTTTTGGCCATACTTTTAAGCTATCTTGTGACTGATTATAAAGAATCATTGTTTTATAGGTGATAAAGGTTTTACATGATAAAGGGAATTAATGAAAGAGAAGGAATAGAAAAGTCATTGAAGAAGCAATTCACGTGGAAGTTAAATGCTACAAGATGGGCCCAAAGTCAAGCCAAACCTTGAAGAGATCCAGTGAAGTAAAGAAAAAGAAAAGAGAAGAATGAAAGAAAGCCCAATCCAGGCATGATGTGTAGAAAGAATAAAAGAAAAGAAAGATTGAAAGTTAGAGAATGAGAAGTGAGGCCCAATTCTAATGTCCTGGACGTGTGGCCTACAACTAATAATAAATAAAGTCCTTGTCCGACTTGTACTAGGAATGTGTCAGGTGGCTTCTCTTTTTTAAGTGGTATAGGTCAGACTTTGTGTGATATATAAATAGGAGCAAAACAGACAAATAGGGGGATGGCTAGGACTTGAGCACAGGCAGGAGAAGAACGTGTTTTTTTGTCTATGTCTTTTCTCTAACACTGTGACTATTTCTTTCTCTATTTTATTTATCTAGTTTAATGTTTAGTATTTTATTTCAACTACTATGAGTAGCTAAATTTATAATTAGGGTTGATGATGAAACCTTGTTAAGGATTATTAGTAATATTTATGTGATTTGATTTTTCCCACAATAGTTGTTCTTTAATGATTTAAATTGTTCTTGCTTCATATCAATTGGCTAAGATGAGATTCTAGATATGAGTTCAATCATGTTTTTCTCATGATTTAGATTTATCTTAATTAATTGAATGCTTGGTTTATTAATTCTTGATTATAAAATTAAATATCGCTTGTGATTTGTCTGTCAATGGATACAATTTATTATTTGATTTTTAGAATTGGATATATCTTGTGATTTGTTTGGCTATGGATACAGTTGATGATTTGGTTTTATACTTAAGAAACGAAGAAGAACATGCTTTTGATTTTTAAAATAAGGATTTTAATGAGAATATTTTCTATGATAGCAAGATTGATTTCTAGATTATCATGTAGTGAGTTGGGAAAAATTAACGATCATAAATATATGCTGATATGATTTACAAGGCGGATTCCAAAACCTTAATTCTTTTCCCTTGATTGTTTATATCTTTTTATTGCTTTATATATTTGCTTAGTTTAATTATTTGCTTAGTTTATTTAATTTTAAACAACCAATTTTTATTAAACTAGATTAGGAATAATTTGGTTAAGGTTTAATTAATTTTCTTACATTCATTCAAGTTCCTGTGGGTTCGACCTCGTTCTTGTCAAACTATACTTCGGTACGGTTTGTACACTTGCGAGTACTTTAAAATTTCACAACACCTGTAAGTTTGCATTTTGTGATTTCAATCCTCTTCAATTCAGTCTTCTGTTAACATTCCATCCATCTACTGTTAATCATATTTAATTTTTTTATGAAATAAAAAATATTAGACTACTAGGATTAAAGGGCTTTGCTGCTCCAAACAATAGTGCATCCTTTAACCTTTTCCATTAACATTAGGTCTCTTCACTACCCTTCAAAATCTCAAGAATGGAACCATAGCTGCAAAAAAACCAAGGCGAACAACAACTAATAAATGTCGACACCTAATCCTTTAAAACCAATGAAAGCTTAATTTTAAGTTTTAAGAGAGCAATGAACCTATACAAACCAATCGGTATTGCTGAATATGTGGAAAACCAAGCAGTGTTCTCTATCATCCTCTTCCTTATCTAAAACCTAGGATACAAACTTGTTGGCCAACGCCATGATTTGCTGCTCAATTCTTTGGCCTAAATCAATCCACAACAGCTTGCCGACATTAACAACAAAAGTGAAGGCATGAAAGCCCCTGGAATTGTACCACTCCACGTATTTGTTGAGTTGCTTGATCTTGGAACCGAGCCAACCCAACAACACCAATGTCAGTACTTGCTCTTTGTCGTTACAGTATGTTCTGACAATTGAAAAAAGTTGGGTTCTATTTTGTGATCTTCAGGTGTGGGGACTGGGGATGGAGTGATGGACGATGTGGGTGGGGGTAAATTTTTGGGTTTTTTTAATGTTAAATTAACTTTTTTTAAAAAAATTTAAGAAATATATAATTAAAAAAAATTTGGTTAATGGCAGACATGGATGGATGTTAATAGAAGACTGAATTGAGGAGAATTGAAACTTAGAGGACTGAAATGACAGAATTGAAACTTATAGAATTGAAATGAATAGTTGTGAAACTGAGAGGGTGAATTTTGTATTTTAGCCAACTTTGTCCTCTACCTAAAACAAATTGCTGCCACATAACTACCACCTTTTTGTGAAGAGAGTCATACATAGTGGCCTCTCAGAAGAAAGTATATTTGATCAGTGCTATAATCAACTAATATTTGGACAGCCAAAAGAAACTAGAACATATTAGAATTACCAACAACAACCGAATCAACTCCTTTCCAAGTAGTTAATACTGCTTCAATCACTAGAAATTTTAGTTAAATTGCAATATCATGAACTAATTTGTATCTATCAAAGAAAAAAACTAGTAATTTGTACCTCTCCTTCAAAACTTTCACAGAAACCCTCTTTCCCTTTGCTTAGTGTTAGAGACATATTTATTTAACTGACTAATCTTTTGATAAAACACACTTTACTTGTAATTGGGTAGATCTAGGATGAGTTCAGTACTTCAAGAAACAAGTATTCAAGTTAAGTATTGAAGCCATGCAAGTTTGACCAAGAAACAAGTGAAGGAAGTTCTGTTCTTTAAAACTTGACAGCAATCTCGATAGAAAGACTTCTATCAAGATTTAATGTTGAAGCTTGACAGAAGCTGTATTTGTCAAGAATTACGAAATCAGATTTTCCAGATCTGATTACACGCATATTCCTATGTATTTTTGTAGGGTTTCTTTTCTCACAACTCTAGACATATATAAGGATTATTTTAAGGGTCGTCACAAAGCGAAGCAAGAACAATACATGCATTGTGTGACTGGAAGCAGAAATTCCTCTAGTTCATCATTCTCTCTGAAGAAGCTATTGTGTCTTTATGCTAAGGGTTTTGTGACCAAGGAGCTTTCTGATCTTTATTGTTGATGAACTGAAGAACTTTGCAGTCAACAATCTTCTTCAAGTTGGTGGAGTTAGTCATGTACTAGGATTCGTGCATTGAACCAAGCAGTTATGATTGTGTGTGAGTGTATTTGATTCTCTCAAGTCTCAAATCTTTCTAATATGAGACACTTATGCATTCTTGCTATGCTTTCACACACAACACACATACTCTTTGCTACTTTTGATACATGTGCAGGTACAATGTGATTTGGCCATCACAAGGAATACATGTGTTAATATATGCTTACTAAATTGTCCTAACTTATTTTTGAAATTTAAAATTGGTTAGACTTGTTTAGTGTGTGTGTGTGTGTGTATTTTGGATCTATGTATGCTTTGCATATATATGATTCTCGATTCATTGAGGTGAGTCTTCTTGTTGACAGATCCTTGACAGCACCTCGACAGATTCATTTCTGTCGAGATTTAGTGCTCGACAGATCCTCGACAATATCTTCGATCCATCAAGCTACGTTTTATATTTAAGGTTGAGGTGCAATTCAGATCTCACTTTCTCACTTCTATCTCGACACAAAACACTTCTTTTTCGCCCTAAACACTCTCTTCTCACTTAAATCACTCTACCCATTCCTATTTCAACCTAGATCAAGCTTAAATCTCTTGGTAAGTGTTCTAAATCCCTTCATTTTCATGCATTCATGCATTTTAGACCTAGCTTTAGGGTTTTTGAAAATTTTTGGGGTTTTTGAGATTTTTGTGAAACTTTGGGTTGGGTTATGTTGATTTGGTAATGTATGCTCATGCATTGCATTCTCATTGCATTATAACAATGTTTCAATCATTTTAGATGTGTGATGGATTATTGTTGTTTGAGTGTTGGTAGGTTTGGATTGGGTTTTTACCCATGATGCTTTTAAATTTTGCACGTCACATGTTCATGCATTTTTCATGCATACGTTATATCTTTTCTTTCCTTTTCTGGTTTATGATGTGTTCTGCTCTCTCTCTCTCTCTCATAGACTATGCCATGGCACCCAAACAACACAAATCCACTCTGGCTTGGAATCTTCTTTGTGGTTCCGAGTCATCCTCTTATGATCCTCATATTCTATCTCATATCTTGCTCCATGATGAGAAGGCCAAGATGGACTTCTCTAAGAACTTTTAGGACCGTGATGTTCATCCGGAATGCCAGGTCATCCTGTCAGATTTCTCTAACACTGCTCTACCCGAAGTCATTCAGACTTGGGGATGGGAGTCCCTCTGTGGGAAACCGAAGAGGTGTTCGGTCGTGTTCATTTAGGAGTTTTACTCCAATATACACGACATCGATACCTCTGTGCCTCGGTTTGTTACCACATTCTGAGGTACATGTATCGTAGTTACTTCGGATCTTATATCTAAGATACTACATGTTCCTAGGGTAGCACATCTTGACTACCCTAGCTGTGATCGTCTATGGATTGTGTCTTGAGACGAGCTTATCTTTCACTTTTGTGAGACTCCTTCTATATGGGGTGGTAAGCTAAACACTCCATGCTCGGGCTTTGCCAAAGGCCCGAGATTCCTTAACATGGTGATGACATTCACTCTCACTCCTTTGTCTCACTATAACTCCATTACTGACCCTCGTGCTCCTTTTCTTATTTCCTTGATGGAGGATCTTTCCATTGACTTTCCCTCTCACCTCATCACATCTATCATAGATGTGTATCAGGATACCACTACCCGTGATAAGCTTATCTTTCCTTCGGCTATCATGTGGATCCTTCGGCACTTCTCCATTCCTATTCCTCTCTCTCCTCTTTTCACCATCATAGTGTTAGGATTAGTGCCCTTAAATCCTATTGTAAGATGCTATATATGTTATTATGTATGACTTAATGTTGTGATTAATAAAGTTTCTTTATTATTATCTAAAATAATGGTAACATAAATATTCGAACATTATCATATAGTCCATGAGATGCATAGTATGTGATTTATGTGATTTAGTCATAGAAGATATAGATCACAAGTTCTTTGTAAACTCAGAATTTTGGTTCGTAGTCGGTGATGAAATTGGGCATTTTATTTGCGAAAACTATAACATATTAACTAAGATGATTTGTCTTGATAATAGAAGTGGAGACTTCTAGTTGATATGTTTTAAGAGTTAAGACATATTGAACTGGACCGTTGTGAGATTTATTATTCTCCTAACAACTGTCAAATGAATAATAAATCTCGCTACTTCTATTTGCATGAACTCTTAATCCTGAGAGAATAATGGACTTGATCATGAGGTGTAGGTTGCTTTGATATATCAGGAGTGAGATCTAAAGTTACGATTAAAATCTCAGTATGTTGGGCAGCCACATTTAGTGTTGATGGAACATATACTCTCAAGATGGAATTCATAGTCTCTTAACGGAGATATAAAATATTCCCTTAAGATAAGTTTAATAGGTTTAGTTATTCAGAGAGTTAGGCCTAACCACTTTAGTAAGAAATTACTAAAGTATATATTTATGAAATTGGATTTCATAAATATATGATGAATAACTTAAATGATTATAGCGGGTACTCAAGGATTAAGATGTAGTAATCTTCAAAGTGATAGTTTACATTCATAACTTTGTATTACTATGAATATTTTATGAAGGGGTTGCATGTATAATAAAGTCTTGGGATATAATTTATTAATAAGGCCTAGAGTGCAATTATATTTATATAGTAGTATTAACTATAATTAATGGTAACTTTGGACTTGTCAAGAATTGACAGAAAAGCCTAAGGCCCATTGGAACTAGTGTCTTATTGGTCTCTTTTGGTCCCACTCCAAGCCACACATTAAAGCCCAATTGGAAAGACTCAATAGGCCAGCCCAGTTAGATAATCAGTTAGTTATAAAGGAAGAAACATATAGAATTTTTTTTAAGAGAAACATCATTGTGAAATGATGTGTATGTGTGAGTGAAGCCACTCGATTATTCTCCCTTAGAAATTGATTGAGAGCCCCCACTTCTTGGGCGTAAAGTGGAATTGAAGTGAAGATTAAAAGTGTTCTCAAGTACTTCTAATCTTTTGTTTTGAATTTCACCGCACTAACATACGCTATCTTGTTCTTAAATTCTGAAATTTACATTGCGCATGTTATCAATCATGAATGAAATAGATCCATGTTTGTTGCTTTCAATGTGTATTTTGTATGAGATATAAAACCAGATTTTCCAACACATGGGTGCCATCAGCATTGGTTCTGTTCGGCGGAGCGAGGCCCAGCTTTGACTAAAGTGGCCATGAGTGGAGACGGATGATCCTGTAGCTTCTACTGTTCCGCCTTCTTCTTCGGCTCCTTCCACCTCTACTTTTTCTTCCTCGATAGCTGGTGTGACTCTTGATGCTATCATGGCATAGCTTTAGAGGATGGATGCTCGTCTTGACTATCTCACAGATGAGATGTGTCAGATGAACACTCGAGTTGTTCGCATTGCCCGTAGACAGGCTCGCATGGCTGGCTTTGCACCTTCTCCCTTCTCTAGAGACCTCGGATGATGATGCTGGTGTTGATGAGGATGATGCTAGCTCTTCTAGTGATGACGACCTCTCAGTGACTTGTCCTTTGTTATTTGTGACAAAAATGGGGAGTAGTTTTGGTTTTGAGAGTAGTCTTGTACTAAGGGGGAGAGTTAGTATAAGACATTTTTGATGGGGGGAGTGTATGTATATTTTGAGGGATGTAGTGAGGTTTACATGTATTTTCTTTTTAGTTATAGCCTCTTGTACACTGGTCTTGTGACCATTTATTGACATACATTGTAATTTATTTTCATATATATGATGATGTATGTTTTTTTCTTTATCTACCTCTACATGTGTTGTTTCTTTTCTTCTTTATACACATGTTTCTTTATGTATGCAATCTTTATTTCTGTTTCACACATGATGCCTTGATGAGTTTTTGTTTAAGTGTTTCAGAAAGACAGGTTGTAAAAGTCTACCATGCCATGAACTCTCTTTTTGCAAAGTTTTTCAAGAGTTTATGTTAGGGTTAGATTTATTTTGTAATTCAACAAGTGGTTATGAGTTTAGTGATTTAAGACTTCTCTCATGATTCATTTGTTGTGGTTTTGTGATGGATTGCTAAAGGGGGAGATTGTTAGGGACATATTTATGTAATTGGCTAATCATTTGGCAAAACGCACTTTACTTGAAATTAGGTAGATCTAGGATGAGTTTAGTACTTCAAGAAATAGGTGTTCAAGTTAAGTATTGAAGCCATGCAAGTCTAACCAAGAAACAAATGAAGGAAGTGTTGTTCTTTAAAGCTTGACAACAATTTCGATAGAAAGACTTCTATTAAGATTTAATGTTGAAACTCGACAGAAGTTGTATCTATCGAGAATTAGGAAATCAGATTTTTCAGATCTAATTACATGCATATTCTTATGTATTTGTGTAGGGTATCTTTTCTCATAACCCTAAACATATATAAAGATTATTTTAAGGGCCGTCACAAAGTGATGCAAGAACAATACATGCATTGTGTGATCGGAAGCAGAAATTCCTCTAGTTCATCATTCTCTCTGAAGAAGCTATTGCATCTTTACGCTAAGGATTTTGTGACCAAGGAGCTTCCTGATCTTCATTGTTGATGAATTGAAAACTATGCAGCCAACAATCTTCTTCAAGTTGGTGGAGTTAGTCACGTACTGGGATTCGTGCTTCATTGGTTAGTCACATATTGAGATTTGTGCATTGAACGGAGAGATTGCTGCTACAATACAAGTCTAATTGGGTATTGGGGTAAGGGTTCAACTGTAGGTTGGTATTTCAGGATAGGCCAAAGAGTTTGATAAGATTCCTTATGCTTGTAACCACTTGTAATTAATAATAGTGGATTCTTAGGAGTGGTGATCTTAAATTCACCCGGTAGGGTTTTGCCTCGGTGGTTTTCCCTATTCGTAAAAAAATCACCTGTGTCAAATTTATTTTTCGCTGCATTTAATTATTTGGTAATTTGTTTGTGCTACCACGCCATTGCATGTAATTTGACTAATTAATTAACTTGGGTAATTAATTAATTTGTAAAGGGTCAATTCATTTTAACCCAACACTTAGTCCGAAATTTTTTTTAATAAGTAAATGTTGAGTCTCTTTACTAAGACTGAAATTGAGTTAACATTTCTTTTTGTTTGTAGAGCACTTATTGGCACTAGGGAAAGCAAGAAATGTTGTAAAACTGCAGTTTTGGAAATGAAAAACTACAGTATAAATTTATTTTAGGTAGAGGGCAATTGAATCAATTGAATGTGTTTGGCATTAGTCTAAATGTTAGAGTGGTTGACTGGAATTTACCCAAACTAATTAAAGGTGCATTCGGTGCTTGTGCTCTGATAGCCTTTGATAAGCAAAAGTAAAGGAATTGATGGCAGCTACGCAAATGTTCTCCATTGGGTTAAGATAGAGAAGAAAAACCAGATAGATCATATAGATGTTCAAAAAAAATTAACAAACAAATTGTTGAAAAAAAAAAATCCATATACACTGAACTTACCACAACAGGTTATGAAATAAGAAAAATCCCAAATACATCAACCTACTACGATATTTTATTAATTTATTCACAAGCGAATCAGACAAAATTTGACTTTGAGACACGTTACTTTCAACTAATTTTGGTATCTAGATAAGTTTTTTGCCTACAGCCAAAACAATTACTGTCTTAATCAGACAAATTTAAGGTCATTATGAAGAGTATAAAATCAATTTCAAATCTTCAAACTAAATACAGTAAGTCTCAAGGAGCAGGTAGAGAACAAATGGTTGGGAGTATGAATAACTGAATGGAGCTCATCAAGTTTGTTTTTGATTAACAGTCTTATATACATAACTTTGCATCACTATCTTTTTAGCTTACGTTCTGTTTGTTTCGGTAATAATGTTTTCTACAAAATGAGTCATTTTTCCAAAAATGTTTTTTATAAAACTATTTCATTTTCATATGTTTGATAGTAACCTTAAATGAGTTGAAAAACAATATTTTAATTTCCCTTATTTAGTTTACTGTGAGATAAAGTTGTTTTCCCAAAAAAAAAAATTATTGGAAAACAATCTTTACACAATGTTTTCCTTTGAGATAAGCCATACTTTTTATATTGACCATGAATGCTCTAAAATGTGTGAAAACACAAGAGCTGTTTAGACCCCAAATTAAAAATTACGGCTCAATAGATTTTACTCTAACTTATACTAAGTATGGAATAGAGTAAAAGCAAGCAAATGAACAAATAAACTACTCTAAGCCATATTCAATATAACATAAGAGTAATATGAAAGCAAAAAGAGTAGGGAAGAAGGATGCAAACACAAAGACAACACAACGATGTGTTATTGAAGAGGAAACCGAAATTCTCGGCGTAAAATCTCTCCACCGCCTTCCAAACGGTAATCGATCCACTAGACAATCAGTTGGGATACATAAGTTAGCAAGAGATCCTCCAAGCCTAATCTACCTGATGTATCTAAACCCTTCAAGCTCCTACTCTAACAAGGCTTTTCGGAATCGTGTCTTGTCTAGCTTTCTTGATTTCATAACAAGCTCCATGTTACATTTGCCATCCTTGGCTTCTTCCAATACTTCCCAGTAGCACCAAAACCTCACTGAACACTCTAAAAGGGTGTGGTAAGTGTTTGAGCTATCAACCTCTCAATGGTATGGAAATGGAGAGGTAGGAGTTGAGGAAAATCCACAAGCAAATGTGTAGAGATATGTGGGTATAACAATCTCTAACTCTCAAGGTTTGTGGCTAGGGTTTTCTCTCTGAAGCACCCCTTAACATTTGTGGGTAATGTGGGTATAAATAGTCTAGGCACAAAAGGTGTGTATCAGAAATGACAATCTGGCAAAATAGAATGTTTCGCGGGTGTCTCGCGGGAAGGCCTTACCCGCAAGCTACTCACGAAACACAGCTGTCTCCATCTATCCTAACTCTTTGCATTCCTATCATGTGCAGGGCACATGCATCATTTCGCGGGATGCTTAGTAGCGAGCTACCTGCGAAAACTCTTCTGTCTTCAATTGCTTGAGTCTTCACATACTCTCTTTCTATCACACAACTCTTACAATTTAATCCCACAATAAATACAGGATATAAAATATTGAATAAAATTACAATCAAATTTGGCATGAAATAAAAGCCAACAAAACACATAGTTGTAAATTACAACTTTACAGACCAAAGATAGTTTTCCTTTAACTCATTTTTTTAATGCTACCAAACATTAAAAAACACGGAAAACTATCTTTATACAATTGATTCCATAATGAGACTAAATTCATCTTTCACTCATTAATTTGTCATCATTCTATTATGTTCTTGAGGGTTCGCACAAAAGTTTGTGCACAAATACAAAAATGTAATCCTTCATAGCTAAAAGCTTTGACATGTAAATGTAAACTGCATATGTGCCAACGTGCCATGCATATACACAATGACACAATATTGAATTAAAATAAAGAATGAATTGAAATTACTTTCAATTTTGTTATAAAATTTTTAGCAATTGACATATCATATATGATTAATGACACCAACTCAATAATATCATAAATGAATTTTTAGTTATATTTTATTTATATTTAAGAATTGATAAATCAAATTATAAGATATGTAATATCTTAAATACTAATTAGTATTTTATTTTTAAGAGTTACAACAATGATGTAGGGCCTTTCTAGTCCCGATTCTCTTTATAAAGGAGAATAGTCAATGCTAATGCCACTAAATTAGGAGCTTTATTGACTTTAACATCATTCTTTAAGATAACACTAAAATGAACCAACATAATTGAGAAATGGGGGCTTCAGTTGCAACACATGCAAATCAAGAAAAAAGGCTTTTCAGAGTGTTTGAGAAACTTGGATTGGTAAGACTATAGCCCCCATCAACAACCAGGTTCATCCCACTCACATACTTAGACTCATCACTCCCCAGATACAACGCTGCCTCTGCAATATCTTCAGGTTCCAATACTACTCCCTTCAAGTTTGCACACGATGAAACCACTTCCTCCACCTTATTTTTCTCCATCCCTATAGCTTTTATTACCATAGGAGTTCCAACTGTAAAGGGAGACACACAATTAACTCTTATTCCATACTGTCCCAACTCCACGCTCAAGTTCTTAGCCATTCCCACCACAGCATGCTTTGATGCCTTGTATGCATGTGAAGTATTACTGGCCATTACTGAAACTATACTTGAGGTGAAGAGAATGCTTCCTTTTTTAGTTGGAATCATAACCCTAGCAGCATGCTTGGCACCCAAGAAAGCACCGAAAACGTTGACATTCAAAACCCTTTTGAAATTTTCATTTTCTGATTCTAAAATTCCTGATTCAATGTTGCCTGTAATGCCAGCGTTGTTGAACATGATATCAAGCTTTCCATACTTGGTTACAGCCATGTCCACGGCCTTTTCAACATCAGATTCATTTGTTACATCACAATGGATGTAAGAGATGGAATCAGAGCCAATGTCTTTGCAGACTGAGTGGCCAAGCTTGTCTTGGACATCTGCTATTAGGACCTTTGCACCATGTCGAACAAAAAGCCTTGCAGTGCTCTCACCAATGCCACTCGCACCACCGGTTATTAATGCTACCTTACCTTCTAATCTGCAAGGACAAAGAAATAAGGAAACTAAAATTTATTAGTCTAAACTCCTAGCTAGTTTTTAATATATTATAAATGATAGAAAGAATGTGAATTAGAGAACACAGAGTTTGTGAAAGGTTTGTTGTAATAATACCTTTTGGTGATGGGAGTTGCTGAAGAATTAGCACTCATCTTTTCCTTAAAATTTATGGGAGATCTCCGCCAAGTTGAACACGTGAGTTACGTTTGTGAATGTCACCTTTATTGTTTGTAGATACTTTATAGTGGAGAGGTTCAAGTATATGCAGCTTAAACAAATTATAAAAAAAAATTAATAGGTAAGCAGGAAGGAGAAAACAACAAAATCCTTACTTCTATGAAGTTTCTTGCTATGTATTAAGATTCTCCTTAGCAGGTAGCAGCCATTAGGCAAAGTCTTAGTTTTGGCTACATAAGTCATACACAAATGTAACTGTCTTGAGAGAGAGTTTACTAGAAATTTAACCCTTTTACTTTTTGACTTCCAAGGCAGCCATCAAGGTTGAGGATGTAAATCATACGTGCATGCTATTATTATGTGTGGAAAGTTATACCCTCCTCTGCGTGAACAGTAGCTTTCACTGTGAATAAAGTGTTGGAAAGTTATTCCAAAGTTGATTTATTGGGTGGAAGTTGAGTGATGGCCGATGGGTGGATATTAAGAGGTCATTAAATCCTAAACCCTCTATTGTCAACAACGTTATCGTGCTGCAAGTACCGTGATTGGAGGGTTAAGGTGTCATTTTCCTTTTGTTGTTTCATTATCTTAATCTTAATTATAAGGGTCCTTATAAGGGGTGACTTTAGTGCAATTTTTATACTTCATTTTCATAAAATAAAATAAAAAATCTATACTGCATTAAGCAAGTTTTGGAATTATAATGTGTATCACTTTCTATACATTTCAAATGATAGTAACTTTTTTTGAACTATTTCCAAAATCACAATCTAGCAAAGAAAAATAAGAAAAAATTTCTTTAAAAAAAAAAAAAAAATCTACAACAGAAGTGAGTTTCTCCAAAAAAAAAAAAAAAAAAAAACCAACAAAACAAAAGGAATGTGAATATTTACTTTTTTGTCAATAAAAATGAAGAAGATGATAATGATTTTGTTGTTTGATATCTGTTTGTTTTGATTGAAAACATTATATAAAGATAGTTTCCGTGTTTTTCAATGTTGGTTGCATAAATAAAAGGGTTGTTATTGCATACTCCAGGAGTATGCTTCCTCTCTCTCACAGAGAGGTGGGCCCCATAGTGGGTGGAACCCACCCATCTGTGAGAGGAAGGGACAATACAATAATTTTTCTCAAAAAAAAAAAAAAAAGGAAAATTATTTTTGGTCAACAGAAAAAGTATGACTTACTTTAAGAGATTGTTTTCCTCCAAATTTTTTTGGAAATAGACTTGTTGGGGCCAATTGTCTCGTATGTTCAAATTGCATTGGGAAAGGCTGGGCCCAATATCTAGTCTCATACGTACAGACTGCATAAGAATGGGCCAGGCCCAATACCCAGTCCGAAGATAAGAGAGTATTCGAGGACGACCAGTGAAGGAAGAAATGGAAGTTGCACTTCGAAAAGAAGTAAAGAATGCCTGAGAATGATTTGACCGTATCCGAGGACAATTATCACCTCGGAGCTTCTGTCCAAGGTGGCCAGTAGACTTATCAGTCCCTTAGGGTGACGCCTCAGACAAACCTTGCAACAAAGTAAATGAGGAAATATCATATAAAGGATAAGAACGAGAGAAAACAAATATCTGGGGGTACTGTTGCCTCCGCATTAAATGCTGCCCAACTAACCCTCTGGCTGCATTAATGTGGAGGTGATGCCTGAACAGTGAACACGCAACCTTACAGTTAAGAATGGAAAATTCAAGAAAAGAGGGGAGAAGCAGAAAAAAAGGACTTCCACCACCTGATCCACACGTGGATGGAGGAAATGGTAAAAAAACCATAATATATAATACGGAAAAAGGAGAAAAAGAGGGAGAGGGGACTGAAAAAAGAAAAAGAGAGAGAGAGAGAGAACAAAAAGGGTTGAAGAAATACAACAACAAAAAAAGAAGAATACAGGACTCTCCGTCTTATTATTAGGGCATGTCCGAGGATACTTTCTGGATATGTACGCAGATAACTCTTTCTTTATAACACTATAAGCCAATATCTTTATCCTAGATTCAGACTAGCTTTTTCTCCCGCTCTCTACAAATTTATTATTCGGGCTTTTTGGGCCTAGGTCCATTACTGTACTGGATTTAAGTTAAATCTGGCCCTTACAAGACTCTTTCTCACAACAAGCTAAAAATGGGGAAGTTAGAAAAAGTGGGAGGATAGAAAATATTTTAATTTCCCTCATTTTTGTTTGATTGAGAGTGAAAAAATGAAGGGATAGAAAAAGTGAGCTTGTATAAATTTACTCATATATCCTTGATAAAAAACTAATGCCCAATTAAAACAAAAAAGTGACAAACAACCAAAAAAAAAAATACAATCACCCTAATTTACTAAAAATAAAAAAATGTCCGGAACAAAAAATCACTTCTAAACAAAAAAAAGAAAAAAGAAAAAGAAAACAAAAACTCTGTCATGCCCACAACCTTAAGAAATCAAAAGAAATTTTTTTTTTTATTAAAACTGGGATTGGAAAAAAAAAAAAAAAGCAACGTACTGAAACTCATATGCAACTTGCATATGGGCATTTTTGTTACTCACCCATCAGAATTCCCCCCACCCAGTTTTCTTCCAATTTTGAGGAGAAAACTTTTTGGTGGGTCCAGGAAGAAAACACTTAGGGCCCACCATCATTTTCCCCTATCCCCCTCCCAACCAAACATTCTTCAACAAGTTTTCCTTTTTATTTTTATTTTTATTTTATTTATTTATTTAATCCTCCCTAAAATCCACTCTACCAAGCATAGGAAAATGATATAGTTTTATAAAAAATATTTTTTAAAAAAATGACTTATTTTCTAGAATATATTGTTGTTGAAATAAATAGAATAGTAAAAACAAAAGTCAAATGCATTCATGATAAATATTTTTATTTTCTTTTGTAAAAGGGATAGAACTATACTTCTAACTCTAAAATATACTAGTGAATTCAAGTTTGGTGCTTAGATTTTGTAAAGTTTCAATTTTTCCTTAAAATTTTTAATGATTATTTGGTTTTATTTATTTATTTTTTTTGAGAAACTCATTTGGTTTTAATTGATAGCACAATTTGGTAACATAACTTAACTTTGCAAATTCTCTCAACATTTCTCACGTCATCAAGTGCAATACTCCAAATTTAAATTTTAAAAGAAAATTTTGGAACTTTATAATAAAATATAACGATCGATCAAACGTGCATTGTAGTGCCTCAACTATGAAAAATGTAGTTCAACTAATAAGTGCAGACTTTAACGAGCTTCAAACACAGAAAATGTTAAGTCACAGAGTTTGTGAAAGGTTAATTTGTTGTAATAATACCTTTTGGTGATGGGAGTTGCCGAAGAATTAGCACTCATCTTTTCCTTAAAATTTATGGGAGATCTCCGCCAAGTTGAAGATGTGAGTTACGTTTGTGAATGTCACCTTTATTGTTTGTAGATACTTTATAGTGGAGAGGTTTAAGTATATGCAGCTTAAACAAATGTAACTGTCTATGTATTAAGATTCTACTTAGCAGGTAGCAGCCATTAGGCAAAGTCTTAGTTTTGGCTACATAAGTCATACACAAATGTAACTGTCTTGAGAGAGAGTTTACTAGAAATTTAACCCTTTTACTTTTTGACTTCCAAGGCAGCCATCAAGGTTGAGGATGTAAATCTTACGTGCATGCTATTATTATGTGTGGAAAGTTATACCCTCCTCTGCGTGAACAGTAGCTTTCACTGTGAATAAAGTGTTGGAAAGTTATTCCAAAGTTGATTTATTGGGTGGAAGTTGAGTGATGGCCGATGGGTGGATATTGGGTGGTCATTAAATCCTAAACCCTCTATTGTCAACAACGTTATCGTGCTGCAAGTACCGTGATTGGAGGGTTAAGGTGTCAATTTCCTTTTGTTGTTTCATTATCTTAATATTTAATTATAAGGGTCCTTTATAAGGGGTGATTTTAGTGCAATTTTTATACTTTATTTTCATTTAAAAAAAAAAAAAGTCTATACTGCATTAAGCAAGTTTTGGAATTATAATGTGTATCACTTTCTGTACTTTTCAAATGATAATAAATTTTTTTTGAACTATTTCCAAAGTCACAATCTGGCAAAGAATATCTTAATCTTAAGGGTCCTTATAAGGGGTGACTTTAGTGCAGTTTTTATACTTTATTTTCATTATTAAAAAAAAAAGGTCTATACTGTATTAAGCAAATTTTGGAATTATAATGTGTAACACTTTCTGTACTTTTCAAATGATAATAAATGTTTTTTGAAATATTTCCAAAGTCACAGTCTAGCAAAGAAAAATAAGAAAAAAAAAATTCTTTTAAAAAAAATTATTAATTTCTACCATAGAAGTGAGTTTCTCCAACCAAAAAAAAAAAAAAAACCCAACAAAACAAACGGAATATGAATATTCACTTTTTTCTCAATAAAAACGAAGAAGATGATAATGATTTTGTTGTTTGAGATTTGTTTTTTTTTATTGAAAACATTATAAAAAGATAAGTTTCCTTATTTTTCAACGTTAGTCGCATAAATAAGAGGTCTGTTATTGCATACTCCGGGAGTATGCTCCCTCTCTCTCACAGAGAGGTGGGCTCCATAGTGGGTGGGACCCACCCATCTGTGAGAGAAAGAGACTATACAATAATTTTCCTCAAAAAAAAATTAATAATAATAATAAAGGAAAATTATTTTTGGTCAATAGAAAAAGTATGACTTACTTTAAGGGATTGTTTTCCAATAATTTTTTTGGAAATAGACTCTATCTTACAGCAAGCTAAAAATTGGAAGTTAGGAAAAGTGGGAGCATAGAAAAGATTTTAGGCGTAAATGCACTTTTAGACTTTACATTTTGGTTTTTTTCCATTTTTATCCCTACATTTTAATTTCACCACTTTTAATCCCTAAATCAATTAATGCGTGTTATTTTGGTCGTTTCCGTCAATCAATAGACGGAAATATTTGAGGTGGCTGACATAGGACTTAAATATTATTAAAAATCCACCTCACCCATGACACATTAGCATATAAATTGATGATGCCAAAATCGTCAGTTGGATCACTCATCCAATCCGGAGCTTTAGATGATCTTGTAGGACCTGCAAGATAAAGAGAATTGATTGAAGAGACCACCAGATTGTGCCCAGTAGGGGAGCATCCGATGCTTAAGTTAGTATCAGCCCATATCTTTTCTACTATAGATAGCATTTTGTAGTGGTTTTTGACATACCTTAGAAAATGGACGGATTGTCTCTTTTATAGGCGACTTAGGTAGTTGTTGGACATAAATGAGAGTGATTATTACCTTAACTGTAACGTTCTTTATTTTGTTGAGAGAGCTTAAGACCTTTGATGGTCGTTATTGAATGTGTTGGGCTGTTACTCATCTATCTTTGATAGCCTACTTATGACGCAATGATCGTCCATTAAGATGGACGACCTTAATGGTTTTTATGGACTCATCAGTTGCCCCCCATTCCCAAGTTTGATTTTGCTTTATGCTGATCAGGCTTAGCAAACTTGGGAATGTTCTTGACTTGTTTAGATTCGGACTTCTTTATCTTCAACTACTTTCTTCTTCAAGATTGGTAATATTTTTGTGACGACTTCTTAGTATCTGCCTTTTGAAGGTCTTTTTGGACGTTCGAGGGATCATAACTTGATCTTGAAAGTGAGCTAATTTCTTTGGGCAATCATTTTTTATCATTGTTGAAGAGCAAGCTAATTTCTTTGGACGGCCACTTTTTATCACTGCTAAAGAGCAACTAATTTCTTTGGACGACCATTTTTTATCACTTCAATGCTTCTTCTTTCATTCATTCTCTGGTTGTCACGTTTGATATTCCTGATTTGTGTGTGACTTGCGTTTGCGTGAGAATCCTTGTCTGCTTACACTTGTCTAAGGGTATTTAGTCACTTATTCACTTTTAGGTGACTTACATCCAGTTACGAAGCTTTGTCATTTAGACTTCGTCAGCGATTTACATCGATCTAGCGGAATCTTGTCTTTTTTTTTTTTGGTGACTTACATCCATTTAAGGAATCTTGTCACTTAGGCTTCATCAGTGATTTACATTCGTCCTAGTGGAATCATATTACTTAGCTATTTTTTGGTGACTTACATCCATTTAAGGAATCTTGTCAACTTAGGTTTTGTCAGTGATTTACATCCGTCTTGGCGGAATCTTATCACTTAGCCATTCTTTGGTGACTTATATCCATTTAAGGAATCCTGTCACTTAGGCTTCGTCAGTGATTTACATCCATCTTGGCGGAATCTTTTCACTTAGCCATTTTTTGGTGACTTACATCCATTTAAGGAATCTTGTCACTTAGGCTTCATTAGTGATTTATATTCGTCTTGGCGGAATCTTTTCACTTAGCCATCTTTTGGTGACTTGCATCCATTTAAGGAATCTTGTCACTTAGGCTTCGTCAATGATTTACATTCGTCTTGGCGGAATCTTATCACTTAGCCATTTTTTGATGACTTACATCCATTTAAGGAATCTTGTCACTTACGATTCATCAGTGATTTACATTCGTCTTGGCGGAATCTTATCACTTAGCCATTTTTTGGTGACTTACATCCATTCAAGGAATCCTGTCACTTAGGCTTTGTCAATGATTTACATCCGTCTTGGCGGAATCTTATCACTTAGCCATTTTTTGGTGACTTACATCCATTTAAGGAATCTTGTCACTTAGGCTTCATCAGTGATTTACATTCGTCTTGGCGGAATCTTTTCACTTAGCCATTTTTTGGTGACTTACATCCATTCAAGGAATCCTGTCACTTAGGCTTCGTCAGTGATTTACATCCATCTTGGCGGAATCTTTTCACTTAGCCATTTTTTGATGACTTACATCCATTTAAGGAATCTTGTCACTTAGGCTTCGTCAATGATTTACATCCGTCTTGGCGGAATCTTATCACTTAGCCATTTTTTGGTGACTTACATCCATTTAAGGAATCTTGTCAACTTAAGTTTCGTCAGTGATTTACATCTGTCTTGGCGGAATCTTATCACTTAGCCATTTTTTGGTGACTTACATCCATTTAAGGAATCTTGTCAACTTAGGTTTCGTTAGTGATTTACATCCGTCTTGGCGGAATCTTATCACTTAGCCATTTTTTGGTGACTTACATTCATTTAATGAATCCTGTCACTTAGGCTTCGTCAGTGATTTACATCCGTCTTGGCAGAATCTTATCACTTAGCCATTTTTTGATGACTTACATCCATTTAAGGAATCTTGTCACTTACGCTTCTTCAGTGATTTAAATCTGTCTTGGCAGAATCTTATCATTTAGCCATTTTTTGGTGACTTACATCTATTTAAGGAATCTTGTCACTTAGGCTTCGTTAGTGATTTACATCCGTCTTGGCAGAATCTTATCACTTAGCCATTTTTTGGTGACTTACATCCATTCAAGGAATCCTGTCACTTAGGCTTCGTCAGTGATTTACATCCGTCTTGGCAGAATCTTATCACTTAGCCATTTTTTGGTGACTTACATCCATTCAAGGAATCCTGTCACTTAGGCTTCGTCAGTGATTTACATCCATCTTGGCGAAATCTTTTCACTTAGCCATTTTTTGATGACTTACATCCATTTAAGGAATCTTGTCACTTAGGCTTTGTCAATGATTTACATCCGTCTTGGCGGAATCTTATCACTTAGCCATTTTTTGATGACTTACATCCATTTAAGGAATCTTGTAACTTACGATTCATCAGTGATTTACATTCGTCTTGACGGAATCTTATCACTTAGCCATTTTTTGGTGACTTACATCCATTCAAGGAATCTTGTCACTTAGGTTTCGTCAGTGATTTACATCTGTCTTGGTGGAGTCTTATCACTTAGCCATTTTTTGATGACTTACATCAATTTAAGGAATCTTGTCACTTAGGCTTCATCAGTGATTTAAATCTGTCTTGGCAGAATCTTATCATTTAGCCATTTTTTGGTGACTTACATCTATTTAAGGAATCTTGTCACTTAGGCTTCGTTAGTAATTTACATCCATCTTGGCAGAATCTTATCACTTAGCCATTTTTTGGTGACTTACATCCATTTAAGGAATCTTGTCACTTGTTGCTAGAAAGATTCCTTGATGCTATGTTGTTTTGGACCTTTTTAAGGCCATATTGATATCTGCATTAAGTAGCACATGCACTTGCCAAGACTTGGTTAAACAAGAATTTTAAAACAATTCATATATAAATAATAAGTTACCAATAGCCTAGGTGGACCTTGTAATCCTAGAGTTTTACCTCTTTTGTGTTCTGTCTAGTAATGCATACATTTTTGCATAAAACCTTACTAGGTGTAAATTTTTATAGACAATTATAAAAGAGACAAAGATAAATGTGTTACCTTAAATGACGATATTATTTTGTCACATACCTCAATCTTTTTATTGCTGGGACCTTCTTGACAAGCTCTTCCCTTTTTAGGACGACGAGCTCTTCTCTTTTCAAGATTTTTTTTTTTTTAAATTTTATTTTTATTTATTTTTTTGCCCGACATAATACTTCATGTCTAAGGCCTAGATCTCTTTTGCTTCAATTTTTTTTTTTGAAGGCATAAAAACTAGGCCACGTTTTTGCCCCCGTTCAAACATGAAAAGTACAATTCTCTCTCTCTCTCTCTCTCTCTCTCTCTCTCTAATTTTTTTTTTTTGTGTGCTTTGATCACTATGGTCATTGCCATTTGTAATAGCAATTTCCTCTTCCTTCTTCTTTAATTGTATGCTTAAGTCACTTCAATAGTGCTAGCTGCATGACAATGTACAAATGTGCAATTGCATGTTATAAAAGACGAAGTGCATTCTATATGAATCATATAGAAGTATAAAAATTTGACCATATGCTTCTTTAAACTGGTCTTTGTTAGGTGCTTGCACCGTACATGATTTTTAAAGCAATTTAAGAAGATTTTGGTGAGTTGATGGAGATAGCGGAAATTTATTGAGACTTAAATTCATGAGCATATTGTGAACATGATCATCTAGCATTTTAAGTTTAGGAAACTTAATAGAATTTCTCAAATTCATAACGGTGAAACATATGCTACTAATAATATATATAGCCATATTAATTGTGATAATTGTAAAAGTTTTATAGCAATATTTTCAACATGTTCTGTATATACATATTTGTAGATAATCATGCAAGCTTGATTTGCACTTAGCTATAATAAGCTAATATATGGCATGTCTAATTAAGAAGAAATAAATGAATTACCTCGACAAGAGACCTTAAATCACAATACTATTGTGTATGTACCTCAATCTTTTCACTGTTGTATTCTTCTTGACAAGCTTTCCCTCTTCTAAGATCTCTTTTGGTAAGCTTAACATGCTATTTCATGTTTGAGGCTTAGACCTCTTTTGCTTCATTCTTTTGAAGGTGCAAGTACTAGGACACGTTGTTCATTCAAGGTTATATTTCCTTCCTTTAGGGACTGAGGTTATGTCAGGTGTTTATATTATTACATACCTAATTGGTTACGCATATACTACAATTTAAAGAGAGTACTTATGCTTGACATGTGATCTATCATCATACTTTCACATTCAATAAATATTCAAGCTAATGTTTTAACATCATGTCTCTTACATATCATTGTGTGAGCCATTATGTAATAGACATATAGCATAAGGATATAGCATTTTTTTTTAGGAAATAAATATTCATGATGCTATGGAAAGAGTCTAGGCTTTTCCATGATCTTTGGCCTTGGTACAAAATTACCTTATAGCAGTGTCAACAATTATATATAGATAAAGATGTGGTGGTATGATTCTATCATGTCACATACCTCTGATCTTCTTTTTAGCAAGCTCTTCTTAATGAGTTCTCATTCTTAATCCTATGGACAGGCAATATACGTACAGTAGCTAGTCTAGTTGTTGTACTATAATGTGCTCTTACTACACAAAGTGTTAGATTTAGAGCTATATTGTCAAGCATAAATAATATTAACCACAAATGTTTGAATTATTTACTTAATTTTAAGGACGGTATATGTTGATGCGTCCATGACATTGTCTTTAGCACAATATCCCTTCAAGTGACTATGTAAGACAAATATGTATGTGTGTATAAAACAAAGGAAGCGTAATTTAGTTCGTATTGATCGAGCACTAAAATAATGGCTTAATTTATGAAATTATGATGCACAGACATATAGATACTACTAAAGTTTTCATGACACCATATGGTGGGATGTATAAATGGAACAATTTAAATTCTCCATTCTCAAAGTCAAAGTAACATGTAATTATACATGGAAAAGTTTGAATAGTAAACTTTGTTCATTCTATGGTGGAACATTTGAAGATATAAAATTTCATATCTTAGTAATGATGATGGAATTTATTTCAAGAAGAAATATACTGATACTAAATAATATCTTTACGTATATTGGCATAAATTCTAGTGATTTTTGAATTATGAAATTTTACAAACTTCCATTCCTTGAATAACTAGATCCTTTGACCCAAAAATAATGCGATTATCATATTTTTTAAACCATCTTATATCTAATGATATTGACCACTCTGGAAGTAAAAACATATAATGTTTTATACATTTAATTGACTGCTCTAAGGAGCATTTATAAAATTAATTTCCATTAGGAAACTAATTGTAGAAAGTAAAAACATATAGAAGTATTCACTAACTTTCTTTATCCAGAAATTCTTTAACTTCAAAAATTGAAATTGAATAACTTCGGGTTTAATACCTAAAGCAGTTTTTTTTTATTCATTTATAATTTAGACAAGCAATAAGATTCCAATATACCTTTTTAGTGCTCAGAATTATGACACACTATAATCCTATTAAGATAATAAATTTCAGTTTTACTTCTTTTCAAATGCAGAAAGTTAAGATTTATTATCTTTGGCAAAGCAATTATCCTTGGCTTCCATCTTTCCTATCTTAGCAAGATGTATTAGGAAAGAAAAGAAGTGATATAAAAAGCCATAATGCTTGAATATCAATTAGGATGTTATCAACGGTCTGTTACAATATTAGGAAAGGAAATAAAACCCTTTCTAATGGCCATAAATTGGATTCAAAATCATAATACTTTGCCGGTATTTAGCCATGTATATTTTTTATTCCTCTTTCTTTTACTATATATTTATAGTGTGTTTCGTGTATAGGCTGTAGATTCTTAAACTTCATAGTTGTACAAATATTTAAACCCTCTTTTGGATAAGTGTACCTCTTGTGATTTCTGTGACTATTTGAAACAAGTAATATGAGATTCAAACTATTCTTGTGAAATCATTCACTATTTTTGGTGTAGCGACGATTATGGTAAGTTTCTAAAAAAATTTGAATTGTTATGCATGTATCGTTATCTCTATAGTTGACAGGTGCTTTGCTTAATTGAAACCATTCCTTTTTAAGAAAAATTTCTAGAAGACTTACCTAAAATTAAGTTATGCAATACCAAATTGTAAATACAAGATTTGATAGCTATAATGTAATTGTTTCCAAGAAAATTTTATGCCTTATTTAGAGTCACCTAAACGGTAAGACTTTAAGATCATAGGCAATACATAATTCTACCAAATAAAAATATTACTATAAGGAGAATCAAACAATCGGACATACCTGAGTGATTGTACTCAATGGACTGATTAGTGGGTTAGCCCATGGAATGCATCCATTTACCATTCATTTATGAGAAGTATTTTTTCTTTACATGTGTCTTTCACCAGCAAAATGACGAAGGTGCTCTAGTAGTGTATTAGAGATTCAGATGGGAGGATTCCTTGATTGGAGTGATATTTTGGGTTATTTGGTACTGCACTTTAGCGTCCATTACTCCAAATTGAAAAGAGTAACCCTTTGTTGCAGGAAGAGCTTAATGGCTAATCTTCCCCACAAACGGCACTAAATTGATGATGCCAAAATCATTAGTTGGATCACTCATCCAATCCAGAGCTTTAGACGATCTTGTAGGACCTGTAAGATAAAGAGAATTGATTGAAGAGACCACCAGATTGTGCCCGGTGGGGGAGCCTCTGATGCTTAAATTAGTATCAACCCATATCTTTTCTACTATAGATAGCATTTTGTAGTGGTTTTTGACATACCTTAGAAAATGGACGGATTGTCTCTTTTATAGGCGACTTAGGTAGCTGTTGGACATAAATGAGAGTGATTATTACCTTAATTGTAACGGTCTTTGTCTTGATGAGAGAGTTTAAGACCTTTGATGGTCGATATTGAATGTGTTGGGCTGTTACTCATCTATCTTTGATAGCCCACTTATGACGCAATGATCGTCCATTAAGATGGACGACCTTAATGGTTTTTATGGACTCATCATAAATTAAAAAAATTAATTTATTAATTTTAACTAAATAAAAAAAATAAAAACCAAAATTTACATGAATTAAAATCTAAAAGTTTCTCCCATTGTTTTCTTGGCAGCCAAATAGTCAAATATCAAAAAGTACATAGCAAAAGAAATGGAAGTGTGTAACCTAGATCTCTTCTTTATTATTTTTTCTTCTTCTTCCCCAGATATTTCTCAGTTTCTCCACCTCCCATTCTTTTCATTATTTTTTCTTTTTATTATTTTGTTGGAAGGTCATGCCTTTGTTATGTTCTTTATGTTCTTCCCATAACTGTTCATGTTCTTCCTCACTTCTCCAGAATTGTTCATGTTCTTCCTCACTTTTCCAGAATGGTTCATGTTCTTCCTCAAATAACTCGTTGGCTAGAAAATTATAAAAATCAATATTTTTTTTGTTTCTCTTGCATTTTCTTAACAACCAAACATGCAAAACACACAGCAATCTTCAAATGAGACTAAAACCTAACAATCACAAAAATACCAAAACACATCTCAACCAAAACACTTAAACATCTCTACTGGACCAAACACCAAACATCAAAACTCAACCAAACAAAACAATAGACCAAGAAAATCCTCCAACGATCCACCACCTTCAAACCCCACCACTGGCCAAAAAATCCAGATCTACTCACCATCTGTGAACCTAGCTAACCACTGCCACCCAAATCTAAAAAGTTTCTTTCACAAACTCATATTATCCCTTTTCAATTTTTTCAAACATCCAAAAGAAATACAACAGACTCAACCCAGACAAAGAGAGAGTGAGATGAGAAAGTGAGGAGGGAGAGGGGTTTTGGATCTACCTAGAAACCCACATGATGGCGCTGGCGTTGGCGTCTTGCCACCTCACCACACTCCTCAGAAGCGGCGACGATGACCATGAAGTCGAAGTTGAAGTCAAGGCTCCTAGAAGCGAGCCGAGACATGGGTCCAAGACGAGAGTCAAGACGTGGGTCCAAACCGAAGTTGAACAAGCACTTGTGGGAGCAGATTTCATCGGAGATGAGAGAAATTGATCACCCACATTGTGCACCGACAAGTGGAGGAGCTTGCTTAAAAAGTTCAAGAAGGCTAAAAGAAAGAATGGGAGGTAGAGAAAGATTTCGGGAAGAAGAAGAAAATAAAGAAGAAAAAGAAACTAAATGCAAACAAAACATATCTAAATTCCACCATTTTTTTGTTTTTTATTATGTTTTTTTAATAATTTTTTTTTTAAATTTTTAAATTGATAAATTTAATTGTTTAAGTTAGATGCTGATATGGATGCTGACGTGGATGTTGAAGTAGCATTTTTTAATATTATTTTAATAGACACGTTAGTATTTATTGTGTAAACAAAAGTGATGGTAATGATCAAAATAGAACGTGTTTTTTGTTTTAGGGACTAAAAGTGGTAAAATAGAAATGTAAGGACCAAATAAAAATGACTTCAAAATGTAGGGACTAAAAGTACATTTATGTCAAGATTTTAATTTCCCACCTTTTTGTTTGGTTAGGAGTGAAGAATTGAAGGGATAGAAAAAGTGAGTTTGTATAAATTTACTCATATATCATTGTTAAAAAACTAATGCCCAATTAAAACAAAAAAGTGGCAAACAACAAAAAAAAAATACAATCACCCAAATTTATTAAAAACAAAAAAAAAATAAAAAGAAAAATAAAACAAACACTATCATGCCCACAACCCTAAGAAATAAAAAAAAAAAAAAGGAAAAAAAAAAGGAAGAGCAACGTCCAAGAAAGCAAAAGAAAAAAAAGAATGAGAAAAAAAAAACACTTATTAAAACTGGGATTGGAAAAAAAGAAAAAGAAAAAAAAGTAACGTATTGAAACTCATGTGCAACTTGCACATAGGCATTTTTGTCACTCACCCATTAGAATTCCACCCACCTAGTTTTCTCCCAATTTTGAGGAGAAAAGTTTTCGATGGGCCCAGGAAGAAAACACCCGAGGCCCATCATCATTTTCCCCTATCCCCCTCCCAACTAAACACTCTTCAAAAAGTTTTCCGTACTCATTTTCTCTCATTTTGTTTTTCCATCATCCCTAAAATCCACTCTACCAAGCATAGGAAAATGTTATAGTTTTATAAAAAATATTTTTTTGAAAAAATGACTTATTTTCTAGAAAATATTGTCATTGAAATAAACAAAATAGTGAAAACAAAATTCAAATGCATTCATGATAAATATTTTTATTTTCTATTGTAAAAAGGATAGAACTATACTTCTAACTCTAAAATATACTAGTGAATTCAAGTTTGGTGTTTAGATTTTGTAAAGTTTCAATTTTTCCTTAAAATTTTTAATGATCATTTGGTTTTATTTATTTATTTATTTGAGAAACTCATTTGGTTTTAATAGATAGCACAATTTGGTAACATAACTTAACTTTGCAAATTTTCTCAACATTTCTCATGTCATCAATTGCAATACTCCAAATTTAAATTTTAAAAGAAAATTTTAGAACTTTATAATAAAATATAATGATTGATAAAATGTGCACTATAGTTCCTTAACTATGAAAAATGTAGTTCAATGTTTTTAAGCAATCTCGACAGCTGATGGACACCTCTCAATAGCTAGGTTATCTATCAAGACCCTTCAGCCGCTTTTTATTACATTCTCGATAGATTCTTGATAACTAATTCGATCCATTGAAAAACTTTCTGGATATTTGATAGCTACCTCGATCCATCGAGAACCTTTAGTTGTGGACACCTCTTAACAAATGCTGGACAGCTCTTTGACAGATAAAACACGCGTTTTTAATCTCGACACCTCTCGATTTATCGAGCTTTAAGACTTTTCTATATAAAGGTTCTGCGCGATTTTTTCTTCACTTCTCCTCGATCTCTCTCGACAGACTCAGTATTTTCACCTCCCAAACACTCACTTCTCTCTCAAAACCTTTAGCCCACGTGATTTTCGGCCTTTTACTTGTCTCAAATCACTTGGTATGATCTCTCTTTTACTCATTCTTCATGCATTTCATGCATTTAGATCTAAGTTTTGGGTTTTTGAAATTTTTTTGGGCTTTTTCAAAATTGATGAAGTTTTTGTAAAATTTTTGGGATTGGTTTTGTGTAAATGATTGTAAATCATCATGCATTGCATCTCATTTGCATTATAACAATGTTTCATGCATTTTAGATGTGTGTTTACTTTGTTGCAATGATTGTGTGCTGTTAGGTTTGGATTGGGCTGACCCCATGATATTTTTTTTGGTTTGCATGTCACATGTTCATGCATTTTCATGCATACGTACCTTCAAGTTCTTATATTATTATATCTTGTCTTGTTGGTGCTTTTTTGATTGTCTCCCTCTCTCCTTCTTTCTCTTTCTTTCTTGCGTTAGTCTGCTTTATGGCACCCAAACGCAAATCCACTCCATCCTAAAACCCTTTTTGTTCTGGGGCATCTTCTTCCTTTGACCCAACACCTTCACATGTCCGGTTCCGTGATGATAAAGCCTAAAAGGACATTTTGGAGAACTTTTGTAGACGAGGCATTCATTCGGAATGCCAAGTCATCTTATCAGATTTTTTCAATATTGACCTACCCATTGTCATTCACAATAGGGGTTAGGGGTCACTTTGTGACATCCTGGTCACTTGTTCCTCTGTGATCATACAGGAGTTTTACTCCAATATGCATGGAATCGACACTTCTGTACCTCATTTATTCTCTCGCGTTTGAGGTATGTGCATAGTAGTTACGTTGAATATTGTATCCGAAGTACTACACGCTCCTAGGGTAGTGCATCATGACTACCTTAGTTATGCTCGTTTGCAGACTATGTCTAAAGATGAACTCTCGTCTTTCTTTTGTGAGACACCTTTCTCTTGGGGTGACCGTCAAAACACCCCTTGCTTGGGCTTTGCAAAAGGTCCGAGATTCCTAAACATGGTGATGGCATTTACTATCCTTTGTCTCAATATAACTCTATTACAGAGCCTCGTGCTCGATTTTTGTTGACCCTTTTAGAGGATATATCTATTGACTTCCTTTCTCACTTCATTCTATCCCTTATAGATGTCTATAAGGATACGGCGACTTGTGATAAATTCATTTTTCCTTCGGCTATCACGCAAATCCTCCGTCATTTTTCCGTCTCCTTTCCTGAGTCTCCTCACTTTTCAGTGATGTGTGCCATAGATGCAGCTACCATTCGATAGAGCAAGGCACAACTCAGACCAAGGCGGCCCCGGACAGAGATGGCAACTCCTCCAGCTTCTACCACTTCATCCATCTCCGCTCCTTCGTCTTCTATGGGTGGCATGACACTTGAGGCCATCATGACGCAGCTTGTGCGTATGGATGCTCATCTCGACACTTTTAGTGATGAGTTGTGTCAGGTGAACACCTATGTCGATCGTATCGCACGATTACAGGCAGTCATGGGTGGTTTCACTGTTGCTTCTTCTCCATCTCCATTAACCTCTAAGGATGAGAGTGACGATGGCACCGACAGTGATGATGTTGATGAAGACAATGGTGCTAGCTCGCCTAGTGATGATGAGATGCTACTTGATGTACTTACCCTTTGTCACTCGTGACAAAAATGGGGAGTATTTTTGAGATGAGAGTAGTCATGCTCATAGGGGGAGGGTTAGTATAGGAGATTTTGTGATAGGGGGAGTGTATATGAGGGATGTGGTGAGGATTTTTGTATTTTTTCTTTTCTTTCTATTTTAGATACATTATCTCTTGTACATTAATCTTGTGACCACTTAGTGATAGACATTTTACTTATCTTTTATATATATATTTGATGATGTTGTTATCACATTTCACCTATCTCTCCATATGTTGTTTCTTTTCTCTCTTTATACACATGTTTCTTATTTAATGTATGCAATCTAATATTTTTGTTTTACATTAAGATGCCTTGATGAGTTTTGTTTAAAGTGTTTTAGAAATATAGGTTGTCAAAGTCTTCTTGCCATAAACTCTCTTCTTGCAAAGTTTTTCAAAGGTTTGTGTTAGGATAGATTTTATTGTATTTAACAAGTGAGTATGTGTTGAGTGATTTATAGCTTCTCTCATATGTTCATTTGTTTGGTGTGGATTTGTCTCGGATTGCCAAAGGGGGAGATTGTTAGGACATATGTGATTTGATGTTAAGAACATATGCCATTTTAGAATTGGCTAATCCTTTAACAAAACGTACTTTACTTGTAATTGGGTAGATCTAGGATGTGGTTAATGCTTGAAGTAACAAGTTTCAAGTTCTAGTGTTAAAGCCATGCAAATCTGTCCAAGAAACAAGTGAAGAAGTGTTGGATTTTAAAACTCAATAGCTAGTATCAATTGAGGTTTAAAATGCTGTTGAAGCCCGAAGCTCGACAGCTAGCTCGATAGATACCCTATCTGTCGAGGTTTATGGAATTTAGTTTTTCAGAGCTCATTTTCATCCAATCCGTGTGTATATGTTTGGGCTTTCTTTTCTCACAACCCGAAACATATATAAAGATTATTTTAAGGGCTGTCAAAGGTTGCGTAAGTGTGAAGCAAAGTTTTGTTCATGCAAATTGTGATCGGAAACAGAATTTGCCTTAGTTCATCTTTATCTTGAAAAAGCAGCTTTGTTTTTACACCTTAGGGTTTTGTGACCAAGGAGCTTCGTGAGTATGCCTTATGTTGGTGGGAACAAATACAATCTGATAGAATTTGACAAGGTAAAGATAAAATTTATTCATGGCCAAGGATGAAAAAGATGCTTGTTATCAAATTTTATCCTTTGGATTGTGAAGAAATCTTGTTGTATAGAATACAAGATTATTAATGGTCAAGAAGTTCATACTTGAATTATTTTGAAGAGCCAAATATTCCACCATTAAAGGAAGAATTGAATGTTGAAGAAAATATTGTTTTGGAAGAATATGTAGAAGTCAAAGAAGAAATTATAGAGATTTTTGAGAAAATTAATGAAGGCCTTGTTATAGAAGAACCTGAAATCAAGATTGTAGAGGAGATTAATGAATACCCTATTATAGAGAAAGATCTTGAGGTCGAGATAGTAGAGACCATTAAAAAGAAATTATAGAAGAAGTTGTCAACAATCTCGATGAAGTCAAGTTAGATGATTGCAACATTCAAGCTCCTATTATATTGGTGGGAGATATTGAAACAAAGTTTATCGATTTTATTGGGGTTGATAGATTTTATTCAATTGTCCGTTCTTACTTGGTAAATCTTTACAATTACATGAAGAGAGGAAAAAGAAATCTAGGTTAATTTTTTTATTCCATTGATGAGTTGCAAGTATGGAAAGAAGATCAAGGGGCTCGGGCATTCAAAGTATTTGTTTATTTGGAGTGGAAGATTTCAGATTTCAAAGATGAACTTGAGGATAAGTTTATTTCAAGTGGAGGGGTCTGATGTGGAACACAATTTACTATTTAATTATTGCAATTTATTATTTTTGGTATTATTATGTAAAAAAACGTTATTTTAGGTTTAGGTGATTTATTTCCTTATTTTTAGGTGCATTTTATGTTTTTTAGGTCAAATTTGGTTCCCTTGTTAGATATTAATTAGGAGTTATTTTAGAATACATTTTCTTGTCTGTCAAGTTACAGAGTCCTTAAATAGGCTCCTAAGTCTGTACACATTTTTTAACAATTTTTCAATCAATAAAATTTAGACTTTTGTCTTTCTATTTTCTGGTGGATTCTAGACCCTTTTTTCTTGTGGATTCAAGGATCCCCTTGTGGATTCAAGGTTTACTGCCTAGAAGCTAATAGTTTAGTTTCTGTCTATCAAATAGAGCATTGAGTGTGCTTTCTTTAGGCTTCTGTGACATCAGTTGTTCATCTCTTCTTCAATTGTTCTATGTGGCTTAAATTGTCTTGGCAGTTCTTCTATAAGATGATCATTTTTCACTTCCCTATGATTATAACATAAAAAAGTTAGTATAAATGTGTGTTGATACCGTATTTTGTTCGCTCTCGATTTGGTGCCAGACCCTGAAAGTTGTAAAAAAAATCAGTTACATTTTAATTTTTCTCTAAAATGTTTCTAAAATTTTTCATAAACCAAAGCCTTTATGGCATCTACTATCTTTCCCTATCTTTAATATTAGTCTTTTATATGTGATAGATACAACAAAGATGAAGGGAGTATAGAATCCTTTTTATAAAGGAGAATAGCCTGTGGCAATGCCACTAAATTATTTTAACATCACTTTAAAGATAACACAAAAACAAACAAACAAGAAATGGAGGTGATAGTTGCAGCATGCAACACATATATTGATACACATCAAGAAGAAAGGCTTTTTAGTGCATTTGAGAAAGCTGGATTGGTAAGACTATAACCCCCATCGACAACCAAGTTCACCCCACTCACATACTTAGACTCATCAGTCCCTAAATAAAGCGCTGCCTCAGCAATATCTTCAGGCTCCAATACCACTCCCTTCAAGTTTGCAATTGATGAAACCACATCCACCATCTTATTCATCTCCATCGTGGGCATAGATTCCATTAGCATACGAGTCGGAGTTGCAAAAGGAGACACACAATTAACTCTAATTCCATACTGTCCCAACTCTACTTTCAAGTTCTTAACCATTCCCACTACAGCATGCTTTGATGCCACGTATGCATGTGAAACATCATCAGCCATTACTGAAGCAATGCTCGAGGTGGAGAGAATTTTTCCTTTCTTAGCTGGAATCATAACCCTAGCAGCATGCTTGGCACCCAAGAAAGCACCAAAAATGTTGATGTCTAAAACCCTTTTGAAATCTTCATTTTTTAGTTCTAAAATTTGTGCTTTCCCGTTGCCTGAAATGCCAGCATTGTTGAACATGATGTCCAGCTTTCCATACTTGGATACAACCATGTCTATGGCATTTTCAACATCAGATTCATTTGTTACATCACAATGGATGTAAAAGATGGATTCAGAGCCAATGTCTTTGCAGACTGAGTGACCTAGCTCATCTTGGACATTTACTATAAGGACCTTAGCACCATGTTGAACAAAAAGCCTTGCAGTGGCCTCACCTATGCCACTGGCACCACCGGTTATTAACGCTACCTTACCTTCTAATCTTCATGGGCCAAAAAAAAAAAAAAGGAATCTAAAATTTATTAGTCAAAACTATTAACTAGTTTTTAATATAACGTAAATGATAGAAACAATGTAAATTAGAGAATACTGAGTTTATAAAACGTTGTCCTAATAATACCTTTTGGTGATGCGAGTTGCTAAAGAATTAGCATTCATCCTTTCCTTAAAATTGATGGTAGGCTGGGTTTGGTGATGGAGAGGTGGCGGGGGTAGTGATACAATATATAAGTTACTTTCAACTAATTTTAGCATCTAAAGTTTTATGCCATCGTAAAAGCCAGCAGAAACATAGCTAATATCTTATTCAGATTAATTTAAGGTCATTCTAAAGTGTATAAATCAATTTTCTATTGTTTGATTAAATTATAAGAGAAATGCTATGTTCACAACATTTTCACAAAAAATCTTTAAGTATTTTTTTTGTTATTGGCCATTACTAATGGGTAAAAAATAATTCTAGTAGTGGATTCAAGTCAAAACCAATAATAATTTATCAACTAAGATTTGTTATAAAAATATTGTAGAAGAAGTAGAACTTCTCAAATAATAAAGATCTAACTCAAATAATAAAGATCAAAACATAGGCATATGAAAAGAAATTTCCTGGCTTTAAATAAAACTTTGCATCTAATGAGTCAGAAATCTTATAGATAATCAAATTGACTATTTGACAGACATGATTAAAGAAAAATGATAACAAAAGTTATCAACATGTTTAAGATGACGTTTATCCAAAAAGACATGTTGAAGATGACAAGCTTAATCCTAATAAAGGCACAAGACCATCCTTAGTTTGCGGTATTTTACTTGTACCACAAATTTATTAACAAAGTATTTTACTTGTATAACAAATTTAGTAACCATATATTATGTATGGTTAGTTTAGTATTTAGTTTCCTATAAATATCTCATATTGAGTTCATTATAAAATTGTAAACAGTGTAGTAAATATGTAACTATTAAGGGCTTTCTTATACGAACGTAGGCCGAATCACGTAATCCACACCTTCCCTTTATAAACAATCTTATGATCTTCTTAAGATGATCAAGATCAAGTGGATACAAAATTTCGTACATATATCTATATTTTTCAGGCCATATTACAAGAGAAACAAAGCTAGTCTCCACAAGTGGAGAACAGATGGTTGAAGTATGAATTACTATACAGAGGTCATCGAGTTTATTTTGATTAATAGTCTTATTAATGTACATAACATTGCATCACAATCTTTTTTCTCAATCTCTTTTTAACTTATTTTCATATTGAGGTGAAAATCGTCTTTCACTCGTCAATTTGTCATCATTTTATTAAGTTCTAAAGGGTAGGCACAAATGTCTATGCAAAAATGTAAACCTGTACTGCTCATTTTTTAAACTTTAGAAACCAATAGTGCTCACTTGAAACTTGAGGGACTAATTGCACTCATAGGGTAAACTTCATGGACCAATAGTGTAGTTTTGCCAAATGATTTCATTCTATTTCCTTTATGTTACTCCCAAACAAAATTACTTACATTCCATTCATTTTTATTCATTTTCATTTATTTATTTTAAAATATTTAATCAAGGTTACTGAATTCCATTCCATTCCATTCCTTTTCCTTGCTTAAATTCATTTCATTCCATTCCATTTCATTCCATTATGAACTCCCAAACGAAGCCTTAGTGCCATACTTATGCAGAGAATAATACATTCAGTACGTATTTGGTCTCTAAGATAAGAAAAACAGGTAATTAAAATTAGCCAGAGGAGATAAAATTAACTTAGAACTTAGAAGGAATTTCTGGGAGAAATCATTGGAATAGTTTAGCAACCAGAACAGCCCAAATTGTTGACCATTCAATACTTTAGCATTAGTCTATCCTGTGACAAGGCTAACTCGTGTAAAAGATTGAGTCTAGGTCTCAATAAATGTTTTTCTCTTGCTACCTTCAAATGAAGAATGATAAGTAAACTATTTGGTTTGTAAACGCTAGACAGAGGAGATAAACTTAACTTTGAAGAAATTTCTGAGGAAATAGAAAAAAAATTTAGTGGAATATATACTTGAGCAGCCAGTAGAGCCCAAAATTGACCATTCAATATTGTTGGGGAAAATGGCTAAATGCCCTTTATTTTTAAAGTATGTAAGAAAAAACTATTTTTTTCACCAAAGTATCTAGTAAAATGCTTCCATTTTAAAATTTGATTTATCAAAATTGAGTTTTATGTGTATTTTAAAGTAGAAATATGTATAGAACTCGACATTACTAATGTCAAGTTCCACCTCGAATTACAAAAATAGGAGCATTTTACTAAATACTTTGAAAAGATGGGTGTTTTGCTGCATACTTAAGAAAAAAATAAATAAATAAAATGAAGGCATTTTCCCCAATAATTTTATTATTTAGACTAACCTGTGATAAGGCTATGTGTTTGAGGCAGTTTTTGGACAACAATTCAACAAAGGCCCAGGAGCCATCCAAGCCCACAGCCCACAATTACAACTCATACAGCCATCCAAAATTAATTCAAGTTGGGTCTCTACAGTTTCGGCCTAGGAAGCCCATTAATTTGGCCGTTAGAGCTGGCCTAATAATAACCACCAAGAACATCTGGTACGCTAGTAAATAAAAAGATCACAGCTGGATCAAGGCTTATATTAACCAAAACAACTCCTTTCATCTCGTGGACCAAGCCCATAGAAGGAAGAGACAGCTAGCCATCAAATGGGAAAAGAAAGGAGTATTGTATTGGAGGGCAAAATGGTTATTCCACATCAACTTGGATCCTACCAAAGTCTTAGCATTCAAAATTGAAAATTGTATCCTATTGTATTTTATCATTTCAAAAAATTATTTTATCAATTATACCAACAATTTTACAACACACCTAATAATCAAATTTTTATTTTCCTATTCTACTCATTAAAATAATATATATTACTTACTAAAATAATATAATATATTTCAATTCAACTCTCTATCTCTCTTCTCTCCCATCTCTTTTCCATTTTATCAATTAAAATATATTATAATTTTTACAATTGTACTACAGTGCCTTCCTACATTTAGGATGGCACTGTAGCACAATTGCAAAAAAATTTGCAATTCTAGCATTTTACAAGTCGAGTTACCAACACCTTTTTGTGTCTTGATTGTACTTTTCCCACTACATTTCTCATTTGCAATTGCCAATGGGAATGCTGATGAGCTTTAATTTGAACACTTGTTAGATCATTAGACCCATGTTTGATGTCATGACTCATGAGTAAGTAAGATAACCCATAAAAATCCCATCAAACATAAAAAGAAAAAGGGAAAAAAAGAACTTATAAAAACAATGTTATACCTTCTGTGCAATAAGGCTCCACCCATCACCATAATTTCTTCCATAAATCAATGGTCAAAATAGCACTAATGAGGGATTATTGGAGCCTTTGGCTCCAACAAATTCAAATGAGGGTCTTTTCCATTGTTGTGAAGCTTAGATGGGATCGGGCAGTTTGACTGGGTTAACCAGGAAACCGACCCAAAGGCTGGTTTTTTGGGCTGGTTTAGCTTACATTTTGTTTTGGAAAAAAATGCTGAAAGGAGTTAGCACTAGGATTCAAACTTGGTATCTTTAGGCTAATATGCAGATCTAGTATGTCAACCATTAAGCCACAAATCTCATGTTGGTCAGATATGAAAAATTATTTTATAAATAAATTTTATAAATAAATAAATAAATGGATTATATTTATTAAAAAATTAAATGACATATCATGATTCAACCCCAATTGAACTTTGATATGACCTTAAAAACTTTGAACCTCTCTCTTTTCCGATTCTTTGAACGGTTTGAGTTTCGAACCATGGTTTTTTTCTCTTGTGAAGGTGGTTTACAGGTATTTCGTCCAATCATACTATTGACTTTCAAATAGAGTGGTAATGATGCCTCATTTTAAGAAGGAACATTGCTTAATAATGAGCCAAGCTTATACCAAGTGGATGTTTCTAACTTCCCCCCATTTACTAGGCTTTTTAGTGACTCCAACATCATTATAAATATGGGAGAAACCAAATAGTGGGCGAAGAAGATTAGATTTAACTTTAGACTAGTAAACACAATATACACACATACTTGAAACACTTTAACACTTATGCATCTTGAGACCTTAGGGTCCATTTGGTTGGGGGATGGAAAAATGGGAAAATAGAAAATATTTTAGTTTTTCTCATTTGTGTTTGGTTGGAAGGTGGAAAAATGGAGAAATAGAAAATAGAATTTGTATAAGTTTACTTTCATGCTCCTATTATATATATATTTACTTAAATATTATACGAAGGAAAAAAAAAAGGTATTATTTTGGAATAAAATAAGTAAGCTAAATGTTTAATAAAGAACCCATAAAAGAAAAGACAAAAAAAAAAAAAAAAAAAAAAGGCAACATTGATTTTAGTTTTGGAGAGGAGAATGGGTAGATGAGTAATTTTCATTCAACATTTTCTCTTTCCCATTTTCTCTCCAATTTTTTTGGGTAAGGGGAGGGAGGGGGGGGGTGGTGTTGAAAAGTCGTGGGCCCTAGGAGAAAACAATCTGGCCCACCATTTTCTCTCCTCCAAAATCACTCCAACCAAACACCCCTCCCACCTAAAATATCTCCTATTTTCTCTTCCCCATTTTTCATCCTCTTTTTTTTTTTTTTTTTTCACTTTAATCAAACGGACCCTAAAGCTACATTAAGTAAGTGTACAAAATGTATTTATGAGTTCTTAACTACATAAATAGGGGTGCCCCTTTTTCCTTCAACTCATTCTCCTTCTTTCCCTTATTTCCTGAAGCTAACATCCATTTCCCTCAAATTGTGGGAGCCATTTTTGCAAGCTTTATAGTTTTGGCATCTCACATTTGCTAGTGTAAAACCTTGGGGCTTGACTTATTGTACATGCCTCATGATTTGTTTCAGCCAAGAGAGAAGTACGAGTTGATTACAACTAATATAAGTTTCTAATACAGTAATACCTTACTAGCTTATTCTCTTTATATATTTCTATATGTCGTCATATAGTGCTACTTATATAGTACATTTATTGGCATGGACTTAAATGCATATTATAAACTTTTGGACATAGACCAATATATTGGAAATACTAGAAAGTGCAAATCAATTGAGTTACTAAACCCTTTCTATTTTAAAGGTTTGCTTGGAATGGAGAGGATGAGAGGAGGGAGATGAGGAGAATAATAGAGAAAATTATTATTTTTTTCTACCCTACCATTCCTTTCTCCTTCTCTTCTCTAACATTAGCCCTCGTTTGGGAGGAGGGAATGAAATGGAATGAAAATGAATGAAAAGAATAATTTTAGAATATTCTTCCATTTCCTTATTTGGGAGTTTTAATGGAGGGAATATATAGTCCATTCTTTTGTTTGGGAGTTTAAGTAGAAGGGAATGAAATGGGTAAGAGAGAGCACTCATTCCTCTCTATTCCTTTAAAACCTCAAATTTTCATTCTCCCCAAAATTGGGAGGAATTGGAGGAAATGGAATTAGATTTAATGAATTTTTTACTAAAACTCCCAAAATACCCCTATATATTCAACCATTTATTTTAAAATAGGGGTCTAATAGTAATATTGTCATAAAATGATTCCATTTCATTCACTCTATGTCACTCCCAAATAAGATTATTTACATTCTATTAATTTTCATTCCTTTATTTTAAAATATCTAATGAAGGTTACTTAATTCTATTCTATTTAATTCTTTTTTCATTCATTTCTCTTGCTTAAATATATTCCATTCTATTCCTTTATGATCATTTCATTGCATTCCCTTTACTTCTTCTCTCCTCTCTTTTCATCTGTTCTCAGCTAAACATATAGGGTTAGACTTTTATTCTAATAGAAAAATGTACAGGTATAAACCGGAGAATATAATTTCCAAGTGGCAAAAGAGTCAATAGTTGAAACTTTTGGTTAGTAATCAGGGAAGGTAGAGTAATGTCTAAGCTACAACATTTTAATAGCCCTTATCTGTTACACGTATGATAATTAGAGAAAACTATAATTTCCAGAAGAAGAAAACACAAGAAGTTCAAAGTTTTGCTCATTAGTTATTTTTATTTTTATTTATTTTTAATGTTAATTCTATCTCCTGGTAAAGCTGGACGTTGAATAGATCTGGGGATCTTCTTAGGCTACCATGAATTCTCATAATTCTTAATTTGAGTATTCAAACATGTTGTGGTAGATCTTGGACTGTAGCTATTATCATTAAAGAGATTCCAAAGATCTTCCTTCTCGACAACGTTTTTCGAATGATCTAAAATATATTTCTAATTTCCAATAAAGAAGTTTTCTAAATAATATTGTCAAAAATAAAAATAACACGGCAAGTAGCCTTTGAAATTTGAACGTAGCATATATGGACCTATGGTGTCACTTTATAATTTTTATTTGAACGAAGGTGACACTTTATTTATAATTGAAGCATTCCATTTCCATGATTGCGATTTCATTCAATGGTCGCTGAGAATTGGATAACCAACTACCATTCAAACAGCTCAAATTGGGACTTGTCTATTGTAATGAATTGTATTTTCCGCTAGGGTTAATTATTGTTATATACATACTATTTCACACAACCGTACAGTTGTACACAGACAAAATTTGCATCAAAATCATGACTTGAGTGTGTGTATAAATTTGTGTACAAAAGTGTATGTGTAATAAATACCACTTTGTGTTTCTGTGGGCGAATATCTTCTAAACCAGCCTTATGCAAGTAAGGCAATAATACTGTTCACAAAATTTCCAAGACTTTTAAATGGTTATTATGAATCTCTTTTTATTTTTTCGTCTGCCTATACATGTAATGAACTAATTGTGTTCAATTTCCTCTTAAAAAAAAAAAAAAAAACCTTATTTTCTATTTTCAAAAACAATTTTCTATTTTTGAAACAAAAAAACTTGTTTGACAACTCAAAATGAACAGAAAACAAAAACTATTCTAAAAACTCAATTTGTGAAGGAAACTGAAAACATGTAAAATGTTGTTTTCAATTTCTAATTTTCAAAAGTTAATGAAAATATGCATTTAATTTAATAAATTTGTCTTATTTAATAAGTTAACATTAAAGTTCAAATCTTAATAATAACATATTTTAGTATTTTCTATTTTTTTTTTCAAAAAACTATTTTTTTTTTTAATTTCATCTAACCAAACATGTTTTTGATTTAAAAAATACAAGAAAATTCTTTTATCTTTATATTCCTAAAAACAAGATTTTGAAAATAGAAAACAAAAACTATTACCAAACATAACCTAATTGTGTTCAAACTTGCGCCAGAAAATAACATTTTTGAACGAGTCATATCAAATGATTTTTTACATGTCTTTGACGTAGTAGTTTTTCTTTTTTTCTTTATTTCTTTTTATTTTTCAGAATAATAATAATACTACTTGTTACGCCCTAAAATTCAGTTAGTTTTATAATGTTATCCTTGACCATTGACCATTCAGGCATTCACATTACATATTAATTTGTTTATGTTTTGTTTTATATTCTGACTAACATTTGTAAGTGATTATTTTTATTGGAAATATTGTGATCTCCACCCTATAAATGCCTAAACATAAAGGAACATCAGAACCACTTCTAAGTCCTAATTCATCATTTTACTCCATTTCCTTCTGGACACAGAGCTTGTGGTGAAGATGAATGGTACTTACAAAAGGTAATAAATGCTTATGCCATTCTTTAATTACAACACATAGAGGTTTCAATCACGCAGGAATGCTTCTGCAATAAGCAAAATTGATGCCCATCCTTGATGTTCCCCGCGCCGCCGGGGGGGGGGGGGGGGGGGGGTGTGCGCAGGTGTTTGTATTTACTTTCATAAACTTTTAGTAAAAATATTAATTTTTTTGTGGTAAAAATAAAAATTTAGAATAGTAACAGTATGTTTTGATTCTATTTTGCCTTTTTTAGGGGTCTAGCCACTGTTTATAAGCATAATGTAAGAAGAGAACAATGCTAAAATTATTAGTACAAATTTAACTATATAAAATCTACAAATTAACGTGACAATTAATGAATGAGATTAGTAGAATTCAAAAGTATAATAAATAATTTTTCACAACAACAATAAAACCTTAGTCCAAAATTTTGGAGTAATAAATCCTTATCAGATTAGTTAGGGTTGGTCATGTGTATTATTTTGCCCTATTTTATTCTATATTTGTATCTAGAATTATACTTTCCGGTCCTATATAATTGACACGTCAATTTTATTACTTTTACTAAAATGATTTTTGGTTTTCTTCTACCTTTTTCAATCCCTCAACTTGAATCAGCTCATTTTTTCTAACTGGTGAAGCATTAGTAACCAACCCTTAAATCCTATAACTTATTTGGATATTCAATTGATGGACCTTGAATTTCAGGTTGGAGGGCAAGGTGGCAATTATCACCGGAGGTGCAAGTGGGATTGGAGCAAGTGCCGTGCACATATTCCATGAACAAGGTGCCAAAGTTGTGATAGCCGATATCCAAGATGAACTTGGCCAAGCCATTGCCAATAAGCTAGGTGAAGATGTTTGCTACATCCACTGTGATGTATCGAACGAAGACGATGTTACCAATCTTGTAGACACAACCATTACCAAACATGGAAAGCTCGACATCATGTACAACAATGCAGGCGTCTTAGACCGTCCCTTTGGGAGCATTTTGGATACCACAAGGGCTGACCTTGACCAATGTGTCGGGGTTAACTTGGGTGGTGCTTTCCTAGGAGCCAAACATGCTGCAAGAGTCATGGTACCCCAATGCAAGGGTGTCATACTATTTACTGCTAGTGCTTGTACATCAATTGCAGGACTTTCAACTCACTCTTATGCTGCTTCAAAATATGCAATATTGGGTCTAGCCAAGAACTTGGCATCTGAGCTTGGGCAGTATGGTATAAGAGTGAATTGTGTTTCGCCTTATGCAGTGCTGACAGGCATGAATTCAAAGGGGCTTCATGAAGATGTTGTTGCAGCAGCAGAAGTTAGAGCAACCAAGATGGGTAATCTGCAGGGGCAAGTTCTTAAGCCAGAGGGTATTGCACGGGCTGCTCTCTACTTGGCTAGTGATGAGTCTAATTTTGTGAGTGGGCTCAACCTTGTAGTGGATGGTGGGTTCAGTGTGGTCAATCCAACCATGTTGAAGGCTCTTAAAATTGTTCCATAAAAATCTTATTTTTGGAGCTAAATTTATCCTTTGAGTGCTGATTTCGTGATGATGGTAGGGTTTTTCTTTTTCCCTTTTTTTTTTTTTTTTTTTTTTTGGAGAACTATTTTTGCTGTTATCGTCCTACATAAATTTGTGATTGTATCTTATCAAAACCAAAATAAATGTGATTTTATGACTACCCAATAACCATGCATCAAAAATTGGAGGAATATATCATGAAAGGTGACATTTACATATTCTATTATACCATTCAACCCCAGATGCTAGTGCTCGTAAAGAACAAGGAGCACACTAGAAGAACCGCTATCCAAAATTTTGTTTAATCCAACTATGTATGGGATTTTTTTTCAACTAAATACTCCTAGAGAGTGCTATATGGCCAGTTTGTAACTAGCCGTATATCCGATATGGCTTCATGACAGATATACTAGCTTTTAATTATGTATAAATAAATCCATATTTTCACCCAAAAAATTATTTTTTTAAAAATCAGTAATAGATATGCACTATATCCAAAATTTTGTCTTGAGAATTGGTAAGTGTAATAATATCTATTGAAATATGATTCCAAAAAGTCTAGCACCACAACAAATTGCACAATTTTGTCACAAGCCGTGCAAAAGTTCTGCCAAAACTTGTGGCAAATTAAAGTTGTGCCACTTGTTGTGGCACTAGACTTTTTAGAATGAATAAAACATTTTAAAAAGAATTATCAGTATTAAGAATCTGACTTAACTCAAATTCAATCTAAAAGAGGAGAAGGATTCAATAAAAAAAAAAGATCTAAAAGAGGATTAATGGGTAATTCTTAATAAGTTATTAGCTAATTAAAAATTGATTCAGATTTTCCAGTACCTTGTTTTTAAAAAGGAAAAAACTAGTTAGTACCTTTTGGGTGGTGTGCTTATGACATCTAATGTTCAAACCATCTCTTCCCATTGTAAATATTGAATTATCAGGAAAAAAAAAAAAAATCTCATGCATTACGCAAACTACCAACTAGAATTTACGATGATCAAGATCAATTACAATTAAATGATTAAATCTTGTTAACAAATCAGTAAATGATGGAGGCGGGAAAGCTCGCCTGAGAGACATCTTAGACACTCTCCTCCTATCACCTCTATCACTTCATGTGCTCTCACAGTCCACAGATCGATGGTGATGAAGCACAAGTGCACAACACGCAAGTAATTTTTGCTGATATATAGTAATCACAACAATCAAAGTCAATTACAATTAAAAATTAAGTGGGATCCTTTTTTTTTTATATATTTATTTGTAACGAATCAATTATATTATATTATATTTGCTACAAGCTACATGAATTCGGTCAATCCTAGAAAATAAGATATCAATCGGAAGTATGATTATTATTGCATTATGAAATTGAGTGGTTGATAGGTGACAACTATTTTTTAGCAAGAAACCCTCTGTAAGCTACTAAAGTTTTCACATTGATAAACAAAACAGTATAGATCGGGAAAACCATATATAATATATATAAGACATGAGGCACAATCCTGTAAGAAATTCCATAATAGTCGTCTCATCACTCAAATGATATACTCCAACACGTCAATAGCAATTAAATGGTACTCTAGGATATATCCCATTATAATGATGTTTATCATTATATAAACAATAATAAGTTAAGGACACAAATCTTTTTCTATAATTTGTTGGAATGGGATTAAGATACTTAAGGAACCTTCTTCTCAAAAAAAGAAAAAAGAAAAAAAAGAAAGATACTTAAGTAACCTTAGCATATGGAATTAATCTCATACTCCCACTTTAAGGTGAAGGTGATGACCAAGAATAAAAAATTTATTTAAAAATGGTTAAAGGTGCCTTTTCATATGCCAAAAGATATGGAAGCTGTGCGATTTTTTTTTTTTTTTTCAATAGTTGAAGGAGTAAGGGATTTGCATCTTAGATGTTTTGTTAGAAATATTAAGAAGTGTTAACTAGAAAGGTTACAAAACTTTTAACCTAGAGGAGGTGCCAACAAATTTAATTTTTTTAATAATATTTTTACAATGGACAAAGTTTAATTACAAAATTGGTTATACCCTAAGACTATAAACTTATTTAATAAAATAAACATTACTACATATTTTGAAAATCTAACTTTTGAATTACATTTTCTTTACGCTTTTAATACACATACCAAATTTTATGTCAATTGAATATTATTTACCATATGATCTATAAGATTATATTTTATGCATAATTTTAAATTATAAAAACTTGCAATTTAAACAATTTATTGATAGCATAACTATTGATCTTTAATTTTCTAGAAATTTTGCAAGTATAGAGGATATAAGAAGAAGATGTATACCAATGGTGGATTTATCAAAATTCAACTCCAATAAAAATATATTGAGTAAAATTGTAGCCTTAATTTTGTAACTAACTTTTATCATTTTACACTATAGATTTAGGTACCAAACGGATCCTTCAAGAAGAGTGAAATATGTCATAAATGTTGTCTTCACCACTGCTTGGCTCCTCATCCCCATTTTATTTGCCATTGCCATCACTTGTTCACAAAAATATTTAAACTCTTGCGGATCCCAATCAATGGTATATTTAGCATAACCAAAATTGTTTTCTTAACCTTCAACGTAACTTTCCCTGGCTACTGGCCATTAGAGTTTCTTAAAAACTCTAAGAATGCATTTAGATACTTGAATTTAGATTTGGATTTGAATTTTCAAAGTGATGGATTTGAAATTCCTTAATTCCAAATTCTTAAATATTCAAGTATGTCATATAGATTTCTAAAATTTTATGGGTTTAGAACTTATTCAAACTAGTGCATGACCCACGCAATGCGCGGGTAAATTTTATTTATTATTCACAGAAAAATATGTAAAATCATAATAAAATTCTATTAGTAGAATATTGGTTGTTTCACTAATTGTCTATCAAACTCTAATAACATGATCATGGTACAAAAATTTTGTGCTAACTCCATTAGCCAATCAAACATTATCATGATATCATAAAAATATTATGATAACTCCATAGACAGTTAAAAGAAGTATACTGATTTTTTTAAAGAAAAAAGAAACCTTCCCTCTTATATTTATTTTTCTTTATTATTATTATTTTAAATGATTAGAAACTCCCTTAAAATTGAGGGTCTGTTTATGCATTAAATATGGTCAAATGAAGACATACTAAATAAGGAAAATACAAAGAACCTCAATTATACAAACTATGTTTATAACAATTACAGGATTCTTACTATAACTATCCAATTTAAACTACACAAAGGACAATTAATTTCAAGAATACAAAAACTGGACAAAAGATATGTCTTAGGGCAGGGGAAAAAAACCCAAAACTCTTGAAAAAGTTATATTGTAGGGTTTTATCAATACCAATCAATGTACCACCCTATAAAAAAATAAAAGATAGTAGCACTTAATCAAAGTTAAATTTATGAAATCTCACGGAGAAATCTGCAGCTACCTGATCCCTTTCCTAAGCCATGTACATCTAATTGATGCTTTTAAGCGCAATTCTTTTCCATAAATTTCTTGGTGCATAAGGATATTGACAATTTTTGCCATCTTCTCAGCTTCATTAATAGCCATTTTCTTATTTGTCTCTGGCAGTTTCTCAACTATTCTTCGGCTCTTAATAGCAATTAAGACCTAACAAAGTAACATCAACATAAATTAGAGAATGGTGCACTATGTTGCACTCTATAAACTTCAAAGGATTATTATTAACATAAATCATTCAATATATATGTCACTAACTGGGTATGGGTGCAGCAAACACATGCATGTACAAAATTTTGGGTATAAGCAAAAAAAAAAAAAAAAAATGCCTGTAATGTTGAATGCTCATGGAACCAAGACTAATCTAATTTAAAATGTAAATTCAATGTTCAGCAAGCATTTGGAATAATATATATATATATATATATATATATATATATATATATATATATATATAACACATTCTATTTGTAAATAATCTACATATCAAGAATCATAATCTGATTTAGGAATAAGCATCATCTTTAAAAAATAACTCAGAAAAATATAGATTGTGGATAGGAATTTCAAAGACTTTTCCTAAAGACATCATCTCTCAATAGAAGCTAAAAATACGAAAATATTTAACCAATAGACTAACATGTACCAAAAAATCAAATGGCATTCAAGATGATTAGTGTTAGACTCCTATAAGAGTAACACAATGCAACACCCATATATTAGAATTGAATAATACCAAAATTGGAACACATATATTACAATTAAACACACACATAGACTAAGGAGAAAAATCCCATGATCATTCACTCAAAAAATCAAATGTCAAAAGCTCAAACACGCAAAAGTATCAAAAAAATCAGAAGTTTATGCGTAAAGCCATGCCTATATAACTTTCAGATCATCCAAATGCAGCAATATTAGAAGCAATTTTAGGGATTCTTTCCTACTCTTAATGGCTTCTGCAACGTAAAAATCACAATCAACATGTATACATCTCACAAAGAACAAAGAACAAATTTGTTAATGTTCCACTTGTCAATTGAAAAAAGTCCCAAGTTAACTACCAAAATAGGAGTCACAACCATAACTGGGGATCGTACCAACTTCAATAAATATACGTATCTTTGTCTAAAAGAGAGTAATTCCTTTTATAAAAAAAAAAAAACAACCAGGTTATCTTAAACTTAGGCAACCAAAAAAATCTGATTCCATCCAAACCAAGAAAAGAAGAAATACTGGACTTTAGCTAAAAATGTTTTCTATCAAGCTTTGCAGTCAGGGGGGCTCTGATGAAGGGTGGGTTTGGTGAGTCAAAGAGATGTGATGTAGTTTCCACTTGGGATGCGCCACCGCTAAGTGGTGTAGAGTTTACTTGCTTCTTGTGCTAGTCATGTCACTGATTTTAATTCCATTCCTATGTGTTTTAACTTATACGTTTTAAGCTATACACCACCATCATAATGCAAATACCTTAATCAAAGCCACATATAACCCAAAGATATACATCCAAACTAATCCAACTATTATAAAAAAAAAGAAGATAATATTTAATGCACAAATTCAAAAATAAAGTGGAAAACTTACTGTTTGCAGTTCCGACAGGTCAGTGGTGGGAGGGTTCTTTGTTCTGTTTCCTCTCTGCAACACCATATACCCAAGTTTCAACATACCAATGTTGATTATCCTCTTTGAATACTTTATCTTCTCCAAATACTATTTCTATTGTCTATAATTTACCACAATTGCTTTTCCTTAGCATCTAAAATTTTTAGTATCTACACTCCTAATCATTAAAACCCACCTATCCACTCTTTATATAAAAAAAATAAAATAAAAATAAAAAACATAGAAAGAGAGCCCATAACCGTAAATAAACTTTAAACAAAGAAAAAAAAAAAGAGATAAATGCAGAGAAATTCTAATGGTAAAGCATAGAGAGAGGGAGATAGAAATTTGACCAAAATGCCTAATTCAAAACAAAACAAATACCCAAACTGCCAAATATAAATCATAGTTATCGCAAGATTTTGGTTTTTCTTCTAAAAATTTATATAAAAAAAAAAATCAAAAAACAAAGAAAGCCAAAAAAAAATCACCTTGCATTGAGAGAGAGCTTTGTTTAAAACCAAGTGAGCACTTTCCCTTGCCAAATGCTTCCTACATGTTGCAACGGCCTTAATTATAGGAAAAGGCTTCTGTTTTTATCTCTATATATTAAGATAGATTTAAGTTACATATCTTTTAAATAATCCAAAGCCAAAAAAATACATTTCAAGCACATTACAGATATCAAATGCTAAACAACAAAGGTTAGCATGTTTGGTGCACATGGTAGCATAAGTAATAAATCCCACAATTGGCTTGGCGAAGGATTACATTTATTCATACATTAAGGTAGTGTTGTAGAATGGTAATAGACCTAAAAAAAGTCTAATGCCTCCTTCAATAATTTGTAATGTATTACAGTCTTTGATCATTTAAGCATTAAAACAATTAACAGATGCAGAAGCAAACTATATTGGCCAATTATATCTGGCATATATTATAATCTTTAGGCAATTTAACAATTTCTACCAAAAGAGAAATCATTTTTAGTTTTACAATCAACATGTATACATTTCATAAAGAACAAATAACAAATTTGTTAATGTTCTACTTGTCAATTGAAAACAGTCCCAAGTTAACTACCAAAATAGGAAATTAAAACAAATGTGTTAATACTGGACTTTACATATATATATATATATATATATATTATATACAACTTGGATAGAGTTAGATCTAGAACTACCACTTCAAATAGTTATCTTCTTCTCTAATTTATTTCTCTCTTTTCAATTTCAATTTCAAATGAAGGTACATACTTACAGTGGTTCAAGATTAATCTGCATAGTTCCAATGGCTTTAAAAAAGGGACCATTCAGAAACAACAAATGCAAAAACTTTAAAATTTAAAATAAAACTTTAGTGTAGTTTTGATTACTCAAAGGTTTGTGCTTTGAGTAACAAAGCAAATCTTCATTTTATGTGAACTCAAAATCAAAGCAACCCAAATATTCAAAATCAATTCTAAATACCCAAAACATTGAGCCAAGCCAAATACCCTAAAAATGAAACTTATTCTAACCAAAATCCCTTAATCAAAACCAAACCTTACCCAAAATACTAATCTAAATCATAATTAACCCCCAATTGATTCTCCAAATTAAAAACAAAAACCCTTAATTTTTTAGTTTAAAGCGAAACTTTACCAGAAGCGATTCCGATAGTCTAATAGTGGGTGGAGGCTTACGGTGATGACAGAACTTGTGGTGGTGCCCCTTTCTCAATCCATGGCGCATTAACTTAACAGTCTAACGATTATTCTTCCCCTTCTTCCAAAAAAAAAATCCAATCGGTCAATCTCTTTACACTCTGTGACTAACCGACTCTCTCTCTATCGTTCTCGGACTTTTGGCCTCTAAACCTTGATTATCCAAAGCCAATTGAAAATACCCTAAAACTAAACCAAAATCAAACACAAAATTAATTGAATCCAAATACTCCCAAAAGTTTTTAGTACACTGAGAAACTAAAACGAATCAAAAAATCAAATCAAAACCTAATGCAACCCAAATACCTAAATAAAAATCAATCCAACCAAATTTCTCAAAACTAATTCATATCTCATACCCAGATTTAAGAAAGAATGGAAAAATAAAAAATAAAATAAAAATTACCAATGGTAGTTCTCTCTCTATGTCCGGTGGTCTAAGTCTGGCATACTCCTTCTTCTTCTACTCCTTTTTCTGGAAAAATCGAAAATCAAAAGGGTCGTTTTGGCGTAACTGGGAAAAAAAGATTTTTTGAGAGGAACTGAGGGACGGTTCTCTTCTTTCTTGATCGGAATCTCTAAAAACAAAGATTGAAGCTGGTCTTTAAGATTGGGCCTAGACTATCTTACGGCTTAACGCAGTTGGTGACTCGCTCTCTCTCTCTGTTTCTCAGATTCTCTCTCTGTTTCTCAAAATCTCTCTGGCTCTCTGCCATTCGATTGGCTTTATTTTAAACCGTATGGACAGCACAGTAAAAAGATTAAATTGAAGCCCTCAAACGGTGCAACGTGCGGTATTTTTTATCTTTCAAAGTGTGAACGTGTCAGTTTTTGAAAGGGTCATTTTTGCTAACGTGTCAACACCTCGTTAAAAGCTTCTGTTTTTATATATTGTATTAGATTCAATGATTTTAAGGTTTAAAATTTCTGGCGGATTTGTCAAATCCAAATCTTCAACCCTTTGTAAACTATCCAAACAAAGTATTCGAATTTTAATAATCCAAATCCAAATCCATGTGCCCAAATTCTGCCATCCAAACACATTATAAAGTATTTTGATCATGTTGAAGTGATTGACTATGACTAGAGAACAATTACCTTTGCATAGATCTATCACTTGTTTTTTTACTACTCACAATCAACTGCTTCATCAAACTATGATATGCATTAAACAAGATTTTTTAAAACAATTGTGTCCCTCATGCTAACAAGTGGCAACTGCTCAACTGCTTGAGTAGTGAGTCAGTGACTCTAAGCAAGGACTATTGGGCTATGTGGAGCTTAGTTCTATTTGATTCGGATTATGACTTGACCTGGTATAAAAGTATTACAGTTTTTAATGAGATTTTTTCTGAGGCTTGTTTATGGAGTGGAGACTTGGGGCGATAGGGTTGTCAAGCCTCTATGCAGGAGTGAAATACCATGGTTTTTTATATTAGGGTTTGGCGTGTTGTGTTGAGAGAGAGAGAGAGAGAGAGAGAGAGAGAGAGAGAGAGAGAATATTGTATTGCCGCATCTTGTATTTTTCCCTATAAATAGTGAAATTACTACAACTCTGTGGACGTAGGCAAATTGCCAACCACGTAAATATTGTCTTGTGTGATTATTTTCTTTGGTGCATATTTTTCTCTATTTTACATCTCACAAATCTAAGAATTTCGTATATATTCCCTTCAAGGACCAACCTCTAGCAGAGAAACCATACAGTGAATTTATAAACAACCTTTTAGACTCAGTAATATAGGTCTATCCATGGTTGTTAAAATCGCGATCTGATTCGTAGGATTGCATGATTTTACGATCCCACCTCACCAAAACTTTTAGAATCGCACTAGGATCGTAAAAATGGTAGCTAGGATCATATGTAGGATTGTATGGGATCCTAAAGATCCTTCCAAAAACATTAGTTTTTGGTTTTTTATTTTTTTATTTTTTCATGTTGTGATGGTATGACTTTTTATTTTATTTTTACAAAATTATGTTAACTTAAGCAAATGTTTTTTTAGTTTCTAGTTCACTTGTAATCAAAATGAAGGAATGCTTCATCATTTCTAAATGAAGAATTTGATGTTGGTTTTGCTGCCTTTTAAGCTATAATGTTGTTAAATTTGTTTGATCAATATATTAATTTGTGTTCTAATATTACTAAAATATTTTTTTATATAAAATTTGATCAATTATAATTGTATTTGTATATTGATTGATTGATTTTTTTGAGCATGCTTTTTAATTGTTGCTGAATGGTATAACTTGAATAGTTGAGTGTGAAATTGTATCTTGATGTCTTTTGCAACTCTAGTATACAAATATATAATGTCTACATAGATGATAAAATGGATGATGATGATTAGGAATTTAGGACGGTGGTTATAAGAACCTTAAAATAGGAATAATTAAATGTTTACTTCACCTTAATATTCATCTTATTTTTGGATTTCATATTGTAGTTAGCTAGTTTCCATTTGCTAACTTATTTTGGATTTCAAACTTGGAACTTAGAACTTGGAAAATATTTTCCATATGTTTTGATAAATATTTTGGTATTTGGTTGCTAATTAAACATTTATTGAACTTTTTAAATACATTGCGTCAAAACTTAAATATACTTGTTTCGTTAGTATAGGCTTAGCGATATATGACATGCAAATTACATCATATGATGCAAATCTTAGTTTTTTTATGGATGAATTTATAATTTACATGATTATTCAACATACAAAGTCATTATCAAGGTGTCTTTTGCTTTAAATCTTAAAATATGTAGGATCTTACGATCTACGATCCCACTTATCTTCAACGATCCTACATAGGATCCCGATTTTGACAACCTTGGGTCCATCCCTAGAATACGCCACATACTCATGGACTAAGGTGGAAAAAAGGAGTTGGCATTCGATTTTAAATGGATAGAAAACCACTTTGAACCCTATATGCAAAGATCTCACCAGTCTCTGATACCTACCCAAATTCCATCCTACACTCTCTAACCTTCTCATTCCCTTTTCCCCTCTCTCTATAATATACTGTATATATTTAAAAAATTATCTTCTAACTTTTTATGTGGTAGTTTATAAGACCATCATTGTATATTAAATAATATAATTCATTAAAATATTTAAATAAGTTATTTGAATTTTAAGTTGGTCATGTGGCGAAAAGCACATTAAATGGTCTTTATAATTATCACGCATTGAATAGGAGAAATTTCTTTTTTATTTGAGATTGAATTCTACTCTAGCTTAAACTAAATATATGTGTGTGAAGCACTTTTTTGGAGACTTGAACTCCGGCTTTTATCTCTCACACCCTACATGCATTTATACTTGTAGAGTGACCATTACGCCAATAGTGCGCGGTGTTAGAGAAAATTTCAATTTGAAGGAAAAACCTATCTATATATTACATCTATTAATAAATTTTTACTAGATTAATAATTTAGAATTTTCACATTTATATCATAAATTCTCTTTCTTCTTAACATACATACCAAATTTCGTATTAATCAAATGTTATTTATTGTTTGATACATAAATTTATATTTTATGTATATTTTTAAAATATAAAAATAAAACATTTTATAGATTAAATATTTATTAATCTCTAGTTCTTAAAATTTTACAAGTATAAATGGTATAAAAAGAAAATATGATATGATGATTGATTTTTGAAGATATACATCTAATAAAAAAATGATTAAATAGTGTAAGAACAAAGTTTAGCTATAAAATTGGTTGTAGTCTTAGGCTACAACCTTACTCAATAAAATAAATATTACTACATATTTTGAAAATCTAACCATTGAATTGCATGCTCTTTATACTCTTAATACACATATCAAATTTTATGTCAATCGGATGTTATTTATTATATAATCTAGACACTTATATTTTATGCATAATTATAAATTACAAGAACTTGCAATTTGAACAATTTTTTGATGACGTAGCTATTGATTTTTAATTTTCTAAAAATTTTGCAAGCATAGAGGATATAAGAAGAAAATATAATACAATAATAGATTTGTCAAAATTCACATCCAATAAAAAGATATTGAGTAAGGTTGTAAGTTGTAACCTAAAACTACAATAAATTTTGTAGCTAAAATTTATCCTTAATGCAATATAAAAGTTATACCAGATATAATTCAACCCCAACCCTTTTGTCTTCTCTCATCACACATTGTCAACCTTGCATCAGCGTGTGTATAAAGCTTTAGAAATTAAAGTAATTATTTTTTTTAATTATTTTTTTAAAAGAAGAAGATACGGGTAGCTTAATAATGCAGTGAATTAAAAAAAAAAAATTTGGCCAATGATTTGTTTGGGATTCGCTTATTTTGCTGAAACTAAAAACTTTTTATTGAAAATACTGTAGATAAAGGTAAAAGTTAGTTGAGATAGTACAATGAGACTTATAAATAATACCAAAAAGTATAGTGAAACTCATAAATAGTAAAAAAAAAAAAAAACTAAATAATAAATTAAACTGACTTTTGAATTTGTAGTCTCTCACACACACACGAAGTCAAGATAAATTCGTTGAGAGGTCCGACGACCGTAGATTATTAGATTAACAAACACCGACGCGCTAAAAGTCAGCAAAAACACTCCTCAAAAAAAAAAAAAAAAAAAAGTCAGCAAAAACATATATTTCAAAAAAAATAAATAAAAAAAATGAAAATTTTTTTTAAAAAAAAAGTTACGTAGGAAACAATGAAAAAAAAACCCACTTCCCAAGATAATAGGCTTTGTACTTTGTCCTATAAATTTAAGTCGATAGATTCAAAAGGCTAATTGTGGCACGAGCCTTGTTTAAGGTTGAGAAATAATCCTCTCTCTATCTCCATCTCTTTCTCCCTATTTAGCAATGGCAAAAAGGTTAGTGACTATGTGCTTCACAAAGTTCTTACAATGATTTTTGCATGTGCTAAGTTTTCATCCATTTTTTGAGTTTTTCTTGTTTCTCTTTGTGTTATTTTTACTAGGATAAACTAATATAAGGTGCACAACTATTATTTATGTATGACATATATACATTATTCATGTAAACATAACTTATGTTAGGCTATATGATTGAATTGATTATTTTCTAGTAGTTCAAAACTTTTGAGTAATCTGTTATTTTGTAATGGTATCAACGCATGAGATTTTAGGAACAAATCTTGTCTCCACCTCATATTTTATTTAAAAATTGAAAAATGTTTAGTTCCAAACTAATTTGTAGTTATTTTCTTTCAACCCACTATGTGATGATAGAATAGACTATCTTTTTTTTTTTTTTTTTGGTTCTTTTTTTTAGAAAAATAAAATAGACTATCCATGCATAATTTTAGTTATATATATTTTTTATGAATTACGAGACTTGTTTAAATAATATATACATATAAATATTCCTATAATTCGCTTCTAGTAGGTTAGAGGAAATAATTTTCCTGGAGTAGGTTGTTCTTAAAAAGTTCCCACTTTTTGTATAAACTTTTAGAACAATTGTTAATTCATTATAAATTTTATTGTCAGATTTAAAAGCATTTTTGCCTGGTGACTTGGGATGCTTATTTTTCATAAAAGTTTTGATTTCAAATAGGGATGCATATGTAATCTACAACATACATATTATTTACACATTTTTAGGTATATTTGATTTTACATTTGGGAATTGCACCAAGTTCCTCCATTTTTTTAAATAAATTTTTATGAATAATTGCAATACACATCAGGCTGGATGGCAAAGTCGCAATTGTGACTGGTGGGGCAAACGGCATTGGAGCCAGTACTGTGTTCCTCTTCCATGAACATGGTGCCAAGGTTGTCATTGCTGATATAGAAGACAACCTAGGCCAAAAAATTGCAGATAAGCTTCGGGAAAATGTTAGCTACGTCCATTGTGATGTGAAAAATGAAGATGATATCTGCAATCTTATTGACACCACCGTTGCCAAACATGGACAACTCGATATAATGTATAACAATGCAGGCATCATGGACAGCGGTAGCCTATTTGGGAGAATTCTGGATGCAAAGAAGTCAGATCTAGAGCGAGTTATTAGCGTGAACTTGGTTGGCTCTTTCCTAGGAGCCAAACATGCCGCAAGGGTTATGGTACCACAGCGCAAAGGATGCATACTATTTACTTCTAGCGCAGCCACAGCAATAGCAGGAATTTCAAGTCATGCTTATGCAGCCTCAAAGTGTGCAATTGTGGGGGTAGCTAAAGGCTTGGCAGCTGAGCTTGGCCAATATGGTATAAAAGTAAATTGTGTCTCCATTTGCAGTCTTGGGGACTGGTATATCTGGACAGAGGAGTGAAGCTGATATATCTAAAGCAGAATTCGTGCTAAGTAATCATGTTGGTAATCTAAAGGGACAAATTCTCAAGGCAGAAGATGTAGCACGAGCTGCACTATACTTGGCTAGCGATGAAGCAAATTATATAAGCGGGCTCAATCTTTTGGTAGATGGAGGATATAGTGTGGTGAATCCTAACATGATGAACATTTTAAGCGCCTCCATGGGTTAAGAATTTGAATACTACATCCCCACTCTTGTTTGCTGTTGCATGGAATGTATAATAATAAGAGTCTTTATGACTTAATTGTTTGAAGTGATATTTTGTGGTTGGTGTTTATGGCTTCATAAGTGTTTGAAGTGACATGCTATGATTGGTCTATAATCACAAGATTCACAACTTACCACTTTAGTTCTGGTTTTGTAATTTTATCACTTTAAGTAAATAAAGATTCATGCCGTTTACTTTAAAAGAACTTACCATATTTTGGCAAGTTCTAAGGGCTCATTTGGTAAAAGATTTCTAATAATATTGTTTAAATATTATGGAAATACGTGTAGATGAAAAAGTGTTATAGAAATATATGTGGAAGAAAAGTGTTGTGAAAATACACGTATTGTTGTTTAAACAACGAAAACTGTTGTTTAAACAATAATACCCAATGTAGAACTTTTGAATACATTTGCTACTACTATTAAATTACTCTAGCACAACTCATTTTTTATATTTTTTTAGAGTAATTATACAATATTCTACATCAATCATGGTACCACAGCGCAAAGGCCTCCATAAATTACTTCCACGCCTCTCCTTTCTATATTCTTTTGATATAATTATAAAAAATTTTGGAGTAAAATAATGTGTACTTATTCCTCGCACATAATATTGGATTCTACTAATTAAATTCACGATGAAACTTCTTCTAAAAGGAGAGAATAAGAAATGATTGTACTTTTAAAGTATTGTATAATTTTTCTTTCTTATGACATGTGCAAATTACATTGGTAGTTTAAATTTCCTTATATTGCATGAAAGGGCTCGGATTTGTGCTAAAACACACGAGCTTGTTTAGACCCCAATTTTAAAATTACGGCTAAATTGCTTTTACTCTAACTTATCTAAGTGCGGAACAAGAGTAAATGAAAACGCAATTACCGAAACTACTCTAGTGCACAAACTTGAACGATAAGTAGTAAATGTAAAGCACAAGAGTAAAGGAAGAGAGATGTAAATACAAGATAACACCAAGACGTGTTATTGAAGAGGAAATCAAAGAACTCGGTGAAAAACCTCTCTGCAACCCTCCAAGTCGAAATTGATCCATTAGTGAATAAGTTGATGTACACGAATAACAAAAGACCCTCCAACCTAGTGATGCAGATTGGTTACGGAAGAATAAAATATTTTAATATTTTATGTTGTTTTCTTTTTTCTAGTTGAATTAGGATTTTAATTGTTTTTCTTTTCCTAGTTAAATTGTTTTTCCTTTCTCAAGTAGAAGTAGGTTTATTATTTATTTTCCTAAAAGGAGTAGAAGAAATTCTATTCTTATAAATACTCTTTATAGAGGGGTTGATTATTGATGTTATGTGTGTTTTTGAATAAAATTTTGCTAGAGAAGTTTTTTCTATTATTTTGCCTATTAACCTAGTGTTCTTGTAGAACTTAGGTTTAGTAGAAGAGTTGTAGTATTTGTGTGTTATAGATTCTGCTTCTACACGCCTACACTGTATCAATTGGTATTAGAGCCAAGCCAAGTTCCTACAATGGTACAAAGAGGAGTACATGGGGGAAAACCTGTTGCCATAGACGACATGTATGAATGTGATGAGGTTGCACACGATGTGCAATTAGAGGTGTTCTTTCAACGAACAAAGGAGTGGTTTGATGCGCTTTCAAAGCAACTCACCGCCTTAGACGTTGGAAATCAACCTCAAAACTACCATCCAAATCCATGTTTTGTGGAGAAGGAGGAGAATCTTAATATCAAGCAGGAGGGCTACAATATCAAAGAGGATGATGAATATATTGAAAGAGTTTATCTAGTAGATTGGGATTCTCCGCCAATTTATGATGACTACCCTGAAGATTTTAGTCAAGGAGAAAAGATTGAGCTTGATAAAAATAAAGTCATATGCATACGAGTTAACATCAATTTGGAAAGATTAATGGAAAACGTTATTGATCCCTTCTGGGAGGATTTTATTAAACAAGAATTGATAGAAGTCAACAAGAGACGTGAACGAGTGATTTTAAGTAATCTTTGTAGATGAGGAAATATGAAGTTTTTGGATATGTGCATGGATTCTTTTTTAGTACTTGCTTCATATATCCCGCCGTGGCAAAAGAGGTCAAGAATAAAAATCCGTGTATCAAGATTTATTATGAGTGATAAAAGATTGATAAGTAGCATACTGATTCGTCTTGTCTTGCACAGAAGAATATGATGGAGAGGATTATTCGAGGTTCCAATTGATCGTGGAAGATTGCCACAAAACTCGAGGACGAGTTTTCCCCAACCCCAAGAGAATGATGCAAATTGGTTACAGAAGAATAAAATATTTTAATATTTTATGTTGTTTTCTTTTTTCTAGTTGAATTAAGATTTTAATTGTTTTTCTTTTCCTAGTTAAATTGTTTTTCCTTTCTCAAGTAGAAGTAGGTTTATTATTTCTTTTCCTAAAAGAAGTAGAAGAAATTCTATTCTTATAAATACTCTTTATAGAAGGATTGATTATTGATGTTATGTGTGTTTTTAAATAAAATTTTGCTAGAGAGGGTTTCTCTATTATTTTGCCTATTAGCCTAGTGTTCTTGTAGAACTTAGGTTTAGTGGAAGAGTTGTAGTTTTTGTGTGTTATAGATTCTGCTTCTACACGCCTACGCTGCATCACCTAGTCTACTCAAATGTATTTGAGCCTTCCAAACTCTTGCTACCAATGGACTTCTCGTAATCTTGTCTTCACTAGCTTTTTCGGATCTTGCAATACTGCCTGATTGCATCTGTCAAGCCTCACCGGCTTCTTTTGGTAAATCTCCAAAACTTCCCAAGTTCCAAAACACTTTGTACACTCTAAAAGTTGTGGGTTGTGTTTTGGTGCAAATCTCCTCTCAAAGTATAACAATAGGAGAGGGAAGGGGAAGACACTACAATGATTTCTCACTAAAGATGAGTAGCTCTCTCTCTAAAAGGTGGATGTGTTACGTTGTAGAAAACCTATTTAGGGGTTTTCTCTCTGAATAGCCATCTTTACTTTTGTAGGTAATGAGAGTATATATAATATGGGTGAAGGGTAGGAAAATCACACTTAAATTTCTCCAGGCAGAGAGTTTCGCAAGTACCTCGCGAGATGGCCTGTCTCGCAAAGTACTCAGGAAATGAAGCCTGACACTTGACTCTTTAGCTTCTAGCATATGCTTCTCATGTGCTCTTTTCGCGGGAACCTTTCTCGCAAACTTCTTGCAAGCTAGTTGTGAAACTGCACTAATTTTCATTTCATGCTCGATTCTTCACCAACTTAATACTAAACTCAATACAATAAAATCTTACAAATTACAAGGAAATAATATAATGTATTTACAACACTTTTTGTCATAGAATAGAGTCAATATAAATATAGTCGTAAATCACAACTTTACAAGGCACACGAAGTATTGTTAATATAGTTAATACTTGATATGCTAGTCTTAGGTTTAAATCAACAACTTTTCTTTTAAGATATATACTGTTAAAGAAACTTTTCTATAAAAATAAAATAAAATAAAAAACCTAATAATAATTGAGGGCATTCTCCTCCTAGATCTTACGGGACTGGTGCTAGACCATATCATCAGTGGAACGTGCACGCATTAGAACTTTCATTCACAATATAAATAATAACAAACCCTTTGAAAAATTACTTAAGACTCTATTTGTTTAGAAGAAACACTTTCTGAAAACATTTTTTGAGTTTTTCGATGTTTTGTAAGGCAGAAAATTAAAGTCAACAAAATATGGAAGGCTTGGTGAACATAATACTAAGGCCGCATTTGGTTGGAGGTGAAATAGGAAAGATTGAAAAGTAAAGAAAGAAAAAATGATTTGATGTTGTTTGACAAGGGGAGAAAAGTGGGAGAATATTTTGTGGGATCGAGAAGAAATTATAATTTCTTCTCAAACTCACCAAAAAGGCAAAAATTTGATCTTTCCAATTTAGAGAAAATAGGCTAGATAAATCTGGGAATAAACCTTTCACGTTTTGCACAAAAACACCCCCTTTGACAACGTTCTTTTTTCTTTTTTGGTTTAGTCCTCTTCTTTGTTTTGTTTTTTCTTCCAATCTTCTCATTAATCTCTTTTTTTTTTTTGTTTTTTTTTTTTCCATCATTGTTTTGTCTCTTCTCATTTATTGTATGTGTTCTCCATTTTGTTTTTGTTATTTGTTTTGGGTTTTTTTCCTCTCATCAGTTATATTTTTTTAAGCATTCCTCGTCACTTTTGGGTTGTTATATGAAAAAAAAAAAAAGTAAGTGCCTATCCATACACAAATTTCAAATAAAAATATAATGCATTAATTTTTATTATCTAATAGGGGTATGAAAAGGGGTATGAAAGTAAATTTATATAAGCTATATTTTCCATCATTTTATTTCAGACAAAATTTAGCTACAAAATTGATTGTAACTTATGTATTCCTCGTCACTTTTGTGTTGTTGTTATATAAATAAATAAATAAATAAATAAAAAAGTGTCTATCCATACACAAATTTCAAATAAAAATATGATGTGTTAATTTTGATTATCTAATAGGGGCATGAAAGTAAATTTATATAAACTATATTTTCCATCATTTCATTTTGAAAAAAATTTAACTACAAAATTGGTTGTAGCTTATGCATTCCTCGTCACTTTTGGGTTGTTGTTATATATATATATATATATAAAAGTGCCTATCCATACATAAATTTCAAATAAAAATATAATGTGTTAATTTTTATTAACTAATAGGGTTATGAAAGTAAATTTATATAAATTACATTTTTCATCATTTCATGTTGGACAAAGTTTAGCTACAAAATTAGTTGTAACTTAAGGCTACAAACTAACTTAATAAAATAAATATTACAATATATTTTGAAAATATAACTGTTAAATTGCAAGTTATTTACGCTTTTAATACACATCTTAAATTTTGTATCAATTGGATATTATTTACTATATGATTTATGAGCTTCTATTTTGTGCATAATTTTAAATTACAAAAATGTACAATTTAAAAAATTTATTGATAACATAGCTATTGATCTTTAATTTTCTTGAAATTTTGTAAGCATGAAGGATATAAGAAGAAGATATAATCCAATGGTAAATTTGTCAAAATTCACCTCAAATAAAAAGATATTAAGTAAGTTTGTAGCCTAAGGCTACAACTAATTTTGTAACTAAATTTTGTCCTTTCATTTTTATTTTATTTTTTTATCAACCAAACAAAAGAGTTTTTCATTCCTCCACTTTTCTACTCTTCCAACCAAATACCATGAGGGAAAACTAAAATTCTTTCTATTCTCCTACCTTTCTATCTTCCCACTTTTCCACTCCCCCAACTACACGGAGCCTTTAATTTCAAAAACATGATTTTTCTGCTATTATTCATTCTACTGCAATGTTTTCAAATTATTAATTATTCTGTTGTAACATCCTTACTCTATTTGCTGTATCAATTGTTCTATTGTATTATCTTTTATTTCATTTGTAGTATTAATTGTCCTGCAGTAGTTTCTTTTATTATACTCTATTATAAAAAATCGCTTTGCTGTTGTATCTTCCGTTGTGTTCGTAGTAACAATTATTCTACTGTGGCTACATCTACCACGCCTAACCTACTGTACAATTTCCATGCCGTCTACATATTGGGCATGCTTGGCTTGCACACAAGTTGGCCTACAATGTAACCCCACGAGGCCAATCCCAACTCCCTTACCCACTAACTCACAGGCCTTGGTGTAGCAGATAGGCTTTGACCCATTAATGCGAAAAGGCCCCTACAACTTCTTTTGGTGTGTTGGCCCCATCTTTGACACCTTTTATTCATGATTGCAAGACTCTACTGGAGCAAGAATGGACTGTTAGGCTACATCATGTTTTCCGTGAGGCTAATGGAGTGGCTAACAACCTAGTTGGTAGATCACTAGCATTACACCCCCCAAGTGGCTATTTTACATCCTTTGTGCCCCAAAACATGCCACATCCGAGGTTGTATATTTAAAAATATATACAACCCAGCTACTATAAGTTGCTTAATTTACAACCTACTGTTCACTTGGATGTAAACTTGAAAGACATTATTTTATTCACTTATCTCTCTCTCTCTCTCTCTCTCTCTCTCTTCAAGTAGCTAGTAAGGCATTATTTTATAATATTTTATGGTGTGGCCCTATCTCTGACACCTTTTATTCTTGATTGCAAGACTCTATTGGAGCAAGAATGGACCATTGGGCTACATCATGTTTTATGTGAGGCTAATGGAGTGGCTAACAACCTAGCTGGTAGAGCACTAGCATTGGGGGGTGTAAAACCCCCCAAGTGGCTATATTACATCCTTTATGCCTCAAAACATGCCACATCTAGGGTTGTATATCCAAAAAAATATACAACCCAGCTACGATAAGTTGCTTAATTTACAACCTACTGTTCACTTGGATGTAAGCATAAAAGACATTATTTTATTCACTCATCTCTCTCTCTCTCTCTCTCTCTCTCTCTCTCTTTGGGTTGCTAGTAAGGCATTATTTTATAATATTTAATGGTGTTGTTATATTATTTTATTGTGTTGTATGGAAAAATAAAAATTGGGAAGTTGAGTGTACTGTAAAGTGGGAAGGCAATAGATAAAGTAACATTTTAGATCGTAAAATAGCAACTTTTATACAACCCCAAATGCTAGTGCTCATAGAGAGTCAGGAGCACACTAGAAGAACCACTATCCAAAGTTTTGTATAATCCAACTATGTATGGGTTTTCTTTTTTTTCAACTAAGTACTCCTAGAGAGTGCCATATGGCCAGTTTGTAACTAGCCGTATATCTGATATAGCTCCATGACATATATACTAGCTCTTAATTATGTATAAATAAATCCATATTTTCACCCAAAAAAACAAAAAAATCTTTTTAAAAAGTCAGTAATACTAATAGATACCCTATTTCCAAAAATTTTCCTTGAGAATTGGTAAGTGTAATAATATCCATTGGAATATGATTCCAAAAAGTCTAGTGCCACAACAAGTGGCACAAATTTTGCCACGAGTGGTGCAAAAGTTGTGCCGAAACTTGTGGCAAATTAAAGTTGTGCCACTTGCTGTGACACTAGGCTTTTTTAAAATGAATAAAACCTTTTAAAAAGAATTACCAGTATTAAGAATATAACTTAACTTAGATTCAATCTAAAAGAGGGGGAGGATTCGATAAATAAATAAATAAATAAATAAATAAATAAATAAATAAATAAAAAGCTCTAAAAGAGGATTAATGGGAATTCCTAATAAGTTATTAGCTAATTAAAAATTGATTCAGATTTGGGTGGTTTGATTGAGTGTTTGTTATATAGATTTGGGTGGGGGGGCTTTGGAAATTTGGATGTTGTGGGTGGAGCTTCATTTGGTGGTAACATGTGTTGGGTTGGGGGCATCGTTAGATTGCGTCATTCGTACAGTCCATGAGAAAAGGAAATGTTGATAGATTAAATGATGAAATTCACCATTTCCTAACTAATTAAACTTTTAGAACAATTAGTGATTTAACATGGTACAAAGTAGAAGGTATTGAGTTCAATCATTGTGTTTACTCTACCACCCATTTAAAATATTAAAATCTCACATATTATGTCACACTTATTAAAGGGGAGTTCGAACCCACGGGTAAGAGAGTGTTAAAATTATAGTTAAATAATTAAATTTACCATTTTCTAATGACTTAAACTTTTAAGACAATTGTCAAGAGCCTTGTAGCTCAATTTTTTTATATTAATTTTTTCTTTTCACCTTTTGTGTTTTGGGACCTTTCTTCTTCTTCTTCTTCTTCTTCTTCTTCTTTTTTTTAATTATTTTTTTTAATCTTTTAAAAAATGATTTTATATTTTGGATACAATAGGGCCTTAAGATAGTTTCAACTTATGGCATTCGCTCATGATGACTATTTTTTATCATCAGACTAAGACACCAATTGGTTTTTTAGTGTAGGTGATGATCAAATTCCAGATCTCTTATTTGACGATAAGAGACTTTACTAGTTGAGTTAAGTATATATGTATGTGAAATCCTACTCTAACATAATCGTGTATATATATGTGAACCTCCTTCCTAAATACTTGAACCCAGCCCTTATCCCCTCACCTTACAAGAACTTATACTTATAAAATGACCATCACGCCAAAGTTACGCCCTAGTAGTAAAACATAGAAGTATGTTAGAGGAGGAAGGAGTACACATATATTGTACCCAGTGTTGTTTATAATTACTTTTATTGCCAAAGGGGAAAAAATTGATAATGGAAGATATCATCCTTCGTCACTTTTTTGTTTTGACAGCAATTAAAATATAAATGAAAAAAGAAATAGCAAATTTTAAAATACATTTTGTTAGGTTCTAAAGATTTAGGATTTATGTATTTAGAATTCTAATTTGTATTGTTGGCAAACCATGATTAAAACATGTTGTTTAGTCTTGTTTAGACTTGCTCAAAGTTGTGCCGTTTTTGTAAAGTTGGAATCAAGCTAATGCAGAAATTATTGTGCATCTCAGCCTGGCTCGATCGATCGAAGCTTAGGCTGGATCGATCGAATTTCGGGTCTAATGTGTTTTTTCTGCATAATTCCAACTTAGCCCTAACTCATTAAAATGTTTTAGAGTTTTATGTTTTGCCTAGGTATATAAGGCAAACTCTAGCCACGTTTTAGAGGTTGCTCATATTGTTGTTTGTGTGAATCCCTTATGAGATCCTTGAGGAGCTTTTCTTCACACAAGCTTAGGATTATCAAGGAGGAGATTTCTTCAAGAACTTGATGATCATTCAGTTACTGCAATAAAAGCTTAAAGAAACACAAGCGGGTGTGCTTGTACTTGTTGGAGAATCCAAGAAAGAAAGAGTTCGTGGTTTCGGAGCTTGCACGTGGTCATGTCAGTAAGTTTCTACTGGTGGGTAGCGATAGGATGTTAGTGGTCTAAGGCCTGTTGAACAACTTCGATTCTTTCATAGTGGATTCAGGTTTACCTTGAGGATAGTTAGGTTAAATCCTCCCTAGGTTTTTACCGGTTTGGTTTCCTGGGTGATCATATCATTGTGTTATTTATCTTTCCTCTGCTTTGCATGATATGATTGTTTGATTGTGATAACCTAGATTTGGAATTTGGACTAAGTAACAACTTGGCTAATTACCTAGGTTAATCCAATTGTTGTTTTAAGGGGTCTAAAAACTATCACATTCAAGTAAAGGTATAAAAAAAGGTTGTATGCATAATTTAATCAAATTAATAAATATTTGTGAATTCAAGCAATATGTTTATATTCTTTATCAAAAAACAAATTTCTATAGAAAACGATCTTTCTCTATTTGAAACAAATCCATTTTATTGTTCATATTAAATTCTAAATGATGTGGCAGTTTGTATACAATGGGTGAATTGGAGAGAACTTGAAATGAAGGGGATCCTTTTCCTTAATCTTAAGCCTTAACATCAAAATGTTAAAGGTATTTTATGTTTTACTATATAGAGGTTATGAATTAATGTGGCAATGAATATGACTAGTAGGCTTCAACAATCTAATAATTTTTTTTAGAGAGTTTCAACCTATGACATATGCTTCTAATGATAACTTTTTATTATCAAACCAAGACACCAGATGTTTTTTCTTTTTAGGCGGAAATTGAACCTTAGATCTCTTATTCAATAATCTAATAAATGAATGTTTGAATTTCTTTTTGTTGTTGTTGTGATTTATAACATCTCAGTTTGTAAACTATATGTAGTAAAATTTGTAGTATTTTTAGCATCACTGTAATTAATAATCTATGATTGAAAAAAAAAAAAAAAACAGTAATTAACAATCTACATTCCTAGCTTCTTTTAATGAGATGTAATATTTTATATAATATAATACCTAGCATAAAATCTTGTTAAAATTTAATAAAATAGTGCACGAACTATTTATTTATGTAAAGTGTGGATATTATAAGATTTTTCGTGGTTAGTATAATGTGAGACGGTTCCTCATTTTTCTTGGTTATATTGTTTGGTGTGTTCATGACATCTAGTGTTAAAATCCTCCCTCGCTGTTGTAAATATTAAATTATCAAAAAATAAAAAATAAAATCTCATGCATTACACAAATTACTGACTTGCATTATTTACGATGATCTGTTAACAAATTCGTGCATGATGGAGGTAGGGAAAGCTCACTTGAGAGACATTTTAGACCCTCTTCTCCTATCACCTCACTAGGTAATTATAGAGTACTCCCGGAGTATTCAATAATTTTCCTCACCTCTATCCCTTCATGTGCTCTCAGTGATGGTGATAGAGTGCACAACACCAAGGTTTTCAGACCCGGACCGTTCATTGAACCGTAAAAGGGAGAGGTTCAAGGGTTTTGAGGTCGGACCGAGGTCGAACCGGGGTCGAACCGTGATGACGTAATAATTAATTTAATAATTATTTTAAATATATATAAAAACATTAAATTAATAAAAAAAATAGAAAAATTAACTAAAATAGCCTAATTCATTTAGAAAAGCTTATTTCTAAAAAATACATAAAACTTACAAAAATACAGTACACAATTATACATTGTTACACACTAGACAAAAAAAACTCATTTCCATAAAAAATGCATGAATGAAACAAGTCATTAGACAAAAAAACTTTTCAAATGTAACATCCTTTCCTGCTTTCCACAAGTTAAATAGTATTAAACATAATTTTCACTGAATAATTCTTCTCCATATGAGTAACCATAAAAAGTTGAAAAACAATAATACAACTTCAAAGTCTAAGTTACACACTGTATCTTACAAAAAGACATAGAAATTATCTCTAAAATACAAAATAGAAGTTCAAAGTACAAACAGAAATATTATGATTACAAATCATCAATGTCATGATAGTTATCATGCTCATCATCATTCCCTGAAAATCCAGGAGGAGGGCCAATAGGTTGTCCAAATGTTCCCAAATCAATTCCTTCAGTCTCACTGCTATCATCTACAGATTCTATACACAAGTTTGAACAAAATAAAAAGAAAAATCATTATAATGTTTACACAAGCTTGAAAAAAATAAAAGAAAAATTATTATAAGTTATCAAATTGTTTACATATAAACTAACCTTCAATATTAGAAGAAGTCCCTGCACTTGCTGCTGCTGGATATGCACCCTCTTCATAAATTGCGTTCGCCAACTCTTCATAATTAAGATATGGGTCTTCCTCTTCCACAAATACCCAAAAATCAGTTTTGTCGATACTTGCATAATCAATGGGATCAAAATTAAACTTTTTGTTGTAAAGCCTGCATCATAAAATGTCATGCTCATTATTGGAATTTGAACATAATTAGTAACTAACAATTACATTATATAAATGACTTCTTAAAAATTAATATAATGATAAGATATAGCATTTAGTTACCTATGTTTCAATCGCAAGTTATGATGAACAAATACTAGATCATTGAGCCTTTGACGCTCCAATCTATTTCTCCTCTTAGAATGTATTTGGTCAAATAAACTCCAACACCGCTCACATCCAGAAGAGGCGGAGTTTGGCTAAGGATTCTAATTGCCAATTTTTGCAAGTTTGGAGCATCAGCACCCCACAACTTCCACCATTCATCTGATTTTCATAACACAACATAATATAATATTAATCAACATAAACAAACAAACTTTCAATTGAATAAGCACTTCAGTTATTCTAACTATAGTGACAAAACAAACTTTCAACATAAACAAAAAAAACTAAGATTTGTTTATATTATTAAAGTAAACTAATTACTTCTCACCTGGATGAGTGGTCGTGCTTGTTGACAATGCAAGATCTCTATCAAAGCTCCCAATACGGTCTCGAAAATATTGGGTTTCCTTAATTACCTTCTCTTTGTCACCATCATATTTTGTCCCAATGTAGTCCAAAACAGCCATATGTACTGCTGGTTTTCGACAAAAATTCTCCTCATCATATTGAAAAGCAGGATTTAACCAATATGCAGCCGCATGAAGATCTTTACGCAAATGTTTGTCCCAACGGTTTTTTATAATTGAGGTGTATGGCTTGTACAAGTGCTTCTTCATTCGGAAGATCTTCTTAATTCCCAACCGTGCTCTATGCATGCCCTTATACACATATCCTATTACAGGCCTTTGATCAGAATCAACAATTCATAACAAACGAATGAGTGGCGATGAAATCTTGACAAGAACATTAATATCATCCCAAAAAGAATTATCCAAAATGATAGAAACTACTTCTTTTGCCTTTGACTCTCTTGCCAATCTATTATCCACAAAAAACTTGCTAGTCACTAAGGCTTGCAAGTCATGCTTATGCACATGAAGACTTCCAAATGAAAGGAAAGTAGTAGCAAATCTTGTTGCTCCTATACGTACAATATCTGTCCAACCAGGTCTCTTCCTCAACCAGGCAATCAAAGCCACATGATTATAAATAAAAACTGTAACTTTTGATGCACGTTTTTTGAGTCTTTCTACATGAGGCATGTCTCCCATATCTTGCAACACAAGATTCAGGTAATGTGCTGCACAAGGAGACCAACTAATAGTTTTATACTTTTCACACAACAATTTACCAGCAGATACATAATTGGAAGCATTATCAGTAACCATGTGAACTATGTTTTTTGGACCAACCCATGTAACTACTTCATCAAACAATTTAAATAAGTTTCTGGTACTCTTCACAATATCTGAAGCATCAACTGATTTTACAAATACCATTCCCCTAGGACAATAAACAAGGAAATTAATCAATGACCTATGTCTAGTATCTGTCCAACCATCAGCCATAAGTGTACATCCAACTTCTACCCAATGCCTACGTTGTGACTCAACCAACAACTGAACCTCTTTCTTTTGATCCCTCAACAAAGGAACCCGTACAGTATGATAAGATGGACCTTTGTAACCAGGACCAGCAGCAGCTATGGCATCAATCATCTTTTGGTAGTACACTGAATTCACCACATTAAAAGGAATGCAATTATCATATAGAAACCTTGCAATAGCCATATCAGCTTGCCTCACCCTTTCTTTATTTTGAAACACACTTTTAAGACCAGGTTGAGCTCCTGGAGTAGTTCTTGGAGCAAAGTAACTATCTACTGGATTTGTACTTTTTCTTTTACCCAAAACAGTTTTTTTAGGCAACCCATGGCCACTACTAAATACTTCTTGAACATCATCATCTTCTTGCATATCACTATTTGTGGAAGGCACACTAAACATTTCTTCTTGACGTTGTTTTTCAGCTTTTTTTTTCAACTCAAACTCCTTCACATATTCCAACATTTGGTATCTCACATCATGAGAAACCTTTTTACATGATCCAATATCACCTTTTATCCCCGCAAGGTGTTTTTTCATCGTATTAATACCTTCACCTTTATATGTTTGCCTACAATATATACATGTAAAAGTATTCCGTCCCTTCTTATCCGCCCCAAGGCTAAAATGTTCCCAAGCCGGATCAACCTTTTCTCTTACTCTTGAGCTAGACTCCATTACATTGGAATCAACTTCATGTGATGGAGTAGACCCGGTTTCTGTTTCCATTTTAATCTAAAAGACTAAACAACCAATCAAACACGCATAGACCCATCAATTTTTGAAATATAGATAGTCAAAGAATCACAACCTCAAAAGTCAAAACAACTTTAGCACATACACCAACCAAAAACAGCATATTACCATTAAAAAAACAAACAATACACACACCAATATCAGCAGTTTAACAAGCCCACCAAATTAATACAGACAATAAAAAATAAAACAACAATAACAGTAGCACATAATCCAACAAAGAACACAACATTGCTGTCCAACAAAGAAACAATCCTTCAAAAGACTAGTTAAGCACATCTAGCTCAACAATTTAACAAGCCCACAATTAGCCCACCATATTACCCACATCATCAACTAACCCAACTTTCATTCCAATTTAGTAATTGAAAACCCATTTATGATTTCATAACTCAAAGATCCTAAGCTCATCCACAACAAATCCAAATGTCTAGAAACCCAATTATGCAATCATAAATCAAAGATCACAACCAACCAATACAACACAATCATTATGGGCCATATATATTTATATATATATGGCCCAAAATAGATAAGCAAATGACATAGCCACACTGGAATTCAAATTAGCTATGTTAGCCAAGATTTATAAACCAATTCAATTGAAAACAGTAATCCAGCAGCCAATTTAGCAATTGAAATGTAAGAGCAGTTAGTCACATTTATTCTTTTCTGCCATGCTCTACTTCCATTTGTCTATCTTAAGCATAAGTACATAAAACTTTTCAAATTGATCATCAAACCGAATACAGAGATAAATAAAATACAATAGTGAGAAACAAGGGGCAAATCTACTGGATATTCCCTTTTAGAAAGATGGGTTTGATTAAACAATTCTTATTGATCTCTACATAAAAACTTGATTTCATAGCTAAAACTCATCAGAATTCCCAGAAGTTGATTCATAAATTAACAGAAGTAACTAACTGGGTATGAACCCAAAAAAAAAAAATTCCAAAAAAAAAAAAGAGAAAAAGTTTACTGCAACTCTGAATCTTTGGTATTGGTAATACCATAAATAAAATATTTGGGCTGAGCTGCGACGGCGGCGAGGGAGCTGCGATCTAGGCTGCGCTGCGACGGCGACGCGGGAGAGAGGCTGAGCTGCGAAGTGCGACGAGAGAGTGACAAAGAGGCTGAGCTGCGAAGTGCGAAGTGCGACGGCGCGAGGGAGAGAGGCTGAGCTGCGACGGTGCGACGGCGCGAGGGAGAGATTGAGACTTGAGAGTGTGAGGATTTGAGAGAGGCAAAGACGAGTGAGGGTTGAGAGTGATTGAGAAATGAGAAATGAGGGTTTCAGAAGAGTGATTTTGAGAGAGGCAGAACGACGCCATATAGGAGGGAAAAAAAAAATATGTTGGAGCTGTTTCAGAACGACGCTGTTTAGGGAAAAAAAAAAAAAAAAGCTGGACGACGTCGCTTAAGGCTGAAAGAGTCAGAACCGTCCGAACCGGTCACGGTTCACAGAACCGGATGGTCGGACCGCGGTCCGGACGGTTCCATGCTTTTTTCGCATGGAACGGTTCCTTACCTTAAACCGACCATGAATCTGAACGGTTCACGGGTTTTCCGGTTCGACCGTACGGTCCGGTCCGGGTTCAATAACCTTGACACATGAGTAATTTTTTTTTGATATATAGTAATCACAACAATCAAAGTCAATTACAATTAAAAATTAAATGGAATCTTTTTCTTTATTTGTAATGAATCAATTAAATTATATTATATTTGCTACAAGCTACATGAATTCGCTCAATCCTAGAAAATAGGATATCAATCTCCCACACCAATAAATTATATGAAATTTTTAATATCCATCGGAAGTATGATTATTATTGCATTATGAAATTGAGCGATTGATAGATGACAACTATTTTTAAGCAACAAACCCTCCGCAAGCTACTAAAGTTTTCAGATTGATAAACAAAACAGTGTAGATGCAGTGATACATGATCGGAAAAACCATATAATATATACGACAAGAGGTAAAATCCCGTAAGAAATTGCATAATAATCGTCTCATCACTCAATGACATACGCCAATACGTCAATAGCAATTAAATGGTACTCTAGGATATATCCCATTATAATGATGTTTATCATTATATAAACCATAAGTTAAGGACACAAATCTTTTTATATAACTTGTTGGAGTGGGATTAAGATACTTAAGGAACCTTAGCATATGGAATTCTTATAACTTTTACCTTCATTTATATATAATAAAAAAATTAAGATTATGCCACTTTATCAATATATTAATATAATCATTGAAACAAATGCGTACAAGTATTTTTATTTGGTGGTTCCTTTACTTTTTTCTTACATTTGACGGTTCTATCCTTACATTGTATAGTTTCAACATCACATTTGACAGTTCTTTTGTCAAATTCAGTAATTCCCTTATTTGTTTCTCACATTTGATGATTTCATTCTTACATTGTGTAGTTCCAATATCACATGTGACTGTACTTGTCACATTCAGTAGTTTCCTTATTTTTTTCTCACATTTGATGGTGTTATCCTCACATTGTGCAATATCAACATCACATGTGATGTACTTTTGTCACATTTAGTGGTTCCCTTATTTTTTTTTCTCACATTTGATAGTATTATCCTCACATTATGCAGTACTAATATTACATGTAACTGTACTTTTGTCACATTCAGTGGTTCCTTTATTTTTTTTTTCTCACATTTGATGGTGCTATCCTCACATTGTGCAGTACCAACATTACATAAGACTATACTTTTGTCACATTCGATGATTCCCTTATTTTTTTTCTCACATTTGATGGTTCCATTGTCACATTAAGCAGTACCAACATCATATTTGATCGTACATTTCTCACATTCGATGGTACTTGAATTTTTTCCTCACATTTGACAGTTCCATTATTACTTTGTACAATACCAACATCATATATGACTGTACTTTTATCACATTTGTCGATTCTCTTATTTTTTTTCTCACATTTGATAGTTCCATTGTCACATTAGATAGTACTAACGTCACATTTGACCATACTAACGTCACATTTGACCATACTTTTGCCACATTCGGTTGTTTTCATATTTTTTTCTCACATTTGATAATATTATCCTTAAATTGTGCAGTACCAATATTAGATGTAATTGTACTTTTGTCACGCCCGGTGGTTCCTTTATTTATTTATTTTTTTTCCTCACATTTGATGGTTTAATTGTCACATTAGGTAGTACCAACATCACACATGACCGTACTTTTGTTACAATCAATGGTTCTTTTTTTTTAACTCATATTTAACAGTTTCGTTGTCACATTAAGCCATACCAATATTACATATGAGCGTAGCCAACCCAACCCAACACCATTGAATTATCTAATAATTGACAAATATATATAACAAAAATACCTCTAAAATCTCTAAAATTTTTGAAATACCCTTAAATATACTAAAATTACCAAAACGCATTTGAACACTTAAAAATTACCAAAATAACCCCAAAACTCTAAAAAATTATTGGGATATCATTAAAACCTAAAAAATGACCATAATGACCCTAAAACCTAGAAAATGACTGAAATGCCCTCTAAACCTAAAAAAATAATTGAAATACTCTTAGATACTAAAAAAATGACCTAAATGACCATGAAACCTAAGAAAATGACTGTACTGCCCCCAAAACCTAGAAACTTACCGAAATACCTTTGAAAACTAAAAAATGACCGAAGGACCCTTGAAATCTAAAATTGACCAAAATGCCGCCTAAAACCTCTATTTGCAAGACCAAAATGACTATAAAAATTTTATACAACCACTCTATTTGCTTGATTTGAAACCCGTTGATTTTAAAATTAATGGATTTAAAAAGCCTTGATTTAAAATCTATTAATTTTTAAATTCCTTGTTTGAGTCTTTTTATACAATGAAAGATTTAAAATTCCATTGTTTGGATACCTAAATTTGGATTTGGATTTGAATTTAAAAATCAATAAAATATTTTTTCCAATTATTATTTTGCTTAAACCTTCTACATTTTAATTTTAGTAACATTTTTTAATAAATACATGAGCTAATAAAAAAGCCATTGATAATCCAATTGACAAGATGATGACTAAAAATCTGTCATTATAGCCAACTAAAATATTCTTTTCCAACTATTGGCAACTAAAATGTTCTATACCAACATAAAGAGAGAACCCAAATGCATGAGTTTTTCCTCAACATTTAAAATCTCAAACTAAAAAATTGTTTCAAGTTCTTAACAACTAAAAAGTTCTATTTCAATAGAAACGAAAAAATATCCAAAATATATGTTTTTCACACAAAATTCAAAACAAAGAAGCCATTGATAGACCAATTGACAAGATAATGATTAAAGTGTTGGCATATGTAGAATTTTTATTGATAAATAGCAACGGATTACAAGGTTTTTTATTTTTGTGATGAAGAGCTACTGCTCCTGCACAATGCTAGGCAAATTTTTCGGATCTGCATAAACCAGTACAATAGCACTTATTAATACTTGAAAGAGCCTTCTAGACTTCTAGATACAAGTAACTGACCCTTAGGAACACAGAACATCAATAGACCTGAAATACTAACAGCCATCATCTAGAAATTTCTTTATTAAAATTACAAATTAATTCTAACACCCCCTCTTAATTTGTAATCTTTAATTGCTTCTTGAACCACTCCATTCTATCAATTGTAGCTGCTTTGGTGAGAACATCTGTTGGCTGATCATTGGTACTGAAAAATTGCAGTTGGATTTCACCTTCACCAACCAAGTCTCGAATAAATTGGTGCCTAAGCTCAATGTGCTTTGTCCTCGCATGAAAAACAGGATTCTTAGTCATTGCAATAGTTGACATATTGTCATAGCAAATAACAATAGGTTCTTCAATTTTTTGTTGCAAATCTGAAAGTAATCTCCTTAGCCAAATAGCTTCACATGCTGCATTAGTTGCTGCAATATATTCAGCTTCTGTTGAAGATAAGGCAACCGTCTTTTGCTTCTTTGAACTCCAAGCAATCACATTTGATCCCAAGCAAAAGATCCAGCCCAATCATTGTCAGTGAAACCAACAAGATTGTTGCCATTCTCCTTTTTGTACAAAATGCCTAGCTTCTTGGTCCCTTGCAGGTAGCAAAGAATTCTTTTTGCTGCTACATAATGTAGCTTGCTAGTCTGATTCATGAACCTTGATATAAGGCTGACTGAATGAACAATATCTGGCCTTGTATTTGTGAGATAAATCAAAGAACCAACAAGGCTTCGATATGTCTTCGCATCTGCCTTTTCCACTGCATCTTCTTGCTACAATTTCTCATTAGAAGACATAGGTGTGGACACTGGTTTACATGCTGCCATGTGAAATTTTTTAAGCAAATCTTCAATGTACTTTTCTTGGCAAATAAAAACTTCACCTGTAGACTGTCGCACTTGAAAACCAAGAAAGTATTTCATCAAACCCAAATCAGTCATCTCAAATTCTTTCATCATGGCCTTTTTAAAATCTTCAACCATCTTCCTATTTGTGCCCATATAGATCAAATCATCAACATATAAGCAAATTACTAGAAAATCTCTAGTACCTTCACGCTTGACATACAACGATGGCTCACATATGCTCCTTTGAAAACCATTTTGGCGAAAGTAGCCGTCAATTTTGCTATTCCAAGCTCTTGGAGCTTGCTTTAGGCCATACAACGCCTTTAGAAGTCGATAGACTTTGTCTTCTTTGCCTTTCTTCATGTATCCCTTCGGTTGCTCTACATACACTTCTTCTTCTAAGTCACCATTTAAAAACGCTAACTTAACATCAAGTTGAAATACTTCAAGCTACATTTGTGCAGCAAGAGCTAAGAAAGTTCTAATAGTTTCCATGCGAACAACAAGTGCAAATGTTTCATGGAAATCTACTCCAGGCTATTGCGAATAGCCTTTTGCAACCAAACATGCCTTATGCTTTTGAATTGAGCCATCTTCATTGTACTTAGTTTTGTAAATCCATTTTAAGCCAATCACATCTCTTCCATTAGGCAGGTCCACAAGTGCCCATGTCTGATTCTTCTCAATGCTAGCAATTTCTTCATCCATGGCTTTTGCCCACACATTCTCCTTTGTAGCATCTTCAAAGGTTTGTGGCTCACTAGCAAATAATTCAAATTCACAAGATTGATATATAATTAACAATGAGTGAAACTTCCTTGGAGGGCTGTCTGAATCATAAGAATCTGAATTTGGCAAGACAATGCTTGAAGATCTAGTTGGAGATGATGTTGCTCTTGGGGCTTCTTCAGAATTCATGCTTAGAAGTGAATTAGACTTGTCTTGAAAATCAAGAGAAGCAGGAACTTCCAAGTTTTTGCTTTCTTGGACATTTTCCTCCCATTGCCATGTTGCCAACTCATCAAAAATAACATCTCTTGCAATCACCAGCTTGTTTGTCTTGGGATTCAAAAGGTGAAATCCCTTAGACTCATCACTATAGCCAATGAAGATATACTTTTCCCCCTTTTCATCAAACTTCTCTCTTTCTTGTGAGGGAAAATGAGCATATGCTATGCAACCAAAGACTTTAAGCTGATTCACCATAGGTTTTTGCTTATGCCAGGCTTCAAATGGAGTCTTGTCTCTAACTACTTTTGTTGGAGAGTGATTGAGAATATATGCTACTGTGTTAACAGCTTCTACCCATAGCATGTTGGGTAATCCCTTGCCCTTGAGCATGCATCTAGCCATTTCTTCAATTGTTTGATTCTTCCGTTCAGCTACTCCGTTTTGTTGAGGAGTTCTTCGACCTATGAGTTGCCTTTGAATGCCATTTTCTTTACAATATTGCATAAATGGCTTATAGATAAACTCCCCACCACGGTCAGTTCTCAAGGTCTTCATTTGATGACCACTTTGCCTTTCAACAAGAGCTTTAAACTAAAGAAAAAATGAGAATGCTTCTGACTTTTGATCAAGAAAATAAATCCACATCATCCTTGTATAATCATCAATAAACAAAAGAAAATATCTTTTGTTGCTCAGTGATGGAGTTCTAGTTGGCCCAAATATGTCTGCATGCACAAGCTCTAAAGGAGCACGAGCTCTCTAGGCTATCTTTGGAAATGGAAGACGATGCATCTTGCCATATATACAGCCTTCACAAACGTTGTCATTTTTCTGAATTGAAGGAAGACCAACCACCATATTTCTTTGCTTCAGCAATTGAAGGCCTTGATAGTTCAAATGGCCATATCTTAGATGCCAAAGATGAGACTCATCAACAGCCTCACTTTTCATAGCAATTTTTGCATGTAATGGCATGCTAAGACAGAAAACATTATTTTGTGACATTCCAACCTTTGCCACTATCAATTTGTTTTTCTTATCATACACAGTACACACACTATCATCAAAGTATAAAGAATAACCTTTTCTAAGAAATTTACCAACACTAAGAAGGTTTTGTGATAAGCTTGGCACATAAAGAACATCATGAATAAACTTTTGGTTACCTTCTTCAGTGTGGACAACAACAGTTCCTTTTCCTTCAACTTTCTTTAGCTTCCCATCTCCAAGCTTTACTACAGAAGTATAGCTCCAATCAAGTTCCATAAAAGATTTGGAATTCATTGTCATATGACTGCTGCATCCACTATCCAGAAACCATGTATCTTGTGTTTCATGTAGAGCATTCAAGCAAGAATAAAATAACTAATTTTCTTGACTGTCTTTTACAAAAGTGGCACCATTTTTCTCTTGTTTATCTTGGTACCAACAATCTCTTTTAGAGTGATTAGGAATTTTGCATCTAGTGCATCTGAAACGACATTCCCTTGACTCATGACCAGGTTTCTTGCAAATAAAACATTGACCACTAGAGGTACCTGGTTTTTGCTGGTATTTTTCTCCATTCCTTCCTCGTCCTTTGTTCTGTCCTTCTTTGAAGTTGCCTTGGCCTTTTCCATACTGACCCTTCTTTTGGTAATTGCCACCTCTTTTCCCTTGTTCTTCTTTGGAAAATTCATTATGAGAAACATTTAGCTTTGATTGAAATGCTTGCTCCAATGGCTAGCTTGAAAATTTGCTCATACATGGTAAGAACTGATAGATCTTTGTATTGGTTTTTAGACCCCTTAAAACACAATTGGATTAACCTAGGAATTTAGTCAAGTTGTTACTTAGTCAAATTAATTAAATCTAGGTTAACACAATCAAATAATCATATCAAGTATAGCAGTGGAAATATAAAGAACACAAAGATATGATCACCCAGAAAACCAAACCGGTAAAAACCTAGGGAGGATTTAACCTAGCTATCCTCAAGGTAAACTTGAATCCACTTTCTTGAAAGAATCGAAGTTCATACAATAAAACTTACAAGCCCCCACGCTCGACTTCTTATTGCTACCCACCAGTAGAACTTACTGACACGATCACGTGCAAACTCCGAATCCACGGACTCATTCTTTCTTGGATTCTCCACCAAATACAAGCACACCCGCTTGTGTTTTCTTTAAGCTTCAATGGCAGCAACTGGAATGTTCATCAAGGTATAGAAAAATCTTCTCCTTGAAAACCCTAAGTTTATGTGAAGGAAACCTCCTCAAAAATCTCACAAGAGATTCACATAAACCGCAATATGAGCAACAAAGACTTTAGAGAACCTTTGGGTACAAAACCCTAAATACAAAATGAGGCACAAGTGGCACTCTAATCTCTCTCTCTACAGTCCCAAAACCGTGGCTTAGGGTTTCCTTTATATAGTGGGAGAAGTAGATCTGAAACCCTAATCCTTAATGGGCTTAAGCTGCTGTTTGGGCCAACTTAAAATTCTGCATATACAATAAAATGCCCATTACAACAAATTCAACCTAACTACTATCCATCAGTTGCAAGTGTAGACAGCAGCTCAATTGAATCAACCTGTATATTTCCTGAAACACCAAACAAAACGCATAAACGCATGTGTGGAAAATAAACAGAAAAAACAAGAAAACAGCAAATATGCAAACTAACTCTCCCCCTAAGTTAGATACACCAAAACATACTTGTATTTTCCACTATCATAAACAATTAATGTATCTCCCCTAAACAAAACAAACAGAATTCCCACATTTCATCTAGATCTCCCCCTTTTTGTCACGTATTGACAAAGACAACTCAATAAAGAGTAAATATACGCAATAAGGATAAGAGAAAATAGAGAATCAAGGGAACACAAAACAATTCCACTCTATATGAAATAGAGACAACTCCCCCTATGAAGAGCAACAACTCCCCCTAAGAACAACAAAGGTTAAAAAAAAATTTTCTCCCCCTATAAAAATAGGAAAAACAAAACAAGTTGTGGGAAAAATAGTGTTGGGGAAAGTTTAGGAGGTGGGGAAAAGAAAGACACACACACCAAACTTAAAAAAAACTAAGTTGAGGATACACATGAAGAAAAATATTCTCTCTTTCAATAAAATGCAAACATGACACTATGTGACCTATAAACAGTTGCATGAATAGTGAAAATATTTGTACATTGATTATCCACCATATCTCTTAAGAAAAATATCTTCACACATAAAAAAGGCATATAGTAGAAAGTACATAGCTAAAAAATTAATCAATCAATTTTTTGATCAAGTTAAGTACCCAATGTAGCAAAGTGTATGCATGTTATGTGAAAACAATGAGAGATATGACTGCAAAACTGCAAGATGGATATAAAAATAATGCAATGCATGTGAATCCTAAACACAAATGATGCATGTATAGATTAAATGACATGATGCATGAGCTAAGGCAGTAAATTAAGTTCAAAATAAGTTCAAACTCACAAAATTAGCTTGAACATAGAGTTTCTAACTAAAACCCCCAAAAAATTTAAACCTCTTGTTAATTTTTCAAAATAAATTGACCAATTGATCATTACACAAGCTAGAAAACTGATTAGAATGATCAATTACATCAGAACAACAAGCCAATTTTATCAATTTCAACCCAGATCTTCCAAAAGCAAAACTTTCAATCAATTTGTCCTCAAAGCACAAGCATTAAACACATTTTGCATTAAAATCAAGGAACTTTTAATCTTGGATGGCCACAACAAAATCACACACAATATAATGTACCAAGTTTAGCAAAGAGTAACTTGTGTAGTGTGTGCAACTAGCAAAAGCTTGAGATACATGTGAGGTGATATGTGAATAGCAATCAATCACAAAGTCTACAAAATTCATCACATAGAATTTAAAAGAGACTATCACCTAAAGAGTTACATCATATAACTCTCACATCTCCTAGAACATAAGCTTGCAATCATGTAAGTTTCTTGAATTTTGCCTCATAATATACACACTAATTTTAATTAAGTGATTTGGCATCAAGCCTAATAGTACACACCAATTTTAAGCATTTAGCAATTAATCCAAGGCTTCACCTTATGTTCTTTTTGTGCATGTGCTACACTTTCTCGAGCACAAAATCTTATGATATGCACTAAGGTGTTCATGATTGGCTAGTGCACAGTGGTGAGATGATTATTTATGCATTTCTCAAAAGGATCAAGTCCGACAGTCAAACAACATGTGACTTCAAGATTAAGACAAAGTGATAAATACCATAAACATCTTTCCCACACAACATGCACTTCAAAGTTTCAACTAGTAAAGTGCAATAAAAGAAGCTCATCCAAGCTAAACAAGGTACATAAACATGTTATGTAAAGATAAAATGGCCAATCCTTGATTATATATCCAAGATGTGAAATACAAAAAACAAAAAAAAAAATTTGGTTTTAAAAATATTTATGACCAAAAACAAAAAGCACACATTATGCTAAAAGAATAATGCAAATGTAATGCATAACAATACTTAACTAAGCTATAGAGGGTACACAAATAAGAAATATCAATTTCTTAATTAACCCTTGAGTACATGTACAAACTAGTACATATTCACACAAAATCAGAAATAACTTAGCACTTGTATAACACATACTATTCAAGTTTCTCTACAATGTCAAGCATGTTCTAAATCAAGAGAGATATCATAATTCATGTATCCTCAAGAAAAATAAATCTAGACACAAAATAAAATATTTTTGTCTTTTTGAAAATTTTCAATGTTTTTGGATTTTTTTTTTAATAAAAAAAAACAACCTAAAAACAAAACAACCAAAAACAAAAACAAAACATGTCCACAAACAATTGAAAGAATTAAATCAGGGACAAATAAAAAAACACTCACCTTGGAGAATCTTTTCTCCCCCATATAGTACGAGTCTTCGGCTTTGTAGGTGAAAATCCATGAGAGGCAGAGTGTATTTGAGGAATTACACTAATCTTCTAAGAAAGACTAAAATCTTGCAAATTCCTTTCACAAGCCAACAAACTTAAATTTTTCAAAAGCATATGAAATAATTTATTTGGACTTATGGTAGGAGAAATATCATCACATATCCTAAATTAAAATACAGAATGCTTAAATTTCAATTTATGACAATTAGGATGAATGTGACCACAGACACCACAAAAGTGGCAAACATGAACAAATTTAGGAACATCAGTATTCCTAACAGCAAATCTATTCTCAGATTTTGGTTTTTGCCTCAACAAAGAACAATTTGGTCTAATATGACCAACAACACCACAAAGGTGACAAGTAGGCACAAAAACAGATTTATTATGCTCTCTAACAGTAGGTTTAGACTTAGGTTTAGAAATATCAGCGTCTACATCAGAACTTTTATCTTTGTCTAACCTAGCAAAATAAGTATTTTCTTTATTATTCCTCTTAAAAGGAGGGATATAAACTTTCTCAGTTTTAGGCTTAAGAGAAACAGAAACACTTCTGTTATCAATAGTAGGCTTGGTATTGGTCAAATTTTCAATTTTAGCTTTAGATTCAACTAACTCTTGTTTCAAGCTTTTCATCTTCTCATCTTGAGAGGAAATTTGATTTCTAAAAAATTCATTCTTTTTATTAGATTCATCTAATCTAACAATCAATTCCTCTTTTCAAGATTAGCCAATTTTAACTCTTCCTTGAATTTCTTAGCAATTTTCATAGATTTCAAAAATTATTTATAGAGAGTTTCACAGGCATTAATAAAATCAATAGAAGCATGAGCAGAAACATGATCAGAAAAGACACTTCAAATTATCCATGACAACAGGGGTCAAGGATCAGCTCTTAGATCAAAAGATCTAAAACAAGAAGAGCTACCCGCTCTGATACCACTTGTTGGTTTTTAGACCCCTTAAAACACAATTGGATTAACCTAGGAATTTAACCAAGTTGTTACTTAGTTAAATTAATTAAATCTAGGTTAACATAATCAAATAATCATATCAAGTATAGCAGTGGAAATATAAAGAACACAAAGATATGATCACCCAGGAAACCAAACCGGTAAAAACCTGGGGAGGATTTAACCTAGCTATCCTCAAGGTAAACTTGAATCCACTATCTTGAAAGAATCGAAATTCATACAATAAGACTTACAAGCCCCTACGCTCGAGTTCTTATTGCTACCCACCAGTAGAATTTACTGACACGACCACGTGCAAGCTCCGAATCCACGGACTCTTTCTTTCTTGGATTCTCCACCAAATACAAGCACACCCGCTTGTGTTTTCTTTAAGCTTCAATGGCAGCAACTGGAATGATCATCAAGGTATAGAAAAATCCTCTCATTGAAAACCCTAAGTTTATGTAAAGGAAACCTCCTCAAAGATCTCACAAGAAATTCACATAAACCGCAATATGAGCAACAAAGACTTTAGAGAGCCTTTGGGTACAAAACCCAAAATACAAAATGAGGCACAAGAGGCACTTTAATCTCTCTCTCTCTACAGTCCCAAAAACGTGGCTTAGGGTTTCCTTTATATAGTGGGAGAAGTAGATCTGAAACCCTAATCCTTAATGGGCTTAAGTTGCTGTTTGGGCCAACTTAAAATTCTGCATATACGATTTTCAATTGATCGAGCCTGTTCTTTGATCGATCGAACCAGGCAGAATATGAAGTCTTCTTCTTGCAACTTGTATGTTCTTGAATCTTGACTTGAATCACCTTGAGCATTGTCTAATAAAAACTATAGACTCTAAGATCTATATCTAGACAAGTTTGTGTTCACGATTTGCCAATTGTTCTAAACATTTAGAACCTAACACTTTGGATTCTTCTATTGCTGCTACTACATGATCAAATTTTTTAGGCAAACTCCGGAGTATCTTCTCAACAAGTTTCTACTCTTGAATAGTATCTCCATAGCTCTTGATTTGATTAACAATCTCAACAACTCTTGAATTGAAATCTTTGACAGATTCAGTTCTTTAATTGTCAAATTATCAAAGTCTCTCCACAAATTTTGAAGTTTAATGGAGATGGCTTTATTTGAGCCTTAAAACTACTTTTGCAGAATCTCCCATGCATCTTTTGCCTTTTTAACACCAAAGATTCTAGGATAGATAAACTCAAGGCAGTAGCATTTTTCTTCGATTTCTCCTTGTACTCCTTTTGATTTTCATCATTCCAGGAAGAATTCCCAGTTCTAGGTGGGTCTTGGAAACCATCTTCAATCAAATCCCATAGATCTTGGGAAATGAAAATGGTCATCAATTGAGAGCTCCAATAGTCACAGTGTTCTCCATTGAAAATAGGAACTTGGTTTGTTGAATAAGAAAACAAGACATCTCCAGATTTGGCATCCATGAAGATTAACTAAATAGAGGTTTAAAGCTGGGTGAACAAAGAAAAATCAAGTGCTTTATAGGCTGAATAGGCTAGCTCTAATACCAAAATTTGTTGGAATATGCGGAATTTTTATTGATAAATAGCAATGGATTACAAGGTTTTTTATTTTTATGATGCAGAGCTACTGCTCCTGCATAATGCTAGGCAGATTTTTCTGATCTACATAAACCAATACAATAGCACTTATTTATACTTGAAAAAGCCTTCTAGACTTCTAGATACAAGTAACTGACCCTTAGGAACACAAAACACCAACAGACCTGAAATACTAACAACCATCATCTAGAAATTTCTTTATTAAAATTACAAATTAATTCTAACATAAACATCTTCCATCATAGCCAACTAAAACAATGTCTCGCCAACTAAAATATTTTAGAGAGAGAGAGAGAGAGTACCCAAAATACATGGGTTTTTTTTTTTTTTTTTAACAACATTCAAAATCTCAAACTAAAAAATTGTTTTAAAGTGGATATTTTCTACTCTGATAGTTTTTAGAACCCTTAAAACCACAATTGGATTAACTTAGGTAATTAGCCAAGTTGTTACTTAGTCCAAATTCCAAATCTAGGTTATCACAAACAAACAATCATATCATGTAAAGCAATGGAAATATAAATAACACAAGATATGATCACCCAGGAAACCAAACCGGTAAAAACCCGAGGAGGATTTAACTTAGCTATCCTCAAGGTAAACTTGAATCCACTATCTTGAAAGAATCGAAGTTCATACAATAAGACTTACAAGCCCTCACGCTCGACTTCTTATTGCTACCCACTAGTAAAACTTACTGACACAACCAGGTGCAAGCTCCGAATCCACGAACTCCTTCTTTCTTGGATTCACCACTAGATACAAGCACCCACGCTTGTGTTTCTTTAGGCTTCAATGGCAGCAATTGAATTGATCATCAAGGTGTAGAAACCTTCTCCTTGAAAACCCTAAGCTTGTGTGAATGAAAGCTCTTCAAGGATCTCACAAGAGATTCACACAAACCGTAATATAAGCAACACTAAAACGTGGCTAGGGTTTTCCTTTTATACCTAAGTCCAATCAGAAAACCCTAAACGTTTTAATTAAAATAGGGCTAAGTTGGAATTCTGCAGAAAAAACATTTAGACCCGAATTTCGACTGATTGAGCCTAAGCTTCGATCAATCGAAATAGGTTGAATTGCTTTTTTAAATCCTGCAACAACTTATTCCAACTTTACATAAACGAATCAACTTTGAGCAAGTCTAAACACGACTAAACACATTGTTTTGATCATGGTTTGTCAACAATACAAATTAGAGTTCTAAATACATAAAAACCTAAAACTTTAGAACCTAACATACTCTTTTTTCTTTGGCAAGGTTCAATTGCATAACTTATTGATACCAAATGTTGACGTGTTGTTGTGCAATAGGAGAATTCATCACTTTTCTCCTTCCTCAATCATAACTTCACCTGCATCGTCCATATATTTTACACCAACTCTAGGACCTCTATTCCTCCCACACAAGATCTCAATGTCCTCCAATTGTCAATAACTTTGTTTTTATAAGCACATGCTTTTGTATTTTTCTAAGGAGGAAAAAAAAAAAGAATCAATGAGTTAACTTAAATAAAATAAATTGGACAATAAAACAAAGGAAATGGGAAAAAAAAAAAAACAAGACATCATGTGATGATTGTATTAGTGATAAACTTATGTAGAAATGAAAGGCATTATGTACCTACAAAATTTTCTCAAAACAATCTTTAAACATGGACAAAACTTGTTATAGCTTGAAAACTGCAATACCAAGAAGTAGTTAGCACATGGCCATATAGTTGAGTTAGCCTTGGAAAGTCATTCAGTAGAACAAACATCACATATGACCCCCTCTCAGCCATTTATTTTAAAGTATTTTGAAATTTTAAATTTCATATATTGCACATTTGATACATAAACTGATGTAATTTTTTATTTTATTTTATTTTTTGCATTGATTGGGCAAATTTTGGGTGTTATAATATTTTTGCTCTCTTGATCTAGATGCTATATAAAACCATTTTTCCACAAGTTCATATACGAAAGGATAAATAATTCATTAGATCTATTTGTATATGCGATAGATGGTCCAAAGAAAACATAACACCTACTTGCACTTGGAGATAAATATAGTGTTTTTTACCTCATAATAACGATAACGTGAAATGATATTCAACCCAGTTTCATGCACTACAAATAGGTCTCTTGTTGCAAAAAGTATCTAAAGGAAGCTGAAAAACTACAAAGAAATCCATTTTAAGTATCTTGACTTCTACTTTGCTACTTGATCATTAAGAAGGAAAAAATTCATTTACAAAGAAATCCACTTCAATGTGTTTCTTCACATCTATATTTGAATACCATCATGGTAATAATTGAAAAAGAGACAATCAAATGCATCTTGCAATTGGTCTACATGTTTGGATTATTCATTCCTAAGTTCTCAACATGGCAACTTCTAACTTGTAGGAATTTCTTATTGTCCCTTTTGCAGCTTAAGTGGTAACTAAAGTATCTGCATTTACCTAGTATAACTATCAACACTTAGAAAAATGAGATGTTCATAAGAGCACACCTCATTGCATAAAGAATTCTGGTAGTTTTCTGCACATCAAAGGGGAATTTATCAATTAAAGCATACAATAAAGACATTATGACTAAAGTGATAAACACATAAGGAACACAAGAGTTAAAAATAAATTAATATCCTTAAAATTTATAACAAAATATTGATAAGTTTTTTATAAGGTCCAACTCAATGATTCATGCCTTTTGACAGCAAGTTTTTTTCCAACTAATTTGTTAATTTATTTTTTTGATATGTAATTTTATTGAAAAGTTCAACTAATTTATTATGTAGTTTATTTTATAGGTAAGTTCTACACGCCTCTAAAGAACACCAAGTCAAGCACATTCGTGCTACACCATATTTCCAAAGGTCACAGGTTTAGTGTATTGTAACTAGAAGGCTACTATAATGGTTTATAAAAAAAATTTGTGATCCACAGTGGCTTAACAATAGGTTCTTGCTCTCCAAATTAGTGACTTAACTATTGTCCTTCCTAAAGATCAAATATTTACAATATTTTAATAGTTGCAAGTCAGAACTATAACAGCCTAAATCTAAGAGTTAGCCATGGAGTACCAGGGCCATTAAGTTCAAAGCAATTTTTAACACTTTGCATAATGAAAGTACCTTTGAGAACTCCAGGAAATGAAGAAAGACATCAACTTTTGGAGGTACAATGATATTAATCATGTCAACCAGGTTTAAGACAAAAATTTCATGTATCAAGCATTTTCATGTAAATAAATAATAAAAAAAGAAAAGTAACAACAACAAATGAAGACAATTTGACGTATCTTATTTATACCTTTAAACTTGTGAACCAGATCAGTACCGTCAACAACCTAAATTCGTGAATCTGCAGATGTGATGAGAACTTTTGATGAACTACCTGGAGCAAACTATTTAGATAAACTGATTAGCAACTGAAAAGTATCAACCAAACTTGTCTCTCAAAGTAGGCATACAACCATCTTTACAAGTGAAAATCAACTAAACAATGAGACAGTAAAATAGAAAGAAATCAACAAGTTAATTGTAGTTGAATTTATAATAATCTCATAAAAAGTACAAGATAGTAGAGCCACCAGATTACCTGGGAACCAGAGATTTTCTTGTGATGAGATTTCTTCTTCTTGTTCTAAAGATTGATTTGGCTTTTTTGTTGCAACTTAATTCTCTGAAAGTATGAACAGATAAAGAAGTTATTAACAGTTAGTGCACAAAAAACTTGACTAAACCAACCATGCACACACAAAGAGCTTTCTAAACTAGCACTAGATGTATTGTATAAATGGCAACTCCCCTTGTGTGAACCAACTAGTGCACTCTTCAGAAACCAACAAATTTCTTAAGCCAGTTGAAGAATTGTATTTTATATAACTTGAACTTTAGTCTTTGATATCAACAGTATTCATGATACCAATTTAGTGTAGAAGTCACCAGACTGTATTGGCAAACAGAGCAACTATTACTTCCATTTAATGAGAGGCAAATCTCATGGATATAAACCTCAAGAGTTCTTTTGCATTTTGCATAATTATCATCATATTCTGAAGTCCTAGATGAAAATTACAGTGCAAACATTGTTGTACCCATTAATATAATATTTATTGCAGAAATGCAGACTATTTAAGTTCTTTGCTTTTATGAATTAAAACATCATTGTTTTTTCTTTTTCTTTTTTTGCTAAATTACTACGTCTTTTAGGAGTTAGGACAGCTTGTTTTTTTTTTGCTTTTTATTTTTTATTTATGGAAGAAAGATGTTGTAAGTCTCTAGAATTATTACTACTTTCATACCAAGGTTCCATAAGTTCTTATTTTGACTATTTATTATCATTTTCAAAGGTTTACATATGGAAACTATGATGATGATGATCATAATAGTCATCATGATAGTTTCCATGTGTAGACTTTGGACCAATAAAGGCTATTTCTCTAAAAACACTAAGAACACAAGTAAATCATTAACATAGAATACTAGACATGATTTTCTTTCTTTTTCTGAAGAATTAAGATATTATCCTCAGGCTCAAATGCAAAGCTCGGCCAAGCATGGCAAAGCATAGCTATTGCCATGACAAGAAACCAACAGAATCCATACACATCAAAAACATTACAATGGCCTATTAAATAACTAAGGAAATGAAACATTATGCATAGAGGAAAAAATATTAAATAAATAAACAAAAGCCCTTTTTGGCATTTTTACAAACATGTATATGCATAAGCACTCTTAAAATATTATTAAAAAAAAAAAAAAAAAAAAAAACCAAACTTTAAATGCAAAAAATTCCTCCATCCTGAATCCTATTTACTAACTCAATCACAATTCAACATTATCTTCTCACATCATAAAATCCAAGAAAATTGAAAGAAGAAAGAGAGGAAAAGAACATTATGGCATGTACATGTCAAATATCAATTACATGGCATAAATTTCTATTATTAATTGAATTGAAAAAACCGAAGAAAATTTTTTTCCCAAACAGATACATGACCTACAAGGAATTAAAGAACCCATATTTTGCCAATCTAGAGGTAGGGATCTAGACTAATAAATACCAACCTGAGGATGGTTAAAGTAGGAAATTTCTTCTACTGGATATGAATTTGTTTTCTTGAAGAAAGATTTTTTTTTTTGCCATGAAAATCACTGCCTAATCTTAGGTCCTATGATTTCTCCTCACTCAGTAGGGCAAGAAATGACAAAATCGTATTGTAGAAATGAATTACCTGCAACAACCTATCTCTATCTTCAAGCTGCTTTTGATTTGCCGATCGAAAACCTTTGTAAAATTTTGTAGCTTTTTCTATCATACCTAGAATGATAGAAAAACATGAATATAATGTGACCATGAATATAAGGGAGTGGAGTGAATGCAAGACCAAAATCTAAGAAAGGAAGAAGAAAGAATCGGTGAACCAGAGGAACAAGAAGAGAACGCAAGAGAAAGAGAAAAAACTAAGATAGGAACCATCTGAAATTTTTTTAGTTTATATACGAAACTAAAAAAAGAAAAAGTTTAATTACAAAATTGGTTGTAGTCTAAGCCTACAAACTTACTCAATAAAATAAACATTAATACATATTTTGAAAATCTAATCTTTGAATTGCATGTTCTTTATGCTTTTTTTTTTTTTTTTTTTAGTAGAAACAATAGTAGACTTTATTAAAAAAAAATTAAGTTGTACAATGGGGAAAAGAAAAGGGAGACATTCTTCTAATCAAACAATGTTCTCATCGTAAAGGTATACCATTAAAAAAAAATAAAAAAACAAAAACAAAACTATCTCTAATTAAAACCCTATCCGAATTCAAGAGATCAACAAGTTCTGCAAAATTGCATTCCACTGTCACCTTGAAAAAAAAAAAAAAAAACTAATGCTTTGATAGAATAGTAAAGCCAATCTCATCACCGAAGCTAATGAACTTCCACATACTCCAGTCTATAACTGTTAGCCCGAGACCAAAGATCCTTGGAGGAGGGAACTTTATTCTTAAACCAATTCTGGGGACTGTAAAAACTAGTTGTCAAAACCAATTTCTTCTTTAATCTATGAAACCCAAACGAGTTTCAAATAGAAAAAAAAAATTTGAGACCTTCATCTCTCGCCAAGCAACGAAGTTTTTGTTCTGCCTCTGGGGTCCCAAGCCCTCAGCAATTGAAACTTAAATCCTCATGTTGGAGAAGGGGGCGGAAAATAACCCCCAACAAATGTCTGAGAAGCACACAGGCCGTCAGTGGAGATAGCTTGTTTTTTGTGAATTGAAGAGTCCACAGAAGAGGAAGCTGATGATGGACATTTACCCGATTGATGGAATTTAGTCAAGTTATCAAGAGAAGCTCAATTACTGGAACTACGTAGGATACGTTTCCTTGATCTCAGAGATGATTTGTTTTGGCCCGGCAAATCCTCAATATAATTGGAAATTATCTCCATCTCCATATTTAAATTTGAATTTGAATTTTTCCCAATTGAATTTTTGTTATCCATATCTGGCAAAGTTTTCACATCAATTACGGTACCCACACCCTCATCCTTCTCAACTTCCAGTTGTTGCCTAGTATTCAAAACCATAGACATATCTGACTTCTCAGTAACTAGAAGAATCCTAGTTGAAATGCATTCCTTAGAGATAGGATCAAGCTTATTCAAAATTTGTCCCGCAAAGTCATTAGGAGCCACCAAACTATTGACCTTCGGATTCCCCAATGATTTTGAATTTGAAAGTGAGGAAGAATCTAGATTTTGAGAGGAATTGGATTTGGCTATAAAACTATCCCGCTCAAAATTTGAATTTTGGGTGGGATCAGGGACTTTTGAATTAATATGACCCTTCGAAAGTTTTGGATTATCTAGCTGTTGTCTAGTTGTCTTCAAGTTGGATTCTCTGACCATTGGAGGATGTGGTGGCTGGTGGTGGATGTGAGAGGGTCCAACTACACCTTCTCCTCCCTTAGGGACATGTATATCCTCGTCATCATCATCACTAAATCTGAATTGACTGAAATTTCCTTTCCTTTGATTGGTTTTTGGAGCCTAATGGACCAAATTGAAATTCATCGTCCTCTGCAAAAAGACAACCTTTATGCACCTTTTGACATTCCTGATCCTAATGACCAATTATGCCACACTGATAACAAAAAGTAGGTAGCCTTTCATATTTAAAAAAGACCCAACCTTCTTCCACATCTTCGATATGAATCATTTTTCCTCTCATTAGGGGTTTTGTGATATCAATATCACCCGAATTTGAAGAAAAGGACCCCAAGCAAGACCATTCTTTGGGGCATCAACCAAAAGCGGGATCCCAATCTCATTGGCAATCTGGGTACCAACAGATTTGTTCATGCTTTTAATGGGAATGTTGAAAACCCGAATCCAAAAAGGGGAGTATTGGAAGGAAACATTACCTGGACTTAGGTCACCGTTAAAGCGCTTCAATAAAATCAAACTCCTATCAAAGGACCAAGGACTTCTATCGAGAACCTCCACCATGTCCTCTTCACTTACAAAGATAGCCAAAAACAAATTGTTTCCAACCGTTTTAATAGTAACACCATGTGAACCACGCCAAAGTTTTTGAATGGGGGATTTAAATGTCTCCTTGTTAAAATCCTTGTTAGATTGTAACTTGAACAGGACACTAAATTGTGCATATTGTTTGGAAATAGCCACCTCTTGGGAGCTAACCTCCAAAACTCCTTTTTCCTCCTTAGAAAGATGAAACTTCTTCCAAAGCTCCTCCATAGCAGCATCCATTGATGAAGAACTTATGTAAAATAACGAAAAGGGAGAGGGAAACACAAAGAGGGATAAACAAAAAGAAAAGAAAGGAAAGGAAATCCCCTACTACAATCAGCAAAGCAAACTTGAGAGGTTTGAATCTTACATTGAGGAACGTAAGTTGGTTTCTTTTACTTTCCAAGACTACAAAGAGTCAGGGAGAAAAAAGCTTTGTGCATGTTTTTTACGTTTTTAATACACATATCAAATTTTATGTCAATCGGATATTATTTACCACATGATCTATAAACTTATATTTTATGCATAATTTTAAACTTGCAATTTAAACATTTATTGATGACATAACTATTGATCTTTAGTTTTCTAAAAATTTTGCAAATATGGAGGATATAAAAAGAAGATGTAATCCAATGATGGATTTATCAAAATTCACTTCCAATAAAAAGATATTGAGTAACTAAAGTTGTAGCCTTAATTTTGTAGCTAAATTTTATCCTTTTAGATTTAGGTGCCAAATGGATCCTTCAAGAAGAGTGAAATATGTCATAAATGCTGTCTTTACCACTGCTTGGCGCCTCATCCCCATTTTATCTACCATTGCCATCACTTGTTCACAAAAATATTTAAACTCTTGCGGATCCCAATCAATGGTATATCAAATGGTATATTTAGCATAACCAAAATTTTTTTCTTAACCTTCAACGTAACTTTCACCGGCTATTGGCCATTAGAGTTTTTTTTTTTTTTTTTTTACAAGATAGAATTTCTACTCTAGCATAATCAAAGTGTATATGTGTTCTTTTCTAAAGACTTAAACCCCGGCTCTTACCCCCCACACTCCATAAGCATTTATACTTGTGGAGTGACCACCACACCCAGGGTGTGCGATGGTGCCATTAGAGTTTCTTAAAAACTCTAAGATTGTGATTGGATACTTGAATTTAGATTTGGATTTGAATTTTAAAGTGATAGATTTGAAATTCCTTAATTCCAAATTCTTAAATATTCATGTATGTCATATAGATTTCTAAAATTCTATGGTTTTAGAAGTTATTCAAATTCAAGGATTTTAAGGTTTAAAATTTTTGGCGGATTTGTCAAATCCAAATCCTTGACCCTTTGAAAATTATCCAAACAAACAGTGGTGGCTCCAAGATTTTTTTATAGGGGGGTCAACAGTGGTGAAACTAGGAATTTGTCATGGAAACAAGTAAACAATTAAAATAATTAATTTTTTTATATGTACAACTTCCATATTAAACACATTATACAATAATCTAAAATAGTATTCTAAATATAATTTAGTATAAATATTAGTAAGACAACAACCATTGAATGCAATCAATGCATAAACAAATATAATTTAATAACTAATCATACACATGGTCAGTCTCTTGGAGTTAGACTAATGGTAAATGTGAAACTAAGAAAAAAATAGTAATTGATATAAGTTTTTATTTTTAAAGTGTATGATTTCCTAACCATACGCCTGTACACGTGACCACACTCTTGGAATTGGAGCAAGCACTAAAATACTTCTTGGATTTAGAAATCTATAAAGCATTTATCAAACTACTTGATCAAAAAGAGAGAAAAACTAAGAAAATATAGAAGGGAAAAAGAAAGATAAAGAGAACGAGAAAATAATCACAGATATAGATATAGATCTTAAGTTGTAACAGTGGTGTACTTTTTTGTTGATGAAGAAGAAAAGTGCAGGAAAAAACAGCTTTATTCTGCTATCAATGGAAAAGTAACCCAATGTCCTGGAAAAAAAAAAGTTTTTTTTATTTTTATTTTTATTTTTTTATTTTAACGAATGAACAAAAATTTGAAACATTTTTTTTTCTTTCTTATAAAATTTAATACTTTAACAGTAGTGCTATTAACACGACACTTTCACAATAAAACCTAGGTGATAAGTTGTTAAAAATAGGGAAAAAATAATGTTAGTTATAGGTCCTGACTCCTGATAAAAACTAGTTACAATTTGCTACTTAATTTTTATTGTAAAAATATTGTGAAAGTAGAATTAAGATGATCATATTTAAACTTATATTAACTAGTTTTAAAAAAAATTTAAGGCCAGGGGGTTCAAAATTTTATTTTAGGTGCTAAAAAAAAATATAAAGAATTATATATATATATATATATATATATATATATATATATATAATGCAAGGTTATGGGTTCATTTGAACCCCTTGGCCTTAAGGTAACATCGCCCCTACAAACAAAGTATTTGAATTTTAATAATCCAAATCCAAATCCATGTGCCCAAATTTTGCCATTCAATCACATTATAAAGGCTTTTGATCATATTGAAGTGATTAACTATGACTAGAGAATAATCACCTTTGCATAGATCTATCGCTTGTTTTTTTTTTTTTTCTACTCACAATCAACTGCTTCATCAAACTATGTTATGCATCAAACAAGATTTTTTAAAACAGTAATGTCCCTCATGCTAAAAAGTGGCAACCGCTCAACTGCTTGAGTAGTGAGTTAGTGACTCTAAGCAAGGACTATTGGGCTATATGGAGCCTAGCTCTATTTGATTTGGATTATGACTCGACCTGATATAAAAGTGCTATGGTTTTCAATGGGATTTTTTCTGAGGCTTGCCCATGGAGTGGAGACTTGGGCCGATAGGGATGTGAATCCTCTATGCAGGAGTGAAATACCATGGGTTTTCAAATTAGGGTTTGGCATGTTGCGTTGAGAGAAAGAAAAAAAATATTGTATCACCACATCTTGTATTTTTCCCTGTAAATAGTGAAATTACTACAACTTTGTGGACGTAGGCAAATTTCCAATCACATAAATATTGTCTTGTGTGATTATTTTCTTTGGCGCATATTTTTCTCTATTTTACATCTTACAAATCTGAGAATTTCGTATATATTCCCTTCAAGGACCAACCCTCTAGCAGAGAAACCAAACAATGAATTTATAAACAACCTTTTAGACTCTAAGTAATATAGGTCCTTCCCTAGAATACGCCACATACTCATGGACTAAGGTGGAGAAAGGGAGTTGACATTCGATTTTAAATGGATAGAAAACCACTTTGAACCCTATATGTAAAGATCTCACCAGTTTCCAATCCCTGCCCAAATTCCATCCTGCATTCTCTAACCTTCTCGTTCCCTTCTCCCCTCTCTCTATAATATACAATATATATTTAACAAGATCTTCTAACTCATTATGTGGTAGTTTATAAGACCATCATTGTATATTAAATAATATAATTCATTAAAATATTTAAATAAGTTATTTGACTTTTAAGTTGGTCATGTGGCAAAAGGTATATTAAATGGTCTTTCCAATTATCACGCATTGAATAGGAGAAATTTCTTTTTTATTTGAGATAGAATTCTACTTTAGCCTAAACTAAATATATGTGTGTGAAGCTCTTTTTTGGAGACTTGAACTCCGAGCCTTATCCCTCACACCTCACATGCACTTATATTTGTAGAGTGATAATTACGCCAAGAGTGCACGATGTTAAAGAAAATTTCAATTTGGAGGAAAAATCTATCTATATATTGCATCTATTAATAAATTTTTATTAGATTAATATTTTAGAATTTTCACATTTATATCATAAATTCTCTTTCTTCTTAACATACATGCCAAATTTCGTATTAATCAAATGTTATTTATTATTTGATACATAAATTTATGTTTTATGTATATTTTTAAAATATAAAAAAAAATAAAAATAAAAACATGTTATAGATTAAATATTTATTAATCTCTAGTTCTTAAAATTTTACAAGTATAAATGGTATAAAAAGAAAATGTGATATGACGGTTGATTTTTGAAGATATACATCTAATAAAAATTTGATTAAATAGTGTAAGGACAAAGTTTAGTTACAAAATTGGTTGTAACCTTAGGTTACAACTTTACTCAATAAAATAAATATTATTACATATTTTGAAAATCTAACCGTTGAATTGCATGTTCTTTACGCTTTTAATACACATATCAAAGTTTGTGTCAATCAGATATTATTTACTATATGATCTATATGCTTATTGTAATGACCAGTTTTGACTTGAACCCAAAACAGGAATGGACCCAAGCCCAAAAAGTCCAAACAATAAATTTGTAGAGAGTGGGGAAAAAAATTAGTCTGAATCTAGGATAAAGATATTGGTATACAGTGTTAAATGGAAAGAGTTACACATGCACACATGCAAAAAGTATCATCGGACATGCCCTAACAGTATGATCGATAATGTAGAACTCTTCCTTTTTACTATTGTATTTCTTCCACCTTATGCTCTCTTTTCTTGTTTATGTTTATTTCTCCGTCCCTCTTCTTTGAATCCCTTTTCGTGTTATATACTGTGGTTTTTGCACCATTTCCTCCATCCATGTGTGAGTCAGGTGTTGGGAGTTTTCCTGTTCTCCCTCGCCCCTCCTTGAACCTTCTACCCTTAGCTGTAAGACTGCTTGTTTACTGTTCAAGCATCACCTTCTCATTAATGCGGCCAGAGAGTTAGCTGGGCAGCATTTAATGCGAGGGTAGCAGTACTTCCAGATATTTGTTTTCCTTCATCCTTATCCTTTATTTGATATTTTCCCATCCCTTTTGTTGCAAAGTCCTTCTGATATGTTACATTAAGGGACTGAGAAGGCCACTGGCCACCTCGGACAGAGGTTCTGTGGTGGTCATTATCCTCGGACACGGTTAAGTTCTACATAGGTATTCCTTACCTCTTCCTAGAGTATAGTTTTCATTTCTTCCTTTGCTGGTCGTCCACGGATACTCTTTTATCCTCGGACTGGGTATTGGGCCATAGGCCCAGCCCTTTCCAATGCAAATAGTACCTATGGGATCAATTGGCCCCCACAATAGCCCCTCAAAATCTTGCTTTTCGGCTCCTCGAGAGAAAAGGAGGATTTTGATATCCTCGTCTGATCTCCCTTATGGCTTTGCTTCGTTAGGTCGAATCATAACAATACGTGTCTACCTTCCTGGGGCTCATCCCTGAAGCTTCAATGCCCAGGGCGTGCCTTCATTGAATTTTGGCAACTCCTTTGTCTCCCACATTCAACGATTGGATGAGAATCCAACGGCGGATAAGCTGTCTGGGAATTTAAGCGGGCGAATTCCCGCTCATAATTTCTGCATCACTATAAATAATCTTTCAAATCAGTTTCTTTTCACTTTAAACGATTGTGCTATTCTAGAGCCCGTATTCTGAACCTAATATTTCCTTTCTTTCTCTCACTCCTCTGCGCGTTTACAAATACCAAAATCTTGTTCGAGGACCATTTCACACACCTGTAAGTCTTCCTGAACTATTTTCAATTTTTATTCCTTTCTTTTTGCAAAATTTCCCTTATAGAACTTCTTAGAAAATGGGTAGATTTAAGGAATTAGTAGACACCGAGGAGGGAATGAGGAGTTTTAGGTCTAAATACAACATTCCCCCACATGTGGGCGTTAAATACACGGCACAGGGTGAGTGGTATGATGAAAGGAAAACGAACGAGGTGGTCATCCCTATGATTGCCTTCATAGAAGGAGGTGTGACCATTCCTATGGGTACCCTTACTAGGAATTACCTTAGGTACTTTAGGCTGTCCCCTACACAATGCGCGCCGAATATGTTTAGGGTGTTAGGGAGTATAGAAGCCTTGAACGAGAGGATGAATCTAAACCTAACACACCACGATATAAATTGGATTTACAACCTACAACACCTGAAAAAGCAGGGATATTATTTAAAATCCAGGCACATTGAGGTTAGGTTGATTCAGTGTCTCCCTGTATCTAACAAGGGGTTAAAAGAAGACTTTTTAATCTTCTCTGGGCGATGGCATGATGGCTTACCTTACCCAGTTAAAGAGGGTGAACCAGGTGGGAAACTAACTGCTTAGTTTTAACATTTATCTTTACACAATTTTTGCACTCCTACTACTGTTTGCTATTACTGAAAGGGGTCCTCTTTGTTTCTATTGACATTGCAGATCCCCGCGCCACTACGCCTTCACTCCGCTTAGTTAACAAAGCAAGCTTGGACAGGGTTCTTCAAGCCGAGATTTACGTCAACGAGTCAGATGGTCAGCTAAGGGCGGCACACCTCATCCTTGGCTACAATCCCATATTGTGCGCATTCCAAGCTTCGTCGTGCGTGATAAGGGCCAAGGATCCTTGGCTTCACAGAATCAGTGTTGCCTACGAAGGGTTTGTAGTCCCTCAAGGCATTCCTCTCCCCAGATACTCCCCACTCACAAAACCACTACCCGTTGCCAGCCTTGCAGCAGCAGCAACATCTTCCCCCCCCCTTGTTTTCCAAGTTGAGGAGGAAGAGGAAGTTGAACGAGAGGAAGAGGGTTTTGTGGACCTCACATTGCCCACAGACGAATACGAAGTTTTTAATCAATCCTTTCCATCACTAAACGTGCCTGAAGACATGGGTATTCAGAGGAAACCCCAACGCAGCCTTCAAGAATTGTTGGAGAATCAGCCAGGGAGGGGGCAAGCTGGAAAGCTTGCTCAACCCCAACTTCCTCCTCCCTCACCTAAATCTCCTCCTCATACTCCTCAGCTACCTCCCCCCTCTAGGACTGAACAAGCTAACCCTAAGAGGCGAAGGGAACCCAAGGGTAAAAAGGCAATGGAAACTGGAAGACCTCGTTCTTCCATTGAAGAAGAGGCCCATAGGCCAACCAAGCAACAGAGAATCAGTCATGCCCCCAGCCGAGGATCAGAAAGGGGCGAGGTTTAACTGCCCGAACCTCAAGCATGGCTCCCAGCCCCCATGCTTGGTGGTGAGCCTCTGACTGATGACGCATTAATCAGACTACAACGGGGGCATAGGTTGCCATGTTGCTTTAGTACTGGAGGAAACCCTCTTACTCCTCAAGGACATGGTGGAGTTACGAGGACTGAGGAGGAATGAAGTTTTCTTTCAAACAAAACGATTTTTGGGCATGGTACATATTTTTCGTCTCACAGTTTCTTTCTTTGTTTTTTTTTTTATTTGATATAACACTTATGTGTTTTTTTTTAAAAAAAAAGGCTGTTCAAAGCACTTTCAGAATGGAGGAGATGTATCACTCCGTCTCACAGCAGCTGGATGAGGAGAGAAAATGAAGGGCTACTGCTGTGCAAACACTAACCATTGCTGAAAACAGCAATGCTGACCTCAGACAGAAGCTAAAGGCTGAGGAGCAGGCCAGGAAGAGTGCAGATGCTGCCTTAAAGGGCGCTGAGACGTAGGCCGAGAGCCAAAGGAAGCTAACAAATGAGGCGAAGGAATAGCTGGCTGCGTCCAAGGAACAAGTGGCAGCTTTGAAGCAACAGCTAGAGGAGGCTAATAAACTTAAGGATCAGGCTGAAAAAGCCAGAATGCAGGCTGAGGAGGATAAGGTTAAAGCCAAGAAAGAGAGGGATAAGGCTGAGCAGCACTACTACGACGTTGGTGTAGCTGAGACCAAGGATGCTCTTCGAGTAGAGGTCCCTGCGGTGTGCCGGGCTTACTGCACTTAGACCTGGGAAGAAGCTCTCAATCAAGCTGGGGTTGAAGCTTCTTCTGAGCTAAGGAAACCTGAAAGAATCATCTTTCCTCCAGCCTTGCAAATCCTTCAGCAAACAGAGATAGCCCCTGTTGCGCCCCAATCGGTCAAAGAAGGCCCACCTCAGCATCCTCCCACCGCTGGTCAGCTAGAGCAGGGTAGAGAACAAGAGACCCAAAAGGGACCTTCTTCGGATAAAGTGACTGAGGCCCCTCAGCTAGGGACAGCTTCTCAGGACTTTGAGAAGCAATTAGCTTTAGTAACTTTACCTGCGCAGGGATCTCTTAAGGGTAAGGAGAAAGATACCCCCCCTAAAATGGCTGACCAAGCTCCCAAGTCCAAGCTTCAAATCAAGTTGAAACCTTAAGTTTTGTACTAGTCTTTATGATATTTATAATGATTGTAACTTTATTTTTATTTTTTATTTTATTTATTTATTTATTTTTATTTTTTTTGTATCGATGGACAAATTTTGATAATATATGAGGCATTATTTTTTGGTCCTAATAATATTTGTCAGTAATATTGTTTTACTTAAATGTATGGTTTTCATTTTATCCCATTTCTTATCCTTTCCTTCACATAGGTCATTAAAGAGTAAAGTACATTGATAAAACATATCATCAAACCTCGTTAAAAATATATTTCTTTCTTTTTTGACCAAGTTCTTTAATAAGTCTTACAACATCCAGGGAATATCTCAACACTTACGTAATGAGCAAAACGTCAATATATTGAAATACACTGACTTTTAATTGATAATTATGAGGCTGACCTATGACTTATAAAATAAGCCAAAACTTGGCTTGAAAAGCAACAATTTCCATTAAGGATCACGTTCTAAGGTTTTAATACAACTTATATTTTATTGAATGTATTCCTTGATATGGCAAGAATGACTGTTTTTACAATGATTATGGTCTGAGAACTTGATACAAAGGATTTTTCCCTTTTATATTCCAAGAAATGTTCTGGAACACCAATTCCTAGCGAGCTTATGGTATGTGGACCCAGTACAAATCAGCCTCTGTTTAATACTTCAAAGATGTCATAGGATATTAATTTCCACTAAGTTTGTGGTCTGAGGACTTGACATAACTTAGTTTCTGTTTAATATTTTAACAGATGCCATAGGATATTAATTTCCACTAAGTTTGTGGTCCGAGGACCTGACATAACTTAGTTTCTGTTTAATAATTCAACAGATGTCATAGGATATTAATTTCCACTAAGTTTGTGGTCCGAGGACCTGACATAACTTAGTTTCTGTTTAATATTTCAACAGATGTCATAGGATATTAATTTCTACTAAGTTTGTGGTCTGGGGACCTGACATAACTTAGCTTATGTTTAATATTTCAACAGATGTTATAAGATATTAATTTTCACTAAATTTCTGGTCCGAGGACCTGACATAACTTAGTTTCTGTTTAATATTTCAATAGATATCATATCATTCTCAACACACAATTAAGATGAATGGAAGCAAAAAACATAGTATAACATTTCTTATCAATAGTAATACCTTTTCAGGTTATTTACATTCCAAGGATGAAGTATAGTTCTTTCATCTAAATCTTCTAAGTAGTATGCACCTACTCTTGCCACTGACATAATGCGATATGGTCCCTCCCAGTTAGGCCCTAATTTTCCCCAAGCAGGGTTTTTAGTGTTTCCAACAACTTTCCTTAACACCAAGTCTCCTGGGACCAATGGCCTTAGCTTCACACTCATATCGTAGCCTTGCTTAAGCTTGTGTTGATAATAGGCTAACTGCACCCTAGCGTTTTCACGTCGTTCTTCAATTAAATCCAAATTCTTTTTCAACAATTCGTTATTTCCATCCGAGGTGGATGCGCTAGACCTCATGGTGGGGAAACCGTTCTCCAGAGGGATTATAGCTTCAGCCCCATACATCATTGAGAAGGGGGTCTCTCTAGTGGACTTTCGAGGTGTTGTCCTGTATGTCCAAAAAATGTGTGATAACTCCTCAACCCATCTTCCTTTGGCGTCATCCAACCTCTTTTTAAGTCCGTTCACGATGACCTTATTAACAGCCTCAGCTTGTCCATTTCCTTGCGGATAGGCTGGAGTGGAATATCTGTTCTTTATACCTAGATCAAAACAGTACTTTCTAAAACCTTTGCTATCAAATTGAAGACCATTATCTGAGATGAGGACGTTAGGAACCCCAAATCGTGTAACAATATTCTTCCAGATGAACCTTTTAACATCCACATCCCTGATATTAGCTAGAAGCTCAGCTTCGACCCACTTAGTGAAGTAATCTGTGCAGACCAAGAGGTATATTTTATTTCCGACTGCCTTAGGGAAAGGTCCCACAATATCTAGACTCCATTAAGCAAAAGGCCACGAATTAGAAAGAGGGTTGAGAACCCCTCCAGGCTGGTGAATATTGGGTGCATACCTCTGGCATTGATCACATTTCTTGACATATTCCTGCACCTCTTTTTGCATGTTTGGCCACCAATATCCTTGGGTAAGAGCTCTGTGCAACAGGGATCTTCCTCCTGTATGACTCCCACAAACCCCTTCGTGCAGCTCCTCCAAAAGTGATTCTGATGCTTCAGGGTGCACACAAAGCAAGTAAGGACCAGAGAAAGAGCGTTTGTATAGTTTTCTATCCTCGGAGAGCCAAAACCGAGGAGCTTTCCTTCGCATTTTATTAGCCTTAGACTTTTCCTCAAGCAGTACATCCTTTTCTAGGAACAATGATATAGAATCCATCCAGCTCAGACCTAGTTTGATTTGGTGGATCCGAGGAGCACCATGATGTACTGAAGTATGCATATATAGGTCTTCTACCAATACTACTCGAGGCAAATCCTGCGCCGAAGACGTGGTAAGGGTGGGTGTTTCCACTTCTAAGAACATGAGACAGGTCAAAAACCTCAAACTTTTCTTGTATACTCCTGACTTGACATAAGTATTCCTGCATTCTTGAATCACGCGCCTCTAGATCACCCTTTACTTGTCCCGCCACCAGTTTTGAATCTGAGAAAACCTTCACTGCCTTTCCTCCCATTTTTTGTACCATCACCATCCCCATCAGTAAAGCCTCGTACTCGGCTTCATTATTTGTAGCCGAGAAATTCAACCTTAAGGATTTCTCGATGGTAATCTTCTCAGGCGACACAAGAACTAGCCCTACTCCTGATCCTCGCTGATTAGCCGACCCATCAACATACAATTCCCAAGGTGGTGGGCCTTGAACAGAAACCACGCCGATTAACCCCTCACCCAGTTTTTCACTTCCCCCTTCCATCTCTTCAGGACATTCAGCAAATTCGGCCACCAGATCAGCGAGCACCTGCCCCTTTATAGAAGTACGAGACATGTACTTTATATCAAAAGCCCCTATTATCGTATCCCACTTGGCTATTCTTCCGGTATAATCAACGCTCCTAAGCACTGACTTGAGGGGGAGTTGAGTTAGTACGACCACTGTATGCGATTGGAAGTAATGGGGAAGCTTTCTTGTGGCATGGACCACAGCCAATATCACCTTTTCTAGTGGTAAATAGTGCACCTCGGCCTTATTAAGTGACTTGCTCACGTAATAAACTGGCGATTGTATACCACTGTCCATCCATATGAGCACAAAGCTTATGGCATAGAGAGCAACGACGATGTAGGCAAAGAGAACTTTGTCCACCACTGGGCTAGACATTATGGGTGGATGGGATAGATAGCGTTTAAGCTCTTGGAATGCTATGACACACTCCTCGGACCATTGAAACTCTTTCCATTTATGTAACAGAAGGAAGAAAGGTCTACATCTTTCTACTGACCTGGATATAAACCGATTCAAAGCAGCTATCATTCCAGTAAGCTTCTGCATCTCCTTTGGATTCCGAGGTGGTTGCAAGCTATTAATTGCTCTAATCTGGTTTGGGTTTACCTCAATTCCCTTATGAGTCACCATGTATCCTAGGAACTTCCCTGACCCCACTCCAAAAGAGCATTTAGACGCATTTAGACGCAACTTGTGTCTCCTCAGGATTTCAAAAATGTTCGAAAGATCTGCTAGGTGTTCGGACACCAACTTGCTCTTCACAACCATATCATCAATATAGACCTCAATATTTTTTCCTAACTGCGGTTCAAACATTTTTGTCATCATCTGTTGATAGGTTGATCTTGCATTTTTCAGGCCAAAAGGCATTACTTTGTAGTGGTAGTTCCCCACAGGAGTGACGAAAGCTGTTTTTTCCTGATCGTCCATTGCCAATGGTATCTGATGATAACCTTGAAAGGCATCCAAAAAACTCATTCGAGGATGGCCTACTGTTGCATCTACTAACTAGTCAATCCTAGGCATTGGGAATGGGTCTTTAGGACAAGCCTTGTTAAGATCTGTAAAGTCTACACACACACGCCATTTTCCTGTCTTCTTCTTGACCACCACGATATTCGCCAACCATTGAGGGTAAAATACTTCTTTAATAGCCCCTGCCTGTTTAAGTTTAATCACTTCACTCTTGATTGCCTCTACATGTTCATTAGATGGATGCCGAGGTGGCTGCTTTTTTGGAGTGACTGAGGGGTTCACATTCAAATGATGACAAATGAATTTCGGATCTAAACCGGGGGCTTCATAGGCATCCCATGCAAACACATCTATGTTTCTTCTCAAAAGCTCAACTATCTTTTCCTTTTCCTCTAGGGGGAGTTGGGCCCCAACCTGAAAGAATCTTTCAGGGTCAGCTCCAATGATCACCTTATCCAGGTCTTCACATCTCACCTCATCGGCTGGCCCATTGAGCAAAGACGCCGCGATCTCTAACTGCTATAAATCATTTTCCTCAGTGGCCGAGATGTAATTCTCTGGCTTGTGCTGAATTGCCGCAATTAAACACTGCCTAGCCATAGATTGGCTTCCCACTATCTCCAACACTTGACCTCCAGAAGGGTACTTCACCTTCTGATGAAGAGTGAATGAAACAGCACCCAAGGAATGTAGCCAAGGCCTGCCAATAATGGCTGTATATGGGGAAAAGGCCTCTACCACGATAAAATCAACTTCGACCACATCAGTCCCTGTTTGCACGGGCAATCTAATCTGTCCCTTAAGGACCACCATCTTACCCTCGAAACTCACCAAAGGCGAGCTGTAGCTCCTCAAGTCCTCAGATTTTAAACCCAACCCTTTAAAGAGATCAGGATACATAATCTCCGCCGCACTTCCCTGGTCAACCATCACTCTCTTTACATCATACCCACCAATTCTAAGGGTGACCACCAAAGCATCATCATGTGGCTGTATGGTTCCCTGTTTGTCCGCATCCGAAAAGCTTAACACTAGAGGAGCGTTCATCTTGTTCCTCTTCGACACTGAATTACATTCATCATCGGAATAACAGGACACTGACATTACCCTGGAAGGGCAAGATCCGGTCCTCCCAGGGGCAGCAAATATGACATTTATGGTGCCGAGAGAAGGCTTCGATGCAGCATTTCCCTGAAATGCTGAACCAACCTGGCCTCCTCGGCCACTGGAATGGTGCAAGAAATGCTTCAACCTCCCTTCTTGGACCAATTGTTCCAAATGATCCCACAAATTCCTGCAATCTTCAGTAGTATGATCGTGATCTTGATGATAATGGCAGTACAGGTTTTGGTTGCAATTCATTGGATCTCCAGCCATCTTGTTCGGCCATTTAAAGAATGGTTCATTTCTAACATTCTCTAAGATTTTTTGCACTGGCTCCCAAAACACAACGTTGACCGCCTGGGAGTGGTTAGGTGCAGATTGCCCTAAAAAGTCTCTCTGAGGTCGATTATTCTGCGACCGATCCGACTTGAATCCCTCATTTCCTGAGGGATCACCTTCGCTTTCCCCTTTCCCTGTAAATGATCCTCCTCAATCCTCTTGTACTTGTCAATCCTATCCATCAGCGAGCGTACACTGGTGACAGGTTTGCCGGTGAGTGACTTTCTCAAGCCATGCTCGGCTGGTAGTCCAGCCTTAAATGTGCTAATAGCCACGTCGTCGTAGCTCCCATCTATCTCATTGAACATTTTCCAGTATCTATCTGAGTAAGCCTTTAAAGTTTCTCCCTCACGCATGGACATATCCAGCAAAGATCCTAAAGGTAATGGGACCCTGCTACATGTGATGAAGCGAGCGCCAAAAGACTGGGTAAGTTTCTTAAAGGAATCAATGGAATTTGCCCTCAGGCCATTAAACCACCTCATCGCCATTGGACCTAGGCTCGACGGAAAGATCTTACACATTAAAGCCTCATCCTTAGAATGAACGGCCATTTTTTGATTAAAATGGCTAACGTGCTCCACCGGATCTGTCCGACCATTATAAAGGGAGAAGGTTGGCTGGTTGAACCGCCGAGGAAGGCTTGCACCCTCAATCCGTCGTGTGAAAGGCGATTTAGCGACCTGGCTCAACGCTTCATTCATGGTCTTGTTTCCAAGGCCCTTATGCGATGTACCTTTTCTCTTATGCCTATAGTTACTGTATTCCTCGTCGCCAAAGAAAGTTTCACTAGGTGGAGTTCTGGATTGTTGCCTATACGTGTCATCCTCTGTATCCTCAGAAGAAGACTCAGATCCTAATGATGATCGCCTTCACCATGCACGACGTAACTTCTTCTTCAACTCGTCAATCTCGCGTTGCATGTCTTTCTCATTCTCTGCATGGGACACATGACTTTTCCTACGTGACTGACTCCTATTAGTGTGCATGGTTTGCCCACTTCTCTCATGATCTCCCCTTTGTTGAGGGTTTACCTCCGATTGGTTATGTTGTGAACCTCCTGATTTCGCCTGGTGCAGATTATCATTACCTTAATGTGGCCCGATCGTAGGTTGATGCGAACCTGACTCTTCCATTTTGTGCACTAAACCAAAATCTCCTTCTATTCAGCTCAAGCTTTTCCCACAGACGACGCCAATTGTAAGGACCAGTTTTGACTTGAACGCAGAACAGGAATGGACCTAGGCCCAAAAAGCCCGAACAATAAATTTGTAGAGAGTGGGGGAAAAAGTTAGTCTGAATCTAGGATAAAGATATTGGTATACAGTGTTAAATGGAAAGAGTTACACATGCACACATGCAAAAAGCATCCTCGGACATGCCCTAACAGTATGATCGATAATGAAGAACTCTTCATTTTTACTGTTGTATTTCTTCCACCTTATGCTCTCTTTTCTTGTTTGTGTTTTTTTCTCCGTCCCTCTTCTTTGAATCCCTTTTCATGTTATATGCTATGGTTTTTGTACCATTTCCTCCATCCACGTGTGAGCCAGGTGTTGGGAGTTTTCCAGTTCTCCCTCACCCCTCCTTGAACCTTCTACCCTTAGTTGTAAGGCTGCTTGTTTACTATTCAGGCATCACCTCCACATTAATGCGGCCAGAGAGTTAGCTGGGTAGCATTTAATGCGGGGGTAGCAGTACTTCCAGATATTTGTTTTCCCTCATCCTTATCATTTATCTGATATTTTCTCATCCCCTTTGTTGCAAAGTCCTTCTGATATGTTACATTAAGGGACTGAGAAGGTTACTGGCCACCTCGGACAGAGGTTCCGTGGTGGTTATTATCCTCAGACATGGTTAAGTTCTACATAGGTATTCCTTACCTCTTCCTAGAGTATAGTTTTCATTTCTTCCTTTGCAGGTCGTCCTCGGATACTCTCTTATCCTCGAACTAGGTATTGGGCCATAGGCCCAGCCCTTTCCAATGCAAATAGTACCTATGGGATCAATTGGCCCCCACACTTATATTTTATGCATAATTATAAATTATAAGAACTTGCAATTTGAACAATTTATTAATGACGTAACTATTAATTTTAAATTTTCTAAAAATTTTGCAAGCATGGAGGATATAAGAAGAAAATGTAATACAATGGTGGATTTAAAGTTACAATCAATTTTGTAGTTAAACTTTATCCATAGTGTAATATAAAAGTTATACCATGTATAATTCAACCCCAACCCCCTTGTCTTCTCTCATCACACATTGTCCTTGCATCAGCATGTGTATAAAGCTTTAGAAATTAAAGTTATATATATATATATATATATATATATATATATATATATATATATATATATATATATATATATATATGAGTTAGGTTCAAGTTACATGTAGTGTAACTTTAAGTAATGTTACACCATTCAATAACTTCTTATTAAATTCATATTTTAAGAATCCTATTGTTGAATTACATGTTCTATATGTGCTTGACATGCATGCCAATCGAATGTTATTTACCATGTGATCCATAAAGTCAAGGGTAAAATGCCCTCTACCATGTGCTTACCATGTGATCCATAAGGGTAAAATGCAAAATTGACCCTCTAAATTTCTTCAGATTTCATTTCAGTCCTCCAACTTTGCTTTTGTTCATTTCAGTCCTCTAACTCTCAAGTTTATTCAATTAAGACTTTTTCATCAACTTTTTCAATTTTATAAATTTTTCTTCAAATTTTTTAAATTAAAAAAATTCAATTAATGATTGAAAAATATTTTCAAGATTTTTTTTTTCAAAACATTTTAACAAAAGTTAACGAAAAGGCCTTAATTGAATAAATCTGAAACTTAGATGACTGAAATGAACGAAAGTAAAGTTAGAGGACTGAAATGAAATCTAAAGAAAGTTAGAGCATCAGTTTTGCATTTTACCCTTAAAAATAATTACAAAAACTTGAACTTAAACAATTGATTGATAACATGACTATTGATTACCGTGAAATTTTGCAAGCATGGAAAGTATATGAATATAATGCAATTTAACGGTAGATTTGTCAAAATTCGCATATAATAATAAGTTATTAAGTAGTGTAATATCGTTTAGAGTTACATCAAATGTAACTTGAACCCAACTTTATATATATATATATATATATTTTTTTTTTTTTTTTAGAGAAACGAAATTAAAGTAATTAGTTTTTTTTTTATTTAAAAAAAAAAAAGAAAAAAAGATACAGGTAGCTTAATAATGCAGTGGATTAAAATAAAATAATAAAAAACTTTTGGCCAATGAAGTCAAGATAATTCATTGAAAGGTCAGGCGACCATAGATTATTACGAGAATGTATTGCATGTTTCGGAAACATGCATCCTACATGCTGAATTTTCTCGATTATTAGATTAACAAGCCCATGCTGGGTAGTTGATTGGATTGGCTATAGGGGTCGACCCCTTGTGAGAGGAAGGATGCATGTTTCTGAAACATGCTGAATTTTCTTGATTATTAGATTAACAAGCCCATGCTAGGTAGTTGATTGGATTGGCTATACATGTCTAGCCAACGTCCAAAAGATGTGATGTAACACAATACTATTGTTTCAATCAAATTCTATCTCTTGCCGTCAAAAAAAAAAAAACAAACACCGACGCGTTAAATGTCAGCAAAAACATATCTTTCAAAAAAATTAATAAAAAAAGAAATGAAAAAACAATATTAAAAAAAAAGAAAATGTTATGTAGGAAACAATAAAAAAAAACACCCACTTCCCAAGATAGATAATAGACTTTGTACTTTGTCCTATAAATTTAAGTCGATAGATTCAAAAGGCTAATTGTGGCACGAGTCTTGTTTAAGGTTGAGAAATAATCCTCTATCTCCATCTCTTTCTGAAACATGCTGAATTTTCTTGATTATTAGATTAACAAGCCCATGCTAGGTAGTTGATTGGATTGGCTATACATGTCTAGCCAACGTCCAAAAGATGTGATGTAACACAATACTATTGTTTCAATCAAATTCTATCTCTTACTGTAAAAAAAAAAAACAAACACCGACGCGCTAAATGTCAGCAAAAACATATCTTTCAAAAAAATTAATAAAAAAAGAAATGAAAAAACAATATTAAAAAAAAAAAATGTTATGTAGGAAACAATAAAAAAAAACACCCACTTCCCAAGATAGATAATAGACTTTGTACTTTGTCCTATAAATTTAAGTCGATAGATTCAAAAGGGTAATTGTGGCACGAGTCTTGTTTAAGGTTGAGAAATAATCCTCTATCTCCATCTCTTTCTCCCTATTTAGCAATGGCAAAAAGGTTAGTGACTATGTGCTTCACAAAGTTCTTACAATGATTTATGCATGTGCTTATTTTTCATCCATTTTTTGAGATTTTCTTGTTTTTCTTTGTGTTATTTTCACTAGGATAAACTAATATAACGTGCACAACTATTACTTATGTATGACATATACATTATTCATGTAAATATAATTTATGTTAGATTATATGATTGAATTGACCATTTTCTAGTAGTTCAAAACTTTTGAGTAATTGGTTATTTTGTAATGGTATCAATGCATGAGATTTTGGGAACAAATCTTGTCTCCACCTCATCTTTCATTTAAAAATTGAAAAAGGTTTGGTTCCAAACTAATTTATAGTTGTTTTACTTCAACCCACTATGTGATGATAGAATAAACTATCTTTTTTTTTTTTTTTTTTTTTTGAGAAAAATATAATAGACTATCTACGTGTAGTTTTAGTCACATATATATTTTTTGAGTTACATAACTTCTTTAAATAATATATACATATAAATATTCTTATAATTTGCCCCTAGTAGGTTGTTCTTAAAAATTTTCCACATTTTGTATTCCTTAATAAGAGAAAATGACTTAAATTTTTAGAATAATTGTTAATTCGGTTCTATTTAAGATCTGCTTATTTTGTTAAAAGTACTATAAATAAAAACAATTGTTAGTTGAAATAGTACAGTAGAACCCATGAATAGAAGCAAAAATAAACTGAATAGTAAAATAAGTTAACAAAAAATAAGCCAGCCAAATAGACACTTTATTATAAATTTTATTGTCAGAATTAATAGCAGTTTGGCCCACTGACATGGGATGCTTATTTTTCATGAGAGTTTTGATTTCGATTAGGGATGTATATGTAATCTACAACATACATATTATTTACACATTTTTAGGTATATTTGATTTTACATTTGGGAATTGCACCAAGTTCCTCCATTTTTTTAAATAAATTTTTATGAATAATTGCAATACACAGCAGGCTAGATGGCAAAGTCGCAATTGTAACTGGTGGGGCAAACGGCATTGGAGAGTGTACTGTATTCCTCTTCCATGAACATGGTGCCAAGGTGGTCATTGCTGATATAGAAGATAACCTAGGCCAAAAAATTGCAGATAAGCTTGGGGAAAATGTTAGCTACGTCCATTGTGATGTGACAAATGAAGATGATATCTGCAATCTTATTGACACCACCGTTGCCAAACATGGACAACTCGATATAATGTACAACAATGCAGGCATCATAGACAGCGGTAACCTATTTGGGAGAATTCTGGATGCAAAGAAGTCAGATCTAGAGCGAGTTATTAGCGTGAACTTGGTTGGCTCTTTCCTAGGAGCCAAACATGCCGCAAGGGTTATGGTACCACAGCGCAAAGGATGCATACTATTTACTTCTAGTGCAGTCACAGCAATAGCAGGAATTTCAAGTCATGCTTATGCAGCCTCAAAGTATGCAATCGTGGGGGTAGCTAAAGGCTTGGCAGCTGAGCTTGGCCAATATGGTATAAGAGTAAATTGTGTGTCCCCGTTTGCAGTGTTGGGGACTGGTATGTCTTCAGAGATGAGTGAAGCTGATAAGTCTAAAGCAGAATTCGCACTAAGTAATCATGTTGGTAATCTAAAGGGACAAATTCTCAAGGCAGAAGATGTAGCACGAGCAGCACTATACTTGGCTAGCGATGAAGCAAATTATATAAGCGGGCTCAACCTTTTGGTAGATGGAGGGTATAGTGTGGTGAATCCTAACATGGTGAATATTTTAAGCGCCTCCATGGGTTAGAATTTGAGTACTACTCCCCAACTCTGGTTTACTGTTGCATGGAATGTATAACAATAAAAGATTAGTGTATAATCACAACTAGTCACCACTTTAGTTCTGGTTTTGTAATTTTATTACTTACAATCAAGGTTTTCAGACCCGAACCATTCATTGAACCGTAAAAGAGAGATGTTTAAGGTTTTTGAGATCGAACTGAGGTCGAATAAGGGTTGAACCGTGATAACGTCATAATTAATTTAATAATTATTTTATATATATATATATATATATATATATAAAAACATTAAATTAATTTAAAAAAATAGAAAAATTAACTAAAATAATCTAATTCATTTAGAGATCTATCTTTCAAATATTTTTTATATCATAACTTTCAAGACAAAATCCTTAGCAAATATAAATATAAATTACTCAATCAATCCATAAAAGCACAAAGTAAAAATGCATAAACAAGCCTCCAAGTTACAGTACACAACTACACATTATTTCTTACAAAAATACATAAAACTTATTTCTAAAAAACAATAATAAAATTTCAAACTCCAAGTTACACACTATGTCTTACAAAAGGACATAGAAATTATCTCTAAAATACAAAATAGAACTTCAAAGTTCAAACAGAATTATTATGGTCATAAACCATCAATGTCATGAAAGTTATCATGCTCATCATCATTCCTTGGAAATCCAAGAGGAGGGCCAATAAGTTGTCCAAACGTTTCCAAATCAATTCATTCAACCTCATTGCTATCATCTACAAATTCTACACACAAGTTTGAACAAAATAAAAAGAAAAATCATTATAATGTTTACACAAGTTTGAAAAAAATAAAAGAAAAATCACTATAGGTTATCAAATTGTTTACATATAAACTAACCTTCAATATTAGAAGAAGGCTTTGCACTTGTTGGATATGCACCATCTTCATAAATTGCATTCTCCAACTCTTCATAATTAAGATATGGGTCTTCCTCTTCCACAAATACCCAAAAATAAGTTTTTTCGATACTTGCATAATCAATGGGGTCAAAATTAAACTTTTTATTGTAAAGCCTGCATCATAAAATGTGATGCTCATTATTGGAATTTGAACATAATTAGTAACTAACAATTACATTATATAAATGACTTCTTAAAAATTAATATAATGACAAGATATAGCATTTAGTTACCTATGTCTCAATCGCAAGTTATGATGAACAAACACAAGATCATTGAGCTTTTGATGCTCCAACCTATTTCTCCTCTTAGAATGTATTTGGTCAAATAAACTCCAACAACGCTCACATCCAGAAGAGGCGGAAGTTTGGCTAAGGATTCTAATTGCCAATTTTTGCAAGTTTGGAGCATCAGCACCCCACAACTTCCACCATTCATCTGATTTTCATAGCACAACGTAATCTAATATTAATCAACATAAACAAACAAACTTTCAATTGAATAATCACTTCAGTTATTCTACCTATAGTGACAAAACTAACTTTCAACATGAACAAAAAAACTAAGATTTGTTTATAGTATTAAAGTAAACTAATTACTTCTCACCTGGATGAGTGGTCTTGCTTGTTGACAATGCAAGATCTCTATCAAAGCTCCCAATATGGTCTCGAAAATATTGGGTTTCCTTAATTACCTTTTCTTGGTCACCATCATATTTTTTCCCAATGTAGTCCAAAACAGCTATATTTACTGCTGGTTTCTGACAAAAATTCTCCTCATTATATTGAAAAGCAGGATTTAACCAATATGCAACAGCATGAAGATCTTTACTCAAATGTTTGTCCCAACGGTTTTTTATAATTGAGCTGTATGGCTTGTACAAGTGCTTCCTCATTCGGAAGATCTTCTTGATTCCCAATCATGCTCTATACATGCCCTAATACACATATCCTATTGCAGGTCTTTGATCAAATTCAACAATCCGTAACAAATGAATGAGTGGCGATGAAATCTTGACAAGAACATTAATATCATCCCAAAAAGAATTATCCAAAATGATAGAAATTGTTTCTTTTGCCTTTAACTCTCTTGCCAATCTATTGTCCACAAAGAACTTGCTAATCACTAAGGCTTGCAAGTCATGCTTATGCACATGAATGCTTCCAAACGAAAGGAAAGTAGTAGCAAATCTTGTTGCTCCTAGACATACAATATTTGTCCAACCAAGTCTATCATTCAACCAAACAATCAAAGTCACATGATTATAAATAAAAACTGTAACTTTGGATGCACGTTTTTTTAGACTATCCACATGAGGCATGTCTCCTATATCCTGCAACACAAGATTCAGGCAATGTGCTTCACAAGGAGACCAACTAATAGTTTTATACTTTTCACACAACAATTTACCAACAGATACTTAATTGGAAGTATTATCAGTAACCATGTGAACTATGTTTTTAGGACCAACCCATTTAACATCTTCATCAAACAATTTAAACAAGTTTCTGGTACTCTTCACAATCTCTGAGGCATCAACTAATTTTACAAATACTATTCCTCTAGGACAATAAACAAGGAAATTAATCAATGACCTATGTCTAGTATCTGTCAAACCATTAGCCATAAGTGTACATCCAACTTCTACCCAATGCCTACGTTGTGAGTCAACCAACAATTGAACCTCTTTCTTTTGATCCCTCAACAAAGGGACCCATACAGCATGATAAGATGGACCTTTGTAACCAAGACCAACAGCAGCTACAGCATCAATCAACCTTTGGTAGTACACTGAATTCACTGCAATAAAAGGAATGCAATTGTCATACATCCACCTTGCAATAACCATATCAGCTTGCCTCACCTTTTCTTTGCTTTGGAACACACTTTTAAGACCAGGTTGAGCTCCTGGAGTAGTTCTTGGAGCAAAGTAATTATCCACTGGCTTTGTACCCTTTCTTTTACCTAAAACAGGTTTTTTAGGCAACCCACTACTAAATACTTCTTGAACATCTTCATCTTCTTGCATATCACTATTTGTGGAAGGCACACTAAACATTTCTTCTTGATGTTGTTTCTGAGGTTTTTTCTTCAACTCAAACTCCTTCAAATATTCTAATATTTGGTATCTCACATCATGAGAAACCTTTTTACACGATCCAATATCACCTTTTTATCCCCACAAGGTGTCGTTTCATCCTATTAATACCCCCACCTTTATATGTTTGCCTACAATACACATATGTAAAAGTATTCCATCCCTTCTTATCTGCCTTAAGGCTAAAATGTTCCCAAGCCGGATCAACCTTTCCCTTACTCTTGAGCTAGACTCCACTACATTGGAATCAACTTCATGTGATGGAGTAGACCCGGTCTCTGTTTCCATTTTAATCTAAAAGACTAAATGACCAGTCAAACACGTATAGACCCATGAATTTTTGAAATACAGATAGTCAAAGAATCACAACTTCATACACAAAGCCAAATTAACAAACTAATATACACAGAGTCATTAAATATAAACACACATTGAAGCACAAATTTAATAGATGATATGTTGCTTCATAACTTTTTGGATTCAGTTCAATACTCTCTAAATTATAAGCTAAACATTTACCTTGTTGCTAATTACTCTCTAAATTGAAGCCTTTAGGTTTGCTTCCAGATAATCAAACTCAAAAAAAGACATTTGACTTCATCAATTTGCGAGAGGGCCTAAATATGTCTAGTGTAATTTCTAATCAACCAACTCTAAAGGTTCATAATTGATTGAAAAGTATATCCAAATCACTGAGATACACTAAATAAGCAACTATATAATCTATCACAACCATAAATCCTTGCAGCAGCATATTAACAAACTATAATGCACTAGAAACATGGATTGGATTTCTCTCTCTCTCTCTCTCTCTCTCTCTCTCTCTTGATTATTGTTTTTGTTAGAAAAATAAACTTGATTTCCTTCAAAAAGTGGACAAAAAATATAAATTGACATAAAAGAAAGAAGAATTAAAATGAATAAAGTACCTTGCAATCTGGGCAAGGATGCGATGGAGTAAGAGTGACAGAACGAGGCAGAGAGTGAGCTACGACGGCGACGAAGGAGAGAGGCAGAGATGAGAGTGAGAGAGAGGTAGAGAGTAATTGAGAGAGTGACCTGTGATATGGACTGAGCTGCAATTTGGGCTGAGCTGCGACGGTGATGAGGGAGAGAAGCAAAGACAAGAGATGTAATTAAGAGAGTGAGGGAGAGGCAGAAAGCTCAGAGAGTGATCGAGAGTGTGAGGCAAGGGTTTCATCGTTTCAGGGTTAAATTTTGTTCAATGTGTATGCTCCAAACGATGCCATATAGTTATAAAAAAAAAAAAAAGGGATGGAACGACACCGTTTTAAGGCTTGAAACAAGGTAACTGTTTGAACCGTGTGAACCGATCATGGTTCATAGAACCGTACGGTCGGACTGCAGACCGTACAAGTCCATGCTTTTTTCGCATGAAACGGTTCTTCACCTTAAACGGACCATAGAAGTGGACGGTTCGAGGGTTTCCCGGTCGGATTGTACGGTCCGGTCCGGGTTTAAAAACCTTGCTTACAATCAATAAAGATTCATGCCGTTTATTTTAAAAAAGGAAATAAAAACTTACCACTTTTGGCAAGTTCTACCTTACCCAATGTAGAATTTTTTACTAGATTTTCTATTACTAATTAAATGTGTTCTCTACTCTACTCTACTCTACTCCCCCCACTCCCCTTCCTTCTCCCCTCAATTCAAATGGGCCTTGAAGGGGCAAGTTCTCAATGTTGATGATGTAGCACGAGCTGCACTCTACTTGGCTAGCGATGAAGCAAATAATATAAGCGGACTCAACCTTTTGGTAGATGGTAGGTATAGTGTAGTGAATCCTAACATGATGGATTTTTTAAGCGCATTCACGAGTTAGAATTTAAATATTACTTCTGGTTGGCTGCTGCATGGAATGTATAACAATAAGAGTCTTTATGATTTCATAAGATATGTTATGATTTCTAATATTGTAGATCATAACATTAGTAATTATAATTGTGACATGTTATGATCTAGAGCGGTTTTAACACTTACATGTTATGATCTATTTGCAATATTAGAAAACTAAAAAATCATCTTGTTTACAACTCTCTCCAATCCCACCCTTAATGTAATTCCAAAGTATGATATTATTATACTCCAGAAGTCAATGACAAAGCCAGGACTTGTAGTTCAGAGAGGTGGCTTTGTTGCTGGTGTTGTGCAATGGCGAAGCTAGGAAATATTTTAAGGGGGGGCCAAGGTAAACACAATAAAGTTCTTATGTATAAAAAAATGACAAAAAAATCTTAATTTCACAAATTAAATTTACTTTAAAAAGTTGCTTTTACGCTCTTTCATAGCACTAAAATCACTTATAATTGATGTTAAACTAAATTGGTGCAAACAACATGAGAGGTCATTTTTGCATCAATTGTAGATCTTTCCCCCATAAGTTATTATGAAATATGAAATCCTGAATATTAAATTTTATAACCTCAATTCCTCAAATTGATAGAATAAACAAGTTTATAATGATAATTTAATTTAATTATCCAAGCCATTAATATCAATTAAACAAACAACTAACAAATTTCTATTATCAAATTATAATAAATTTAATTTAAGTACTAAACTAATCAGCCATGCTAAGGACCTAGAGCTTCAGTACTCTATTCTAGTCCTAGACCCATAGTTATTTTAGTTTTTAGGATTGAGATTGTTGTATATATTTTTTGTCAAAAACATTGGGGGGGGGGGGGGGGATCGGTGATTTAGTTCTTCCTATTTTCTATTTTTTATTTCATTTTAGTAATATTATTAAGAGAGTTTTTCAAAACTCGGGGGGCATGGCCCCCCTGGCTCCGCCTGTGATTGTGTGTGGTGGCTTAGACACTGAGGGTTTTTTTTTTTTTTTTTTTTTTTTTGTGATTTTGATGCATGTTGTTGGGTAAGGATAATTATTTTGTTTGAAAATTTTTAAAAGGTGTGGTTGTATGTTTTGGGTAAAATTAGTTGATTAGACTTAATTTTTTTTAGCTTCACTATTAGTAATTTTTTTTGTTGGGCTAATTTTTTTAGGCTTGCATATTTTGTTTTAAAATTTAAATCTATAGATTTTTTTATGGTCTTTAAAAAGAAGAAAATGATAGAGTTATAATTTTTTTTTACAAATTACTGATGTGGTGAGTAGTTATTAGTAAGTAAAAAAGTGGTGTAAGTGGTAGGCCTAGATGAGAACCAATAAGAATTTGTTACCCCAATATCTTGAAAAAATATTGTAGAAAAATTTGTGACTATAACATTACTCTTAAAAGAATTAATGATATTATTAAGAGAGAAAAGTGTAATTTTATAAAACAAAATTACTAAAATTAATACCTAGTATATATTCTAATATTTTTTAAAAACAATTTGGGAGGGTTTTTGTGGGGGGGGGGGGGGGGGGGGGGGGGGGGAATTGTCAAAGGCTACCTCTATCCCTACCCAAAGTATTGTATAATTACACTCCATCTTGAAAATTATTTCGTATTCTTGAGTATAGTAATATCTTACTTCCTCTCTTCACATGAATGGTGGGTCTCACCGTTAATTCATAAGTTCTCATTTTTCTTCTTAACGTGTATGCCAAACTCATTTTTATTAAATAATTTTAAAATAAAAAATTATGAAACAAACATTTTTAATGGAAGAGATAATTATTGAAAGCATGCAGAGTATTAAAAAAAAAAAAGTAATTTATGGTGAATTTTTAAATATACACATATATATGCTCTCTGTCTCAAATTATTAATCATCTATTATATTTTGGGATGTCCTCTAATGTAATGGACTTCGAAAATCCAATACCATTATTTAATTATTATTTAAATTAATAAAATAATTACGGAAATTTATAACTTTTTTTAACTAAAAAAAATGATTTTTTTTTTTTTTTTTGGAGATAAACGATAGGGAAAAAAAAAATTCTCTTAAAAAGTTGATTTTTTTTTTAAATGAATACAGTAAAATATATCTCTCTTTCTCTCACTTTATTTAAGATAATTTGTTTTCGAAAATTACTAGGTTTGCCATTGTAATTGTAAGGGAGAAGTTTCGTGCAACTGTGCAACATCATTAAACCTGTAAAAGCCTATACGCTTTTGCAGTCTTCAATGGACAAGTCACAATGCACTACTGCATTTTCGTATAAATGGTACAAATAGTACAATATTACTTCTGTTTTTTTTGATAAATAAAAAAAATGGTTTTTAACGTGGGTTCATTGACCTTACGTCACGTGACGATAATGAGTAATATTTTGTGTACGACGCGGACTTTATTGGAATTATCACTCAAACCGCTTCTCTCAAAGTGTTAGAACAAAAATTCCTATTATCAAGCCACCCCTCGTATCTTGTGTAGTATATTATTGCTGTTTTTACTCTAGGCATTTGCCTTCAACATATGTTTTTTTATGGATTTTTTTTTTTTTTTTTTTTTTAATGGCCAGAAAATTTGATTAACAAAAACACAAGCTACAGCGATGGTCCAACCTCACCCCTCACAACGAAAACAAAACAGGGGGGTTGTTGCCTACAACAAAAGAACCAAAAAAATTACAATCTAACTAGAGAGTGAGGAGCATAATTACATTGCCTATTCACCCAGCAAACTGAGACGCTTGGGGAAGCAGTTAAGAGCCCGAGCATCAGCAATGATGGACTTGATATGCCAAGGAGGGGAAGATTCTTTGTCAGACGAGATTGACACAAATCTGGGAATCTGACTCGACGCACACGACCTCAAAATCCAAATAGGATGCTAAGGATAGCGCCCACTTCAAAGCCGAAACTTCAGCCGGGAGAGGGAGGGTGGTGTTCACTTTCTTTGAACAAGAAAATACCAGCTCCCTTCCCCAATCTCTAGCAACAGCTGCAATGACAGAGAAACGCAGGCCCACAGTCACATCAACATTAATCTTAGCTGAATGGGGGGAGGGAGGGGACCAATGTTGAGCATGAGCTAAGCAATTCAGGCTGCGAAGAGAAGGCCTAGCCAATGTTGAGCATGCGTTGATGTAGCAACAAATTGCAAATTTAGTTCTGAACAGAGTCCTAACCTAGTAACCTGCCATTTCTTTTTTCCCACCTAACTTGCATTTGATTGGCTAACAAGCACTTAGTTTAATGTAAATAAATAATGTCTTAAAAAAAAGTACATAAATAATGAGATTAAAGTTCAAAAAGGCTTTTAATCAAAAAAAAAAAAAAAAAAGTTCAAAAAGGCTACCAGATAATTTTCAAGTTCAATGATAACAACCATACTTATAAATCAATAAACATTAAAACTCCAATTCTCACGTATTAAGGCAAAAGCATCCATTGTGTTTTTTTTTTTTTTTTAATATATTTTAAATAAATAATAATAAAACAGATCAGATTCGAGCAATACCTGAACCTAGCCCGATAATTTCGAGTTTGGGAAAAATCCGGCCCATTCTCTTTGTCCAAGATAAATCGGGTAATATCCAACACTTTTGGACTGGGTATCCATTACCCGGTGGGTTTTGGCCACCCATACATGCATCAACATGCATATAAACTTTAGAAAGTTATACTCGTGAGTTGCCACATTTATTGAATGAACAAAATAATGCAGCCAACATAATGAAGATTATTGAATGAACTAAATAATGCAGCCGACCTAATGAAGATAAATTAACTGCCATAGACTTTTGGGTTAATAAACACCCACCTTATAATTTAAAAAAAAAAAAAAAAAAAAAACCCCAACCTACTTGCCAAGCGAATACGATTTTAGGCTTCGGAGCTTAAGCTATAAATTTAACTCGATAAATTCATGAGGCTACTTGTGGCACGATCCCTCTTCTTTGTCTTTCTTTTGAGCATATAAATCAAAGGTCGTCGACAATCTATTCCCATACTTCGAAGGGTTAGAAAATATTCCTCTTTGTCTCTTTCTCCCGGTTAGCAATGGCAATGGCAAAAAGGTCAGAAACTGTGTGGTTCTCTAAGTTCTTACATTGCTTTATGCATGTTTTGCTTTACGTTATTTTCATTAAGATCAACTAATATATTGTGCATCACTCTAATTAATGTATGACAGTTAAATATCCACTACTCATGTATATATATACCTTGATTCTCAAAAAAAAAATTTTGTGTATATATATATATATATAATACCATTTGTAGTATATATTATTGTCGGAGTAAACTGCATTTTTGGCTAGTGATATGGCCCATATGCATGGGCTATACTGCGTCAACTAAATTCAATTTAAAATATTAGTATCTTAAAGTTCCACACAAGTTTACTCATGCTGAGATGATGCTCAAACAACTTTGTTTTTCTTTTTGTCATTTTCAGACATTTTAAAGGTTGAACCGTTAAAACATGAAACTTTAATTTGATATGGCATAGGCATATATTATAATTTATATAATGTAACCAGAAATAGTACAACATATTACTCAAGTTTTGAATCAGACTTGATTTTACATGTGGGAAATGTGTACCATGTTCCTCCACTAATTCAATTCCATCTTCAGGCTAGACGGCAAAGTGGCAATCATAACTGGTGGAGCAAGCGGGATTGGAGCAAGTACCGTGCATCTCTTCCATGAACACGGTGCCAAGGTTGTCATTGCTGATGTACAAGATAACCTAGGCCAAGAAATTGCAGATAAGCTAGGGAAAAATGTTAGCTACATCCATTGTGATGTGACAAATGAAGATGATATCTGCAATCTTATTGACACCACCGTTGCCAAACATGGACAACTTGATATAATGTATAACAATGCAGGCATCATAGACAGCCCATTAGGGAGAATTCTGGATACAAAGAAGTCAGATCTAGAGCGAACTATTAGCGTGAACTTGGTTGGCTCTTTTCTAGGAGCCAAACATGCTGCAAGGGTTATGGTACCACAGCGCAAAGGATGCATACTATTTACTTCTAGTGCAGCCACAGCAATAGCAGGAATTTCAAGTCATGCTTATGCAGCCTCAAAGTGGGCAATTGTGGGGGTAGCTAAAGGCTTGGCAGCTGAGCTTGGCCAATATGGTATAAGAGTAAATTGTGTGTCGCCGTTTGCAGTGTTGGGGACTGGTATGTCTTCAGAGATGAGTGAAGCTGATACGTCTAAAGCAGAATTCGCACTAAGTAATCATGTTGGTAATCTAAAGGGACAAATTCTCAAGGCAGAAGATGTAGCACGAGCAGCACTATACTTGGCTAGCGATGAAGCAAATTATATAAGCGGGCTCAACCTTTTGGTAGATGGAGGGTATAGTGTGGTGAATCCTAACATGGCGAATATTTTAAGCGCCAACATGGGTTAGAATTTGAGTACTACTCCCCAACTCTTATTTAATGTTGCATGGAATGTGTAACAATAAGAGTCTTTATGACTTCGTAAGTGTTTAAAAGTGATATGTTGTGATTAGTGTATAATCACAACTTATTACGTTAGTTCTGGTTTTGTAATTTTATTACTTCCAATCAATAAAGATCCATGCCGTTTACTTTGAAAAGGGAAATAAAAACTCACCACTTTTGGCAAGTTCTACCTTACCCAAGGTAGAACTTTTGGATACATTTTCTGTTACTAATTAAATGCGTTCTCCCGTGAACATTGGGTTACAAGTTTTTCCCATATGTGTGTGTGTGTTGGGGGAGGGGGAATTGAGTTCAAGTTACGCCTGGTGTAAATCTAACTAATGTTATACTACTCAATATTTTTTAATTAGATGTGAATTTTGACAAATCTACCATTAAATTACATTATTTTTGGATATTATCTATACTTGCAAAATTTCAAGGTAATCAAAGATTAATGACCATGTCATTAATTAATTGTTTAATTTCAAGTTCTTGTAGTTTAAAATAATGCATAAAATATAAGTTTATATATCGAATAATAAATAACATCCAATTGATATGAAAATTGAAATGAATGTTAGGAACATATAAAATATGTAATTCAACGTGAGATTTTCAAAATATAAATTCTATAACAAATTATTGGTTAGTGTAACATTACTTAAAGTTACACTAGGTGTAACTTAAATTCAACCTTATATATATATATATATATATATATATATATATATATATATGTAAGGACCGGTTTTGACTCGAACCCAAAAAAGGAATGGGCTCAGGTCCAAAAAGTCCGAACAATGAATTTGTAAAAAGTGGGAGAAAAAGCTAGCCTGAATATAGGGAAAAGATATTGATTGATAGTGTTAAAAGGAAAGAGTTACTCATGCACAAATACAAAAAGCATTTTCGGATATGCCCTAATAGTATGATCAACAATATGGAACTCTTTCTTTATACTATTGTCTTTCTTCAACCTTTCGCTCTTTTCCTCTTTTTCTTTTCTTTTGTCCTCCTTTTCCTTGAATCCCTTTTCGTGTTATATACTATGGTTTTTGTACCCTTTTCTCCATCCACGTGTGAGTCAGGTGTTGGGAGTTTCTCTGTCCCTTTTCGCCCCTCCTTGAACTTTCTACTCTTAGCTGTAAGGCTGCTTGTTTACTGTTCAGGTATCACCTTCACATTAATGCAGCCAGAGAGTTAGCTGAGCAGCATTTAATGCGGAGGTAGCAGTGCTTCCAGATATTTGTTATCCCTCATCCTTATCCTTTATCTGGTATTTCCTCATCCCATTGTCGTAAAGTTCTTCCAATATGCTACATTAAGGGATTGAGAAGGTTCTTGGCCACCTCGAACAGAGGTTCCGAGATGGTCATTGTCCTCGGACACGGTTAAGTCCTCCATAAATATTCTTTACCTCTTCCTATAAAACAGTTTTCATTTCTTCCTTTGTTGATCGTCCTCGGATACGCTCTTATCCTCGGACTGGATATTGGGCCATAGGTCCAGCCCTTTCCCACACGAATAGTACCCATGGGATCAATTGGCCCCCACAATATATATATATATATATATATATATATATTTATATAAGCTTAGAGAAAATCCAATTAGATTTTAATTGGATTCTCAATTTTGTGCCATATGTCTCATTTAATTTTTAATTTTTTGCAAAATGAATTATTGAGTGTAAAAATCGAAGAGTCCAAATCTAATTAAATTCTAAATTGGATTTCAATTGGAGTCCAATTTTTTGCCACGTGTCCATCTAAGTTTTTAATTTTTGTGGCAAGTGAATTATTTGGTGAAAAAATTGAAGAATCTAAAATTAATTAAATGCAAAATTTGAATCATGCAATTGTGAATGTTTTTAATTGTTCTAGTGCATATACGCGAGATTACACACTAATCTATATATATTATATATTAATAGGTAAAGCTATAAGAAAATCCAATTACGTTTTAAATTGGATTCCAATTGTTGTTTAATTTTGCGTCACGTGTCCTATTTAATTTTTAAAAAAAAAATTATTCTAAGTGAATTAATGAGGTGCAAAAGATGAATGGTATAATAGAAATAAATCATCAAAAACTCAATAAAAAAAAAGAGAGTAAACTTATGTGTATATTCAAAAGAAATTAAAATAAAAAAATAAAAGAGAGATTATAATTTGAATTTATATATGTGTAATTGTAATTTTTTTTTATGTGTGATCCAATTTGAGCCACCTAAATGATGAAAAAAATTGTTAAATTAAAGTGATATCAAAAAAATAATTGATGTATATCTCCACCTATCAAGGACTAGAACTTCTCAGGACTAATCACTTAAATGGGGTTAAATGAGAAGTTTGCTCCCCAAAATGAAAACAAACATCAGTCCCACACCGCTCAAGTTCAAGAAAAAACTATACTTTATAATAGGCGTAAATCATTTCCTCAATCGCCGAGCTCAGCAGAGAGAGCTTGTAACCTATGCAGGGGCACTAAAGTGATGGGACTGTGGGACAACTTAACCAGTCGGGTGCGAGGTGGCTAACAATTGGCCTGCCCATTCCAAGCCAAGGGTTGAGCCATGTGACTTGGGCGAAGGCTCTGGGTCTCATGGTTTCTAGAGTGGAGGGAACTGCGTGAGGCTGGTTTCACAGAGCAGCGACTACCTCCCGCCCCTGGCAGTGGAAGGATTACGGGTCGATGCCGACCTGTGCCCATCAAGACCCGTTGAGTTCATCCTAAATGAACCATCACCTTTTTTGTTTTGGGTTTTGCTGTGAATATTCAATTCTTTTGTTCATTTCTTATTTGATCTGGGTTTTCCTATGTTGTGAACAGATATGTGAGAAGAAATCAAAAGCTTGAAATGGTAAAAGAATTAAAGATGGAGAAAGCTAGATTCCGGCTTGAGGTAGTCCGTGAGGATCCCATCAGGGCGCCTTCTACTTCTAATAGATCATGAACTAGATCAAAATTATTCTCAACAAGTCCATAAGAGGTGATCCCACTTTTTTCATCGGGTCCGGGTAAAGACCTTTATCAGGACACATCATCAAAATTTTGGTTGTTGAAATTGTATCAAGTTGAGTAAGGTTAGATTACAGGAACAACTGATTCATAAGAAAATATCAAATTCTATCACCTACCTAGATGGTATATATCTAATTTCCTACATGGGCTTCAGAATGTCCAGAATTAGCAGCATACCTGGAAATAGGAAGCTTAGAATAAATCAAATTCAGAATTCTTCTTGTTTATGATGCCAATGATAATGGAAACATGTCTTTGAGAAACATATCATTAGAGGAATTTGTGAATAATGACTTTATCCCCTCTCACATAAAAACTTTATAAACAATTACAAATTGCGTATTTAATTATTATAAGACAATTTACAGCTGGAAATGTTATTCTAAACAATTGTCGCCCCCAGAAAACTTTCCTTATGTTCTGTTCATATGAAAATAGATTTATAAACGTTAATTTCTTTAGTGAATGCTATTCCTATTGGCTTCCTATTTGTTGCTTGAACAGATTAGAGTTGAGAGATGAGTGGAGGTTAGAGAATCGTAGATCATTTGCCAACATATGGTCAGATGTGGTATTTGGGATCTCATTGTTCATTCTTTTATACTTCAATCAGACTAAAGTTACCATTACTCTATTTGCCTATTGCACTCCCTTGCGTGAAACTTTGTCCATGAATTACTGCAGACAGCGCTATTCATTGATTTAACTACATGAAAAGAAGATGCAAAAGTTAAGTTTTAATTTTTACAAAACCCAGCTTTTAAGATATTTTTTCTCTTGATTTTTTAGTTTTTTATATTTTGAGAGGAGAGAGACGTAAAAGGGTAACAAAAATACAAATTTACTCATATTTTTAATAGAAGTGAGTAACTGGAGACAAAATGTCAATTTTTAAGTCATAGGTAGGCAAAGTGTTTTTTGGACAAACCATAGGTGAGGAAAGTGTAATTTCTTCAAACAAACAAAAACAAAATTCCAATCTAGTATATATTTATAGGTTAAGTTCAAAAAAAATTCAATTAGAATTTGAAATTAGAAACCAATTTTACACCATGTGTCTAAATTTATGTGAGGACCACACGATAATTATCCACTTAAGTTAATACCATGAGTCCACTTAAGTTTTTTAATCTTTGTGTCAAATAAGTTAATGAATACAAAATACTAAGAATCTAATAATATTAATAAACTATAAAATTTTAAAATTTTAAAATAAATAAACTAATCACATATTCTCAATAAAAATCACCATACAACAAAGATCGCTACACATTCTATCTTATTAAAAATTAGAAGAAAAAAAAAATCATAAGTAGTATTAAATTTGGGTAAGAATTTTAACAAGTGACTAATTACATATATGTATACATATACTTTAAAAAAAATTGATTAATTATTTATATTTTTATGATAAAAATTGTGTTTAATTTTAAATTTATTCATACATATGCATATGTTATATGCTTTTTTTTTAATAATTTGATTAATTGTTTATATTTTTATAATAAAAATTGTGTTTAAATTTAAATGCATCCATGCATTTGCATGGGTTACATGCTAGCAATGTCTAATTTTTTTTTTTTCCTTTGATGAGAAGTAATGTCTAATTCTTAATGCACAAACATATACAATGTAATTAACTCACAACGTCTAATTATTAATGCGTCACCAATATTGTACAATGAAATTAACACTAGCTTTATATAATTGGCTATGTGGATGTCTACCTAGAATGAGTTAAATAAGAGCCTAAGTCCTATAGTTGCAGCTAAAATCATTAAGGAATTAGCTCTAAAAGGAATCTAAAAGTAAGAGCCTCTTTGGTAGCATCATTTTACACACATATATGGAGTCCCACACACATCATTTTTTATGCATGTACAACATTATTAATGGGACATTTATACCCATACCTAAAAGCTAAGAGCACTGGTATTGGGGATGTAAAAACTCTTCAATTGCTATTTTAGCAACTAAACCCTTAAAATCATGCTACATCCGGGGTTGTAAATTCAAAAAATTTTCCATCCTAGCTACAGTGAGGATCTATTTAGTTAGAGGAGTGGAAAAGTGAGAGGATGGAAAATTAGTGAGAGGATGGAAAAGTGAAAGGATAGAAAAGATTTAGTTTTCCCTCATGTGTGTTTGATTGAAGGGGTAGAAAAGTGGGAGGGTGAAAAACTTTTTTGTTTAGTTGGAGAGAAAAATGGGAAAATGAAAAATGTAGTTTATATAAATTGACTATTATATCCTTGTTATATAATAGTGAGAAAGTGAGAGGGGTTGGTAAGTATAATAAAGTTGGGGTATTTATGTAAAATGCATTTCTCATCACTTTTCCCTCCTTATTTTCCTCCCAATTTGAGAGGATAAAAAAAGTGGGTCCAAGAGAGAAAATTTTCTCTCCTATTTTATGTCTTTCCTATTTTCTTTCCTCAACCAAACAGTAAAAAACAGTATTTTTCATCCTATTTTCCTTCCTCCCACCCTGTTTTCACCTCCAACCAAACTTGCATATACATGCAACTTTACTGTTCATGAGTTTGTAAAAAAAAATTGATTTTTTAATCTCTCACACTCTCTCTCTTTTCGTCTCACTTTTCAGATTCCTCTCTCCTTGATCTTTTCTCCTCTCTGTCTCACACTCTCTCCTCTCTTCCTCTCACAGTGAGGATTCTCTCTCTCTCAAGATCGGTTTTAGGTGGTCGTGTTTTCAGATCAATGTGGCAATGGGTTTCAGATCAGGTGGCCGTGGGTTTCAGATCGGTGTGGCCATGGTTTCAGATTGGTGGCTATGGGCTTTAGATCGAGTGGCCGTGGGTTTCAGATTGAGTTTCAGGTTGTGGGATTTCGGTGGTCGTGGGGTCGTGGAGTTGTGTGTGGCTGTGGGTTTTGCTCGCTATGGACCGTCTTGGGTTTGATGGGTTTTGTTCGCCACTCTATCCTTCACCTCCCTCTCTGTGAGGCTTCTCTCTCAAGCTTAGTTTGGTTTTTTTTTTCTTTTTTCTTTTTTTTTTTCTTTTTTTGGCTATGGGATTGTTTTTTGGATGGATACTGATTGTGGTGGTAGTGGGTTCGCCTTGGGTTTGTCATGGGTTTGGGTTTGCTGTTGAGTGATGATGGTTGACTGTGTTGAATGTTGAATGTTGATGGGTCTGGTTTTGCCTTGGGTCTGGGTATAGGTTTGTCGGTTTGGTGTTAAATGTTGATGGTGGATTGTGGTTTATGGGTTTCTGTGGATTGGTGGTGGTGGCAGGCAGGGGTGTAGCAGGAATAATTATTTGGGGACCTAGGCTGTAATAGAAATATACTAAATATAATTTATAAGTCTATTGAATACAAAATTATTAATTTTCATATATCATCATATTCTTGTACATTAATAAACATAAAAAACTGTCTAGTTCAATGTAGACATATAAAAAAGAACATTCATATCAAATCATGCCTGGCGATGATTTTTCATGGAATAAAATTCATCCATTATCATCTCTACAATGAAATTTCCTGCAATTTCCTTCTCTATATAAACTATCATATTATCTGCCAAAAGCTCTTTCTTCATTCTATTGCGAAGTCTTGTTTTTAACAATTTCATAACTAACTTGGAAGAGAGATATAATAAATTATCATATAAAATTCCTTCTTACATGAATTATAATATAAATACACTTTTAGTTAAGTAATGACCTTTTTGGATAAAAAAAAACTAAATAAACAAATCGATCAAAAGTATAAACAAACAACATAAACAAAATACATACCCCTCACCCCAATTGCCTTCCATAGATTTTTTTTTTTTTTTCCATTTATAATTTACTTACTTTACTACCCAATTACACAATGCAAGCCCCACCCTACCCTAACTGAAGAGACAAACAACATAGAAGCCAAAAGTCATAGAGCTAGTGGAGTCAGTGGATCAAGAATAAAGAATATAATAACAATAAACACAAAAAGACAAAGTCAAATAAGCATAAATTGCTTTGCTGGCAAAGGGATATTCACATACACATATTTGATATTTCTATTCTGCTATTTAGACTTCAGTATTTAGTTTAGTTGTAGAGAAAAAAAAAAAAAAAAAAAAAAAAAGTGAGATGAGAATGAGATACTTTGAGGAATTGAGATTGAGATGAGGGCTTGAGAGGTGATGAACAAGTCGGCGGGCTAGTGGAGTTTGCGGCATCACGACAAGCGGACAAGGTCTGAGGAGATTGTTTCTAAGGAGAGGCGTCAGGCGTGACACTATGGAGGCGTGAATTGAGAACAGAAGGGAAAAACAACAAGGCATAGGCGTGAGAATCAGATTGTTTTCTCCTATTTTCTAACAGTGAGGATTAAAATTTGAAGAAGCATTTGTTTTGTTTGATTAGGCATTTTAGATTTGGGGTTGGGCTGGGCTGGGCTGAAAGTGTGTTTAGTTTAAACGAGAAAAATTTTGTTTTATTAGGAATTTAGGGCTGGCTGGTGGGGCTGAATGTGGGCCAAGGTTCTTCTTTTATTTGAAATTGCATTGGACTAGAACTCTAGATGAATGGTTGAAATAATTTGGGGGGGCCGGATATTTAGTTTTGGCGGGACCCATGTCAATTTTTTATATACTCTAATGGACATTAGAAAAATTTTGGGGGGGCTGGAGCCAAGTGGCTCCACCCCTGGTGTCAGGTGTATGTAGTGCAACAATGGTGGGGGGTGGGGGTGGTGGTGGTGGTGGTGGTGGTTTCAGTAGATCTGCAGTTATTCTTGTACAAAAAGAATGAGAGAGAAAGAATAAATATAAATAAAAAAAATGGTAAATAAATAATAAAAAAGGAATATTTAACTGAGGTGGTTAAAGTATAGAAACTGGGATGTAAGTTATATTGTAAAATAAGTTAGAATAATAGAAAAAGTAACTTTTTAGATAGTAAAATAGAGACCAAATTACAAACTCGAATTCTAATGCTCTGGAGACATGATTTATTATACATTAAAATAATTCACGTGAGAGAGTTAAAGTAACCATTCGTGAGGTTCCTAAAACCTACATCACGCATGACTAAATCCTCAAATACATTTTAAAATTCAAGGCCTGATTTTATCCATCCATAAATTAAATGACTTCAAATACCTTTAATTTAAGATTGGTAATAAATTCAAATATATATAAAAGCAACTAACTACGCTTTGAAGTCCTAATAATCGGTGGCAGCTCCTTTTCTTGACCTTTCTTTCCCCATAAATATATATAAAGAGTACGTACAGAACATCACTTGCAAATAGACAAGATACAAGTCACAACACATGCATTGTTAGCATTCTAATAGTTTTAGGACTACAATTTATTTCATAATTTTTTTGTCACAACTCTGACATGGTAGATTGTAAGTAGTTACCTATTACTTACATATAAACTCACCATTTTTTTTTCACCACTTATACACATTACAACTATGACAAAAGAAAATTGTGTAATTATTTGTGGGACTAGATTTTTTTTCCTAGCCTAAATGTTGGGACCGAAAAATCCAACTTCGACAAATATGAAATACCATTTTCAAAATTCCTTAATTTCTAGGACCTACAAAACACTTTTTACATTTAAGCCTCAACAAAGAAATCCTGAATCTACCTCATTTATTCATATAATGTATATATTAACATTATGTGAAATATAACAACTAACAAGGGATCGATAAAGCCTTTTTTTTTTTTTTTTTTTTAAGATAATATAAGCATAAGACATAGGGGATAGGGATGGAGGAAGTGAGAAGACAAGACTTACAACACTAGCACTTACAAAAGGGCCTAACATTTGTAAGTACTAGCGAGGCTTATAAATTAAAGACTCACTCACTAACTAACTGATGTGGTATTTTAGACCACTTATCTTTTTTTTCTTTTTTTCTTTTTTGACATAATATAGACATAAGACATAAGGGATGGGGAAGGAGTGAGTGGGAAGACAAGACTTACAACACTAGCAAAAATTAGTAAGGTAGCCAAGTCATACATGTAATGGTTTAGTACTTTTTGTTAGCTACTAGAAAGAAACTGAAGCATAATCTCTCTCTCTCTCTCTCTCTCTCTCTCTCTCTCTCTCTCTCTCTCTCTCTTTTTTAATAACAAATAACCAGATATATATATATGTGTGGGTGGGTGGGTGGGTGGGTGGGTGGGGAGGGGGGGGGACGAGGATCCAAAGCAGTAATAAAGTAGGCGAGGGTACTTCCGAAGAGGGGAATTTCATGAAGTATCCTTAGAAAGGACCTATTTAACTAATAAGTAGTTCAGGATGTTGCCGTTGATGAAGGTGTTGAGGGCTTGTACTTAACCTCGGAAGGTCGAGAATCAGGATTGAAAGGAGCACGGTGCAATCCCAGGGGGGACAAAGGTAACTTGGTATTGAACAAGGAAAAAAAGAAAAATGAAGGACAAGGCAGTCATCACCTCCGCATTAAATGCATTGCAACCAATTAGCTGGTCACATTACTGGGAAAATGGCCATGAACAGTGTTCCTCATAGCTCATATTCTGGTGTAAAAACCTTCTAGTAAGGTCTTGATGGGACAAGTATCAAGAAAGTCTAATCACAACCCTCTAAATGTAAGATCTAGATGCATCATTGCTAAGTTATATAAAGCCAAGAAGCACTTGGATCAAGGGGGAGGTTAAAATTAGGAGAGAAACAAAAAGAGAGAAAAATCATCCAATTGTACCATCTTCCTTGAACTGAACTCAAGGACAAACACTTAGCCACTTTTTAAGCTATTTCCAGTTGAATATTAAACACTTCGCATATATTTTTAATCTGACTTTCATCTCTTGTTACACATCGGGTACTTAAAGGTTGACCTTGCATCCCATCTCTAGAAATTAATTGTGTGAGTTAATAGTAACTGGATTAAATCAAACCTTAATTATCTGATCCACTTTTCGCCTGCCACAATATATATATATATATATATATATACATACATACTGTTAAACAAGTGCCCTTAAGGCAAACATTAATAAACTATTTTAAAAAAATTAACATCAATTTTATTGGAAGTATAAAAAGCTATTAAAACTTAAAACAATTAATTCTTTTTTTTTCTCATAAAAATTTTCTGAAAGTATAAAAAGTGTATAAAGTACATATATTTATGTACTTTTTTTTTTTCCATAAATAACCAAAAAAATATTTAATATTTGTGTCCTAACATGTTAGGACCACTAAAGGATAATGGCACATCTAATGTCACGTGGTCCTGTAATAGGTTAGGCAATAGCTCACTTTTTTTTTAATGAACAAAATGGGTGAGCAGGGGTAACCATTGTGGCGGAACCCATAGGCGTGATCATTGGAACACTCACTCGCTAGGGGCAACACACAATTAAACGTGACAACTTTTCCCTAAGTTGTATTTGGTCCCCATCAATTACTCTTTTCTTTTTTTCTTTTTTTGAATCTAACAACTCCCAAGTCACAATCTTTATTATAAAATATAAAATACAATTCATATAGAAAGTGTGTTTCTTTATTTCAATATATCATATCTTTATTTTTATTTTAAAATTTAGCTATTTAATTAAAAAATAAAGAAGAAGAAGATGTGCGTCAAATTACGATTGATAGAATATAAAGTAATATTTTTTTTTTTATACAAGACATAAATTCTTCTCTAACATAATATAAGTGTATAAGTGTATGAAACTTCCTCTTGAAAACTTGAACTCCGGCATTACCCTTCACAGTCTACAAGCACTTATACTTAACTTGTAAGAGGATGTTTATATTCTTTATTATGATTGCTTTATTCATTTTATAATAGATCAAAATTTAAATACAGTTCCTTAGGCATTGTATCTTATTTTTTTTAATTAAATTCAAACTCATTGCTATAATGATCAATAAAGCACAAATCATGCTATTTTAAAAAATAATAATTAAATTCAATACAATTATATACTTAATTTTTTAAAAGAAATCTACCCTACAACACTTAAAGAAATTATACCTAAATTTATCCTTTTTTAAAATTACTGTGCTCACTAATAACATCACACGCCTCTCTCTCTCTCTCTCTCTCTCTCTCTCTCTCTCTCAATATTAGTTATCAACTCCCACAATCTCTCTTCCATCTCTTAATAAAAAATTTATAAAAAAATCCCATAAGTTTTCAAAATAAAATGCATTACGAAATTAGAAAATACTCCTATTTTTAAGTGGCAAATTATTATTAGTATATTGTTAGAGATGGAGACAAAACAAGACCAAGTAGGGTGGGGCCTCCATAAATTACTCTAGCACATCTGTTTTTTTAGAGTAATTATATAATATGTATTCTAGGAGTACATTAATATTGTATTATCTCCTCTCACATAATAGTGAATCTTATTAATTAAATTCGTAGTGCATTTACTATTCATGTGAGAGAAATGAGTACGACATAATAGTACTCTCGAAGTATTACATAATTTTCCATTCTTTTGCCATGTAAGAAAATCATATTGGTAGTTAACTTTCCTAATAAGGCACACCAAGTTTTTTTTTTATTTTAATACAAGATAAAAATTCTACTCTAGCTTATTCTAAAATTATATGTGTGTAAAGCTCTCTTCTGAATACTTGAACCCCAGTCCTTGCCCCCCTCCCCTCCCCACCGCATTATACAAGCACACCAAGTATTGTTAATGCTTAATAGTTAATATGCTTTTTAAAGAGAGTTTAAATTAATAGGTTTTCATTTAAAATATATGTTGATAAAGAAACTTTAATTTCTTTTTAACCAAAAGTTGAGGAATTTTCCTCCAAAATATTACGGGAGTGTTACTCTTTCTTTTTATCTTTTTTTTAATGCTGAATAAATACTTTAATGATCAAGCAAATCAACTAATAGAACAACAAGAGGAAGTGGGCCTGATGCCAAATCCCACTCCAATCGAATACAAATCCTCTATACCATTTTTTGTATTCTACTTTATATTCCATCAATCATAACTTGACATGTGCTTATTTTTTTCTATTTTAAACTTTGGCTACTTTATAAGAAAAGTCAAATAGATACATGATAAGTTATAATTGATGAAACATAAAGTGGAACACAAAAAGTAGTATAGAAGATTTGTATTTGCTCTAACCCTAGCTTGGACAACATGAGGCACCATAGATAAAATGAGAACTAGCCGCCCGGTTCAAGACAAAAGGGCAGTCCATTAGGCTAATAGATGGGCATACATGTTGCCCTCTCTATAAACATAAGAGAGTACAACATTTACAAACGATTAGCCAAAATAAGAATATCCTCCTTACAACTTTGATACTCCAGTGGGGGGCTAAGTATACTAAGCTTCCCATTTTGGTCTTTGCTCACCAATGCCACCGAGTTAGTTCATTCTCTAAAGGCTGCATCAAAGTTCAACTTAACCCATTCAATTGGTGGAGGATGCCAAGTTGGATCTCTAGTTTGCCTCTTAGTTTTTTCTTTCCATGCTTGCTTGTGCTTTATAAATAATCTCTGCACCTGTCTTGCAATCTCCGTAGGACTTGAAATAACTCCTTCCATTCTCACTTTATTTCTAGTCATCCATAGCGGGTCAAAAACAGTTGTAGCAAAAAGTTGGAAATTTCTGGACTCTCAGCATTTAGACCCAAATAGATTTCTGGGCTTAAGATCATTTTCACCCAATCTGATATTGACTGCATATGTTTAAACAATTACAATTAATAGGCCGAGGAGACAACAACCAAATTTTGGCAGCCCAGTCGCACTGAAGGAGCAAATGCTCCGCAAACTCAATTGCATTGTTGCACAAAAAACGGCTAACAAATGGGAGAGGAAACCCGTTGTTAAGAACAAAACTTGTAGCTAAATAATTCCATGAAAGTTTCCACCAGGGACGAACGCAGGATTTTAAGCCGGGGGGGCCAGAGATAAGCAAAAATTTTTTTTTTCAAATACGCATCCATATAGTATTAATAAATTATCAACCAAGACAAATACCCAAAAATCATTGTTTCTTAATATATTAAGATACAATCTACTAACAAAAACAAAAGATGTGAAACACTATTGTTTCTTTATACAATCATCTATGAAAAGGGAACTCGACGCTCTTTCAAATCTTCAAAATCATCTACTATTGAATCCAAACTAAATGTCGAAGCTATATCCTTTTCAATGTATAACATCAAAGAGTCATTCAAAAAGTCATCTTCCATTTTGTTTCGAAGTTCAGTTTTGACAAGTTTCATAGCTGAAAATGCTCGCTCTGTAGTAGCAGTAGAAACTGGAAGAGTAAGCACAAGTATCACCATTCTATAAACAAGTTTGTAGTGTTCTGAATTTCCAGTTCTCACTAACCATTGAGACAACTTAGATAAACTTTTCAATTTTTTGAACTCTGGATCTTGGACTACATTATGCTCAAAATGATAAAGCTCCTTCTCCAACACTTGTTTGTCATAATCTGTGAAATCTTGTGAATAGAAATTCTTTACCAACAAACAAAGATCACTAATTCTGAAAGATTTTAATGCCTCTCGAGGTTCTAAAGCTGAGCTAAGCCTAAGCAACTCCATTGCATCTTCATTAAACCGATAATTTAGTTCCTGTAGTTGAGAATCTATTGTAGCATAAAAAATATTTACTCGATAATGATGCTCATTTGTAACGTTATCTGGTTGATTACGAGCTCGACCTCGCCTCGCAACATAACGAGCATTCATATCCAGGATATCAATGCGATGCTTCTCACAAAATGATATCACAGTGGTGAGTAAGCCATCCCATCCATCATCTCTAAATTTTTGGATAAGTGCTTTAGTAGATGAAACTAAATGCATGGCATTTAAAATGTCTTGAGATTGGCTTTGCAAAGCTTGACAAAATTTATCAGTGATCTCCATAGTTTCTTTTTCAAGATGCAAGATGAAAACAAATTCAAATGAAGTTAAACCTTCATAAGCTGACTCTCCTTCTGCCCGATTTTCTCCATCAATTGCACCATCAATTATATTTTGTAAAACTTCAACAGTTGAACTAAACATCCTTAGTAAGCTAGAAACTGATCTAAAATGTGAACTCCAACGTGTTTCTCCAGGTCGTTGTAAAGTGCCAATTTGATTAAGTCCACTTCCAGTCTCAAGCTCTTCAAGATCAATCAAACGTGCTATTTCATTAGTATTGGCAACTTTCAATTGCTCATTGCGCTTGCATGAAGCACTAACAATTTTGATCAGAAAAAGCAATGTAAGAAAAAAATGACTAATGGGAACAACTTGTTTTGATGCTTTTACTAATGCCAATTGTAAGCGATGTGCAAAACAATGGATATAGTAAGCATATGGGCAATCATTCAAAATCAAAGCTTGTACTCCATTCCACATACCTCGCATGTTGCTTGCGCCATCATATCCTTGTCCTCGAATATTTTGTATATCTAAGCAATATTGAGATAACAAAGAATATATCCCCTTCTTTAGAGTCAAAGCTGCAGTGTCAACAACATGAATAAGCCCAAAAAAGCGTTCTTTCACAAAGCCTTCTGCATCAACATATCTAAACACCACAGCCATTTGCTCTTTCATGGACTCATCACGAGCTTCATCAACCATTATGCAAAACTTTGCATCACCAATTTCTTCCCGAATGGCCTTCTTCACTTTGGCTGAGAAAACATGTAGAATTTCCTTTTGAATCCTAGGTGATGTGTAGGTTGCATTTTTTGGAGCTTTTTCTATTATTTCAACAACCTTCTCATTCCAAAAAGTCACAATACCCAATGATTCATGAAAGTTCCCACGATTTAATGAACTAAAACTTTCATCTCGACCTCTAAAAGCTATAGCTTGAAAGGCAAGATATCGCACAATAAAAATTGTGGCCTTCAATTGCAACCGATTATTTGCAATTTGTTCAGTAGTGAAATGATCAACTACCCTTTGCAAATGCTGTGATTGGTTCATCAAATCTTTACACATTTGCTCAGCAACTCTATGAGCTGAGTTAGGATCTTTTCCTATATGAACTTGAAAAGAACAATCTTTGCCCCCAACCTTTTTCCAATTTCTAAATCCACCAACAATAAATGTATTTTGTCCCACAGCCACATTTGGATTATGAAAGACAAAGTAGGGTAGACAATAAGCTGCATCTGTTGTAGGAGAATATTCAAGCCATTTTGAATTATTTCTATACCAAGAAGCTTGAAAACTACGATTCTGCTTTCCACTTTTTTTTAATATCTCTAGAGGAGGTTGGTGCGGACCTTTTTTAATGTAAGCCCGTCGAATTTCATCACGTTGATTAACATGATATTTCCATATTTGTTTGCGTGTTCCGGGATCATAATCCAAAGAATCAAGGTCAATTCTTTGAAATTGTGTTTGAGAGATTGGAACATCCGCATTTTACGGAATTGGAACATCCGCATTTTCCGGAATTGGAATAGCAACATTAGTTGTTGGCAATTCCACGTTGACTTCAAAAGAATTTGAAGTTGAACCTTTTCTTTTGAAAAAATCAAGCATTGTAGTTGATTTTTTATGATCTACAAATAAAATAAAAATTATATAAGAATTACCGTTATTTTTTTAAATTTGTGTGATAATTTCTTATATTATATGATTTATTTTTTTTCTTTTTGTCTTTTGTCTGCCTTTAATATCTATGTGTTTAAACTGCCTTTATTTATGTCTCTGTGTTGTCTCTTCCTTTATTTATATCTTTTATGTTTTTTGTATCTTTGTATTGTCTCTTGTCTTCATCTTCCTAATTCTGACCCACTAACCCAAATATCCAATGAATCCCACTACAGACAGTCAAGCACTACTAACAAAAACTTTTCTTAACTTTACCTTTTTTTTTTTTTGTTTTTTTGTTTTCTCCCCTGTCACTTGTCTTTGCCCAACAACAACTCCACACCACTTTTCCCTATTCCCTATTATTATGTCCAACTAATGTCCAACTACCGGTCAACAAAGCATCTAACTGTCACTACTCACTACAATCTCTACTCTCTCTATCTATCATTCTATTTCTTTTATCTATATAATGCAAGGCAGCAAGAGCCACAAACACAGTCACAAAGCCAAAAACCCAAAAAAAAAAAAAAAAAAAAAAAAAAAAAACACAAACAGTTCAGTTCAGCCGCAGCACAAGCACCAAATCACCAAATCAGTTCAGTAACTTCAGTTCATCAGTAAAAACACAAACAAGAAACACTCAAACACCACAAGCACAGTTTCTTTGATTCTCAGAATCTCAGATCACAGATTCACAAGGTTTTGAAATTTGAAGGAAAAGATAAGAGTTAAAGAGTAAATACCTGTGATTCTGTGAACTGTGATTCTGTGAAGGCTCGAAGCTGGGCTGGACAGATCGGGAAACGGCAACCGGCGGCAGCAGTGGCAAGTGGATCTCGTCTCGCGTGGCGGCGTGGGTCTCGCTCGAAGCTGGGTTCGCACTCAGGGACTCTCTCGCTCTCATCTCGCTCTCTGTCTCTCTAGTCTCTCCATCACGGCGACACCGCTGCCTCTCTGTCTCTCTCCGTCTCGCACTCTCGCTCGTAGCTCTCGCCTCTCGGTCTCTCACTTTCCTTTCTTCTTTTTTTTTCTTTTTTTTGCTTTGGTTTTTGCTTTCTTCGTTTGGTTTTGGACTGTTGAGGGCTGAGTTTTTTTTTTTTTTTTTTTTTTTTGTTGTTGTTGTTGTTGTTATGGATTGACATGGGTTATGGCCTTATGGGCTCTGCTCTGAGCTGGCCGGATGATGGGCTAGGGGAAGGGGGGCCGGAGCAAAAATTTCAGGGGGGCCCAAGCCCCTATTTTTTTTTTTTGGAAAAATTTTACTTGCTAAAAAATTTTTTTTTTGGGCCCAGGGGGGGCTCGGGCCCCCTTAGCCTTGTACCTGGGTCCGTCCCTGGTTTCCACTGTAGATTCTTGAATCTTGCATGGATTTTCAACTTCCAGAGTTTTTCCACTCTTTATTTTAAAGGATTGGGTGGTGGGCAATACCTGGGATTAGTAGAGCATAATACGCTGATGTAACTGAGTATTCAACGTTTGCATTCAAACACTAGAATATCTGGTCATTTCATTCAAGACATCTCTACAAGCAACAATACTTTGACAAGACCAAGACACTACTTTCGGCACTGGGATTTTCATAAAATTTATGTTCTTCACATATTTCTTTTGAAAGACTTTTACCCACCATTTATTAGTGTTAGAGATATATTAGCCCATTAGCATAGGCCCAAGTCTAATTTTACTTTGTGTGCAAGCCAAGTCTTCTACTTGTACTAGAAGTCTATTAGTCTAGAGTTTAGTCTACTATATATACACATGTTATAATTCATTGTAACACAGGATTTGTACTACACTATAATATATTATTGATGTAGCCCTTTAGGGTTTCCTCTGTGGATGTAGGCCATTAGGCTGAACCACGTAACTCTTGTGTGTTATTGTGTTCTATACTTTATACTTTAGCTTCCGCATCCATACTAGCATATTCAACATGGTATATCAATGCTAATATTTAACATGGTATCAGAGCCACCTTCTTGTGGTTATGGTTTTCTGTCCTTGCGGTATATTTAAGAGCAATCTGTCTTCCTCGGTGTTTTTTCGCTGCGTTCATCTTCTTTGGTTTCCTACTACTGCCGTTAAAACTCTCCGGTATAGTCATGCCACCGTTAGAAGTCGTACCAACACTGCAAGACCATTGCCTTCCTCAAACTACCGTCATAGAACCAAACTTCATTCAAGGGATCTTCTCAACCTTATCAAATCTCAAGATTTCATCAAGTTTCCATCTTGAGTTTGAGAGGGGGTGTTAGAAATATATTAGCCCATTAGCATAGGCTCAAGCCTAATTCTACTTTGTGTGCAAGCCAAGTCTCTTACTTGTACTAGAAGTCTATTAGTCTAGGGTTTAGTCTACTATATATACACATGTTATGATTCATTGTAAAGCAAGATTTGTACTACACTATAATATATTATTGATGTAGCCCTTTAGGATTTCCTCCGTTAATGTAAGCCGTTAAGTTAAACCGCGTAACCCTGGTGTGTTATTATGTTCTATACTTTATGCTTTCGCTTCTGCATCCATATTAGCATATTCAACATGGTATATCAATACTAATATTTAAAAATCAACATTGCTAGCTATTTCCCAAGCCATTTTCGCAACTAGCGCCATATTCATATCCTCTATCTTCTTAATGCCCAAACCTCCATCACATTTAGGAGTACAAATGGACTTCAAACTCTTAAGACAACAACCCAATTTGTTATCATCTTTCACTCCCCTCCAAAAGTTTTGATTGAGAAAATCTAACTTGGTACAGACTTGCTTACGGGAGTGTCACTAGACCATATGATTGTTGGCACATCGCTTAAAACTTTTATTCACAATACTAGTCGCAGACTCACAAGATGCATGGGGATAAATAATTATTTTGTCTAGTAATATAATGTATAATTTTTTTCTCTAAAATTTTTTGAAGATAATTTGTTCTCCCTAAAAATTAAACAATTTCTATTTGGTCCAATTAGGTCTATTTCAGTCCCATTCGGCCCAATTTGATCCACTCAATCAATTTCAGTCCTCTTCAGTCCATTTTAGACTAATTGGGCCTTAAATTGATTCTTTGTGTAGGTTTCCTTTTCAAGTTTAGCTCAAAAATTCATTTTGTTTCTTAATTTTTGGGTTAAAAAGTATGAAATTTTATTATATATGGGCTAAACTCTCTAGTTTTGAGTTAAAAAATAAAAAGAAAATTGACATTAGAAATTAGAAATATGAGCCCTAAAAATGCAATAAAAATGATAAATATTCAAAGGTCTCATTCGGACCACATTGGTTCTATTCGGTCCATTTTGGTCCTAATAGGTCCACGCAGTCCTAATCAATCCATTCAGTCATATTTAGTCCATTCTGTCCACTAAAGTTCTATTATATATGTCCATTCAGTCCACATTGGCTCTATTCGGTCCATATTGGTCCTATTATGCCCACTTCGGTCCTATAGGTCTACATTGGTTCTATTCGGTCCATACGGTCCACATTGGTCCTATTCGGTCCACTTTAGTCCACTTCAGTCCTATTAGGGTTGTTCGGTCCACTTTGGTCATATTCAATCCATTTTGTCCACTTTGGTTCTATTTGGTCCATTCTGTCCACTTCAGTTCTATTCAGTCCACATTAGTCCTATTCAATCCACATCAGTCCAATTGGGTCCCTTTCGGTCCATTCTGTCCATTTTGGTCCTATTCGGTCCATTCGATCATATTCGGTCTATCTTGTTCCTATTCGGTCCTATTCTATCCATTTGGCCCACATTGTTCCATTTGGTCCAATTCAGTCCATTCAGACCACTTTAGTCCATTTTGGTCCACTTCAATCTATTTTGTGCAATTATATAATGGGAAAAGACATATTTGGGTTGAAAGCACCTAATTTAAATCCAAATTTATTTTATATATATATATATATATATATATAAATCTCAAACTCATAATATCTAAAATTTTAAGTATAGTATTTATTGTTGTTGCACTTTTGTTAAACCACATTAACATAACATTTCAGTCTACTTCGATAATACTAAATTTAAGTGAGAGTCTTTTTAAACATAAAGGTTATGAATATACAAATGTAATATTTAGGGAAATTATTCATTTGAAATTCATCAACGTCATTGCTATTAGCATGTGAGTGCATGAGCATGTGAAATATCCAAGATGCAAACCTTAGATGTGACTCTTAGATGATGCATGAACGTAATTCCATATGAGATGTACACTATTTTCATTTGCTGACTGATGGCAAAGCCGAGCATGTTTGTAACAAACTTATTGTTCCTTAGTTAATATTTATGCTTGTTTAACCCCCCCCCCCCCCCCAAAAAACAAAAAAAAAAAAAAAAAAAACTCTGGAAGTTTGACATTTGTTGACGAATTTTCAGTTTGTTGATGATATGATAAGTGGAATATCCTAATTAAAAACTATGTGAAGTTTTGTTTGTGAATGAATGTTATGGATGCTAAAGTGATTTGTGTGCTGAGAGAGAGAGAGATGAAAGATATGCACACACAAAAAAATAGTTAAAAAATAAAAAGGGTTTGGGTGGAGGGAGTTTCACACAAATATACACTTAAATTAAGCTAGAGTAGAAATTCTATCTTGTATATAAAAAAATAAAAAAAAAATTAAAACCAATGGGATTGTATCTTGCAAATAAATTTTAATTAACATTTTTATGGAACAATTAAATTAACCTGTGATATTTCCATACATATATGCAAGTGTATGGTAAGATTCTAAATATTACTAGGATGTAGCAAATTTAGAATAGAGTTATTCTATATCGTAAAAATTTCAATTTATTTAGTGAATGTATTTTGCACATAGGGTCTACAGGTCAAGTCCTCGCAGGTTTTTTTTTTTTTTTAGATAGTTTTCATTGGTTTTTCCCTGCATCACCATATTCTGTCTCATTTACTTTCCGATGTTGTTTGTTTGTTTACACAATATTGATGTTGTTCAAGCCTGATCATAATTGGACTAAATAATCACTAAACGAAACTAACAAATGTTATAACAAAATGGAAAGGAGTATATTTTATGAGAGGAGGGAGCAAATCAAACGAGGAAAAATGAACTAAAAAACGTGGGCTTTTTTGGTGTTCAGATGGTGGGGCTGAGGAATTTACTTCTCACACACCATGCCCACTAATTAGTGGACTCCCCTTGTCTTTAGAACTTAAGAAGCAATAATTTTAGTACGCATTATCTAACATCATACACATTTGTTTCACAGTTCGGTATTATTTCACTCATCATGAGAGATTTAATTGGACTACATAAATTGTCACTATCACATGATAAACTTGCACTAAGAGAACATTGTTTGGTATTATTTCACTCGTTAATCTAGGAGAAAAGAGACTACTATCATTATGGCACATCATTTTTGAACCCAGAAACAAAAGTTTCTTACTGATATGATTAAGAATCTGGGTACTGAAACATGTTGAACGATGGATTGACAATGCTGAAGCCCCCATCAATTAGGAGATTGTGCCCACTCACGTATCTTGATTCATCACTAGCCAAAAAGAGAGCAGCATTTGCAACATCTTCTGCCTTAAGAGTCACACCTTTTAGGTTGGCAAGGGAATTCATCATATTCTCAAGGGTTTCATCATCAACACCAACAAATTTCGTTGCTAAAGGTGTTGCAAGTGCATAAGGTGACAAGCAATTGACCCTAATGCCAAACTGCCCTAACTCAACCGCGGCATTTTTGGTGAGGCCTAAGACAGCGTGCTTTGAGCATGTGTACGCATATGAAGCTGCACCTCCAACATATGAGCTTATGCTAGAGGTTGAAATAATGCTACCACCACGTGCTGGAATCATGGCCTGCGATGCATGTTTAATGCCAAGGAAAACGCCAGTCACATTTACACCAAGCACACGCTCGAAGTCTGCTTTTTCATTGTCAATGATGCGAACCTTGTTCTCATCAGCTATGCCAGCATTGTTGAACATTATGTCTAGCTTTCCATAAGTTGCCACAGATTTGTCCACAGCATTTTTTATTTGGGCTTCATCAGTTACATCGCAGTGGACATAGAGTGCATTTGATGAGCCAAGGGCCTCAATGACTGAATGACCCAATTCATCTTGGATGTCAGCTATAACCACCTTGGCTCCATGATGGACAAAGACTTTGGCCGTGAATTCACCAATGCCGCTAGCTCCTCCAGTTATTAGAGCCACCTTTCCCTCCAACCTCCACAATTTAGAACCAACTTAGTCAAGTAATACTCTATAATTTAAACGAAAGGACATCTTCTAGAGTCCTTTTTAAAGGACTCTGTTTATTCTTTATATAGAAAAATAGGCAAAGAAAATATTTTGTTGCAAAGAAACAAGATATCAAGGAATTTTGCAAAACATTTTATTAATTTATATATTGCCATGAAGCAATGACATCTGTCGACTGGCTCAGGTGCATTTGAAATTTAGTATGTATATAAACACATTTTTAAATTTGTTAAAGTTATAAATTGTTATTGATAAGGTGATGGATGTATATAAAAGTGATTGTCCACAGATCACAACTTCTCGTTTCAATAAATTTTGAAAATATTTATCCATTGACTTACACTTTGAAGTTTAACATCTCTATTGATGAATAAAAAATTGCTCAAATTCTCTGCAATTTGTTTAATTGAACTCATGATTTGTTGAAGTGTATAACCTCAAGTGATGTAAATATATGACAACAAGAGTTTTATATATATATATATATATTTCAAACGAAGATGTCAAACTATATCAGTTTATTAAGGTTTTAATGTAGAGGCTGGTTTATTTAATCGATGAAGTTTTCAAATTTAGAATCAAAACCAGCACTCATCTGAAATTAAGTAGTATTTATATGTCTGTCTCCAGTCGATTGTAAGGAAAATCAGAAGTGTCTAGGCAGAAATAGACTTTTTCTTGTTTTTAGCAAAATGACTTCAGTATCATAATAAGAGTCGTTAGTTCCTAAATTGGGTTGAGCTTGGCATCAAATAACAAAGCCATTCTAAACTATCTTTTCCTACTAATTTGCAGTAAAATCTCATTGTTTGTTTATAAAGTTTTGAAGTGCCATACGACATTGGTTAAGAATCAATTTTAGGAAAATTTTGACATCATTTTTATGAGAAATGAAAAAAGCTGTCAAAACATTAATTGCTTTTTTTTCTATTTCCATAAAACTTTCTTTAATTAGATTCTTAACCAATGTTGTACGGTACTTGTTAACATTTTCCATTTTTGAAATAGCAATTCTATTAATAGTAACTACCAATTACCAAAGAAATAGCAATTCTTGGAACAACCTTTGAAGTGTTAATTGATCATAAATGTGAATAATCATAATGATCTACTAGAAGTTTATCAAAAAAAAAAAACATGATTAAGCATATCTTGCTAACCTTCTTGTGACTGCGGATATTAATGAACTTGTTGCCATTGAGCAGAGACACAAAGAAATTTCTTCACTCTTTTAGGTGAGGTTGGGATTATGGGCAGGATTTAGACTAGTGTATACCGAGAACCTATATTTATTGATAAAGATGTCGCAGCATTTTCCACAAGGTAGGGTCCATTTGGGTATGTATTTTGTGAAAATTCAATGACAAAACAAGTGGACCTAAAATTATTATTATTTTATTCATAAAAATTCAGTGCCAATTTTATTCAAGGATAAGTCTTGTGCTAAGTAAAGGATCGGTTGAAATACCGTTTATTGCTGAAAACTGAAAATACTGTAACAAAATAATTTTTAAATATGAATAGTGTCATGTGGGACTTAGTTTTAAAGTTTTTTTTTTTTTTTGAAAAATTATACTTGCGAGTCCCATGAATAGTGCATGGGACCTGCATATAAAATGCCAAATTCAAACTCAACCCCTTCTCAATGTAATCCAAATAGTGGCAAAGTGGCATAACAAATGCCACAAGACTTATTTGGCACAAGACTTTATTTGGCGTAAGACTTATCCTTTATTCAACCCAACCAATTGACGAAGTTTTTGTAGTACTGGGGGCATACCCACAATTTGATAAATTTAGCTTCACCTCTTCATTTGTTAATAACATTGGACTGAAAACCAGTGCATGTTTCATCAAACATCTGGTTTATTATTAGGGTCAAATTTTGGAATTTAATTAAAGACAAGGTTTAGTTATAAAATTGGTTGTAATTTAAAACCGCAACATTACTCAATATCATTAATATTTTTACATATTCTGAAAATCTAACCGTTGAATTGTATATTCTTTACGCTCTTAATACACATGTCAAATTTTATACCAATAGAGTATTATTTACTATATGATCTATAAGATTATATTTTTTTTCATAATTTTAAACGACAAAAACTTACAATTTAAACAATTTCTTGATAATATAGCTATTGATCATCCAACGATGGATTTGTCAAAATTCACCCTGATAAAAAGATATTGAGTTATAACCTTAAGTTATAACCAATTTTATAACTAAATTTTGTCCTTTAATTAAAACTATAAATTTTTTTCTAGAACTTTAAAATATAAAAAATAAAATAATAAAAAAATAAAAAATAAAAAATAAAAAAAGAAAGATCGTTTGCTAGTACTGAATTGACTGCTACCTCTCAATAATCAATATTGCTATAGTAATAGGCCAAACCTTGCTAATAATATGTATATACATGTATGGTTATCGGTAGTAATGCGCAGTCGAAATGTATAAAACTTTAGCAAGAAAAGATGTGCTGCATATCTACAACAAAAAAAACAAGGAAAGTAAACAAGTTGGTATTGGCTCTTGGCCCTTTTGTTTGGTTGCGCTGTGTCTGCATAATTGTTCTCACTATCATATCTTAAAGAATTCCGTGCTAATAAAGTTGGGTTCTAAAAAAGACAAGACATAAAGTATGAAAGTCAATATAACCAGTTCTGGGAATCTTTGTTAGGTTTGATGATAACTAACTACGGTGACTTCTTTATTGCATTGGTTAACATGTTAAATTACTCAGTTTAGACTTTAGAGTGAAGTAGGGAAATATTTCTTAGTTTCTTTTTAAAAAAACAAAGATTTATTTCCATCTAACCTATAGGAAAAGAATGCGGTATAAAAAGTATATATTTTCTAATCCTAGTTAATCTGTTAAGAATTTTCCATCTAGTTTAAAATTGGCTTAGGTAAGACGTGACAAAAACTTTTTATTTTTTTTGGGTTTTTGAAATAGATCTCATTCTAGTATAATGGGCCGTTGACAAGCACAACAAATTGGAGGCATATATGGAGCCAAGAATGAATTTATCTTAAGAAAATTTTTAAAATAGTATTTTTATTTTTATTTTTTTGGGGGTTAAAAAAAATGGTTAGAAGGGGAGATAGTAGAAAATTATAGTTCCTCATGTTTCAGCATGCGGCCTTGACTACATGCTTATAGGCACAATGGATACAATTTCACACTATGGGTGTGTATGGATTAAGCTTATTTTTGCTGAAACTGAAAATTGAAACTGAAAACACTGTAACGAAATAATTTTTAAATGTGTAAATAGTGCTGTGGGACCCATTTTTAATAAAAAAATTGTTGAAAAGTGTAATTTATGGGACCGTGAACAGTGCACGGATGTACTATTCACAGTTGACAAAGTCAACTATTGTGGGCTGAACCCAAAAAAAAAAAAAAAAAAAAGAGAAAAACGCAGTGCAAAACGTAGTGCAAAACGTAGACGCAAGAATAATTACAATCCAAACGGCACTATGATGATATATGATGTGCACAAATGGATACAATTTCACACTATGATGACATATGATGTGCACGAAAAGCGTATAAAGGTAGTGTGAGACAAATCAAAGCTTTGTTAGAATAATAGATTAACAGAAATTCTAGTTATTCAATACTCATAATTGGTCTATTTTTTTATGAACTCTTTGTGTACTCAACTAAAGGCTAGAGGATTGAGTGGGCTAACATATCTTGACCCTTATTTTGGACTACTTAACTAAAAGGCAGATATGGACAAATGTCTCCATGAGTACTCAACTAGCCCTCTCCTTCTTGTTCCATTATACAAACATTTTAGGAATACTAACAAATTGTATCCCTAATTTTTATACAATTTAAGTTTTTTTTTTTATAGATTTTTTATTATCAACCCTTAAGTCCCTCTTTCTCTATCATCTCTCCCCCTTAGAGATATTTTCTTTATAGATATTTTTATAGTACTCTCATCTCTCTTATCCTTATCAACGCTTACATTATTTTATTATTGATAATGAAATGTGTTTTCTCCATCTCAATGTCTATAAGTTATGATCTAGCCCACTCTATCCCTTTACAATACCTACTCCCAATACTCTAATAGCTTCTTAATAGCCAAAAATATCATAACAATTACAAAGTTAGTACCCACACACAAAAAAAAAAAAAGGTGCTCTAGCCGGTTGTGGGTGTCCACAGTTCGGGCCCAACTGAGCTTATATTGGCCCGACGAATCTAAATTTAGAGCTAATCAAAGCCCGGCCCATGCTTGCCCAAACGATTGAAAGCAAAATCAGAAGTGGCTAGGCAGCAATAGATTCTTTTTCCTTTCTTTTTGGCAAAAAGACAGCATTGTCAAAAGAATCCTTACTTCCTAAATTGGGGTGACCCGTTGAGCTTGCATGAAAGTACAAAGACACTCTGAACTATCTTTTCCAACCAATTTGCAATGAAATCACATTGTACCTTGTAATATAGTACCTACCACTGACCAATAATGGTAACCCAATACTTTTTTTCTTTTCCTTTTTTATATTAAAGAAAAACAATAGGCAAAACATTCAAATCCACCACCTAAAAAAAAAAAAAAAAAGTAAAGAATCCCTCCACTCTTGAAACAACTTTATAAGTTTAAAGGAAATGTTAACGAATACTCTAAAAACATTGATTTAAGAACTATTTTTAAAAACATTTTATGAGAAATTGATAAAACAATTCATTTTTTTTATAGCTTTTTCTATTTTTTATAAAAGTGATGTTAAAAACTTTTCTAATTTGATTTTTTAACAATTATCCTAAAGACACTCGTTAACGTGACTTTAAATTTAAATTTTATTAGGATAATGATAAAAATCTATGGGAAGTTTAGCAAATAACAAGAACACAGGTAAAATAAAAACATGATTAAGCATAGTCTTGCTAACCTTCTTGTGACTGCAGAGATTAACGAACTTGTTGCCATTGCATAGAAACAGAGAAAGAGACCGACTTCTAACTCTTTGAGGTGAGGTTGTGATTAAGGGCAGGATTTAGTGAACCAAGAACCCTACATTTATTGATAAAGATGTGGCGGCATCTTCCATTTGGAAAGAACCAATTAGGTCTTCTTTTTTTTTTTGGTGGAAATTAAACGACAAAACAAGAAGTCGACCAAAAAGTATTTTTATTGTTTTTAAGTTTGATGATTACTAATCACAGTGACTTCTTTATTGCTTTAGTAAAAATGTTAAATTACTCAGCTTAGAGAGTGAAGTTCGGAACCCTAGCAGTCTAGCACCAACCTAGGTTTTGAAGTAAGGAGCCAAGAAGCAACAGGAAATATTTCTTTATGAAATGGATCTCATTCCAATATAATGAGTTGGCCGGCAAGCGCGACAAAATTAGCGGCATATATATAGGTAGCCAACAATGAATTTGTCTTTTCTCAACCAAAAAATAATACTTATAAATTTGTCTTAGACAGCACTTTTCTTTTTTCTTTTTTTCTTTTTTTCTTTTTTTATTGGTGGTCAAGGGAGAAGAAAAGGATGATTTAAATATTAAAAAGTATCAGTTGAATTACCTAATTCCAAAAATTACGTACTGTTAACCTAATATTCTAAAAGTGTTAACCTAATATTAGATCTTAACGTGTTTAAGATCTAAATTCTATGCTCATAACATCTTAAACACTTTTAGAATATTATGTTAACAATACGTAACTTTTGTTGTACAAGACTCACGATTTGTCTATACTGGTTAGAGGCTAGAGGATTGAGCCATGTTATACCCCTTATTTGGGACTAACTCCCTTATTTCTTGTTCCATTCTGCACAAGTTTCAAACAGACTAACATGTTATAGCCCTAATTATTATATAATTTAATATTTTCTATAGATATTTTATTAACTTTCTTCCCCCCCAACCCTTCTATCTCATCCCTCCTACCATTATCAACACTAACATCATCTATTAGATATTGATGAGTATTTTCTTTGCTTCAATGGCCCAACTTCTTTTCTCTTTTTTTTTTTTTAACAAACGAGAGTATTCACACTTTTTTGAGTATTTGATTTTTCTCTTGAGTATTTGACTTTTCTCTTGAGTGTATGCAGTTTCTCATTCTTCTGAGACTTCCCTTAGAGTGACCTTAAGCTATTAGCAAGAGGTTTTGAATCCAAGATCTCATGGATATCATAAGACTTAGAACCACTAATTTAACCCTTTGGTATTCAATTCTTACTACTCGGAGCTCCTTAATGGCCAAAAATAAAAATCTGTGAACACAACTTTTATGCCACAATTTTTGTTATAACTCTAATATATATGAGCTACAATTATAAGATGTACATAAAAGTAATGACTTCATGTGAAGATGATGGTTCATGAATCACAATAACACAATATCATTAAGTTGTGATAAATTCTATAGCCCAAAACAAATTGTGGCCAAAAAAAGAAAATCATAATTCATGACTATTACAAAATTAGTAACCCAAAAAAATAAAATAAAAAGTGCTTCAGCCGGCTATTGGTGTCCATGGATCGAACCAAATTAGCTTATTAAAACTCTGCCCAAAATTAAATCCATGCTAAATATGCCAAAGGTAGTGTTAACAGGCACGTAAAGTGGCATTAAGGGACAACATTATATCAATAAAGTCAATTTTTTTACTAATTTTATAAAGTGTAAAGTTAATAAAATCAATTTTTTGAATTTCCCTTACTATTTTCAATCATTTCATCAATTTATACCAATTTTTTATTAAATAAACCCAACCTAAATCATCCTTAGTTCCATATGCCAAATATTAAGAAAGAAGTATACAATTTTTTTTTAAGTACCATTGACAATGACATAATAGAATCAAATTCAATTACCGCATCAAAATATTCAAAGTAGCATTTCAGAATTTCTCGAACTTTGCTTTGGGTGTTTGTTTCTCATGGAGTGGCTACGTTTGTTGTTGTTGTTATCAATATTCACGTGTCATGGGCTACAATTCAAATGGGTTTCGGTGTCTGTGTTGGGGTCAGAGCTAACTGAGTTGACTCGTGAGTTGTTGGAATCGGCGAGGGAGGCCGAGTTCTCGGATTGGTTGAGAAGGGTTCGGAGGAGAATCCACCAAAACCCAGAGTTGGCTTTTGAGGAGTTCGAAACGAGTCAACTCATTCGATCGGAGCTGGACTCGCTTGGGATTGAGTACACGTGGCCTCTTGCTAAGACTGGCCTTGTCGCTTCTGTTGGGTCGCACTCCCTGCTTCAACCTTGGTTCGCTCTACGGGCAGACATGGATGCCCTCCCCATTCAGGTTGGTTTTCTTTTCTTTCTTTTTTTAATCTCTCTAACTCAAACCTAATAATTTACTTCTTTTTTTTTTTTATATATATATTTACTTTTTAAAACAATCTACATTAGATTATTTAGTATTTTTCACTGTATTTTATTAAAATACTATTTTTTATCTTAAGTAACAAGACCATTTATATACATATATATATATATATATATAAATTAATACAGAAGGAATATTATCATTTTAAATTTACATGTTCGCTTTAGTAACAATAATTTTGTATAAATATGATTATTTTCTATTATATAAGCATTAATACGAGAGCTCTAAACATGGAACTAGTTGTTTTAGTTGAAGAATAATGTAGTGGCTGTTCTTTTAATTTCATTGTTTGTGGACAATTGTCACCAACATTGAAGATTTAATTGAATAAACAATAATTCAAGGGCAATTATTTTCACAATACTTTTTTTTTTTGCAAGTGTGACAAGGATTACATCACTGACTCTATTAGTGATAATATATATATTTATTTATTTTTATGTATTAATCACAACAAATCATATAAACAACTATCCGAAACTTATTGTTAAATAAAATCAGAAATGCATTCATTTTGTACTTTACTGTTGTGCATTGCTCTGCTGTTTGAAGTTGAGGACCACCTTTGGGCTACCTATGACTATGAGTTTTATTTTTTTCAAATTTTCTGAGCAACTCTTTACCAGGTGTTTATTAAATGTTTTGTGCTTTTGTTGTATGCTGTTGTAGCTGGAATCAAAGTGAGAAGAAAATGGTCTTAAAATAAAAAAAATGGATGAAAAAGACAGAATATTAATTGAAGGCAAAATTTAACAAATAGCTTGGAATCGTGTGGCAACTGACAACCTAGGGTGGTTGGTTAGTATAATAGTATATCAAGAAACTTTGAGTTATTTAGATCTCCTCCATTTAGAATTGCATGTGTACTTCAGATAGCATGTATTGGCCTAGTGACAAGTGACAAGTTAGTTTTATCATATTGTGGACTAAATTTTTGGATTAGGTATGAAAGTTTTAGCTACGGCTTAATTCAATGCCAATGCTCTTAATTTCAAGATAGAAAAATTCATTCGCAGTAAGATGTAGTAGCTTATAATTTTTTTTTTTTTTTTTTTTAAAAAAAACTCCTTTTGAATCATGTCAAGAAGATAAGTGCAAATTTTGGTCATAGAAATTCTTTCTTACAAGTAATTCTTTCTTCATAGTTTTGGTAATGGAAAAGACAATTTTAGGCAAGATTAGCTTTGGAAATAAATTCCATATGCATGTAATGTAAGAAATTGATCTTTGGAAGTCTGCAAAAGTTTGGCAATTTGGACAAGTTCAGCTTTACATGCTCAAAAGCATCAAAAGTTATGGGAAACAAAAACAATGACCAAATTTCAAATTTTGATACCGCTGCCTTCCCACCTGTCTCATGGAAGCTGCCCCATCCATAATTTAGCATTCCCATGTTAAGGGTGTCTTTGTAATGGAGAGAGATGGGAAGCGAGGAGAGGGAAGGGTGGCTAGAATACATTTGTTTGGACGGCAAATAATGATGGAACCAAAATTTATACCAAATGTTTAATTTCTTTTTCCTGTTATTTAAACTTACGATTTACTTTTGTTCAAAAGTGAAACCTTCATTTGTATTCTTTCTCAAAAAAAAAAAAAAAAAGTACTTGAATTAATTAATTGTGATTTTTTTGAAAGGAATTGGTAGAATGGGAGTACAAGAGCAAGAACCCTGGAAAAATGCATGCTTGCGGCCATGATGTTCATGTAACAATGCTGCTCGGAGCTGCTAAGTTACTAAAGCAAAGAAGCAGTGAATTGCAGGTAAATCAACAATCACACAAAACATCTAGGAACAACAATGAAGAATTAAAAGTACCTTATTGGTGTCTTGGTGTACTTGTCCAAAAAATGAAAGTCTTGACTTGATGATAAAGAGAAATTGTCATGGAATTAATACCATAAATTCAAATCCTATCATATCTATCCCCCCCTAAAGTCATATATATATATATATATATATATATATATATATATATATATATATATATATATATATTATTGTTTTGATAATGTTGGTATATATATATATTATTGTTTTGATAATGTTGGCTGATTGCATTGTCTAAAATCTATTTCAAAGGGCACCATTAAGCTTGTTTTTCAACCTGGAGAAGAGGGTCATGCCGGGGCCTTTTATATGTTAAAAGAGGGAGCACTTGATAAGGTTAACGCCATTTTTGGATTACATGTTTTACCAGAAATGTCCACTGGTACCATTGGTTCGAGACCTGGTCCAATGCTTGCTGGCTCTGGCAGGTTTATAGCCATAATTCGAGGGAAGGGTGGGCATGCTGCAAATCCCCATGTAACTAGAGATCCTGTACTTGCAGCAGCATTGGCTATCATTTCACTCCAACAGATTATTTCCCGAGAAACAGATCCTCTAGAGGCCATGGTAATTTTCCTCACATTCTTGAATAATTGAATTGTATAATGATCCATAGGGGAAAGTATTAGGATCCTCTTCAATTGAAACGAATTTGTTTAATGGTTTAGATTATTATTATAAATCTAATTGTGTATCCAGTATCAAGTTGTGAAATTTAAAATTACATAGGTAATCAGAAATCTATTATAAATGAGAAAAAAAATGAAAAGTACAAGAAGTACTTTATACACTGTCAAATTAGGAAATAAAATTTTTGTTCTTTCCATTTCAATTGAAATGGAAACAGAGACGTTCCTGTTCAAAGGCATACATGTTATGAGTACCTCTGCTAGTTGATAATTAAATTCAGTATGAGAAGTAGAAACCTAATAGCATTTTCTTGCCTGTGTTCATTTTCAACATTTACAAATTACAGGTGATCTCTGTTGGGTTCATTGAGGGTGGCCAAGCAGGGAATGTAATCCCAGAGACAGTGAGATTTGGAGGCACATTCCGGAGCATGAGTACAGAAGGTCTATCCTACCTTATGCAAAGAATTAAAGAGGTACTTTTGACACAATTCTAGTCTAATAGCTTAAATACACGCTTGTTATTATCTTCTTTTTTTTCGGAGTTTGAGATGGTATGATATGGAGGATGAGATGAGCACACTTTGAGAAGGTATGAGTTGAAAGGTTAGATTTTTAAAAAAAATTTGTATTTCAATAGGTTATGTTGCCATTTGCCAATTTTAACATCATCAAATTCTGATGAAGTAAAGAAATTGACTAACGGGTGTAAGTATAAGGGAGCCTAGTGTTTGCAAACCAAATTGCAAGGTCTTCTGAATTTTAAGGGCATACTACAGGGTGTTAATTGTAACTGTCTAAAAAAATCGTTGAGCAAAGGCTACTTTCTTTCCCCTAATTAAGCTGCTTAATTTATTCTAGTGAGTAGTGACTATTGGCAGCTACTTTTCCTTGGAAGTTTGTCTTAAACAATGTCTAGGGAGTATGGAGTTTCTTTTTGAGCATGAAATCTACCATTTGAGATAGAAGAGTATGGTAACAATTGTAATTAACAGGTCATTGAGATGCAAGCAGCAGTGCAACAATGCAATGCTACAATAGACTTCTTGGAGGATAAATTGAAGCCTTATCCAGCAACTGTTAACGATCAAGCAATGTACAAACATGCAAAAAGGGTTGGAGAAAGCTTGCTTGGGGAACCCAATGTCCAACTTATTCCAATGACTATGGGAGCAGAAGACTTCAGCTTCTACTCACAGAAGATTCCAGCTGCATTTTTCATGATTGGGGTAAGTAACGAAACGCTGAAATCAAATAAAAATTTGCACTCACCCTACTTAGTTATTGATGAGGAGGTTCTTCCCATTGGAGCAGCTCTCCATGCTGCTGTGGCCATTTCTTACTTGGATGGCCATCTTGTTGAGACCAGTTAGAGACTTGGGCATGTTGGACCAGCAACAATGGAAAACCATAGAGCAAAATAATGTGTTATTCAAATTTTATCTGATTCACCAAAGAGACAGGAAAGATCATGAATATACAATGTAATAAACCCTGAAATTCTGTCCACTTATAGTTGTGCTTGTACATGGCTTGTACAGAAAGAAAATCTCAATTCTCAACGGACTTGTTTGGGAAATTGCCTTCTGAGTAATGATATTGTTCTGAAATGTCCATACCAAATCTCAAATTATACATTTTATTCCTAGCTACCAGTACCAACTGGAATAGTTAGCTAGCTAGGTGTCACTACTATCAAAGTTTTTATTTTAAGAAAACATGGGCTTTTAGTCATCCAAAGGATTATTGTAGAAGTAGCTAACAGGTAGAGGTTGAGGTATGAAAGAGCGATTCCTTGGGTAGGCACATACTGGGCAACAAGAGATACTTACAGATTGCCTACTGTTTGGATGGAGGGAGAGAGAGAAATGGATACTGGTTGAAAGGAAGGCATCGATGGGGTGTTATCCTTCCCCTATTTGATGTATTTGGGTGAAGGAGGAAATTATTTGAAAGGATTTGGAAAAGATAAAACACAATTCCCTCAAATTGGGGAATTTAGAAGGTGATAAGACTTGATGGTCAATAGATACTAAAGAACTAAAGCTTTCGATATCTTGAATCAATAATTCATAAAGATTGAGAGATTGAAAATGATGTGAATCATAGGATAAGAATATGGTAGATGAAGTGGAGAAGTGCATCAAGAGTATAGTGTGATCATATAATACCAGTAATTTAAAGTAATTTTTTATTATAAAACTGTTGTACAATTAGTTATGCTCTATGGTATTGAACGTTGGGCTATTAAAAAGTAACCTATTTATAAAATGAGCTATATCAATTTTCATTTTCCTCCTATTATTAATTAAAACATCATAGCAAATTAAGATGATGAAGAAATGAAACTCAAACTTTCACTTATAACTAGTTTGGGTGGCACATGCAAGGAACGTGCTGCCCCTTGAGTGATAAATTTAAGATAGAGATAATGAAACAGTGATTTTTGGTTCACAAAAATAGACTAAACCAAAAATGTTTAGAGACAACAAAATATCATAATATTTTTATAATAACTTTATTTTATTTTGACTTATAAAGAACTTACACCTCAACAATTATGAAAATATTGTTATAATAACAAAATGTCACATTTTCACAATACCTTTATTTTAAGTTGTAGTAGGTTCTAGTATAATATTTTATTATTTTATTTTAATCTATAAGCAACTAATAACTCCACAGTTGTGAAAATATTATGACAATAATAAAACCACTATCCGCTCTCTTCCTTCATTCTCAAGAAAAAAAATAATAAAAACTGAAATTCACAACAACAATGCCTATCTATATTTGCACAAGTGCTATAGCTAAAATGCATTTTGTACCATAAATGCATAAGTTGACATGGGGTGTTAAATGGCAAAATTGTCTCTTATTTCATTTTGCATGAGCTAATACGAATGCTCTATAAAACTTAAGCTATTCACAAGTTTCTTACACCTAATTGTAAAAATACTATAACAACAAAATGTCATATTTTCACAATATCTTTATTTTAAGTTTGGCACATTCTAGTATGATATTGTGACGACATCAAAATGTCATGATTTTTTAACAAGAGTTTTATTTTTAGTTGTGATTGATCTTAATATGATAGTTTATTATATTTTATTTTGATCTATAAAGAGCAGACCTCTTGAAAATTGTAAAAATATTATGACAATTTATTATGTAGTATTATATTCCTCAATCAAAACACTGTATCATTGCTATAAATATTAAAAAAAAAATAACAAAAACAAACCGAACTCAAAGGTGATTTGTAGCGCTACACATATAGGTGTTAAAAAAAATAAAAAAGGGTGCCAGGTGTCGTGAAACTGTGAGATTTTTCTCACCAAATTGACTCAGCCAAAAACACTAAAGACATGTCTTAGTACATCAAGTTTTGTTTGGCTCTAGTAATTTTTTCTTTCTTGTTCTTATCTCTATCCCTCTCACCGTCTGCTGTGTTTGTGTTTATCAATAGAATGAAGATAAAGTCAAAAGTGGCTGACATTTTTCTGATAATAAAGTCAAGAAAAGTTCAGATTTAAAGAGGAAAAGACCTAAAATGGCTCCAATTTTTTTAAGCTCACATATACATTTAGGAGCAACAAAGTAATTCAAGCCCTCTTGAGCTGTACATGTCTTGGCAGCACTATTAAGATGACAACAAAAAGACTAAAAATGGCCCATTTTTATTTAGCTCACAAATAAAGTAAGGGGCAATTAAGTAAATTCAATCAAATGTGGATGTTTTTAGAGTTCCAAAAAATATGCTGGGCTTCAAACTTTCTTTCGCTGGGCTTCAAACTTCTTCTTCCCATTTTAACATTTCAGAAGTAGATTTGTCAAACAAGAACCTTAACTGTCCTTTTTATATAGAGCGTAGAAAAAGAAGAAACTATCTTATATTCTTTGGTTTCCACTTTCCACTAAAAGGATAATTTCCCTTTTATAGTGAAAAAGATGAGAAAAAAGATCAAATAAGAAGATAAAAATGACCATAAACTAGGTGGTCATCTGATTGTTAAGACCCGTGAATTGTGATGATCATTGAGAGGTGTCACCTGCCACATAAAAACTATAGGCATAATAAGAGAGACGTGCCATGGATTGAGTAAGATACATGATGATGCATGAGTACACAAGTTAGCTTAGACACAAGGACACGGTTTGTGTTCAATGCATTAGTGCATTGAACATATTAGAATAGAGTAATACTACAAGTATTTTTTACAACATTTTTACAAATGGTTGATTTTACAAATTATTATTGATTCTCATTCGATTCTATGACTAACATCACCTTTTTAATTATCAATAACTATCCACCTTATCAACAATTTGTAAAAAGAAAAAAAAAATTATATATATATATATATAAAATAATTTGTGACTTTAGTATTTTCCATTAGGATATGGACATAATATCCAAAACTAGTATGTCCATATCTTGTCTGATAATGGGCACAATCCCAACCCATTCTCCAAATCAAGGGTACAAAAGTTAAAATTTGGAGCTGGGCTGGATTGAGCTAACAATCATTAAACTAAAGCCTAATACAAGATTAACAGGTCAAAAAATTCAGCCCAAACCCAAACTAATCCTACCGACCAATTCCCCCATCTTTCGGCTATGTAATTGTGGGCCGCACAGCATGGCAGTAGGTCCAAGGCCACACCCATTAACCAATGTAGCATTTTTCTCTACTTTGCGACGGGGGAATTCAAATTAAGGGTAAAAGTAAAACCTCTCTTTCAAACAGTGTGCAAGTAACACAATGTGATTTTATGGAAAAACGTAAGTTTAACTCACTTTTTTTAGTTTATTAAAACACACTGTGTGAAAAAAAACACCACTTTTACATTAAAAACGTTAAAATTGTTATTATTCTTTATTTTACGTTATGTTTGTTTCGATAAAAATTCTGATGTGAAGATAGTTTTTTAATATTTTCTTGTATTTGTTATCAAGAAAAAAAAAAAAAAAAGAGTCGAATGGAAATTATTTTTTAACTTTTTATTTAGCTTAATATAAGATGAAGTTATTTAATTTCTAAAATGCTGTTAAATAAAGAAAATCAATAAATAATTTTTTAATTTATTTTAAAGTTGCTTGCTACTGAACATTAAAAAAATTAAAAAAAATTAAAAAAAAAAAAAAGAAAAAGAAAAAGAAGAAGATAATTTTTCTAGAAAATGTTAGTGTGTGAAACGGGTGAACTGGTGTGTAGAGCAAGCGTGAGTCAAAACTCAAAAGAGGCAGCTGGAGCCTGGAATGAATAATAAATAAATAAAAAATGCTCCCGCACACTTGTTACTCAAATAAAAAAATAGAGCCTAAACAATATTTCCATTTATTACGTAAGAACTAAGAACTAACCTCGAGGCTCACAATCACATAAAACAAAGTAGCCATGTCCAGGTTCTTCATATCTAGATAGAATCCAAGTGAGCCAAACAAAAAAGGAAAAAAAAAAACTCTTAACCCCAAAAATCAATTACAATCAAGTCAGTATGGATTTACTCTTGTGCTTATTGCTATCATTGACAATTTTCTTGCACCAACCTTGGGCTTTAGAAGCTGATTTGAGATCAGATATGGGGTCGTTGACTCGTGAGTTGCTGGAATCAGCAAAGGAGAGAGAGTTCTTCGAGTGGATGAGAGGTGTTAGGAGGAAAATCCATGAGTATCCAGAAATAGGATTTGAAGAGCACAAGACGAGTGAGCTCATAAGGGCCGAGTTGGACTTGCTTGGGATTGAGTACAAGTGGCCTGTTGCCAAGACTGGTGTGGTGGCTACTGTTGGGTCCGGTGAGAAACCCTTCTTTGGTCTTAGAGCTGACATGGATGCCCTTCCTTTGCAGGTCCCTCTCTCTCTCTCTCTCTCTCTCTTTTTTGGCTTATGAATAATCACATGCACACACTCAATGAATGTTGGACACTTTTATTTACGTGGACTCAGTTCTGTTCTTGTCTTCTTGATCGATTATGTTTGAACTAAACATTCTTTTGGCCCAACAGATTAGTATAGTGCAGTTGTTAAATTAGCAATAGGAGCGGTAAATTTAATAATTTAATTATATATTTCTAACACTTCCTCTCGCATGTAGGCTAAAACTAGTTTAAGCTATTGGAATATAGTAAATTTAATCATAAATTTTTAATACTCTCTCACTTATAGGTCGAAATTACCGTTTTAATAAATAATGTCTAACACGTGAGAATTTAAATGGGAGGTAAAGTGAATGAAACAAATATCGGATTCAGGATCTTATACTCTGATGATATCATATTAAATTATCGATTGTTTCAAAATTTTAAACTATTAAAATATAGTAAATTTAATCATTTAATCACGTATTTTTAACCATAATGATACAAGTAAATAAATTATGAAATTGATTTAGATTTGGGTGTTTATGCGAGTTTGACATACACAAACACACACTGCCACACATATGGATTAGACTTTAGACCTAAGTGTCTGTTCTTTTTTGAACAGACAAAATGTAAAGCTAAAGATAGAGTCCCACTTGGTGTCTTCAAGCAGCGATAGTCCCAAGATGGTGAACGGAGGTGTCTCCAAAGCTTCCTTCTCTAAAATCTGTCCATGAGCTTTGGAGCGCGATAAGACTTTATTTATCTAGGCAGAAAAAAAAAAATTTGAAAATTCTGTCATTTTAAATAAGTGAGAATTTTTAAATTGAATAAGTGACACAGTTCATTATAAGAACTATATAATTTTTCTCACTCTTATATGAAAGAATACCTCTAGGGGGAGGAAGTATACTCCTAAAATATCCAATAAATTTTCTTCATAATGTACCAATTTTGGTTTTTTTTTTTTTTTTTTTTGTGTGTTTTGTGGCACTCTTTTTTGTGATTCATTGGAGTAAATTAGTTGGGCCCCCACTTCAGTGTAAACTCATGTGTACATATTACTAACTTCGTGGTCCTCTTATTTATGATGGTTTGTATTCTAGTGACACTGAAGATATAACTTATTTTCACTAAACATCGCACATCCTTAGTACGATGATCACTCAACAAATATAAGTGCTTGTGGAGTGTGGGGGATAAGAGCTAGGGTTCAAGTCTCCAGGAGGGAGACTCGCACACATATACACTTAGATTATGTTAGAGTATAATTCTATCTTGTATAAAAAAAATTAAAAAATAAAAAAAAATTAAAAAATAAAAAAATTATTTTCACTAAAGGGTTTACTTAGTTGGGGAAATAGAAAAATAAGAGAATAGAACATGTTTAATTTTGGTTGGAGGGATAGAAAACTTTTTTGTTTGGTTGAGGAGAAAAATTGAAGAATAAAAAATCTAGTTTATGTAAATCTACTTTTATACCCTTATTACATAATAGGTAAGGAATTATTTATATTATACTCATTAAATAATAAAAATATTACTTTTTATTAATTAAAATTATTAAAATAACATTTTATAAAAATTTACACATCATACATATTATATTTTATTATTTTTACTTGTTATTATATTATATATAAAAGGAAGAAAAAAAATGAACACGTTATAAAGAGAGAAAAATACAAAAAAAAAAAAAAAAAAAAACAACAAAACAAAAACAAAATAGGAAGATTTGGATAGAGAGTTGTGGAATACTGGAACCTAGTGGGAAAAAAAATGATGCATTATGAGGGCACTATAGCGTAGTTGTTGTTTAAAGAGGGGCAGAAGTGTAAAAGTATGGCTAAAGCAACATTTTACAGGAATCAACCCAGTTTTCTCCCTATTTTGGGGAGAACTTTTTGGTGGGCTCAGGGAGAAAAAACCTTACTCCACCACAAAATTTTTCACTCCCCCTCCCGACCAAACATACTCTAAGAGACTAGGTTTTAGTTAGTTTAACCAGTAATATTTATTGTCATTGAATAAGAGGTTTGAGATTCAAACCCTATCCACAAAAAAAAAAAAAAAAAAAAAAAAAAAAACTAATTAATGTCTTAATCTAATGATAAAAAATAATCATCATGAAATGAACGTTATAGATTGAATTTTATCATACATATAAAATAAATAAACTTATTGTAAATGAGGGGAAAATAATAATAAGTTCATATAAAAGTTGGGAAAAAGTTAGCTCCATTCTTCCTTCAACTCATTATATAACTATATTGAAGAGACTCTAAATGTATAGTTTTCTATAGCATTACTATTTATATTTGTTAAAATGGTAAACTGTGATTTATACAACTTTTTAAATGAACCAAAGAAAGAGTGACAGACCTACGCCCCTCACTAAATATCAATCGTCAATGGTACAAAATCTTTGACAAAATTTACTTTTATAATTACTGATGTTTTTATTGTTGGCTATTATTATTATTATTTTATCATTTGATTGGTTGCTATTTTATTTGAAAATGATAGTAATCTATTCACAACCTTTGTATTTTTTGCATTTCTTTTAATTGATTTGTTTCTTTCTCCTAATTAGAGTGATGCCTAAAACTCTATTATATGGAGTAGACGCTATTAATTGAAACTATATCCTATTAATTTTTTTTTTAAAAAAAAAGTACTATGCCTAAAACGGTTTTTTTTTTTTTTTTTTTTTTTCGTGGTCAACTCATATGTGGTTTTGTTTTGGGATTTTATGATTTGGGCCATCCGGCAAGAAGTTGCTGCCAAAAGAGATGACCGGGATGGGTTGTTGGCCATTAAAGCAGAGGTTGTAGAGGACAACATGGATGTCATAGTCAATGGTGTGGTTGTCGAACTCGGTGACAGTGAGGCCGATGGCAAGTTTAGATTGCTAATTTGAATATTCTGATTTTCAGATAGTATTAATGAGTATTGATTTTGTATGACAGTTCCTATTCATTAATTTGTGAAATACTGATGTGGCATGTTAGAAGTAGAGGATATTACACCACATACTTATTGAATTTAAACTCAAATTTGTATTATCCCTAACACCACCTAAAAACTTTCTAGAAAGGATCCTCTCCATTTGGTTTGATATGGAAAGAGTCATTTTTATGGTGGAGAGATTTATTGTCTTAAAAAATCTATGCTAATATACATAATACCATATCATTTAAACTTTTACACCCACAGCCACCTAATCAACCTTTTACCCTAGCTTTAGTCCTTACTAAAGCAGGGCATTACATGGATTTCCTTTAAAATGACATGCCAATTGCTCAACTGATGTAGCTAATGGTTAATTTTCATGCTCTGCGTAGTTATGTTATTCTCTTTGATTTTATATATTTTCATTGCATGAAACATTGAAATGAACATTTACCATTGAGAAGGAATTGGTGAAGTGGGAGCATAAGAGCAAGATTGATGGCAAGATGCACGCCTGTGGTCATGATTCTCATGTAGCAATGCTACTTGGAGCAGCCAAATTACTCCATGGAAAAAGAGACCAATTGAAGGTAAATTTAAAGGCATTTTAAATTAATCATCAAGAATATGAACCATGAGTGCTAACTATACATATTGTTTCAACTTACACTTTCTTAAGGGAACCGTGAAGCTTGTTTTCCAGCCCGGAGAAGAGGGTTATGCTGGTGCTTACCACATGTTGCAAGATGGTGCTCTTGACGATATCAATTCCATCTTTGCATTGCATGTTCTGCCATTAATTCCCTCTGGAGTTATTGCTTCAAGGCCTGGTCCAGTGCTTGCTGGCGCAGGGCTCTTTTCTGCTACCATTGAAGGAAAAGGTGGACATGCAGCAGCCCCACATATGACTAAGGATCCAATTCTTGCAGCGGTCTTTGCAATCCTTGCTCTCCAACAAATTGTGTCTAGAGAGACAAATCCCCTTGAAGCCAATGTAAATCTCTTTCCTTCCAATATTTTGAAACTGGTTTTTTTTTTTTCTTTTGGCATGATTTCACCACTTGCTGGGTAAGATGAGCAGCAGCTTACAATGAATTGCATTAACAATGAAGTAATGCTATTTTTACAACAATAAGTCTTAAGGACTAGGGAGACAACATTTTTATTTTGTATTTGTTGACATAGCCTATCGTGATTGCTACATAATAAAAGTAGTTTTAATGATAAACTTAGATGAAAGTGATGATCGAATTACAATAGGTCAAGTCAACAATTATGAAAAAATTGTGTCCCGACATAACAAAGTTCCTTTCACAAACACTCATCTCTATCGCTGATTTGAGAGTCAAGTACATGTTTGATAACTACGATGTGACAATAAAGATAGAGATGGATTTGTGAGTAGTTTTGTAGCAACAATTTTGTTAAAGCAGCGTACTCTTTAGTCTTTAATAAAAGAACTGCTATGTCTGGTTTGAAATGTGATATGGGGCTTTTATATCTTTAACCAATCCATTTACATCCATGGTGCCAACTAATGTGAGAGCTTAAATTTGAATCATATAGGTGGTGACAGTTGGATTCATAGAGGGAGGCCAAGCAGGAAATGTAATTCCAGAGTCGGTGAAATTTGGTGGAACTTACAGGAGCTTGACCTCTGAAGGTCTCTCCTACGTCAAGCAAAGGATCAAAGAGGTGAAACATGCATTCCTTGTCTGACCTTCATTCATTTCCACCATTACCATTCAGTTGAAAGAAAAAGTAGTGAACATCTAAAGTGGTCCACTTGCAGGTCATAGAAGCACAAGCAGCTGTACATCGAAGTAGAGCTGTATTGGACTTCAAGGAAGACACACCACTGCCTTATCCTGTAATGGTTAATGATGAGGCATTGTATGAGCATGCAAAGAAAGTTGGAGAATCTCTAGTTGGGCAATCCAATGTTCAGCTTCTACCAGTGTCTACGGGAGCAGAGGATTTCAGCTTCTTCTCACAGAAGAGTGCTGCAGCAATGTTTGCGCTTGGGATTATGAATGATACTGTGAAATCCGACCAGCCATTGCACTCTCCTTATTTTGTTATTGATGAAGAGGCTTTTCCAATAGGAGCAGCTCTTCATGCGGCTGTTGCAATCACATTCTTTGATAGCCATGTTGTTGGCACTTATTAACTTGACAATAAGGAACTTGAGATTTGTTTTGGATTCAGCTGGAGATAATGACAAAGTAAAACAAGAAGATGATGTCAACAACATCAGAAGCGTGATTCGCATCAAACAATGAAAATCATAAAATTAAATTGCGTGAATATGTTAGAGTAAAACCTAAAGTCTGCCTAAATCAAGTAAAATTTTGTAAGTTGACAAAGTTCAGTTATAGTTCTTTGAATTTAATTTAATTCCATAGATGCATTGACCAATGCAATGCAAGCAATATTACAATTAATTGGCCGATGCAAGCTCGTAATTGTAGTTTTTTAGTCTTAAGCTCATAATTGAAGTTCACTGGATAACCTAAGGCAAAATACTTAAAGAACTGCAACTAAATTTTACTTCAGACAAAGTGTATAGTTTTTTTTTTTTTTTTTTTTTTTTAAACAGTTTCCAGGCCCAAATGCCCAAATAGAAACAAGGACCCTAGGCCTTATGCTTGTGGTTTGGTGGATTGGGCTTAATTCACCGCAGCTATCTTAGACTAATTACGAACCAAGTTGTGCACAAAGGCATGGGTCTTACAACACATACACAAAATATATACGTATTGTACAGTAAGGAACAGTAAAGAAATAGTAAAGGTAAATAAAAACATTAGGGATCCTTAGAATAATGAATAATATTTCATTATTTCTTGAGTCTTCTAATACATTTGGTCCTTTCTCCACTGGGATATGTTACAAGGTCCAAATAAATTCAAAAGTCACAAACTTAGATAGCTCTCTTAGGCTTCTAAGACTTGTAAGGTTTGAATCCCTTTAAATTCAAGTGTATCTCTTAGTGTCTGTCTCAAGATCCCCCACGAAGTTTTCCCTCTTTTTTCTCTTTTTGAATTCTACAGGAGTTTTTTAAAGGATCTTTTCATCCTGATTCACTATTACTGATCAGTTTTTGCTATTGACTCTATCCCCTTTTATAGTGCCTCCCTAGGATTTTTAGGATACCACTGATTCTCTCCATTTGCTATCCTGAGTACCATAACCAATGTTGTGTCAGCAACATTGGTGACTGATCCCTTCCTTATTTTCTCATTATTTCCCCTTTTAAGGTTCCCCCCCCCCTAAAAGTCGGCAGCTAACCTTCCCCTTTTGGGAGGTCTTAGGGGCTAACTTTCAATTCCCTTTTTCCAAAGCTTTTAGATGCTACTTTTCAGATCCACATTTTGGGATGTTTCACTTTTTGTTATTTTCTCTAAATGGGCAAATTCTTTTCTGTCAGGCTGAAAGATCTTCAACCACCTTCCTTCATGGTCCACCTTCCTGCATTCTTGAGGTACTAGGCTTTTTCTTTTGAAGTGCTGATTCCTAAGCCATCAACCTTTTTCTAAACCATGGACGGCTGATGGGACATATCCACCTTCATTCTTTATGTCTATGAGCATACTCCCTTGAGCTGTCTTAATCCCAGCTAACTTCTTTATGCATATCTCGAGGATCTCGGGTTTTTGGGAATCCCCAGATATCCTGGTCTAGTCCCTCTCTAGGCTCCCTAGCAAGTTTTCTTCACAAGGGCTAAGCTAAACTTCCTTTTTTCCTTTTTCTTTATTTTCTAAGACCCAAAGTTTGCCCATTCATGGGTTTGGACCTCCTCTCACTTATTTTAAGTGGACCTTGATTGGCGGATTTGGGCCTTGTCCCTTCTTTGAAGGCCCAAATGGGTTCTTGTTTCTTAAATTTGTAATATTTTGGTCCTTGACACATTACTTGTGATATTTTGGACCTCAACAAAGTGCAAAAAGACCCCTAATAAGTTTGGGTCAGTTGTAAAACCTTGTGTTATCAATTTTGTATTATTGACCTCAACGCTTAAGAACTATTTAAATTAACCACTCCATCTCAATTCCATTAACTATAATTGATAGAAAATCGTCATGTGTTATGCACATATTGTTTTAAAAATGATTTTTTGTAATAGTAGAGTGGTAACATGCACACATTTGACTCTTTTTTTCTTTTTCTTTTTCAGTTACAGTTAATGGAAATAAAAATAGAGTGATCAGTTTGAACCATTCTTAAACCTCAAGAATCAATAATACAAAATTGATAACTCATGAAATCAGTTTATTGCAACTAACCCTAACTTAAGAGTTCTTTTTTGCATTTTGACCTTTACTTATTATATATATATATATATATATATATATATATATATATATATATATATATATATATATATATATATATATATATATATCTCTCTCTAAGCACATTAAATATTATTCTAGGCTTTGGTGATCTGTTGATTGTGATTTGTGGACTAAATCATGACTCATAACATTGGATTCAAATGCTTGGATTTGATTTCTTGGGTGACGATTTTTCCGCCTCACCAGTTTGTACAAAATCATATAAACCATTTCTTTTTTGGATGGTTTATATGTACAAATTGACGTCATATTTGTGATGAATAATTTTTAGAAGAAACGTTATTTTCCCCTACTCTCCTTTCTAGATTATAATATATCCTCTAGTATATTACGATTAACAATTAAAACAAACCTTCTATATTCTCAGAATTTTTATCCATTCGGACACCGTACCGGACACGTAAATAAGAAAAAGTAATGCTAATGCTATACAATTAGACTTTATTAATTTTTCATAATACATAATTAACACGTAATTTTATATAAAAGAGGCCAGACAAAGCAATTTGCAATCCAGAAAGAACTGATTATTCACGCATGAATACAATTTTTGAGCTGTAATTATTTCCTGTCAGACCCAAACTTGGGCTCTTAAGTGGCAAAACAAAGTTAACACTTTGAACTTCCAACAATACTCCTCAATATACAATAAAAAGTATATCCTATATCAGGTATATATGTTTTTTCTGTCTCATAGCGAGTGGGTCCAACTCATTTATTCAAATATACACGGCAAACAATGAATTTCAATTTCACTTTGTTAATGGTTAATGGTTACTACTTACTATATAAGAAGAAGAAAAAACGATGCATGAGAAGTTGTTGTAATTGGTGGAACCAAATATTTCAATTCTCATACAACACGTTAATAAGAAAGAGTAATGCTATACAATTAGTCAATTACACTTACTAATTTTTCACCATTTTTCAAATACTTAATTAGCACGTAATTTACTAAAGAGGGTAGATTACATTTTCAATTCAGACAGAACTTCTTAGTTCTTACTCACGCATGAGTACAAATTTGAGCTGTAATATAATTTCTTACCGATAGCTCTTTTATTGGCAAAAGAAAGTTATTTAAATTTCCAACAATACTCCTCAAGTTACATTGCAAACAATGGATTTCATCACTCGTTGGTTGTTGCTATCAGCATTCTTATTCCAGTCTTGGGCATTGGAGGAGTTTGGTTATGGTTCAGAGCTGAAGTTTTTAAGTCAGGAGTTGTTGGAATCGGCGAGAAAGCCCGAGTTCTTTGAATGGATGAGAGGGTTAAGGAGAAGAATCCATGAGTACCCAGAGCTGGGGTTTGAGGAGCACAAGACGAGTGAACTCATTAGGACTGAGCTTGACAAGATGGGAGTCGAGTACAAATGGCCTGTTGCCAAGACTGGGGTGGTGGCTTCTATTGGGTCTGGAGAGAAACCAGCTTTCGCTCTCAGAGCTGACATGGATGCTCTCCCCTTGCAGGTTCTCTCTCTCTTTCTCATGCATGTCACTTCCTTTTTTCTTTTCTTTCTTATCTTTTTATGTGTGGTTGACACTAATTAATTTCTTGAGAATCTAAAACTTAGTTGTTATTGAATTGTTGTTATTCCTTTTGTCACGTATGGTTAACCCTAATTAGTAATCTTAAAATGGCCTAAGGCATGTTTGTTATTGTTATTGTTGTTTTCAATTTGATAGGTGTGTTTATCAACCATGCAAAATTAGCCATTTACCAAAGTGCAATTGCGAGCATAGTTAATTACCAAAAACAATTTCTTTTCTTTTTTATACGAACTTTTTGGCCTTTGTTGAATGGACAATCTTGTTGATTATAATTTTTAGAATTGAAGTTGTCATACATAGGTAGGCCGAACTACTCACAAGGAAAGGGGTTTAAAAATCCTTCTATAGTATGTATAACTGCTAACGAACATTTTAGTTCATCAAATAAAATAAAAAAACTAATGAACATTTTAAAGAATTAGGGTTAAAAAAAAAATTTAAAGTTCCCTCCCCAAAATATTTGAGGCAGTCCAATGATGCTCTTAAAAGTAGTATTTTTCAAACCCTAAAATTTAAGAAGCATATCAAATTAAATATTCTAAAACCAAAAGTAACAAATTAGGCATTTAAGTTCGAAAAAGAAAAAAAAAATTTAAACTTCAACCTATTATTTTTTAGGTTCAATAGAGGTTAAGAGATTTAATTTGTTACTTTGGAAACCTTAGAGTTTAATTTATTACTTTTGAAAATAAAGTGTTTAGTTTGTAACTTTCTAATACATCAGGTTTTAAATTGTTACTTTTGAAACTATAAGGTTTAATTTGTTACACTCTTAAAGTGAATTTAATTTCCCTAAAAAGGCAAGGTTTTTTTTCCTCTCGATTTCATTTTTTATTGTAAAAATTGCTATTTGTGCATCTATTAAATTTTTGCATCATACATATCTTATAATACATAATAGAAGACATTTGATAAATAATTTGTACTGAAATTGAAAATTTTTAGAATTTCATTATGGAAATGATAAAAGATGAATTTATTCTATAAAAAAAAAAAATTCTCATTAAGCAAAATTTTTAAAAGAGCTACCAACTTCTTTTTTTATTTTATATTTTTGAACATGTCTAATATCAAACAAAAATCTTTTGTATGCTCATGGCTTATCATTATATATTTTTTTTTTATCAAAACTCAACCTCAAATAGAAAGTCCTGGCTCCAGCCTTGGTCATACAAGTGCTTTTGTGATTCACTGGCTTAACTTTAGTATTTGTATCATAACACGAAAAAAGTAAGAAAAGCTTTCAGTACAAATAAAGGTGATGCTTTTACATTAAGCCATAAGGGCAAAGCGGTATATGCCAAGCAGTGATTCACTTGAATTTTCAATCTTTCACCATGATAGTGAAACAACAGCCTATAATGCAGTGTGTTTAAAGGAGAAGAATATCTTTTGCTTAAAAAGCTTAGTTAAGAATCTTGTAGATCAATTGGTATTCCCGCTATTTCCAATAAACGCCCATTGTCAAAGCACATGCTAATCATTTCCTTATGGTTATTTGATGATGCACTTATGTGCAGCTATTATTTAACTATATGCTCTATTATATGTGTCTGATCCATGAAATCAACATTACAATTTGGAAGGAATTAGTAGATTGGGACCACAAGAGCAAGATCAAAGGCAAGATGCATGCCTGTGGTCATGATTCCCATGTAGCAATGCTACTTGGAGCAGCTAGTTACTCCAGAGCAAAAGAGATGAATTGAAGGTAATTCTAATCTCTTGCAATCATCAGCAACAATAACAATAACAAAGAACTTTCGTTCCCACTTTTGTTGTTGCTAATTGCTTAAGAAAATGTTTTTCAGGGAACAGTGAAACTAGTTTTCCAGCCTGGAGAAGAGGGTTATGCTGGTGCTTACCATATGCTGCAAGATGCTGCTCTAAATGACATCAATGCCATCACGACTATACATGTTTATCCAACATTTTCTACTGGTGTCATTGCCTCACGTCCTGGTGCGATTCTTGCTGGTGCTGGGATCTTCTCAGTCACGATTCAAGGGAAAGGTGGACATGCTGCAGGCCCTCATGAGACTAGAGACCCAATTCTCGCAGCAGCCTTCTCAATCCTTGCTCTTCAACAGATTGTATCTAGAGAAACCAATCCTCTAGATTCCAAGGTAGAATATAAGGCTCTTTATCCATGATTAAAGTGGTAGAAAGTAGAATAATGGTTAAATTCACAATTTTCTAATAATTTAAGTTTTTGGACTAACAATAATTAATCAATCATGGTATCTGAATAAGTGTCACTAAATTCGAATCTTATGTCCATTATTACTTCCATGTAAAAAGTAAAAATTTATTCTAATTTGATCTTATCAAAAAAAATATATATATATTCTAATTTGATCATATTAGATCATTTCACATTCATATTCCATCCATTTCTAATCAAATTTTCTGAAACTATATCTCTAATTAAATCAAGTTTGTCTGATATTGCCACCAATTCTGTTTGAATCAAATTTTCAGGGTTCATGACTTGAACTGATCCATTGACAGCAATAGCCTGCAGTGCCACATTCCTATCAACAATATAAAACCAATAAATCTGATCCATTCTTTTGAATCATATAGGTGGTTTCCATTGGGTTCTTAAATGGAGGTCAAACGCACAATGTAATACCAGAGACCGTGAAGTTTGGAGGGACTTTCAGAAGCTTGACCACTGAAGGTCTCGCCTACATTAAGGATAGGATCAAAGAGGCAAAACCTGCATTCACTGTTTGACCTTCATAATTTTCTATCATTACCACTCAAGTAGTAGATAACTAGGCATAATCTACTTACAGGTCATAGAGACACAAGCAACTGTGCATAGATGTAGTGCCATGGTGGACTTCATGGAGGACAGCGGACACAAGCATTATCCAGTAATGGTAAATGATAAAGCACTATATGAACATGTGAAGGAGGTTGGTGAGATCCTACTTGGGAAACCCAATGTGCAGCTTTTACCATTGACCATGGGATCTGAGGATTTCAGCTTTTTCTCACAGAAAACAGCTGCTGCAATTTTTGTGATTGGGATCAAGAATGAGACTCTGAAGTCAGATCTGCCTTTGCACTCCCCTTACTTTTTTATTGATGAAGAGGTTCTTCCAATAGGAGCAGCACTTAATGCTGCTGTGGCAACCTCATACTTAAATAAACATATTGAGTCTTCCAAAAATCATGGGTTTGTTTCCACTTCTCCAAAGGAAGAACTCTAGAACCCATTACTGGATGAATGTAAACAAGCATAATAATTGCAATAAAACAATAATAGCAGCAATATATCATCATATCACAAATTGTAGATAGACATCTAGGATTGCAACCCTTTTCAAAACAAGGTATAGCCACATCAAGAAAAAATTAATGAGGGAAAAAAACAATGTTGACAAAAACAATATATTTTTTAACAAATATATAAATTATAACTTTTGCCACAAAATATTACGATAATGTTATTTTGTGAAGTGTGGATCACACAATAAGTTAGTTGTATATGTCTTTTTGTAATGTTGTGATACCTAATTTTTTTTGTTTTCATCAATGCATATATTTTTTACAAGTAATGTGTAATGAATTAAAAGCTTTACTTGGATTATATGTGTTCCATGTAATAGCAAAATAATGATTAATTGAACCCAAAAAAAAAAAATTTAGGTTTCTTTTCCTGGCACTTCAAAGATTATTTTTTTTTGGGGGAGGTGGGGGGAGGTTTTTCCCTAGTCCATCTCTATTGTAATAACAAAAGGTCATTGTAGGGGTGTGTATAGGTCAATTATGCGAACAGAATAATCCAACTTAACCCAATCTTCTTGAGTTGAGAAATCCCTAACCCAACCCAATCCATGATTGCTTTAAAAGCCAAACTAAATGGGTTGAGTTAGGTTAAATTGGGCCATCAAGTTGGAATGATTTTTTCAAGCCTAATAAAAAAAATTTGAGTTTTCATTCAACTATTTTACCTCATTATTCAACAAATGATTACAATGTGAAAAATTGAGCCTACTATTCTAATCTTATCAAAACTAAGTTTCAAAACTAAGTTTCAAAGTACAAAATAATTCAAACTAATAAATTCTAAAATACATATATTTTTTTTAAATCTTTCTCAAAAACATATATTTTTTAAATTAGTAAACAGAATTGAGTCAAGTTATTTAAGTTGAAAAACTTGCCAACTCAAGTCCAATCCAACCCAAATTTTAAAAAAATTTATAACCCAACCCACCAACCCATGCAAAACTAACCCAAGTCATCGAATTCATCAAGTCAAGTCAAGTTAGGTTAATGGGTTGAATAAACACCTCTCTCTCTCTCTCTCTCTCTCTCTCTCTATATATATATATATATATAATATACACTAAAAAAAACCCTAAGACCAAAAAAAACTTTTTCTTAAAAAAAAAAAAAAAAAAAAAAAACTCAAATTCTAAAGAAAACAGTAATGAGATTTGGGTTAGCAATTAGCATTGAGCTAAACACGGCCCAGTCCAAGGACAAAATCAAATGATCACAAACCTCGGTACGGTTCCAACACTTGGGACTTTAAAAGCCCAGCTCTCCTCAACCAAACAGTTCTCCGAATTCACAAAAAACAGTACAGATATGGTGCTGTGGTCATATCCACCAACGCCGAGACAGCTAGGCGTGACGGTCTGCTTCTTCGTCACCGGCGCTTCACTCTTGGCGGCTGGGATTCACCTCTCCTACGCCAACGTAGGACCCCAACAAGCTCGTGCCAAAGCTCGAAGCGATTTCGTCAAACAGCGCCTCAGGAAGCTTCTCGACGACTAGCTTTGTTACTATTAACAACAACTACGCCCTTGGTAAATATTTCTGTCAATTTTTGCATTGTGAAGTATTGATTAATGTAGCCTGCCAAAACATAAACACATTTGTACTCTTTTTTAGGCAAAAATATCATTTTGGTTCATACAATTTGGTCATGTTATTTTCAACTTAATTGGCTCTAAGTTGTCTGGGAGTTGAAAATAGCATGACTGTTTTCACTTCTACCAAATGTAAGGACCAAATTGATGGTGACCCACCAAGCTTTTCAAGTTGAAAATAACATGACGAAATTGATTGTTACTAAAAACCAAATTTACAGAGACCCCAAAATGGCAAACACATTTGTAGTTGAGAATGTTGGGAAAGTTCAGTTTATATATGGAATAAAGTTGGGGTTTACTCGATGAAAATAGTTGAGGCCTCAACAATAACATGTTGTGTTTCTGACTTTCTGGTGGCAATTTTAGCTGTGAACGATTCTAATATACCTTTGTGCCTTTTGAAGGTACTATGCTCATAGCCATATATTTTGAAATGTTTTAATCTCCATCATTTCTTGAAGAATATAAAGAAAACGATTAATCTAGTTACACAAAAATTTTCATAGGTTTTTTCAGAATTGCTAATAACTGTTACGATTAGATGAGTACATAGTAAAAGTGATGTTAATGGTGATGTTAGAGCATCTCTAGCAAATTCATCAAATTTTTGTATTGTATGGAGAATGAATATTAATTTTACCTTTATCTACCCACTTTTTCAAATGCACTTTCCAATAGATTCTCTATCACATTCTCTATCTCATTTAAATATTATTTTTTCATTTATTATTTATTCTTTTTTTAACAACTACACATCTTCTAACATTTTTTTATTCAACACCAAATTATTATAATAGAAAAAAATGATTTGAAGAATGAACAGTAGCCCATCAGACTTGATGGGCTACTGTTCATTAGCAAAAAAAATTTCCGGATATAGCTAAGCTGCTGGAGCATGAACAGGAGTATATATAGCATATAGAGCATGAACAGTGTAAAATATTCTCTATATTTTGGCTATGCATTACCTTGTCCTACTAGCTAGGATCACATTATGATAAGGCTAGGTTTCTTATAAATGATCTCTAATGCATAGCATTGTATAATCAATATCTATTTAGTATTTGCTCCCTATTTACAGGTGGATCCATGTGAAATCGATCATCACAACTTACCATCTTAGCAAGTTGTGAAAAAATTGTGAGGAAAATTTGTATCTCAAGCATTGCTTTAAGCAAAAGGCTGAGATTAAAATCATAGTGGGTATGTTACTCATAGCTACCATAGAAGAACTCTCTTAGCTGTTATCTCATGTTACCTTGCTTGAGTTTTAGCATAATCCATGAGGTTCTCAGCTTACAGAAAAAAGACAACTTAAGAAGTACTTTATTGCATTGTTATGGGTTTTGAGTGTCAGAGTTGAGGCAGGATGGAGGTCCTAAATGGAAAATTTTTGGGCTTCACTTACTTTTGTGTGATTGAATAAGTTCAAGGCTTCAGAATATTGTGCGTAATATTTGAATTCAGAACATAAATAAAATTGAAACATTACTTTAAAACATTCTCAACTAAACTGGTTTTTCCATCTGTTTGCAAGCTTTTTAAACACATAGATCCTATGGTTAATTTCGACAGTGTCTTGATTGTTTTGATAAGTCATTTTTCTTTTGATTTTCGTAATGTTTAGATGGTAGAAGTGCAAGCGCTAAGCATGGCAATAGGAATGCTATGGGAATGCCAGGAATGATTAAGGAAAACCCACTGAGAGCGAGAGGAATGTAGCAGATTTATGGCATGAGCAAGATGCTTCCTTAAAATAGTTTTTGAGGCTGTTTCTGAGAGGATTGGTCCAATTGGATTTGCTTTTGGACGATATCATCTCACAAGCACAAAAACAAAGCTCCTTTATAAGGGAGAAAACATATTGTTAGTGCCTTCATTGTAGCAAGTGTTTGGATGCATTTCTAGACCTCCTAGAAAATTTGATGTGTTTTGTGAAGCTTATGTAATTTCTAGGCTAAATTACATGTTTGGCACATAAAGTTTGGGATTATTTTTACTTTGTTTCTTTACTTTCAAAATTTTCATTTTGCCCTTTGATATTTGTTTTCATAGTGACCCTGTTGTCTATTTCTGTTAGTACTATGATTTTCCATAATATGTTTTTCTGCTTACAACAATAAAATTCCTATATTTTAGAGCTAGTATTTCATGAAATAGTTACAAGGCTTTTGGCAGTTAAAGGACCATTTGATTCAATTCCATTCTCAATAATAATAATAATAGGGCAAGAGTTAGGTGTTGTTCTTTAGATTTCTCTTTTAAAATTCTATCACATTTATAGGATAAAAGTGTATTTTTTAGTTAAATAGTCACATGGCTAAATTTTAAGAAAGAAATTTAAAGAACAATACCTAAAGTACTGTATCTAAGTTTTGTCAATAATAATAATATATGGCACTATGAAAAATGTCTACTTGAGTTAACTTCATAATTCAGCATGTCCCTCCTGAAAAACAATGTCCTACTTATGACTTAGTTAAGAGCATCAACATCAGTGGATGTAAAGTCGTGTATAATAGAAAAAGACATCATTTTTACATATTTTACTTCAAAAATGCTCCACATTAGTATTTCTAAAAGTGTGCATATTTGCACATTTGTTATAGTAATCGTGCATATATGCACTGTTACTGTAGATCATGTATCTAATATTTTAGATTTGTTTCTCTCTCCTTCACCTCACTCTCTCAGCTTCTCACTCTCACCTTTCTGTCTTTCGCCATTTCAGTCCACCGATCTCACCTCAGTCCACCTCACTCTCTCAGCTTTTCACTCTCACCTTTCTGGGTTTCACTGTTTCAATCCACGCCACACCGATCATCAAACCACGCCACGCTGATCATCAAACGAAGCTCTCTCTCTCTCTCTCTCTCTCTCTCTCTCAAGATTGGCTTTGGGTGGGTGGGGATGTGGGTGGTATTAGGTTTGTGGGGCCATAGGTAGTCGTGGGGTCGTGAGTAGCAGCTTGTCATGGGTCTTGGGTTTGATGGGTATAAGTCTCACGGTGGTTTGTGTTTGGATTTGGGTTTTTGGCTAGGTTTAGATTTGGTTGTTGGCAGCATTGGTTTGTTGTGGTGATGCAATGGCGGCGTTGGTTTGAGTTTCACGGTGAAGCTTTCTCTCCCTCTCTCCCTCTCTCTCTCTTCTGGGTTCTGTAATTTTTGTTTGGTTTTTGAGTGTTTTCCTTTGAGGTTTACCATGTCTATCTTGTGTTTCTTGTTTTGTGGGTTGGTTTTCCTTGATGATGCTGATTGGGTGGTGATGATGGTGGCTGGGTGTGGAGTGATCGTTGGTAGTGTTGGGTCTGAGAGAGAGAGGGGCAGTGAGGGAGGGAATAATAAAAAATTGTAAAAGAATGAATATTTTATTGAATAAATGTGTAGAATAGATAAACTGATGTGAGTGTTTTGTAAAAATGGATGTATAAAATAGAAAAAATAGCTTTTTTGGTGTAAAATAGATGATAAATTTGCATCCACATTAAGCATATTTGACTTTGGAAGTAACCTCTTCCAGCTTTATAAGTAACCTCTTGGCAAGAATGTGCAAGATATCATTTTCTGACTGGCCACAATAAAGAAATTTTCTTGGAGGATATGTAAGTAAGATTATGACCTGGACAACGTGACTGTTGGTACGAGTTTTCTTCTTTGTTATAAGCACCCATTGCTTCGTTGTATTTGTAGGTTTGCTACAAAGAGCAGGGGACCATATTTGTTCTTTTCTTTGGTATTAAAAACAAACAAACTTCTGGTGGGTTTGGCTTAAAGTACCTGTGGCACTGGTGTGCAAAATGTTTTTCTCGGGAAACTAGGAAGAAACTACAAGTCTGTGTTGGCATTGTCTATCTAGTTTACGCTGCAATTGAGAAATTATGTCTTATTTCTAAGGGTCGCTGAATATACACCACTTTGGTCTTTTTACCGAGGGCCCACTGTGATGACCACTGCGTCATTGATGGAGCTGTTATTGGACTAGGGGGGCAATGCCACCTACCCCAAAAAAAATTTTAAAAAAAATATTACTATATTATTAGGTATTAATTTTAGAAATTTTATTACATAAAATTATACTTTACCCCCTTAATAATGTCATCCATTCTTTTGAAAGTAATATTATAGTCACAAACATTTTTACAATGTTTATACAAACTATCGAGGTAGTAAATTCTTATTGATTCGTACACTTGCATTACTTTTTACTTATTAGTAACTATTCATCACATTAACAATTTGTAAAAATTTTGCAATTTTAGCATTTTTCACCTTTTAAAGGACATAAAAAATTAATAGATTAAATCTAAAACAAAATATACAAGCCCAAAAAAATTAGCCCAATAACAAAAATCACCAATAATAAAACTAAAAAAGTTAAGCCCAATCAATCTATTTTACCCAAAACAAGCAACTTGGTCATTTAAAAAATTTTAAACAAAAATCTTTAGTAGTAAAGTAATAAACTCAAAAACTGAAGTCACCACACACAGCTACAACTAGCAACAGAGTCGCCCCTTAACTCTAAGTCCTAATTTCGTCCCCGCACTACGTTAACTACATCATGGTTCATCACATTGGATGTATAAAGCATGGAAGTCATTTCTTGCGTGAACATTTTCCTATCCCACCAATTTGTTCAAGATGATATCACTATGTTTGGACATATTTGATGATGGCAATTGCATAGCTCAATTTGTAAGTGGCCGTTACTTTGTGATGAATCATTTTCAGTGGAAACGTTTTCCCTCACTCTCCTTTCTAGATTCCAGCATATCCTCCAGTACGGTACGATTTACAACCTTATTGTCCTTTCAGAATTTTCATCGTTACTGACACGTAAATAAGAAAATATACATTTAAACTTTACTAACATGTAACACTATGTTGTATTTGTTTGGAGGTAAAATAGGTTAAATGAAAACCTTTTGTCCTTTTGTCCTTCTTTTTTTTTTTTTCTTTTTTTTTTTTTTGGTGGAAGAGAAAACAACAAAACTAAGAAGAAGAAGCAGCAGATGCAGCACACAGTCTGTTAAAGAACAGACCATTGATGTCTTGCTCAAGGAAAACACAAACGTCCACAGGCGGACTTTCAAAAGTTCTAAAATCTAAATCTTGATCAGCACCTAACCTGGCAAGAGCATCTGCACAATGATTCGACTGGCGGAAACAGTGCTTGAAATGCACCTGCTGGAACTTGGAAATGAGCAGCCTACAATCATCCAATAAGGGGGATATTACATCATTAACATAGCCCATCTTGCAAAAGATATCCACAATGGATTTAGCATCCAACTCAACAATAAGCAAGGGAATATTTAAGTTGCTACACAGCAGAAGGCCATCCCTTAAACCCCATAACTCAGCCACAAAACTGTTCGTGGTTCCTATATGCCTAGAGAACCCAGAAATCCACTCCCCATGGCTGCTACGCACAACTCCTCCACAACCAGCCAACCCCATACTACTAGCCGCACACCCATCAGTATTTAATTTAATCCAGCCCTCAGGGGGCTTCTCCCAACGACACGCAACAACCATCCTTGGCACAGGACACCTAGGAGAGCTAGCACAGCACAAGAATTCAGTAAAATGATTTTCAATATCAGTTGAGAGCTTCGGATTCCTAGCTTTACCAGAGAACACCATTTGATTTCTCTCTTTCCATATCATCCAAATAGCAAAGGAGAACATAATACTCCAATTACTTCTTCCATACATCACCCTACTACCCTTACTCCCATTCATTAATAACCACTCTTGAAGGTCGCTACTCCAAAAGCCTTGATAAGAGAACCTAACTCCCAGCTGCAGCCAAATGTCCTTGACCCGAGCACAGTCTCGAAGGGCATGCAAAACAGATTCTTTATCTACATGGCAAATTGGACATAAGTCATCCGCCCCCATCCCTCTCCTAACAAGACACCCTTTGACTCCAATACTATCATGCACACACCTAAATATAAAGGTTTTAATTCTAGGTAAGGAGTTAATTTTCCATATCCACCCCGTAGACAAGGCAGGAATGTCATTGGGATGCTCCACCAAATTATAGGCACTTTTAACATTGAACCCACCTTTGGAACTACCAGCCCAAACTAACCTGTCAGACCCTCTGCTTGTGATTGGCACCGGAGTAGCTAGAATCAGGTTCTTAATGTCCAACGGCAAAGCAAAAGGCAGAATACCCCAATCCCAACCCGAGTCAGTCAGCACATCCTTAACCTCAAGAGATTCAGCTTCACGGGTTAACGGACCTAGGATCCTATGACGAATAGGACCCCCTTTAATCCACTTTCCATACCAGAAACTTTGATTACTGTCTCTCCCCACCAGCCACATACTACCTTTGTTGAACACCTCCCTACCTTTCTTCATAGCTGACCAAACCTGTGAGCAAGGCAGGCGATCTGCATTTAAAGCCCTCGCTCTCCTCCCAGTACAGTATTTCTGCTTTAAGACCCTTGCCCAAAGCATCTCTTGCTCTGTGTGCAATCTCCAATTTAGCTTTGCCAACAAAGCAGTGTTCCTTCCTCTTGTCGATTGAAGACCAAGACCCCCATCCTCCTTAGCTCTAGTGACTTTTTGCCACCCAACCCAATGAACCTTTCTTTGATTCTCCGTAGTACCCCACAAAAAATTTCGGTTCACCCTATCTATACCATCTAAAACTCTACCAGGAAGAGCAGTACACTGCATCACATAGGAAGGGATGGCTGCTGAGGAAGCTTGGATAAGGACTGCACGCCCCGCCAACGATAGCAAATTTGCTTTCCAACCTGCTAACTTAAGTTTTACTCTGTCAAGAATAAAATTATAGTCTCTAGAAGACATGCCCGGTTGTCTAATGGGAATACCCAAGTACTTACCTAAGTAGGGGGTAGAAGCAAAACCAAGAATGTCACAAAAAGCCTCCCTATCATCCAAATCAACATTGGGAGAGAAGAAAACTCTTGACTTATCTTCACTGATTGTTTGCCCTGACATCTTACAAAACTCCTCAATCACATCCCTAATGGCACAGCAGTTAGCATTATCTGCTTTGGCAAAAAGGACCAAATCGTCCGCAAACATCAAGTGGGAAACTGAAGGGCCTCTTTGAGAAGTTTTAATCGGATTCCAGAGCTTTGCACTGCATTTTTCCTCAATAAGCTGCCCCAGAAAATCCATACAAATAATAAAGAGATAGGGCGAGAGGGGATCCCCTTGCCTAATCCCTTTTGTCCTTCCTCATGCTCGTTGCTTCTTCTACTTCTTTCTTTCTTTCTTTCTTAATTTTTTTGGACAGGCTTGTCCAGTGCTCATATTCTTTTCTTTCTTTTTTTTTTTTTTTTTCTTTTGCTTTCTTTTGTGTTTTCTTCTGCTTCTTTCTTTTTTTAATTGGGCAGGCTTGTCCAGTGCTCATATTCTTTTTTTTTTTTTCTTTTTTTGCTTTCTTTTGTTTTTTTTTTTTTTTTTTTTTTTTGGTTTAGATGTGATTTTTTTTTCTGGACATACTTTTTATTTTTTTAATAAATTTAGGTGATTGATATTTTTTAGTTGTTTATCATTTTTTTGGTTTTAATTTGGCATTATTAAAATAATAAGGGTATATGCATAAATTTATACAAACTCACTTTTTTCATCCCTCTTCTTTTCGACTCCCAACCAAACAAAGAGGAGTCAAATTAAAATCATTTCTATCCTTCTACTTTTTCATCCTCCCACTATTTTCTATCTTCCTACTTTTTCACCCCTCCAATCAAACAGACCGTTAACTTTTTCTCAAAAAAAAAAAAAAACAAAAACAAAAACAAAAACAAATTTCTCACCTACATGATTAGCAGTTTAGCAAGTAATTTACAAAGGAGGGCAGACAAAGCAGCTTCAATCCAGTAAAACTGCTTTTTTTTAAGAATAATACTCAGCAAAAAGAGAGAGAGAGGTGCTTACTCACGCATGAGTACAAATTTGAGCTTCAATAATTTCGTATGTGACCCACACGTGGGCTCTTTTAGTGGCAAATGAAAGATACTAAATAAATTTCCAACGATAGTACTCCTCAACAAACATTAATTGCAAACAATGGATTTGTCAAGGTGGTTGTTACTATCAGCATTCTTATTCCAGTCTTGGGCATTGGAGGAGGCTGGTTATGGTTCGGAGCTAAAGTTGCTGAGTCAGGAGTTGTTGGAATCGGCGAGAAAGCCCGAGTTCTTTGAATGGATGAGAGGGTTAAGGAGAAGAATCCATGAGTACCCAGAGCTGGGATTTGAGGAACATAGGACAAGTGAGCTCATCAGAACTGAGCTTGACAAGATGGGAGTGGAATACAAGTGGCCTGTTGCCAAGACTGGAGTGGTGGCTTCTATAGGGTCTGGGGGTAAACCAGTTTTTGCTCTTAGAGCTGACATGGATGCTCTCCCCTTGCAGGTTCTCTCTCCCTCTCCCATTTCACTTTTTTTCATTTCTTTTCTATCTACTTGCTTTTACTTGTGATCGATCTTGATTACCCTGTTGAGAATTTAAAACTCACCGAAGGCTTGGTTGTTTTTGTTTTTGTTCACATGTCACGTGTAGCTGTCCTTAGGCGTGTTTCTCAACCTTGCAATGAGCCATTTACCAAACTCTGCTTGCACGCTGACAAATAAAAGAAGGAAAAACTCTAATTACATAGTTAGCAACTTTTTGGCATTTGTTGAGTGCAAAATTTTGTTGTAAAAGTTTTGGTTTTGAAGTTGTCAAACAAGTATTATTGTGATTCACTGGCTTAACTTTAGTATTCATGTATTCAAGACTGGGAGAATAAGATTAGCTTGCACTACTTTACTGATAAGGGGGATGCTTTTACATTAAGCCATAAGGCAAAGCGTGCATACCAAGCAGTGATTCACTTGCCTTGGATTCTTAATCTTTCACTACGATAGTGAAACAAACAGCGTCATATGCAATGTCTTTAAGGGAGAAGAATATTTTTAGCTTAAGAAGCTTAGGGAACCACTGACCACAAATTTAGGTAGATCACTGTTTAGAGGTCGGGTTGACTCCATTTCCTGGTTAGACTTAGCAGGACTTCTTGGATTAGAGATGAGTTTTGTCTTATGAAGTTATGAGGTGGCGACTCTGATTAACCTTTTCTGTGACACACACTTGTCTCATTATGGATTTTGAACAAAAGCCCCTAGATATCATGATTCATGAGGGACCAAAACCATATGAACTCGCTCCCTGCTTTGGTTAATTGGAGCTGGCTAGCCCATTGTTGGAGCACTTATACTAAACATTTCCTTATAATTATTTGATGATGCCATTATGTGCAGCTATTAATTTAACCAACTGATCTATTATGTGTCTTATCCATGAAATCAACATATTACCATTTGAAAGGAATTAGTAGACTGGGACCACAAGAGCAAGATCAAAGACAAGATGCATGCCTGTGGTCATGATTCCCATGTAGCAATGCTACTTGGAGCAGCTAAGTTACTCCAGAGCAAAAGAAATGAATTGAAGGTGATTCTAATATCTTGCAATCATAAGCAACAAAAGCAATAACAAAGATTTTTTTTTTTTCCCTACTTTCTTGGTTGCTAATTGATTAAGCCAATGTTTTTCAGGGAACTGTGAAACTAGTTTTCCAGCCTGGAGAAGAGACTTATGCTGGTGCTTACCATATGTTGCAAGATACTGCTCTAAATGACATCTATGCCATCTTGAGTATACATGTTTTTCCATCATTTTCCACTGGTGTCATTGCCTCCAGTCCTGGAACAATTATTGCTGGTGCTGGGCTCTTCTCAGTCACAATTCAAGGGAAAGGTGGACACGCAGCTGCCCCTCATGAGACTAAAGACCCGATTCTCGCAGCAGCCTTCTCAATCCTTGCTCTCCAACAGATTGTATCTCGAGAGACCGATCCTCTACAGTCCAGGGTATTATATGGTGCCCTTTATCTATAATCAAATTGGTAGAATAACAATTAAATTCACAATTTTTTAAGAACTTTAGCTTTTGGGACAAACAGTAAATTATTGCATTACATAACTAGTGGTACTGAGTTCTTAGCTTATCTCCACTCTATCTCCTAATTAAAAAATATAAATTTATTCTAATTTAATCGATCAAATTTGTCTGATATTGCCACCTATATGTTAGAATCAAACTTGGAGATCTCATGTCTTGAACCAAATTCTAATGATTGACAACAATAGCCTGTAGTACCACATTCTTATCAACAATAGAGAACCAATAAATTTGTTCCATTCTTTTAAATCGTATAGGTGGTTTCTGTTGGATTCATAAATGGAGGTCAAACACACAATGTAATACCAGAGACAGTGAAGTTTGGAGGAACTTTCAGGAGCTTGACCACTGAAGGTCTCGCCTACATTAAGGAAAGGATCAAAGAGGTGAAACGCTCATTGTTTGACCTTTACAATTTTCTGTCATTACCGCTCAAGTAGTAGATAACCATGCATAATCCACTTACAGGTTATAGAAACACAAGCAGATGTGCATAGATGTAGTGCCATGGTGGACTTCATGGAGGATAGCAGACACATGCCTCATCCAGTGATGGTAAATGATGAAGCACTGTATGAACATGTGAAGAAGGTTGGTGAGAGCCTACTTGGGAAACCCAATGTTCAGCTTCTCCCAGTGACCATGGGAGCAGAGGATTTCAGCTTTTTCACACAAAAAACAGCTGCTGCTGCAATTTTTGTGATTGGGATACAAAATGAGACTCTGAAGTCAAATCAGCCATTGCACTCCCCTTACTTTTTTATTGATGAAGAGGCGCTTCCAATTGGTGCAGCACTTAATGCTGCTGTGGCAACCTCATACTTAAAAAACCATGTTGTTGAGACTTCCAAGAAACATGGGTTTGTTTCTACTTCTCCAAATGAAGAACTCTAGGACACATCAATGTATCAAGGAAAACATGCATGATAATGATAATATAATAATAAGAGTAGTAATAAATGTGTGGTTATCATTATATCACAAATCCTAGCTAAACATTTAGAGACCGTTTGGATTGAGCTTATTTCCTGCGCGTCTGCGTTTTCAACGTTTTCCTCTTCTTCTTCTTCTTCTTTTTTTTTTTTTTATGCACGTGTTTTAGCTTTTAGGAGACAAAGTCACTGTTCATGCACTATTCACGAGACCCACGACCATTTTATTCAAAAAAAAAAATTTAAATGGATCTCACCGTACTATTCATACATTTAAAAATTATTTTACTACAGTGTTTTCAGTTTTTAATAAAATAAACTATAGGTAAAATTACATCAAACATAAACTGAGGAAAAATAATAATATTGAAATTTTATTTCTTCAAACTTCAAAGAACTAACCAGTCCAACACCCAAGACTATAGTCAGGGTCTGGCTATTGGCTAGCCCAAAAAAACAAAGGCATAAGTATTAGCTGCAAGCCTGCAACAACATCCCATGCTTATGTTCACCATTCTTTTTCTTTTTCTTTTTTCGGTAGAAAAATTTTATAAGAACAAAACCTTTGGCAGGCTCTATATTTGGCTTTACAAAATTCAAATTTTGTATTTGTAAGTGATGCCTTTTAAACTAGTGTGCAACATGTTCGAACAGTCTCAAGGAAAAAGGTAGAAATTACAAGTCGTTTCAGTCCCATTTTGTCCAATTCTGTCCAATTCATTATATTCGGTCCACTTCTATCTATTCGGTCCATCTCAGTCCTATTCGGTCCATTCGGTTCTATTCGGTCTACTTCAGTCCATTTCGGTCCACCTTGGTCCAATTCGCACCAATTTGGTCCATGAAGTCTACTTCTGTGCATTCGGTCCATTTGGTCCTCATTAGTCTGATTTTATCCATTTTGGTCCACTTCAGTCCATTTGGTCCATCTTAATTTAATTCAGTCCACTTTAATTCATTCAGTTTATTTCAGTCCACCTTAATCCATTCGACCTATTTCAGTTTATTAAATCTATTATCCGTTTCACTTTGATCAACAGAATCAACACCTTTCATATATTGACGCACATGGAAAATGCTTAATGCTAAAACAATAATTATCAAAACATATCAATAACTATCATAAAGTAAATTACATTCAAAGAATCCAAACTAGATTCTACTGCCCTCCAACTTCGTTCCAGATGTCTTTTTAATTAACCTATAATTTAATGTCATACATAGTACATAATTAGTTTTTGGGAATATTTCTACTAAAAAAAAATTGATGAACTGGGAAAATCAATGTCATACTCTTTTTTTTTTTTTTTGGTAAAAACTAAAGTTTTTTTTTTTTTTTAGAACAATAAAAAGTGGTGGTAAAAAGTAAAAAGTAGTAATAAAAGCTGACAAGCTCAAAACTGAAACGCACAGTGAGTAGAGAGTACCATAAATCCTCCTCTTCTCACTTCTCACTTTCTCCGCATTCAAACAACGTTGGCAAATGAATCTATGGAGTTTGAAGAGTCGGTGCAACTAGTCTTACAACCCCAACACAACGTTGAGGATGACAACCTTAACGCACCTGATTCACAGATTATCATTCAGCAACAGCAACAGCTAAAACGGCGTCGTTGCACAAGAGACCGACACACGAAAGTAGATGGGCGACACAGGCGGGTCCGGATACCCATTACATGTTGCCCCGGAATCTTCCGACTGACTGAGGAGTTGGGTCACCGCTCCGATGGCCAGACCATCCAGTGGCTGCTCAGTCAGGTTCGACCTGACCTTGTTCTTTCTGGTCGTAACTCGGGCTCGTCGAACTCAGTCCCACCGAGTTTAACTTTACCCATGTCCAAGTACATGCCTGTGAAAATGGAGGAAGATGGGTTGTTGGAGCACAAGGCTGTGACTCTTTCCCCGAGACCCACTGTGAGAGCCACTGTTGTTCAGGCTTCTACAGTGTTCTATGATACCCCAGCAACTTTGGGTAACTCTCTCTCACTCACTTGGGTTTGTTTTATTTTTGGGTTTTTTTGTTGTTGTTATTTTGTTCTTGTTTGGTTGCTGGGAAAATGTGGGCTTCTACGGTTTTTTATGATACACCAGCTTCTTGGTCTGTATCTTTAGATTTTCTAGAATTTTTATTATGTGGGACCTGAACTTTTTCAACGAGAATGAATGTTTTTTATTTGGGTTTGAATTGAAAGATTCTGATTGTTCTTTTTTTGTGTCCCACCATCGGATGTGGTATATGGTCCAACCTAATGTTCTTGCCTTTATCACATTTCCCACATGGCTTTTAGAAAAAATTTATTAAAAAAAACGTTTGTAACTTTGGGTGTTATTCTTCAATTTTTTGGGATTCTTTTAACTCAAATTGAATATGGAAAACATTGAAAAAACAAGTATAGGAAGATTTGTTAACCTTTTTTGGGGTTGTTTTAAGGGATTCATACATGAAAATTAGATAGTGTCATGAAATTGGCTTCTTCTTTTTTCTTTTTCTTTTTTTTTTTTTTTCCGAAGTTATGGGAAAATTGGAATGTTTAAGTATGATGCACTAGGAAAATAATTGGGTTTTTTTTTTTTTTTTTTCATCTTCTACTGAATTATTTACACTGCATTGGAGAGAGCATGAATTTGCTTTATATTAATAGTCAAGCTATGAGGCTAGAAGAATGGATAGATGGGCCCTTGTGTTCGGTTAAAGAATGCACTTTCTGGTCCACAAGCAGTTGGAGATTGTCTCTAGCCTTATTGTATATATATTTTTTCTTTTTAATGTCCTGATCATGGGTTTTCTTGTATTTGCTTTGCTTTCAAGGGGGCAATATAATGGTATTTCATGATTACAATGATTTTCATATTGCTGAACACAATTTTTATGCTTTAGTTTACCTTCATTTGATTAAAGTAGGGAAACAGTGACATTCTAGTGTGATCTAAATGAATCTAGTTCTATGCCTTTTTAAGTGTTGTCTGAATTTTTAATTACGGTTTAAGATGGCAAAAGTCATGGCTAAATGGTGCTTTTGAGGAGTCTATCTGCTAAAAAGTTTAGTTACATTATTTTCCTGTTCTTGCTACCATTAAATCATTGTCCTGTTCTTGTGAGTAGATAAGGCAGAGAGACTGATTGCCGGTGCAGCTGCATATGGCTCACAAATAGTTGTGTTTCCAGAAGCATTTGTTGGTGGTTATCCACATGCAGTGATGTTTGAGGGTTTAACAGATACCCATCTAACCTGGGAAAACAAGCAGTTCCAAATGTACTTTGCCTCAGCTATTGATGTGCCAGGTGCAATCCCTTTCTATGAAAATGAAATTGTTGCCTTTGGCACAAAGTTTACATGCCAAATATTTTTTTGCATGAGATATGTGATTCTTAGTGTACATTTCTGAACTGCTGCCAGTAAGTTGCACTGTACAAATGTGCTTAAGCATGTGTTCAGGCAGCTAACCCATGAAATTTGTGGAATTTAGAGTACACAGTATCCTCTTGGTTAGTGGTTACTCTATCTATCTTGTTTTGTTCATTTGTTTTCTACCATATATTTCAACGTCTCTCTCTCTCTCTCTCTCTGTGACACAAACACACTCCTGTGCACTTAGATCAATAAATAATCTCTTTCATTTCTTTGAAGCTTGAGGAGACCTTATGAAGGTAGATTTTAGAGTATGTTAGCTCTGCTTTTCTCCTATTTCAAGTGTAGTTCCTACACTAAAAGTGTCATGGCAATAATTTTTTTGACAAAGTACAATTGCAGTTCTCTTACCACATATTGATGATTATCATGTGAGAAACTACAAACTGAATTGAGAAAAGATTGAGTTGCGAGGCATCCAAATTAAGGGAAACAGATGGAACATACATGCATTGATGCTAAAACTAAGGCCATTTCATGTCTATTTTCACGAGGTAGTCTTGTTTCAATAAAATTATTTTTAACTAAAAAAAATTTATTGATGCTAAATCTAAAATTTTTACATAAACTAAGTTTGAGTCTACTGTCTACCCAAAAAAGAATCAGTTGTGCTGCCAGTTGCTAATAGCAGCTGAACAACTTTTATGCCTGGTCAATATTACAAGCTTCAAGCTATACTTTTACTCACTCTATTACATTATCTTGTAACTCATAGAAATCACTAGCAAATGTAGGTCTATTCTTGCTGTGGCTATATTTATACTGTAATTTGTTTATACAGGTCCTGAAGTTGACAGGCTTGCTAAAATCTCGGGTAAATATAAAGTTCACTTGGTGATGGGAGTAGTTGAGAGAGTGGGATACACACTCTTCAGTGCCATTCTATTTTTTGATTCCTTGGGCCGGTATCTTGGAAAACATCGAAAGGTAATGCCTTTGGCATCAGAATGTGCAGTGTGGTGGTCAGGAAAGAAATCATTACTGAATGTATATGAGACTCCAATTGGAAAAATAGGTGGCCTTATCTGCTGGGACAATAGAATGCCTTCTCTAAGAACTCAATTATATTCTAAAGGTATACCTTTTGTCATTTTTACCTGCTGCTTTGCCATAGTTACTTATTAAGAGAACACCTAGTGTTATTAATGCCTTCTCTACTGTGAAACAACTGGCTGTCTCAGTGAGTTGTTTCTCTAAGGTTTAAACTGGGTTGTTGTTCTGTGTTCCCTTCCTTATATTATTTATATTCAAGAGCCTCCTTACACGCCATAGTTCTTCACTCTTTTGTTTAATCCTCCTGCCACCACATGTAGGCATTGAAATATATTGTGCGCCTACAGCCGAAGCAAGGGAGATATGGCGAGCATCAATGACCCATATTGCCCTAGAAGGTGGCTGCTTTGTTCTATCTGCAAACCAATTCTGCAGAAGGAAAGACTATCTGCAGTCACCAGAATGTGTTTCTGGAGATTCAAATGGGAATACATCCATGGATACAATCATATGTGCTGGAGGTAGTGTTATTATATCACCATCTGGGACCATTCTGGCAGGACCTAATTACCAAGGGGAATCCCTCATCTCAGCTGATCTAGGTAAGAATTTATACTTATGACTGTTACATGTATGGGAACGGCCATTTTGGTACGGCCAAATCTGAAAAGTAAATGCATTTTTTCCTTGAGGATAGATTGACCAAACCTATCTCTCAAATCTGATAAAATCTTTTTCACACTTGATGTTCCAGATCTTGGAGAGATTGTTCAAGCAAAGCTAGATTTTAGTGGAATTGGGCATTATATTGGACAAAACTGTGTTAATCAGATTTCAGATATACCCAATCCAATTTGGTACAAAACTGCAGTGAAATCCGAAGTTCTTGATGAGCTGTGATGGTGACATAGTTGTGTAGAAAAATTGAGTTACTGGAATTAACTTCTAGTCTTCCTCATGCCAAACAGCTAATTTACTCTTTTGTATACCTTTTGTAATGTTTAGAAGATGTACAAAGGTTGGCTAGCGGTCACCATTTGTCAAATTACGTTTGAAGAATCAAACATGTTGTATAATTGCTTCTTGGGCAATTTTGCTGTTTAAACTTCAGAGTACGCCCAGGGAATGTATCATCTTTCACAGTTTAATGAATATGTTTATTCCTATATTTTTCCGGCTTTTGACTTTTTCAATTTTGGCCTTTGTAGGTTTCTTTCAAAAAATAAAGGTTTTTTTTTTTTTACCCCTATAAATCTCAGTAGTTCTACTCAAAGATACTGGTTCATACTTGGTTCCCCAGATATTGTGGTGCTTTTAACTCCAGAGTATAATAACATTGCTCACTAGGCATTTCATCCAAGACTAATATAGCTTAAGCATAATTCAAAAAGGTCCATTTTGGATGCCCTTCAATCCTCAAAGGGGAGCGAAACAAAAATACATCTCTTCGGTGGCATTGTGAATACTGGTTCCTTGTATCCTAGAAATGGCTGTGAATCCATCTCTCAGGTGGCATTCATAAATACTGGGTTTTACTTGGATTATGAGATATGGCAGTGCTCTTACTCTTTCTAGTATGATAATAAACTAATAACGATGTCCATGTTCATCCAGAAATAATAAAACTTCAGCATATAATTCAAAAAAGTCAGATATAGATACCCTTCAAGGTGGACGAGAAATATTACAAATAGCCGCTAGTACACAATACTCCTAGCATACTCTGTCCCAGCAATACTAGAAGTATTTGTATTTAAGAGAAACTTCGCTTAATTAGTACAACTTTCTACAAAAAGAAAAACTATAGACACAAATGTTCCTACAAACAGACAACATTCTAATGCAAACTGAGCTTGCTGCAACTTGAGATGCTATGAGGGATAGCAACCTTAAATCAACAAAAAGACACCTTTCACCATCTGTCAAGTTTTATCGCATTGGCTTGCAAGTAAGCGCTCCCTCCAAACTAGCCCCTTCTGCATTCAGCATCCATCATCATAAGTCCAGTGCCTGTGGAGAATGCAAGCAAAAGCATTGGTTCACAAACAGAGTGATTTTCACCGCCTGGATTTCCTTGCATTGTGGCCTACACCTCCAGTTTCTGCTAGCCTCGACTTCAAACCACCCTGCGCCATGGCTGTTCTCTCCTGAGCTGAATTGACAAGATCACGGGAAGGCCAAGGCGGCCCCATTTGTCGTGTTGGACTAGCACTAACTCTGGGGGAAACCATCCCAGAATTAGACAACATTTGGTCCCTTAGACCCTTTACTGATTTATACCCCTGCATCAATTCATCTGCATACCCTTTTCCCTGAGATTGCTTTTCAATCTCCAACAATCTCCCCCAATCTAACCTATCTGAATTATGGAGTTCAACCCCATCGGATATACTCCTTTGCAAAGTAGTGCTTCTCCTTGGTGCTCTCCCAGAGGTAGACTTCCTTCCTCTGGTTTCTTCTTCCTCAATTTGAGCCATTCTTGGATCATGACCAAATCCAGAATTATGATTCCACTTATAGCTCTTGTTATGGTTATCCATATTCAACTCTATCGAATGAAGATCACTTTCAGCTGAGACTTGTTCACACTCTTCTCCATCTTCCACTACTTCTCCTCCATCCTCATCTTTTTCATCACTTGAATTATAGGAACTAAAGCGAGTTCTACTTAACAATGCAGCAATGTCGTCATCATTCCTATGATGACTTACAGAATTCCGCCCTCCTCCTCTCTCTTTCCCTCTTTTAGTCCCCAAAAACGCCTCAAGTTGATTCCTCAACTTATCAACCGCCGAATTCTTCTCCTCAACCTGATGTTTCGCCTCGGCCAGTTTCATTTGAACTTTCCCCTCTCTCAAAACATCAGCTAATTGCATCATCTCCCTCTCCTCCTCAACCTCTTTACGAGTTTTCTTCACTTCCTCCTCCACTTCAGCTATATTATCTTCCCCAACATCCCTAGCTAATTCATCACATACTTGTTCCACGATCTCTCTTGCTCTCTTCTCACTCTCCAATTCCTTCACAACCTTAACAAGAGACGCCTTCGTCTCCGCCAATTCCCTCCCGAGCTTCTTATTCAAGCTCTCCAAGCGTCTCCTCAACTTCCTCTCCACCTCAAGCTCACCCGCCACAGACTCAATCGCGGCCTCCACAATTTCCTGCTCTTTACTCTCCCACGCTGCCTTCTCCTCCGCAAAACACTTGATCAAGTAACTTATATCGCTCTGATCCGACCTCTGATCCTGGATTAGCTGATTCACCTGCAACCTAGCCCTCTCCAACTCGGCATGTAAGGCCGAGATAAGCGACATACTAGTGGAAGGCCGATCTTCATGGCCCCAAACTCGATTGATAATCTTGAGTAGCTCTTTCGATGTGGTTAAAGCATTACTAACATCCTTCAAACGCGTTTTCACTCCAACCGTCGATGTACATGCGCTCGGAGTTTGAGCTCGAGATCTAGTTTCAATCTACTTCACCAAAAAAAATTCAAATAAAATAAATAAATTCGCTAATATTTCAAAGTAATCCGAAGAAATTTGATTGTACCTCCATTAAACTAGTATTGCTGAGAGCATCGACGCCGTGGTGGTGATCCGTGAGCCTAAGTCTCTGAGAAAACGACGGCGTTTGTCTCCGACGACTTCCAGTTCCAGACCGATCCATTCTCTACAAAACGCAGCGTTTAATAACAATTTTTTTTCAAAAAGAAGCAAAGGAATCTACAGGAGAAGAAGATCGCGAACCTCAGAAACGGGACTGTGAGACGGATCGGACAAGTGCGGCGGCAGAGAGCCAGAGTGCACGGACCGAGCGATTCTCTCTCTACCTCTGATCGCTTCCTTCTTCCTCATCCGCCGCTCGTCGGAGCTCTCTCTGACGCTCGGACTCGGCGACGGAATCTCATTCATCTCCCAAAGCGTCGCCGCCAGCTTCCTCGCCGACACCGGCGGCGGCGGCGGCTGCTGCGATTGGTTCTGGTGCTGATGCTTGGTTCTGAGGCCACTCGGTTTGGGCGAGTCCAAGGCACCACGCAATGCAGAAGCAGGAGATCGAGACGAGCTCATTAGCCTCCATGTAGGCACGGGCGTAGTGGATCCGCCTCTCTTGCCAACGAGTATCGCTCTCTTGAACCTGTAGTTTTGGAGTATCGACGAAGACGACGACGCCGACGACGTGCAGCCTCGCTTTCTGATCTTTCCAGGTATCAAATCCACACCACCTCCTCTGTTTTGTCTTGGCATTATCACTTTCTTTCGCTCAGAAACTTCTAGATCATACTACTACTAAACGCACAGTTTAAAAGAAAGAAAGAAAGAAAGAAAGATGTTAGCTCTTTCCCTAGATGAGTTTCTGAGTTTGAGTTTGAGTTTGAGATTGAGAGAGCACTGATGGCTTCCACTACTACTGCTAGAAGATTTTTCGATCAGTGCAGACTGTAAGCTTTTCTTTTCTTTTCTTTTCCATGGGGTGTAATTGTAAAGTGCGTAAAGAGAAAGGAAAGGTGCAGGAATCAGGAGCGGTATGATTCATGTGAGTGTGGACACGTGTCAATAAAGTAGTGGTTGAAAGGGAATGAATTTGGTGAGGTGGTTGTGGTTATAATGGAATTGAGACCGTCTGATAAATTAAATTCAGAGGGAAGAGATTCGGCGACAGCGTGGTTTTTGAAAAATTTTATGTGAAGAGTAGTAGTAATGGCGAAAATTCGGTGGATTTGGGATGGCCCCCTGAATTCAAACTAGGCTTTGTTTAGGAGCTAGGCTTGAATGAGAAGTCCAAGCAAAAATTTAGAGTTGTTCCGTCAAATCACTGTCGTAGCTATTATTATTATTATCATTATTACAATAGATTCTTAGGGTAAGTTAAATGAGGAAGTTTTAGCTGGACTTAAGGAAAGTGATAAATGGGGAAGTCTTAGGGTAAGTTTTAGATCATGCTAATACTCTAAGGAAAGTTTTAGCTAAAATTAAATCTTGAATTAGTTTGAATTTTTGGTAAGAAAATCTAGATGGACTACGGAAAGTGATTCTTTCCGTTTGAAGGAGACCCATTTCATGGTTAGGATTAAATTTTACAAATATGAAAATGTACTACCAATTATTTTCAATTAGATTTTTATACTTAAATTAATTTTTAGTTTTCATTTTTCTTCTAAAAAATAATAATTTTAAGTTTTAGTAAGAAAATCTGAATGGGTTAAGAAAAATGATTATGAAATTGACTAATTTAAAGATTTGGGTTAAATTTTACAAAATTTGGGGTATTCAAACTATCACGTTATTTTAAATGACATGACAATGTGTGTATTGCTAGATCTACATAGTTCTAGCTATATAAGATGTAAAATTAATGATTAAGTTTTGGATATAATTTTCCTCCAAACTAATTTATAACATCTGAATATAAATTATAAGAATAACAAAATTTAGTTACAAAATTAGTTGTAGCCCTAAGCTACTCAATATCTTTTTATTGGTGGTGAATTTTGACAAATCCATCATTAGATTACATCTTTTTATTATATTCTATATGCTTGCAAAATTTCAAAAAAATTAAAAATCAATATCTATGTCATCAATAAATCATTTGAATTGCAAGTTTTTTTAGTTTTAAATTATGCATAAAATATAAACTTGTAGATCATATAGTAAATAATATCCGATCAACACAAAATTTAATATGTATATTCAGAGCGTAAAAAATATGTTATTTAATGGTTAAATTTTCAAAATATGTAATAATGTTTAGATTACAACTAATTTTATAACTAAATTTTGTTCTTATAAAAAAATCATATTGTTTATAAATTATGAACATTGGTAGCGAGTTACCTAAAATAAGGTAAGGGGTGAATAGGTAACCCAAAAAAAAAAACCCTAAAAGCTGCCTACGTTAGACTTCCCATTTCTACTCTAAAATGGGAGATTTGCTTGAGTAGCTTCCTATCTCTAGTGAATATTGTTTATTTTTCAAATCAGTATTTTATTGATTCTCTGTCTTGATAACTGTGATAATAATAAAAAGTTTTGTGCTTTGTAAGTGAAAAAATGGCTGACATGAACAAGTAGTTAGCTAAAATTTATAAAAAAAAAAAAAAAAAAGTTTTTATCTTACAATAGAGAGAAATTTTTATAAGCTCGGAGACGGAGTGCGGGTGAGGGTGACATTTTTATTCCCACTGGTGAGGGAAACACTGCTTTTTAGTTTTTAGAGACAAGTTGTTTTTGATAAACAGTTTTTTTTTTTTTTTTTTTTTTGAGAAACTGATAAACAGTTTTTAGAGACAAGTTGATAATAATATGGGACCATAGGTTTATAGTCAAGTCATCGAAACTCCAAAGACAAAAGGCGAGGAAGAGCCAGAATGTCCTTCTCCATCCAAACAAGCGCCAATCTCAGGGATCAACATCTGTCCTGTTAGACACAGGAAAGGAATAGTCAATTGCCAATGGTAGTATGCCATGTCGCCACCCATCACCAACACACAGACCCTCTCTTGATACATCACTGTTACTATGTATAAAGGTTGCCTCTTGCACATGCTCGCAATCGCATCACTTGTTTCTTCCACCTACGTGATAGATTTCTCGCCTCAAAATTTTTAGCCTTTGAAATCGGGTGCTTAACGTGGATTTGTTTGTGTATGTGCACATGAATGACGCTTAAATGCATGATTTTACTTCGTGCGAGTTTAAAAATAGTTTATATAGCTTTTTGCTGATAGTCTTTTAAAATATATTTACGTTTAAATTCATGATTTTACTTCATGCTTGTTTAAAAATAACTTACTAAGTGTTTTGTTGATAGTGTGCTAAAATATATTTGTACTTTGAAAAAAATTAAAAAATATAATAAAAAATGAGAAAAAGTGAGCTTTTATACATAAAAGCTAAAAATAAAAGGTAAAATCTAAAACTTAAAGTTAATGTCAACCACACTCTTTATGTATTTTTTTAAGAAAGAAGGAATTTATGATCTTACTTCATGATCTTTAGAGTGTCATATAAACAAAACAAAACAACATATATTATACCTATGATATCATAATAAGATGTTTAGAGTATTCACACTTGGCCTGGTATGTGCTAAATGTAGATATATTTTACCATCAAGACACAAAAATGTCCCATTATCCGATCTTGTATCTTAAAAAAATTTACAATTGTGCCACAGTACCGTCACAAATTTGTGATGGTATTGTAGCACAATTGTTTTTTATTCACCCATAAAAAACTAAATAATAGTTTTGTGACGGTACTATAGCACAATTGTTTTTTATTCACCCATAAATGAATCTGACTTTTTTTCTCTCTCTCTTTATTTTCTTTGTTTTTCATCTCCTCTCCTCTTCTCCATAACAACCTCTCTCTCTCATCACATCTCTCTGTCACGGTGGGCATATTCTGGCATGGGTTCGGCATGGGTTGCTCAAGCTCATCAATGATGGGCTATGATTCACGCCGATGATGGGTTGCTCAAGCTCAGTGAAAATGGGATGGGTTTTGTGTGTTGTGGTGTGATGGAGGAAATGTTGATCTAGCGGTGGCAGTGGCGGTGTTGATCTAGCGGTAGCGGTGCGATGTGTGTGTTGTGTTTTGATCGACATTAATCTGGGTTTTGCTCAACAAGTGTGTTTTTTTAATATTTGGGTTTTGTGTGTTGTGTTTTGATCAGGGTTGATTTGAGTTTTGCTCAACAACTGTCTGGGTTTTGATCGGGGTTGATTTGTGTTGATTTGGGTTTTTTTTTTTTTTTTTTTTAATATGGGTTTTTGTTCCGGTGGGATTTTGGTGGGCAGTGGGCATGGTGGAGGCATGGTGGTGGTGACTGGGTTGTTTGGTTTTTTTTTTAATGGTTTGGTGGGTATTTGCTGAGTTGTTTTTTTTTTTTTTTTTTTTTTCTTTCTTAATTTGGATTTTTGGTTCCAGTGGGATTTTGGTGGGTAGTGGGTAATGGTGGCGTGGTGGGCATGGTGGTGGTGTGGTGGTGATTGGGTTGTTTGGTTGTTAAGAGATAGAAATAGAGGTAGGGACAGAAATGAGAGAGAGAGAGGAGTGATAGATAATTTTATTGTATAATTTATATTATTTTAATGTGTTGTATTGTAAAATAAAAGTGGAGATGTTGGAAGTATTGTAAAATAGAATGGTATAATAGATAAAGTTGTTTTTGAGATGATAGAATAAAATAGTTCGAAAATATGGGATGTGAATGCTCTTACCCCATAATGGTTTGCTTTATAATGCATTTTTGCTAACTTTAACAAAATTTAATGATTTAACAAGTGTTAACAACACCCATTGAAAATATATATATATATATATATATATATATATATATATATATATATTTTTTTTTTTTTTTTTTAAATTCTACCTTAAATCTTATTCATAGTAAACATACACAAACCTGAATAACGATTGAAGGAAAAAAAATCAAAGAGACCACCAAAAATGTGAGAGTAAAATTATTTTTTCTTCTTCAAATCTTTCTCTATATATGATATGGTGGCACTTTTAACATCATTAAAGTTATTTAAAATTAGTAAAAATGTCCTATAAAGCAAACCACAAGAGAGGTAATTGTCCCAAAATAAACCGCAAAGTATTCCATGTTTTAATAATATACCACAATGCAAGTAAATTGAGAGAGAGAGAGAGAGAGAGAGAGAGAGAGAGAGAGAGAGAGAGAGAGAGAGAGAGAGAGAGTAAAATCCATTACTAGCAATCAAATTGATACACTTTAGTGGTAAGATCGTTAGAGTAATCATTGCTTTGTCTCTTTTAGGAGAAACTAGGTTTGAAATGACATTTTTAGTCTTAGGGGTGTGCATGGGTTAGATGTGAAATCTTTTTCAACCAAATTTGATCTCTTTTGGTTGAAAAATATCCAACCTAATCTAAACCTTGTTAGCTCTAGATCCCAACAAATCAACCCAAATCAGCTACCCAACCCCTAGAAGTTGAATTGGATCATCGAAATGAGGCAAATTTACAGTATCAATATAATTATAAAAAAATTATTTTTTAATTTGTTTTTCTCTCTTCTTTTATTAAATTAATCTTTTCTCTCTCTTTCTCACTTCTCTGTTTCTTCTTCACATTCCTTCTTTCTTCTTCACCGAACCCAAACCTAGCACTTCTCTCCCCCCTTTCATTTTTTTTTTTTTTCGTTTCTTCCTCCAACCATTTTTTCTCTATTTTTTCTTCCTTCTTCATCTTTCTTCTTTCTTCTTCCCTGAACCCAACCCTTCTCTTCTCCCCTTCATTTTTTATTTCTTTCTTCCTCCAACTCTTCGCCATACATCAGCCCCTGCTCGCCAAGCCGCCGCCGACCCAAGCATGGTGGTGGTGGTGGTTTTATTTTATTTTATTTATTTTTAATTAGATTTGTGGGTGGTGATTGTTGAGGTGGGTTTTTGGTGGTGGTGAGTTGTTGATTTGGTTGCGTTTGTGGGTCTATGTTTATGGTCAAGATCAAGATCGGGATTGGGCTATGTTTGTGTTTGCGGGTTTGTGTTGGTGGTCAAGATTGGTTGGCTTAAAGCCTGGTTTGGTTTGGCATTACTGTGGGCGGTTGTTGTTGGTTATGACAGTGGTGTTATGGCTGGATTTGGAATGATTTTAGGTGATTCTTTTTGGTTATGGGATGGATTTTGTGGTGTTGATGTGGTGGGTTTGATTCTAGATGTTATGTGGTGGTCTTGGTGTCCCTAGTGGTGGTGGTGGAGGGTTGTGGGGGTGATTATTTTTTAAATCTTTCTCTTTCAATTGTCTTAGTGGATTTTTTTGTTGGAGGATTTGTGGGTTTGTTGAATTTTGGTTGCTTTTATGTGTGATTTTGGTTGGTTTTTGAGATGATTTTGTTGCAAATTTGGTGGATTTCGGTTGTGGTAATGGTGGCCTATGGGCAATGGAGGTGGCTATGGGTTGTGAGTGGTAGTGGAGGTGGTTGGGGTTTTGGGTTTGTTACTTGCTCTTCAAAATATTTAGATGAGAGAGGGAGAGACAAATAAAGTGAGGTGTGAAAGAAATAATAAAAAATTAATAAAGAAATAATATTTAAATGAATAGGTAAAAAAATAAAACCACTGATATTGGATGTTTTGTAAAGTGAAAAGGTAAAATAAATAAAGTAATTTTTTGTGGTGCCAAATAGCTAAAAAAATAGCTCCACCAATGTAGATGCTCTTAGAAGCTACTCATAGATGACAAGGTTATAATCTACTCAAAGCTAATGAATTGATGATATTTTGCTAATGTCTATTATACCATAACAAATTTTTAATTGAAAACATGACATTTTTATTAAGGGTGTGGATTTTTGACCATTTATTTATATTTTTATAATAAAAATTGTGTTTAATTTTAAATGCACCCATGGGTATGCATGAGTTACATGCTAATCTATATATATATATATATATATATATATATAAAATTAAAGTCAAAGTTAATAAACAATCCAATTAGATTCTAAACTGGATTCCAATTATTGTCTAATTTTGCGTCATGTGCTTTATTTAAGTTTTTTTTTTTTTTTTGGTTGTTCTAGGTGAGTTAATGTTATACGAAAGACGAAGAGTCTATAAAATAAACCATCAAAAGCCCAACAAAAAAAATAAAAAAAGAAGTAAATTCGTGTATATGCAAAAAAAAACATTAAAAAAAAGTAAAACTCATATATATATATATGCCTGAAAAGATGTGTAATTTTTACATTAATTATAATTTGAACCCATATATGTGTGTACTTGTAATTATTTTTTATTGTACCGTGCATATGCATAAGTTATTCACTAGTTTCTAATTAATAATGACATTGAGCCACTTTGCACAAACAACCTCATATTTCAAGTTTTCCAATTAAATTCAATAATATTTTTCTCTTATAAAATGTGGAAAACAAGAATTGAATCTAGGTTTTCTTTTATGAAAAAACAAAACAATACTAATGAATTACAATACTCTTAATTTATAAAGAAATGATATGCCCATAGTATTTTCATAACAAATTAATACTAGATGGCAGGTTGTTAAGGAAAAAATAATTTTCATAGTGAGTTTAAATTAAAATTAGTAACAATCTATCACCTAAAATTTGTTGTAAAAATATTGTAGAAGTAGCAGTTTTCTACCTTTAAACCATTACGGTTTAATATCTCAATACTAGATTCCCCTTATTATGGAAGAACGGAAGAATAAGACGACACCACTAAACTATACAGTTCACTTAGCTTACTCATCATTAAGTTGATTTCTATCTCAAGATGGAAGTATATTAGTTTTGTCAATCATCAAAGTTTTATTTTATAGTGGAGATGAGAGTTACGTACTTTGATTTCTCAGTGATGACACGATGCCAATATGCCATCGATGTGTGATTCTCGAATTTACATAGGGATTCCCTTGCTTGTGAAACACAAAAAAGCCTAGGGGTCCATGAGATACTTTTCTCAATAAAGATCTGGGGCCAACGTCTCAATTCTCTATTATCGTTTGATTCGTTTCCAAGAGCCACTTCCAGAAAAAAATAGTCAATACTTCTATCATACAAGTTCTCTATAATTCAGCCGCCTACCCTTACCTTCTTGCCTTATTATTCTATACAGAAGGCGTTGACTTCTCACTCTTCCTAGCTAATCTCCTCTCTCTCAAGTCTCGATTTAGGACCATCCATCCTTCACTCTTTTCTTACACAACATAGAAATGGCAACTGGGTTTGTGTTTCTATGGTTTTCTTTCTTCATTTTGTTGTCATCTACAGCTTCAATAGCCAAAATCACACCTAGATTCCCTTCTACAATCGTTCGGCCTGAGCAGCTCTCAGCTGCACTGTCTACCAAAAATCAGCTTTATAAAACCAAGTATTTCACCCAAATCCTTGACCACTTCAATTTCAATCCCAAGAGCTACCAAACCTTTCAGCAAAGGTATCTCATCAATGACACGTTCTGGGGTGGTGCTCATAGCAATGCTCCAATCTTTGTCTACACGGGAAATGAAGGAGATGTTGAATGGTTTGCTCAGAACACAGGCTTTATGTTTGAAAAAGCACCCCATTTCAAAGCCCTTCTTGTTTTCATCGAGGTAACTTTGATTCATATTAGAGAATAGAGATATCTTAATTATATACTAAGTCTTGAATTTTTATTCGAAATTCCCTTGTGTTATTGATATTCAACAAGTCAATTACAGAAGTAACCGAGCTTTTGATTTTGGATAGAATAGAATAGAGGAAAAAGAATACATATGCTGATACTAACTAATCTTGTTAAGGATTTATATTAACTCCAAAAAATAGTTGAGAGAAACATTTTGAGTAAAAGTGTCTTGGATAATGCTATAAATTGCAGCATAGGTTCTATGGGAAATCCATTCCATTTGGGGGTCATAAAGATGTGGCTTACAGCAATACGAGTACACTTGGATATCTGAGCTCAACACAGGCGTTGGCAGATTATGCCACTGTGATCACTGATCTGAAGAAAAGTTTGTCGGCAACCGACTGTCCTGTTGTTGTTTTTGGAGGCTCATATGGTGGAAGTAAGTAACAATCTTATCATCTAGTCCTTTTGCTCTGTTTTCTGTTCTCTTCTTTTTCTTTTCCTTGGTAGAACTTTTGTCCCAATACAATTGAGTAAGTAACAATCTCATCATCAAGTCCTTCTGCTCTGTTTTCTGTTCTCTTCTTTTTCTTTTCCTTGGTAGAACTTTTGTCCCAATACAATTGTTTATGCAAAAAAAAAAAAAAAAAAGAAGAATATTATTCGAACATAGTGGGGGATATTAAATTGAGTTCATTGGCTTTTCAGTGCTAGCAGCATGGTTTAGATTGAAGTACCCGCATATAACAATTGGAGCCCTGGCATCTTCTTCACCTATCCTCAATTTTGAGAATATTACATCCCCATATAGCTTCAACAACATTGTCACCAAGGACTTCAGGGTCTCTCTTTCCCACTCTCTTTTATATTTACATTTTTGACCCAGCTAAAAGACATTAAAGATGAGATTCTAGATAAGCTTCTAGGCCATGTAATTACCTTTTGTATACATATTGTATAACAAGACAACAATTGTAAACAGTCCGGAATTATATAAACCACCTCACATCTACTTTTTGTATACAAGGACAATAAACTCTTTTTTTGGCTAAAAGTACAATTAACTTATTGCTAATGAATAATGATAATGACAAATACTTTTTTTTTTTTTGAAGCCTTGATAATGACAAATACGATGTAAAATAATTTGAAGAGTAAATTATCTTTTTGGTTGTATGTGCAAATGCAGAGTGAAAGTGAGAATTGTTACAAAGTGCTCAAAGGTTCATGGGATCAAATTGAAAATAAAGCAAATCAACCCGGAGGTCTGGAGGCCCTCCGTAAATCATTCAAAATATGCAAGTAAGACTCATTACTGTTATAATTCTAGCTTACTTTGAAAGATATTATCTTCATAGAAATTTTATTTTTTTTTAATTTAATTTTTCTTTTTAGGAACTATATTAGTGCAAGTTCTTTAGAAAGTTGGCTTAGTACCGCGTACTATTACACGGCCATGACAGATTATCCCACTCCTTCAAATTTCATAAGTCCTTTACCAGCTTATCCAGTGAAACAGGTATATATGTACTCTTAAAAAGAAACACATAACTCAATTTCTTAAAAAATAAAAAATAAAAAATAAAAATAAAACATATGTCCTAAGAATATTTGTTTAAAAAATATTTTTAGAAATTTTTTATGATAAAAGAAAAAAACAAATGACTTTTTTTGACAACTTTTTATATTTCAATTGAAAGTGGTATAAATTTTTTTCTAAAATAGTCTATTAATAAATTCTTTATAAGTACCCGTTAACCAGATTTTAAAAATAAATATATTATTTTTTTCATGTTAATATTTTCAGTTTTAGATAATTTGAGGGGTATAATAGACATTGACACACTTTTCCCCTTGTTCTTGATATTTCTAGCTGAGTACTTTTTGACCTATTCTTGTGTGAGTGGATCAGATGTGTAAGGCAATCGATAATCCAACGACTGGAAATGATACGTTCGCGAAGTTATACGGTGCAGCTAACATCTACTATAACTATAGTGGAACTGCCACGTGCTTTGATCTAGCCGATGATTCTGATCCTCATGGCCTCGGAGGATGGCAATGGCAGGTATGTGATTCTACACCTGATTATACCCTCAAATCTGTGCTACAGCCAAGACTTTTTTTTTTTAATAAATTTTTTATTTGCCTATGAGAATATAACAAATCACCCACACAAAAATTCAAGAAAAATAAATAAAAAGCTTTCAATTCATTGTAGTAAAAATAAGTATTATGGTGTGTTTGGATACCACTTATTTTGTTGAAATTGAAAACTTATTACTAAAAATATTATAGATAAAGGTAAAAATCAATTGAAATAGTACAGCGGAGCCTATGAATAGTACAAAAAAATGTAGTGAGGTCCATGAATAGTAGTAAAAATAAGCTGAATAGTAAAATAATTTTAATTTTCCATCCCGATCGAAACGCACACTTAAGGTGTATTTGGATACCACTTATTTGGCTGCAACTGAAAACTTATTATTGAAAGTACTATATATAAAGGTAAAAGTTAGTCGAAATAGTACAGTGTGGTCCATGAATAGTACCAAAAAGTATATAAGCAGTAACATGAGACCCACCAAATTTTTAGCAAAACACAAAAATCTTTTCTTCAAAACACAATCCAAATGCACACTTAGTATAATTTTAATGATCGATAGTTGAACTGAAAAAAGAAAGAAAGAAGGAAGCATGAATTGAATGGTTTCACTTTTCATTTCAGTCAAAGTTTTAGACTAATGAAACCAATTGAAATGGTAGTTTTTTACAAAACTCCACCTCACAACAATTTCTTGGACCATACATGCTATATTTTTATGTATTTCTTTACATATTTTAAGATTACAAATATCATTTAATTAGAAAATGTTTATTATATTAAAATATTAATGTTAGAAGTGGACTCATATGACCAGATATCATTTTTATCTTTGAAATCCACATCTCATACATGAGATCTCACATGTAGGAATGGCAACGGGTTGGGTTCGGGCCGGGTTTTTGCATATCCGAACCCAACCCGCGGGCCAAGAACTGCGGCCCAGACCCAATCCGTTTACTAAACGGATTTTTTTTCCGGGGCCCAAACCCGCCCCCGCCGGGCTCCGCGGGCCCCGTTAAGCCCAACCAGAAAGGAAGCTTTTTCAAAACAAGCCCTAAACTCAACATCAAACCCACGGCCAAACAACCAATCCCAAAAATCCCTTCTTTTCAAATCTCCACAGCAACACCCAAATATTAAAAAAAGAAATAATAATAAAAATCTCATTTTCAATCCTCAAACCCAGAAATAACCAAACCAACGGAGGAGATTTCGGATCAAACAAAAAATAAATACAAAGAAGAAGATAAAAATAGAAATGGAGATAAGAGAGTCTTGGCCCTGAGTTGGAGATCAAAGAGAGAGAGCTTGAGGTCTTCGGCCTTGGGATTTAGATCTAGAGATAGAGGGTAGAGTGTTTAGGTTCAGCCATGTAGGCTCAACTTGGGGCTGGCTATTGAGCAAGAGAAAGAGATGGAGCTGTCTCAGATGGTGGGTTGGCGTTTTGAACAAGTTGGTACCTTTGTCGGACTGAGGCTATGTCGGAGTGATTGAGCTGAGGGAGGGAGGCGTGTGGGACTGAGCTGAAATGAGGGAGAGGGAGTGTCGGACTGAGGCAGGGAGGCTGCTGAGTTCAGTTGCTGCTGTAGAGAAATGAGGGATTAGGGTTAGATATTATTATAGGTATATATATATATATATATGTGATATTTTTGTAATTTCAGGGTACCGGGTTTTTATTCGGGCTAGGTTTCAGGTTGAGTCTCAGGTTTTTTTTTTTTTTATAAAACCCGGACCTGACCCTATTCCTAATCAGACTGGGTAAAACCTGGCCCATTAGGGTTAGGCCGGACCGAGTATCCGCAGGTCGGGCAAAAATTGTCATCCCTACTCACATGTTATAGAATCCAGTTTATTTTTGCAGTTAAAAAGCTTTGAAAGTAAAGTTAATTGAAGAAAAAAAATGCTATCTACAAGATATTTTCGCAATAATTTCACATCAAATTTTAAGTGACAAATTGTTATTGGTTATTATAGATGGATAAAAAGAAATTTTAATTGTAGGTTCGAATTAGAACTAATAACAATTTACTACCTATAATCTGTTGTGAAAGTATTGTTATAGACGTAGTACTTTTCTAATTGAAATATGAAATATATTTTCCTTGTCATATTTGATTTGTGCCATATCTCAATAAAGTAAACATTACTAATAGAAAATGAAATTACCAAAATAATAATCTGTCATGTATAATGCTATAGAATCAAATTCAAGTTTCAAACACTTGCATCTCACATGCAAAATCTGTCATGCAAGGGGAAATAAAATTCCTTGAACAAAATGGTACTCATTAAATTGTGATAATGTCATAAACTCATAATGTTAGAATGAACACAATTTTTTTGGTAAATTAAATATTTGATCTCTAACTTTTAATTTGTGTGCCGATTTGGTCATTCACTTTTTAAATGTGTCAATTTAATCCATTACTTTTTAGTATTGTGACAAAATGTTTTCTACCATTAAATTAGAGATGAAAATATCAACGTGACTAACTGCTCAAATAAAATATAGATTTTTTTTTTTTTTGGCCCAATAGACCAATACCTATACTGCCACATCAGCTGTTTCATTTTCAAGAACATTTTTTCTTTCAAATCAGATTCTGATTTGTGATCACAATGACAATATTCCCTTGCAGACAGGTAAATATTTTCCTCTTTTCAAAATGTTGTCTTCCTAAAATTTTAATTTTTAATTTTTAATTTTTTGGTTTAAATCTAGAGGTATAAGTATGACTTATGAGTCGTATGACTTACTATAATAAGAATGGATATTTGAATTTTCTCACTCTTAAATAAATACTATTACGATGCCAACTATGATGAATCCGACCACGTCCACTGAAAAAGGAAGATCTTCAATCCACAACCCACTAAAGAGGAAACACTTTCGTAAGTTTGAATCTAAAAAATCTTTACTAATAAAGAGAGCATGTGAAATGTGAGAGTATCCAAGAAAAGCATGTGCCTCACATGCAAAAGTTGAACTTTACCATTATTTATACCTGGTAATTACCATTATCTCTTTGGACCCTATAGACTATAGCTACAGTAATATTACTTTTTCCACTAGTTTTTTTTCAATTATTATTATTACTTTTTAATTCGGTAATTACAATAAGTGGAAGAATTGAATTTAAACCTTAGTCGTTTATATGAAAAACGTTAAAAAAATAATAATAATAATAATACCAGTTGAGCTACAAATTTTTTATTTTTTTTTTCACTAATTTTATAATAAGCTCTTGCAGTGCCGGCAGGCAGTGTCGGCAATTGGCATCCAAGGCAAAGTGAATATGAATTGGGGGAGGGAACATTGTTTGACCATTTTTCTTGGGATGTTCAAACTTAAAGTTGGCGTTTAAAATTGTTTATATATCATAGTTTTGCAAAATCCTGCCCCTTTCACCAACAAAGAGCTCATTTACAATTCTCAAAAAAAGAAAAAAAGAAAAAAGAAAAAGAGCTCACTTGTTATCTCATCAAATTTGGGCTCCATTCAAATTTTATATAGCAGTTTACAATAAAATCCATGGCATCATAAAAAATCAGGGTAAGAGGATAGGATTTAATTTTATATATATATATATATATATATAATCAAAGCTGAGAGAAAATTCAAACATCACAAGCCCACTCTCTCACAATGAGCCAAATTCTAAGAGTTTTCTTCTTTTTAATTTTATTTTTATTTTTACTTAGTTATTAAGGTTTTGGAGGGGATTAACAAAGTTGTTAATTCCATTTCAATAGTCATTATGATTTCTTTGTTAGAACAAAATATTATGACACCAATCAATTATGACGTTTTAATTTGAGATTACAAGAGATAGATCAATCCAATTCCTTTGTTGTATATTTTTTTAATTAAAGATAAGTTTTTACTCGTAAAAAAATCAAAATGTGTCGTAGTAACAAAAATAATTCAATTCAATTATGAGATGTTGTACAGGCATGTACGGAGATGGTAATGCCAACGAGTGGAAACAATAAAGAGAGCATATTACCAGAGTCTCTTTGGAACTACGATGACCGAGTCACTGCTTGCAAATTGATCTACGACATTGTGCCAAGACCTAATTGGATTACTACTGAGTTTGGTGGCCATGTGGGTATATCATTTCGCATGTTGTCACATCATTGATCATTTTTCATGCTTGAAACATTTTATGTGTATTTTAACCAGGATATCAAGAGGGTTTTGAAAAGGTTTGGGAGCAACATTATCTTCTTCAATGGCTTAAGGGACCCTTGGAGTGGAGGAGGGTATGATCTCTCTCAATTCTTTCACTCTCTTTCTTCACTCTGATTTGGTTGAGGTAACTTGATAAAGTTCAAAAAATATGTTAATATAATTGAAAAATCTCTTCGCGGTTTTGGTAGGGTGCTGAAGAATATATCCGAGAGCATAGTTGCTATCGTTGCAAAAGAAGGTTTGTAACCCTTTTTATTAATTAAAAAAAAAAACATAAATATATAAAAGTATATGTTATTGTTATTGTATCATATATGTACAATTGCGACCCTGCATGTTGAGATAGAATAAAATAGCTCTTTACTTTTTGCTTCACTCAAAAACAAAATTGTTATAATTTGCTCTTAATTTTAAAAAAAAAAAAGTCTTTTAAACACGCTTGTTACACACATTGTGTATACACATTTTTAAACCAAAATTATGATTTGAAGTCAGGATTTTCAATCCATGAATCACGACTTCAAGTTACGATTTCTTTGCAAAAGTAATGCGTGTGTAACAGTGTAAGTTATGTGTAACAGGCGTGTGCTAAAAAAATATTACCTATTTTCAAAAGAGATTGTTTTTACCGTGATGGCTTTTCACCATGATGGTAAAAGATCTTCTGCTCTGTTTGATGTGCCTTTCACCTGATGGCTTTTTATTGGATTTTACTAACAGGGGCTCACCACGTGGACCTAAGGTTCTCTACTAAAGAAGATCCAGAATGGCTTAAAGATGTGAGAAAACAAGAAGTCAATATCATTGCAAAATGGATCGCACAGTATTACAATGACTTGGCCCATCTCTCGTCCTAGAGTTCAAGATCAGATTCTTTTTCGAATAATTGAAGGTCTTAGCTTAAGAAGCTAATGTCTAAGCTTTTTTTATTTATCTTGGATGAAAGGGAAAATTGTTTCTCTTACATGATACCATACATGGTTAGGCTAGCCATACACCACTGTGTTACTTTATAATTAATAAATACTTATATTAAATAATAATGAAGGATCTTATTAAACAATTTCCATGGTGTTATCTACACTTATTTTCAGAGTAGCAACTCTGAACCCCATTTATATAGGCTTAGATATCCTTTCTCGTCCACCCTAAATGACGCCAAACACATTAACACAGTATTACTACTTAACAGTAAACACAAACCTCTAGTTCATAGGATCATCAACTCAACACCAATCCTTCAATAGTCAACAAGGAGAATCAAAGCACAATTCCCTCTTATGAAGCAAGAAGAAAATTTGTCACACCTCCAACCCAACATGTCTAGTTAGGCACGTGACAACGACTGCACACTTATAAAGTTATCACTTTGCAAGCGTGCAATGCCTTCTTATAGAGTGGTACTATCCTCAAAGAATATTACATTAAATAAAATTCAAAACTAATCTCAATAACTCAATTGCTAAAAATCTCCAAAGTCTTGATGAAAACAAAAATCCAAACCTCAAGGGCAAAAAATTCTAACAAAAAAAAAAAAAAAAAAACTAGAAGTTCAATATTATTTCAAAATTCTTAAGTACCTCTCATGCGCACGACCTTTGCGAAAAAACCCCCTCAAAACTTGTTATATCTCATAATCCGAAACTAAAAGGGAAAAATGGGGTGATAGCTTGACCCATTTCTTGCACTAGCGGTTGAGATCAGTGTGTTTTTCTAATAATTGATGGTCAATACCAGCCTAACTAATGTATAGGCCTTTTTATTTTACTTTTTTTTGGATAAATAGGAAAATATTGTTAGGTTCTAAATATTTAGGAGTAAATGTTTTGATTTTAATTTTATGTATGGTGGCAAACTAAGTACAAAAACATGTCTAGTTTAAGATATTTAAGTCTTAGAATAGTGTTAGATATTGCTCAAGTTGATTTAAGTCAAGATTCAAGAACAGTCAAATTGCAGAAAGAAGAATTTAGAAATTGCAAGGCTCGACCTATCAAGAGACAGGTTCGACCAATTGAGATGCGTTTTCTATAGATTTTAAATCAGGCCTGAAAGCTTGCAAAACGTTTAGACTTAGAAATCCTTTCTCATCCACCCTAAATAACGTCAAACCCTGTATTACTACTAAACACAAAACCCTAGTTCATAGCAGGGACAGAGTCAGAACTTTGAGTTAGGGGGAGCGGTTTTAGTGTTGGCTGTATATAGTGATTTCAACCTCTAATTCTGCTATTTAGTTGTTGAGATTTTTTTTTTTTTTTTTTGTAGTTAAGAACAAAATTATTTTTGTTTAGAATTTTTTTAAAGGGCAGGGTTATTCATTTTGGATAAAATTAGTTAATTAAGCTTAATTTTGTTTTTAGTTTTACTGGTAATTTTTGTTGTTGAGCTTTTTTTTTTTTTTTTTTTTTGCTTGAATATTTTGTTTTAGATTTTACATCTATAAATTTTTTTATGGTCACTAAAATGGGAAAAATACTAGAGCTATAAGTTTTTTTTAATAAATTACTTATGTAATAAGTGGTTACTAGTAAGTAAAAAAATGATGTAAATAGTGTGCACATATGCGAACCAATAAAAATTTGCTACCAAGAAGGTTTGTAAAAATGTTATAAAAAAGTTTGTGAGTATAGCATTACTTTTAAAAGAACCAATGATATTGTTAAAGAGAAATAAAATGTAATTTTATAAAACAAAATTACTAAAATTAATACACATATATATATATATATATATATATATATATATATATATATATAATTTTTTTTTTAAATTAGTGGGGGACATTGCCCCCCCTGGTCCAAGGGTAGTTTTGCCCCTAGTTCATAGGATCATCAAATCAACACCAATCTTTCAATGGTCAACAAGGAGATCAAAGCACAATTCCCTCCTAGGAAGCAAGAAGGAAATTTGTCACACCCCCAACCCAACAAATAAGCTAGTCATATAATAACAACTGCACACTTATAAAGTTATCACCTTGTAAGCGTGCAAGACCTTCTTATAGAGTAGTAACTATTCTCAAAGAATATTATATCAAATAAAATCCAAAACTATCCTCAATAACTCAATTGCCAAAAATCTCCAAAGTCTTAATGAAAACAAAAATCCAAACCTCAAGTGCATAAAATACTAACCCCAAAAAAAAAAAAAATTCTAAATACTACAAGTCCAATCTTATTCCGAAATTCCTAAGTACCTCTCATGCGCATGAATAATCTGAAATTGAAAGGGAAAAATGGGGGTGAGCTTGACCCATTTCTTGCACTAGAGGTTGAGATCAATGTGTTTTCCTAATAATTGAAGGCCAATTGGCTTACGAGCCTAATTAATGTATAGGCCTAAATTTTATTCGAATGGCTTGTCCTGTGCTACAAAACCAAAATGCCACTGCCAGATGTTTCAATATTAGTACCAAAAAATGTTAATCAAAATGCTGTGTATCATTCTCAAGCCAGTGATGCAATTTTCAGTCTGGTAGTTGGTACATTTCCTTTTGTTGGGGATTTTTCCAGTTTTATCGGCAGATTCGTTTAAGTAACATCTGGGTGGGCTTTTTTATGGATTGGACCTTATCTAGTATCCATGCTACTAAGTACTAGTAATTTATAAATCCTTAAGAGGCCCAACCCATCCAATGATATGTGTTGGTCTTTAGTCTCCACAGATGGTACCTTGGCCCAAATTCTGTGCGAAAATAAATGAATATTAACACCTCAATTACAACACACAATCTTACCTTCCACCTCATATATAGAATTAAGGACAAGGTGTTACTATAGTTACACCCAAATAGGAAAGTCACACTTGTCGTCCTCCTCTACCTATTCTTCTTTAACCAAAAAAAAGAAAAAAGAACTACACATATCATATAAATCACCCTATTTGAAATATAACAGGGAGGAACACATTTTAAGGATTAAAAAGTAAAGGACAAAGAATAGGGTTTTAACTAAAATATGAGTAAAAGATTTTTTTTTCCACAAAAAAAAAAAAAAATGGAAGAAGAAAGATTTTTCCTGTGGTCAACAAATGTTATCCTTTTCAAGAAGCTAGACCTAGACTCTTAAAATTCTTCTCTTTATAGTTTTATTTACATGTTCTTATCAATATACCTCCTAAATTCTTGCTGATCTATATATTGAACATTACCTTTTGGGGAGGGCACCTGAGGTATCTGCCTAAGAAATTAAGTTATTCAATATATCAGCATTGATTTTGTTCTAGTTTGAAAAAATTGAAAAGTCAATTAGTGGCATATTGGAGCTTACTTTGAAATTTCCAAAAAAGGGCCACTTTGCATTGATTAATCATACATTCTTACTAAACATTTGAAATCTCTTCAGCTACCCAAGGAGGACTAGGGAAATAGGGGGAGGAAAAATTCAAAACAATTATTCAATGCAAAATGTTCGAGAAAATAGCAGGTGTGTCTGATTCATAATTAGATTGAGACCAAACTATGAGACACATCATCATCATTTTTACTTTGCTTTTCTCTCTTCAAAGTTAGGCCAATATTAAGACAGGTTGGTTTAGTTATTCAAAATGTCGGCGAAGATGGTTTTGTTTTGTCTCTGAAGTCACTTTGAAAGTTCTATCTCGTGGAAAAAATCACTGTTAAATTGTGACCAAGAAACATCACCTCCTATCTTTAACAAAATGTGGACATTTCTCTCTAATCTCAAATTCTCAATCCGTACAACTCCTAGCTGATTTTTTGCATTTGGCATGATTTTTTCATGTAGATTGATGATAACATTATTGTGTCTTCGGGTTTCTACCAATAATTTGGTCACTTTTGTTGGACTTGGCTAATTTTAGTTGGGTTGTCTAATCCTTTCCCCACCACTTTTATGATCAGCTAACAGGGTTGAAGTCCCAGCAAAGATATTACTTGTATAGGGAATGGGAACTTATCTGAGAAAATATTTCGTAAAAAGCTGCTTCTTTTTTTCAAACGTTTTTTTTTTTTTTTTAAATGTTTGTTATGATGAAAACTTTTTTGTGGTTAAAAAAAAAAAACCAAGTTAAATAGTGCGAAAGAATGTTTTTAGCTTTGTAAGAGCGGAAAATATATTTTAGAATGTCACATATTTAACAATTCACTATAAATAAATAAATACATAAAAGATAATGATGAACTCTATATTGGTGATGACTTTGACAACATCAATGCCTCTGGTGTGAGAATAGTACCTCACAAAACTAATGATTCAAGTGTGCATGGAAGATTTTATTTTTATGAATGTTTTATTTTTAAATGATTTGTAAAAATATAGTTTTATCCCCCCAAAAAAAAGAGATTTTAAAAAAATTGTACATAATAGGGTTATTTAAGTTAAAACAAACATAATTGTGATTGGTTTTAGATTACTATCATGCAAATTGTCCTAAAAAAAATGTAATAGGGTTATATTTATCAATGGACACATTTATTAGTTTGGTATTGTTCTAAAATGAAATTAGGTAGTCTATTAGTTTGGTATTTTCACCTCTCTAATATAAGCTACATATACCAAATGGATGAGAAATGGCCTTTCTTGTAGGCTTGATGGTTGTCTTGTCATGAGTCATGACGCGCTTAAAGCCAAACAAAGGGTCACGTGTTAATGGGATACGAGTTGGTACAAAGAGGGAGAGTGAAGGCCTAATTAACTTCAAATATTGCTCGAGGTTTAAGAATATAAATTATTCATTTCATTTTTTGTGTCTAATTTTATAATCTATCCGTCATAACTTGTTATATGATTGATTGTTTTTTTATGACAAGTTGTGAATGATAAAAAATGAAGTAAAAGTGTAAAACACAAAAAGTTGGACGAGATGAGCTATATACAGTCCTAGAACGCACGCTTTAGACAATAGACAAAGCAACAACCCCCCCCCCCCCCTCTCTTCTTTTCTCTTCCTTTTTGGTCTTACCCCAAAAAATGAAATGTCCTATAACGCATGCGGCAATAACATTGCTGTGAAGGGCAAGTCAATTGAGTCCCTTTTACAAACTAAAGGGCCATCTTTGCCCATCCTTAAGCAATGGGGTGTGATGTGCTGACAACCTCAAAGGGACCATACCATTTAGTCCTTATGTGTAGTACAAACCCCTACAATATTGGTCCAACACCTATATGCTAAGACCCTACATTACATTACAATACAAAATTCTCACACACCATCATATGCCACATGTCAAAAACCCAATTGCATCACCATTTTAATTAGGTCTTTGATGTTTGATTGATCCTCTTTTCTTTTTTGCACTTTGCATTTGCTCACCAACAAAAGGAAGCATGCACCCAATAGTCAAGAATGGACAAAAATAATTTATAAAGATGGGCTTCAATTCAAGGTCATTGATCTTCTGACCCCACTTCCTAAAAGAAAAAATTGATATTGTGGGGCCCAAATGGTAAAGCCCTCGCACGCCTTCTGATGATGGATGGGAAATTGATTTCATCAGCCATTTAGGACCAAGCCAGTTAGACAGAAAAAAAAAAGGTGACGTGGCCTCTTCTATATATATTTAGATTCGACATTTCTTTATTCATAGTTTAAAGTTTTATAGTCCATGAAACTTATAAGCCTGTGGCTGTAAAATCAGATGGGTTGCTTTTGCTCCTGATAGAGTACATGCCTTGGGAAATTGGTATTTTGTTTGCTTTTCTAATGAAAATTCTTTTTTTTTTGGGGTACTCTTGGAAGTTAGCCAGTTAGTCTATAACTGCATTTGGAGTGAATCCAGTGCCAGATACTTGCCTGTTTGAATTACTGAATATAGTGTAGGCCACCTAAAGAAAGAGAAAGAGATGTGTGAGGAAACTTGGTGTTAAGAGTTCCTGGAATTATTAAATTGTATGGCTTGCACTTGCAGACCAATTAACTATTTCTTGGGCAAATTCATTCTTTGTCTGATATGTCAGATATTTTGCTGAGTTCTGGTCCATAGTGATATATTTAAATCAAGGTTGATGGAAAATTTATATGCACTTTTCCATATTTCCTTTCACCTAAAAAGCCAAGGTTTCCACCAAGTGGGAAAATGGGTGACTTAAGAAACTGATATTTGATTTAAATGTCAATTCAATTTAAGAGTCAATCCAGGCTATGGCCAGCACCAAAATTTTACCAACTCTTTTTTTGTTTATTTTTCGGTAAAGATATATTTATATATTACAGCTATATATGTTCATGAGGATTATTATTGCTACACGTATGTGTTGTTGATGAAGTTCACCATATCTCGAGGGCAGGAGAGTAAAGTGTGTGGTTTTCACTGAAATGTCCTGTATATATCACCACCCAATAGCATCCAAAGATTTAACCTTTGTCCCATGTAAATTGAATAGACATCCAGTGTGCGTTAAAAATATTGATGATTTCTTCAGGACCACATTTTCAGATCTAACCACAGACTGAGGAAAATGAGCTGCAACTTGGGTGAAAATACATTAACCTGTACTTTAAAATATAAAAACATATATATATATATATATATATAAAACTATACTTGGGATTCTTTTTACTGCTCTTTCATCTTTTACTGAATTCTCATTGAACAAACTGACTTTTGTTGCTCTAACTCATACCTAGTTCCATAAGCATATTGTATTCGGTTTTGTTTTATTCCTTAGTTTATTTATCGTTTTTACAGAGGGTAATACTTGTTGCACACTAGCTTTTACAGTGTTCATAGCATGTGTGTGGAATCTGTGTGGCATATATGCTAAATTTTAGCATATCCATTTTCTTTATGGATAATGTGAAAATAACAATTGAACCAAAACCAACAAATTGTCTAAGCTTTGTTTCTCCACTACTTCCTTATTTAGTATCCAAGTATCCCTATCTAATTAAGTCAAAGTGTCCTGATACTAATCTTGCCGTTAGGAAAAATCATTGGAATCCAGAGAAAATGAAAAGTTGCTGCAGAATATCAAACCCCTCTTAAGTCTAAGATAGCGGCTCCATGAAATTGTACGCGTGAAATGAGTGTCAAATAGAAATAGTACATGGTCCAATTCAAGACGTAATCACAGTGTAAAGGACTAGGGTTCTCATGACTTTACAGCTTGGAAACATTAAGTATCTAGGGAGAAAGATTTTCAATTTCTATGTATCAAGTTGATTTTGTATCTTCAAAAAGAGAAAAAAAAAAAAAGATTTTGTATTTTTTAAATCCATTTCATTAGGATAAGGCTTCTGTACAGTGCTCAAATATATTGGACTGAATACAAGAACCGGCATGTGATTATTTTAGAATATGTGTGTTGTATCATTATTGTGTAATGCACTAGGACATTGGATGTAAGTCAAACTATATTCCACTAAGAATGTCATGCAACATTATTATAATAAAATCAAAGGATGTTTATAGGTATATGAGCATATGTTCATTTAAAAAAAAAAAAAAAAACCAGAAGATATCAACTATAAGTTAATTAAGAATTTATTATTCTTCAAACAGCTACTTTCTTTTTCTTTGTCTTTTTTCTTTTTTCTTGTGTTCCTGTAATGTGTTTCTAATAACATCAATGTGCAAGATACGTATCTACCTTTAGATTTTGGTACATTGTCCTTGGCCTTTCGGTACATGTTTGGACAGTATTACTGCTACAATGTACTGATTACTGATATTGTTATAAAAAATTATTAAAAAAAAAAAAAAAACTGATTATTGATATATCTACAGTCTGAAGCTGCTTTTTTCATATATTGATCAGTAGCTTAAACTAATATTTAAGCTAATCCAATCATTGCATTCTCACAAAGCTTACCCTATATACAATTTTTTTGAGAATCACCCTCTATCCAATTAATTCCACGTTCTCTCGAAATATGTTTAGGTATAAAAAAAAATTAACAATAATTGATATGATATGTTATATATAGTAAATTGTTGCTAATAAAAGTAGTGTGGTTGTTCTAAAATCTAACCAACATCACAACTTTTTTAGTTCTCAAAATAACCACGACTTATCAAATCAACAATAATAGGAAAAAAAAAAAGATTGAATCTTTGGAGTTACTTTATTTGAAATTGTATTTTTTAGTGCAAACATGCATAATTTGATGAGAGAGAGACTCATGGACTTTAGTGAGGAAGTCTCACGGATTGGTATTACAAGTTAGAACAAGTTACAGGCCAGGTGGGCAGGGGTTTTACTGGGGAATTGATGAATTCCATAAATGGAAATACCCATTATAAAATACATTATTTTTTTTCTATGACAATATTACACCTCATATTGATCAGTCTCTACTTTCCGCAAAAACCTCATGGGCCTGTCTTGGTCATCATCAATCTCTGAATAAACTACAAGATTTTCCGGATCACACAAACTCTCCACGAATTACATGACAGATTCCACACCCAGCCTGTGGATTTCTTAATGGTCAAGGATTCCTGCACTTGGCCAAGCAAGTAGCAACGTGTATATATGTTTGAGAGAAACTTATTTAAATATTTCAGGTTTGGGCATTCATAGCTATATCATATATGTGGAATAGTCTCATCATTGCAGATTTTTATTTTTTATTTATTTTTTCTCCTTTTTAAAAGGATAATAGGTAAAACCCGTGTGTTCATTACATTAATTATGTCCACTAACGGTAATGTTTGGTAGCAATTTTGGACCGACCTATTGAAGACCGTGATTTGTCAATTTCTGAGACGAATTGCATGGTACAGAGATTATTATAGAGATGACACAAACATGTTGTTTTTATTAGAGAATGAAAGTATATATAGCACAGCCCCAGCAACCTCAATTATATATATGATTCCAACAAGTACTTAAAATTTACAACTACCAGTCCAAGCTTTTGTAGGCATGAAAAGTAGGGTGTGTCTGAATCTATCTGGAAAATTGAGGTGGATTTTGTCTGAAACTCATAGAAAAGACATAATCTATAACAAAATAAATATACAATGATATATGATACAAAATATTAGGCATGAGAGTGAGAGACAAACAGAGACAGAGAGAAAGACCCCAAGTGAATATTTGTGTGTGTGTGAGAGAGAGAGAGAGAGATGTGAGTGTGAGGAGAGGATTTGAACACGACTGTCCCAGAGGGTCTTTAGTGTTCTTCAATTAATTGGACAAATCTTATCTCATCTCTCTGCTTATTGGAAAGAGAAGGGACCTATGGATTTATTTTCAGGCCCCCAATCGTTTCCATTGCTCCTTTTTAAAACTAGGAATGGCCAAACCACCAATAATGCTGTCATGCACGTGACACAAATACTATTATCTCTTAAGTAAGCGACGAAAAATTCACTTATACATCCCACAATACAAGGACCACTTCTGAGTTCTGAGCAATGCCCTTAATACCCACTTACACTATACACCAAATGACCATTCCTTACTCAAACATGAACAATTCAAGTTCATCGTATCAAACCAGATATACATATATATAAGGATAAGGAAAAAGAATTCACTACTAGTTATATTTTCTATCATTTTCATATCTTATGCAACAAATGTGTCAGTTTGTAGAACCTATAAATTATGAGATAGCGATTATGGAATAATTATTACAATCTCTATCTACTTTATTTAAATAAAGAGAAAAATTATAACAATCTATTAGGCATGCTGGTTGGATTGAAGTAGATGAGTGTTACGTCAGGGTGGGCCTACCATTTGATTTGTTTGCCAATGTAGTAACATGGGGTGTTTCGAGTTACACAAAATAATTCACCTGTAGAATCTTTTTTTTTTTTTTTTCTTCTTTTCCCTTTCTCTAGATTTATGAAGCCACATGTTTCTGCCCAATTCAGTAATTTCAATTATTTATATCCCTCTCACATCATTTTGGTAACAAAATAATTACTATATATTTCTCATTTTTCAAACCCTTATATAATGTGAAAAATAATAGTAAAGGAAAAAAAAAGAGAGAATTGAATATCTATCAAATTTTCACTGAAATTAATGATTGTATATTTTTCATCACGCAAAACCTTAAAGTACTCTCGTACTTACATTTTCCTACTCACTCTCTCTCTCTCTCACTCTCTCTCTCTCATTGTCATATCTTTGCTGCTACCTCAAATAGTTCCCACAGTTTCCACATCAAACCCATAATCATCACGCTTCTCCAAGCCTTTTTTTTCTCTCTCTCTCTCAAAAACATGTCTATAAACCATTGCTCTTCGGACCTTCCAGAAACACTTTGGTGGACTCAACTTCAACTCCAACAATATCATCAACAACAGCAACAACAACATCATCAACAACAACAACAAAGCACTTTCATGGAACCAAATCAAAACCCCTTTTCATCTTCATCTTCTTCAAAGCCAAACCTTTCTTGGAACCCCCAACTCTATCATCACCAACACCACCAAGCCTGGCTTAACTCTCAAAATTCCCAGGACCCAATGTTTCGAAACCCAAACACACCCTTCAACTTCAACCTCAACGATGAAAACGACAACGACGAAGACCTTGACGACCAAAACCCCACCAGTCAACCCCAAGAATTCGAACAACAACAACCTGATGATCATCATGAAAACGAAGAAGAAGCAGCAGCGCAGCAAAAAGAACACATGTTCGAGAAGCCATTGACACCAAGCGACGTGGGCAAGCTGAACCGCCTCGTAATCCCAAAGCAACACGCGGAGAAGTACTTCCCACTCGGCGGCGACTCAAGCGACAAGGGGTTGCTACTGAGTTTCGAGGACGAGTCGGGAAAGTTCTGGCGATTCCGCTACTCGTATTGGAACAGCAGCCAGAGCTACGTGCTGACCAAAGGCTGGAGCCGCTATGTTAAGGAGAAGAGACTCGATGCTGGTGATGTCGTTTTGTTTGAACGACACCGTACTGACTGTGACCGATTGTTCATTGGGTGGAGACGACGTGGAACTGTGGCTGCCCATGATAGCAGCTGTGGTGGTGGTAGCAGCAGTGGTGGAGGTGTGGTCGCACACAATAGTACTACTAGTGCTTGTGCTAGTGGGGCTGTTTCTGAAGCGTGGACCAGATCGTTCTATAACACGCACCCTTATCCTACGCATCATCATCAGCATCATCAGCAGCAGCATCAGCATCCGCATCATAGTCACCCCCTCCCATACCAACCTGACTCATATCTTTATGCAGGTTTGTTTCAATTCTATTAAAAATTCTATTTCACTTTCTTACTTACTACGTCAAATAACTCAACTTGATGAGTTGAAATCCTAAAAAGACTTGTCTTCTATTTCCAGAAAAAGTAATATTTGTATAGGCTTTAATGTATGTATTATCTTTAAAAAAATGGAGGAGTATTATAGAAGCACATGAAAGTCCGTGAAAGACACCTTCCAATTGGTTTGGAGGAATGTGTTTTTTTTTGGAGCTGTGTTGTTGTTGTTCATCCCTTGGAGAAGGCAAATCTGTGGTCTGCTAAGCGTGTTCTTCACGCGCAACATTGGGATTTTTACCTTTTTTTTTGTTGTTGCATTAATTTTTAGTTACATTCATGGCAGTACTGAGTGAACTTTTCTTTTCTCGTAAAAACAACGTTAATTTTAGGAACAGGGATTATCCTGGGTTTTTGAACAATTTGAGACACAGTGAGCACAGGCATTACATGCACGTGTACTTATACTTTCGATGTTTTTTTTTTTGGGCAGCAGAGTCATCATCATCACCTGTTGAGAATCAAACGACGCCGATTGGGAACTCGAAGATACTTAGGCTGTTTGGGGTGAACATGGAGTGTCAGCCTGAGGATGAATCAGTGCCGTCCATGCTTCCTGATCAAGATCATAATCATGCCTCGTCAACTTACCAGCACTATTACCATAATCAACATGACTATTCTTCTTCAGTCCCTCACGATCACATGGTACACTACTAACTATTTTTTTATCATTAGAGAATTGCTTTTCTTAAATGGGATTTAGCTCATTTTAAAATTCTTTTTTATAAAAAAACGAAAAATGTAATTACTCTTTTGACAATTTTTTCAATTCTGTATAAAATTTTTCCCAAAATGAATGATTGACTCTTCTTAAATATGTGGTGGTTATTCTCATTATGTGTTTATGGTTATATTACTATCTAGATTAAATTATATATAATGGAAAGAGATGTGACTAAACTTAATATTTTTCTATTATAATTTTGTTGTTTCCTCTAATCAGACAGGTTAATGCTAGTGTTAGTTTGAGACCTCGGTCTCAGGTCCCAAGTAGACTGATTCTTTATTATTTTATATATATATAAAAAAAAATACTTTAATTCAAAAGAATCAAAACCCTTCTAGTGTTTGACATGGTTGTTGTTAAGCACATGTTAGCTTCGAATAGTTAGTCTGCATGAAAATGATATCATTGGATTGATCTAACTTTTAGAGAAGCATTATCAGGTGGCTAGGTTATATACTTTAAAAAAAAATCTGAATTATTATTAATGGGTTTCTTTTCCTACCAAATATGTTGATTGGTAGTTTATTTAATTTTCATTTTTGTGCTTGAGAGTGGGATCTATGAAGTTGGGTCCATGTAAAAAATGTACTTTATATGATTGCTTGCAGTGGCTGTGTGAATAGGCTCACCATGTTAAGTGTTAACCCTAAGGGGCTTGATTTGTTGTGGGCCCTAACCATCTTGGGGATATAGTGAACACCATGATGGTATTGGTATGACATTATTTTTAACATAGAGTTGAATCACAACCAAACCAGACATAACCAAATTGATGTAGTTTGGTTAGTGTGATCTAAGTCTGGTTTGGGTGGGTTCTGATTTGGAAAGTTGAAAGTGCTAGTTCAGGCTTTCTAATACAAACCATACAACATATAATGAGGGGAACAAAAGGTTTGGTGGCTAGATAAATATCTCATTTGCTTCAATGCTAAATGGCCAAAATCTTGAACTATCTCACTCTCTCTCTCTTCAAAAAGAAATTTGACTACAGTCTAACTGCAGAAATCTTTTATTGGATAACAAGCCTCCAAATCGATGAAGGTAAGCTGCTTTTCTAGCAACAATTATTAAGCCACCGCTGACCAAATAATTGATGGCCAACTAGATAAGTCATGATGTACACTAATACTTGCATTAGTGATAAATCATGCATGTATTATTTGTTTTTTTTTTCAATAAAGTGTAATTATTAGAATGTACGTGGGATTCTAACAAGATAACTCTAATGTCAACCAGATGAGAGATCGCTGAGGATAAAGATCTGTGGATGTGACGTTCTCAGTACTGACTTATTGTAAGTTTTTAACCCACTTGAAGTCTGGAAAAAAAAAAAATAGAAAATATATATATATATTAGAAAGAAAAATATCCCAGATTTTCAGGCCAACTTTCCGAGCCAAAGGTAAGGGAACCAAAGAGGAGTCCTGGAACCACAACTTTTTTTTGTTTGCGACTTTGACACAATTCTGATGTAGCAGATTATAGAAATTTTTTTTTTTTTTTTTTTTTTTTTGCTACTCGCAAATGTGACAAAGTTGTGGTAAAAAAAGGTTGTGATTTTTTATTTTCTTTGGAAGCAAAGGAAGGTGAAAAGAGTGAAGTCTGAAGATTGGGAAGAGGGTACGGGAATGGGACCTCAAAAGAAAAAAAAAAGCTGAGAATGACTGAATGACATCAGTTATGCCAAATGGGAAATTTGGGTCGTGGAAAATCAGAAATGAGGAATCTATTTGCTACTGTTGAGATTCTGGGTAAAGATTTTTCCTATGGGCTCATCATAATAATGGGGAGGGTATGGTTGTGGGTAATGGTGGTGTTGGTGTTGCTGGGTGGGTGGGTGGGTGGACTTGAATAGATTGGTGACAGCCCAGTCGTACTAGACCACTCCTCTCTCTATATCTATATCTCTTTCTATTTCTATCTTTATTTTATGTCAATCTCCAAAATGTATCCAAGCAGTTTTTTTAGTGCTCTACCTGGAATTTGCACAGTAGTGAGAAGCTGAAAAGGAGAGCATTTTTTTCTTCTCCCTCTTTTTTCCTTATTGAAAAGTTTTGTTGCACTTGCAAGTCAGAAGCCTAAATGTTTATGAAAATACTATAGGGACATGATGATGTTGATTGCGGGTTTGGTACTCTTCTTCGTCATCAGCATTTTAAAATGTGTGGATGGAATGGGAAGTGATAAAAAAGAGAATTATTTAATGCAATACCAAAGTGCGTAAAATCTGATTCTCAAGACACATGTCAATTTGGCTCCTGCCTGTTCTGTGCTCTGTGGTCTCCCAAGAAAATTGCATTACGTTTTGCTGATATTTTCACTGTAAAAGTTAAGGAACAAAAAGATCTTTTGATCAAAATGAATATTGGAAAGTAACTTAAAGACAAGATAGGGTGACTAAAGATATGAGAGAGGAGTTCAATGGCAAACAAAGAAATCTAAGGACAGGTCCTAATGAAAATGTTAATAGGGACAAACAGGCTATTCCACCAATTGTTGCTAGAAAAATATCGGAAGCAAAGCTGGCTTTTGTTTTCAAACACCCCCCCACACCCCACCCCCCCCCCCCCCCCCCCCCTTCTCTCTGAGCATACTGTTTCTATTACTTTAATGATGCAAACAACCATTACAAAGAGAGCAAAGCTTATGTAAAATTGGAAAGCACGGTTAAAGGAAAAAAAAAGTGTGGAAATCTGATGCTAAAAAGGATTGGAGACAAATGGAAAATATAGTGAGGAACCTGTCAAAATGAATAGGAATCAACTAAAGAAAGAAATAACGTGTGTAAATGAATGTGCTGAGTTTACCCTGGTGTTCCAAACAGAGGAGGAAAAGTTGAGCATAATGCAAAATGATGGGGCCTGATGACAGTTCTAAAAAGGGTGTACTATCCATCTTCATTATTGATCATCAAAGAAGCAAGAATTCTGCTTGAAATTACATATAAAGCATATAAATTGGGGAAAATTAGAAGACCAATTGAAAGATGGATTCTGAAAAATACTTGAGTAGAAATAACAAATTTGCATAGTTAGGCTTGGCCATTTTTCTTTCCTATCTATTAATTGTGCAATTCGCCAGAGAAATGCTACATCTAATTATGCGTATTTATCCTCCATAATTCCATTGGATATGACTTCTAAAAACACAAGAAATTTTTTTTTCCAAGTCACTATATGACAGATTTCGTAACCACCTTAGTTTTTCCTCGACTCATTTGGGTCAGAGACTCTTTTAGGCATATGCTGTTTGAACTTTGAACCTGGCTACAGGTTAGTAACTGATAAAAATAGGAAATTAAAAAATTCAAGACATGGTTGAATACAATAGCCCTCAACAGTATTGCTCATACTGATCAGTATGATGCTTGTTCTAATTTCCAAATGACAACTTGGGTTTTATAACTTTCACAGATGCATTACATATTTGGTCTGATTAATGATTCAGTGTACTGATTAGGCAAAAGGTTCTTTTACAAGATAAAATAAGGGTAAACAGCTTGGAGTATGATGAGGTTGGGTGCATGTGTTTTTTGATTCATCTCATCTTGGAAACATGTCTGCACAAGAATTAAGCAACAGAGGAAGAACAAAATAGAAGTTGAATAACAATTGTGTCATGTGATTATCAGGGCCCATAATATTCTGACAAGGTAGATACTGATTGACCTCGGTTGGAAATGGTGTCCAAATTCCAATGCTTAGTGGCTCACTGGCTGTGCAAGTGGGAGGGTCCTCAGATATGTATTGTTATCATTGGCCTAAGAGGTAATGGCCAATCAAAGGAATGAAGGGACTCTTCCTGTATAATGGGTTTGTCCTGCCAAGAATAATTCAATCATGCATGACTCACTACAGTACAGGTATAGAAACACCATGTGAGAATTTCTTCATTGCACTTGGCTTTTCCTCTTCCCATGCTTTATTGCTTTTAGGCTCTTGGGTCAACCATACTTTCACCTGCCTTTGTACCTGCAATACGAAAAAAGAGAGCCCTTTTGAGACATATTAAACTCCCCAAGGAATAAAAACAAGCAATGATGTTGATATCAGAAATGCATTATCAATAATCCCAAGAAATCACAAAACCCTGAAAAGAGAATTTTAAATTTCATAGAATCAACCAAATCAAACATTAAAGAAACCAGAGTCCATAATTTTGGAAAACTGTGTCCTAGTAAGAAAGATCCACTCAGATTTCCCTCTTTTTGGAAAGGAAATCTAACTGTAGGAAAATATTTGTAGACAAAGTGAATCTTGAAACCTCGTGCCCAAGGCTCCAAAATTGATTTGCAAAAGACATATACTAATGGTCATAGATTATGAACCATATCATGTTCTGGAGAAGACTTAAAGCTAGGGCGATCAGCCATGTGATTGGAAAGATTTGAACCAAAAACACAGTCATGAAGAGGGAAGGAGCTGATATGTGGCACCCCACTAACCATATCACTTGACAAAGAAACCCACAAAACAGTCAGCCCCTCAGTGGAACTCTTCCCTGAAATAGAAAAAGCAATTGCTAGCTCAAAAAAATATCTATAAGGATCATTGATGGTTTAAGAAGAGCTACCATGCACTAGAGCAAGCAAACCTACTAGCCAAAAGCAGGAGCAAATTTCTCTGTGGGGCCATGATCTCCGTTTCAATCTTTCAATATCATGCAAAGTCATTTTCAGTCTTCTCTACCTCCATGAAGCAGTGTACACTAAAAAGTATTCACCTTCACATCGCACAACCCAATTTCTCTGCCATGTACAATCCTTCTAAAGCCAAAAGTGGTGCCCCACTGCGGCTGTTTCTATCTTAAAACAGAATTTCGGTGAGAAGTCTGCCCACCAATTCTGAAGGGTCCTTCGAAAGGCTGAAAATGATCCCCACATGGAAGCAGTGACAGAAGAAAATATTGTAGAGAAATCATCCTAAATGAAGCAAGATATCTTAGTCTTGATCCAACCAAGACAATATGAAAATGTGAAAACGACCAGATAACACTAAATCATGAGCTATTTCATTTGGATGCATGCGGTGGTGTGTCACTTAAAAAATAAAATAAAATCATCTGATGCAAGCTTATATCATGCATTTGTCAAATAACATGCTCATATTAAATGCGTACAATCTTATTGAACGAAGATTTCATTTTGATTGAGGGTTTTTTTTTTTTTTTTTTTTTTTTTTCGGTGGGGGAATGTAGAGAACTACCATCTCTTCATTCACAAAGAAAACAAGAAAAAAACAAAACATAAGATACCTTAATGCTTCCATACCTCCATATACACTAGCCATAATTTTAGAAGACTCTGTCCTAGTACGAAAGAACCACTTGGATTTCTCTCTTTTTTGGAAAAAGGAAGTCTTAACTGTAGGAAAATAATTGTAGACAAGAGAATCTTGATACCTGGTGCCCAAGGCTCCAAAATTGATTTGCAAAGGACATATAATAATGGTCATAGATAATGAATTTCCATATCATGTTCTAGAGAAGACTTAGAGCAAGAGCCATGTGATTGAAAAGACTTGAACCAAAAACAGAGTCATGAGGCGGGAAGGAACTGATATGTGGCAACCCACAATCCAGTCAGTCCCTCAGTGGAACTCTTCCCTGAAATAGAAAAAGCAATTGCTAGCTCCAAAAAAGATCTCTAAGGATCATTGATGGGTTAAGAAGTGCTACCATGCACTAGAGCAAGAAAACTGACTAGCCAAAAGCAGGAGCAAATTTCTCTTTGTGGGGCCATGATCTCCGTTTCAATCTTTCAATATCACGCGAAGTCATTTTCAGTCTTCTCTACCTCCATGAAGCAGTATGCACTAAAAACTATTCACCTTCACATCGCACAGCACAATTCGCCTGCCATGTACAATTCTTCTAAAGCTGAAAGTGGTGTCCCAATGCAGCTGTTTCTATCTTAAACAGAATTTCAGTGAGAAGGCTGCCCACCAATTCTGAAGGGTCCTTCGAAAGGCTGAAAATGATCCCCACATGGATGCAGTGACAAGAAAAGAAAATATTGTAGAGAAATCATCCTAAATGAAGCCAAATATCTTACTCTTGATCCAACCAAAACCATCAGATAATACAAAATCACAAGTTATTTCATTTGGATGAGTGCTGCGTGTCACTAGAAAAAAAATCATCATCTGATGCAAGCTAATGTCATGCATTAGTCAAATTATATGCTCATATTAAATGTGTTCAATCTAATTGAATGAAAGATTTCTTCTTCTTTTTTTATTCTTTCTGGTGGGGGAATGTATATAACTACCATCTCTTCACGCGCGCGCGCGCGCACACACAAAAAACAAAACAAACCATAAGCCACCATAATGCTTCCATACCTCCACATATTAGCAAAATAGAAACCAATAATTAGAACATAGAGATATGAAGAAGAGAAGAATGATAAAAGAATTGCTGTTAGTGTCCCACACAAATTACACTTGTTTCTGTTATTCATTTGGGAACAGATGAGAGCTTATAACAAGCAGATCCTAATGCACTCTACCTGCTGCCATAGAACTTTAACTGATAGTATTTACCAAGCATTACTCTTCTTGGACTTCATACAGATATTAAACAACACAGTTTCATATCAGAAAATTTTCTGTTCATCATAGTTGTACACACTAGATTATACCATTAACATCTATTCCATTGGCTGGAAATAAAACGAAAACAACACAAGTATAAGGCATAAACAAATCATAAAACTAATTACCAATTATTCACAAATGTGGCAAAATAACAACTTCAGCACTACCAAGTGACAGGTATTTCAAAAGACATTATGTGTACAAAATATTTTCCAAACTATTCATAGCTCTCAAGTTTTTGTTTACACTATGGTAAAACCCTTAAATTTGAGTCGATCATGCTATTAGTTCCCTACAATCTGAGCTCTAGCAAAGCTCTACAAGTTGAGTGATTATTTTACGCACTAGAAAAGAAGAAACATATATATTGCTTCCTACATAATGTCAATGTGAATTTTTTGGTGCATTGCCTTCCTGTTCAGATTTAGAATCACCCTTCTTCTCCATGACCTGTTGAACACCTTCTTGATAGCCCTGTATAAAGCTTTTGAGAGCATCTCTGTAGGCAGAAGCTCTTGTCATGTACACCCGTTGCAAAGCAGGCCTTAGTGTCTCCATTCCCCCTCTCGCAGCCACAGCTATAAATTTTGTTTTCCCCGAGTAAAAGATAACCAGGAATTAAACTCAATAAATTACAAACTCAATAGTGGTATCCAATTTGATGTTCAAAACAATAAAAGGAATATTGATAATGAGGGGAAAAAAATGATGGTAATATAAAGATTAGCAGGTGAAGAAAGAAATATTCAAGATCTTCCAACATATTTGTTTTTCAAATAAAACAGTAACTATTAATTTATGAACATCAACTGCAATAATATGTTTTTGATGTTGCAAGCTTCTTTTTACCTTCCAATACAATTTTCTTTTCTTTATTACATGCTCAGAATTTCTAATGTGAAGCAGCCTTTAGTGACAGATTGGATAGGGCTAGAATGTGGAACCTAAAGACATATGAGAAGATTGCATATAGGTCAAAGCGTCTTGCATATAATGTATCAAGTTTATGGAAAATGCTAAAGCTACTCCAATTTTATTACTTTTCAAACTAAAGTGACACTGAATGTAATTACTACCACTTTACCAACATAATAAATAAATTTCTGAATTACTTTTTGTGATTGTTGACATATTAATCTGTAGTTTCCCTAGCATGGACACACAAAAAAGAAAAAATAAAAAAAAGAACATCAAATGTACATCAAACTGAGTCCCCTGACACTAATAGTGAATATTATTAAAACAGAAATTTAGTCTGACCAAGATCCTCCAACGTTGACGGTTCTCTCTCCTTAGTAGTCCCACCCTTTGCTCCATTAGGCTTACTCTCACTCTCATCCTCATCAAACTTCTTATAATCATTTGGCCGAAGATCTGGACCAATGTCACGTACCCAACTCGCAGCATAAAGCCTAGAAGCCTCCTTTAATATCTTCACCATCAAAAAACACACACACCCATTAATTTGAAATTCTTTCTAATTAAAACTTAATGAACAATTTTGCAAAAAAAAAAAAAAAAAACAGAGATAGTGGTCAAACCAAGTATCGGTCACGCCAAGTGAGTTTTGGGCGCTTTTTGATGTGAGGAGGATCAGGCAAGGAAGAAGGGAAAGCAATTTCTTTAAGATCATGGCGCACATAATCATAGATTTTCTTGGACACTACCTTCAGCTTCATTGTTTATATAAATCTATATCATAATCAATTAGATTTGAGTGAGAAAAATGAACACAAATTGTAAAGTGGGGAAGAGTTTGACAAAAGTTGATAGCCTATAAATGGTGTGTTGTTTTGGTGATTATTATAGTTGAAGAACAAAGAATCTACAGTATAAAGTAAACCCCTGAAATTGAATGAAGTTCCATCATTCAAAACTGTTCCTACCGATTTCACAACTAAACGTCAAAACATCATTATCATTGATTGAACTCACAGAGAGAGAGAGAGAGAGAGAGGTCTCTCACCTTATCCAACTCCCAGTCACGTAATAAGAGTGGTGAACCACTGCCGACTGTTGAAGCCACCAAGTGAAAGAGAGAGAGTGCCGGTGTTTGGGTGCGACTGAAAGTAACTCGAGAAGTGATGGGTTGGTGATATAACTGATAATGGCAACTTTTTTTTTTTTTAAATTCAATAAAAATATCTCCTAAATTTGTTTTATACATACACACAAGTCGCTAAATTGAGCGATGCACAGGATAGTTAATTAAAAATTAAAAATGTTTATTTTATTGAAGGTACTATGAGTTGAAACTATAAATGAAGATAAGTCATTTTGTTCAAAATAACCTTTTAGCAACCAACATGCTAATTGAGTACTACTCTTAACAATTCAGAATCAAGTTTAGGAATGACATGGGATCATGTAGTTGTTTATCATATAAGATATATTACATAAATAACTAAAGGCTGAATCTAATGCAAGTGCAATTAACTTTATTGTTGTGACAATACTGTTGGGGAGGAATTGCGGAAAAATAGCTCGATGCCATGATTATAAAAATTTTAACACCTCTCATTATTATTACTTCTCAATATGAAAAAGAAAACAAAAAATAAAAAGGTCGTCTTATTCAAAACCCAACTTTTCTCCAACCTCACAATGTACCTTTCCTATAGAGGGAGAGGCACTTTCATATCTTCTTAACCTAACAAAACTCAAAACAATAGAGACAGCCTCATGAGCATGTCCTATACAGCCTTATTAAGGGCATCCCTTTTTAAAGGTTCCAACAGTCCATTATATTGAAATAATTGGCTAATGGCTATTGAATATCCTTGCATTTCTCTCCAAAACTTCACACCAGATTTTCCCTTAACATATTTTTCAACCTGAAAGTCTGCATAAAACTAAAGAGATAATTATTTCTTATAACTTCTAATTTCAAGGGTTCCAGTCTTCCAGACTAATCACTTAAATCCACATATCCAACTAAATTTCACAATCTAAGCCATTGGAGCTATTGCAATACACTTAATATCTGAAACTATTACAACTTACTGTACCTCTCCAAATTATTTTCTTTGTAACTTATAACCAAAATGAGTTTGTAATGTCATATCTCTAATGGAAGAGAAAAATAAAACGAAGTTGATTGAGAATATTTGCTGGCTGTTTTGTGAAGGAACGCCACTCCTTCAGCTGATGACATAGATGTGGCACATATACTTAGTAATTATTACCACTTCAGCAACTTCTACTTAGGAAAGTGGTAATATAGTACACGCTTATTTTGTTCTTCTTATGGTTAAAGCTTTAACCTTGGCAATGCCTAGGTTAGCTTTGTCCAGCAATTTCCTTTTTTTATGCATCAAGGCACACAACTAAAAGCAATGATTTAGCTGTGAGAAATACCACATTCAGTTTCAGAATCAATAATTATTGTATATGAGCAATAGTGATACATGTGAGCAGAGAATGAAATACCCATGTAAAGAATGAGGAAATATGTACTTACAAAGATGCCCAAAAATAAGATTTTCTACCTTACACAACCTACTCAAACCCTTTTTGATGAGTTTTTTGGTGATAGGAACTTTGGTTCAGGAATTTCTTCAAACAGTTTGAGGGAGACATCCAACCTATATTTGTTCACTCTATTGGGGGTTCTCTCAAAGTGAGATTTTTATTTCAAAAGCAAGAAAGCACATTTACCAAAGGCATCCATGATAATAATAAGTAGTAATAACAGTTATCATAGAAATGACAATAACCTCTATTGAGAATTCCACCTACCTCAGCCAGACGATGGGTGCTCCCTCTGTCTCACAGGCTCTTTGGGGGTGTTTGGTTTGTGTTTTTAAATAACCATTTTCAGTTTTTAAACAACATTTCACGCATTTCAACGCACTTTTTCACCCACACGTTTTTCCTAAAATATTTTCAAACAACAATTTTCAGTTTTTAAACATATGTACCAAACAGGCCCTTTGTTTCTGCTTTTTTCTTTTTTTTTTCTGCCTGTGGTACACTACGGAAGTAAAGGTATGTTATTTGGTAATATATGACACTCGGTCATGGGTTGGGTGAGAGAAGGAAATTTAGAAGAAAGTTTTGTCTCTAATATATCTTATATTATATATAAAAAATAAACATATACTTCCTCTGTCCCATTTTGTTTGATCTGTTTGAAAAGTCAAACTTTTTATAAAAACATCATTTATTATCTTGTCTACCTTTTAAAAATATATAAGTTTTCAAAACTACCCTAAAAGTCAAATTTAGAAGAAAGTTTTGTCTCTAATATATCTTATATTATATATAAAAAATAAACATATACTCCCTCTGTCCCATTTTGTTTGTCATGTTTGAAAAGTCAAACTTTTTATAGGAACATCATTTATTATCTTGTCTACCTTTTAAAAATATATAAGTTCCCAAAACTACCCTTAAATAAATTTATCAAAAAATTGAAAATAAAATAGTTTTGAAATAAAATATGGGTATAATAGGAACATTAGTAAATTAATGACTTTTATTTTTAGAAACAGGACAATATTTTGGAACATCTCAAAATGGAATAGAGGACAAACAAAATGGGACGAAGGGAGTATATAAAATAAAAATAAATAAAATAAGAGGAGTTTGAGTGGTTTTGTTTTGCATTTGTGTCTAAGTTTTGTCATTTCGTTTCATTGCATAACTAAGTAATCACTTCAATGTTTTTATTTAATATTGATTTATATAGCCAATAATTTGAAGTGGCATCAGTGGAGAATCAGTATATGTTACTTGAATTTAGAACTAACTTACTTGTTTTTAATCATTGTTGGCAATTATGTGATAAAACTAATGTTAGTTTATATTTTGACATTTGGAAGGGGTTTTTTTTTTTTTTTTTTTTTGCCAAATAGCATAATTTTAGGAAAAATCTAGGAAAAAAAAATCTGGCCAAACTTATTTAGTTATGTAACACTTTTTTAGAACTCAAGTTTGTGACACTTAGTTCCAAGCATTATGTGTCACTCAAGCTTGGAACTCAACTTTCGCTTAATTCCAAAAAAAGTGTTACATAACTAAATAAGTTTGGTTGGATGTGTTTCTCCTAAATTTTTCCTAAAATCATGCTATTTAAAAAAAATTAGCGCATTTGGAAGCATTTATTTAAATTTTATCAAAATTGATATATCTGTTATGTTTGTTTCTGTTTTTGTTATTTTTTTTCTTGGTTGTATTCTATAGCTTTTTATAATCTGAAGGAAAATTTTCCATTTAGCACAAACAATTCCTGACAAGTACGTCTCTTAGTGCCTTCTGTTCTATGATATTGAATTTCATTTTAGTTAGTTTTTTGGTGGGTGATTTCGTTTTAATTGCAAGTTTTTGTTGATATTTTGTAGTATAGTATCCTTACATGTTTTCCTATTATGTTTAAGGGAATGAAAGGAAGAAGATTGATATGAAATCCAACATAAAATAGATCACTTGAAGTATTTAAATATGCCCTCGGAATCTTGTGGATATCAAATGTCTAATGCTCAAGCCTTACAATTCTATCTTCAGAGTTCAGAGGACACCACTCAGTTATCTTTTGTTAGCTTTTAAAGAAAGTCAGCCATGATAAAATCATAATGTTGTTTATTATGAATCTTCTTTGATAGTGTTTTTCACGTGCCTTGCACGTGCACTAAAACTATCATATATAAGGTTGCGGTTTGAATCCCCTATAGAGGCAACTTTTTTAGCCTGAATGCTTAAAATAAATAGAGTGAAGTGAACGCAACTTGTTAGTGCCTCAACCCAACCCTACATTACATTATATGGACAAATAAAAGGGTAGAAAAGTAAAACTACTATCGACATCATCTTAGTATACCCAACCTTACATTACATTATATAGGCAACTAAAAGGGTAAAGAAGTAAAACTATTACCGACAGCATCTTATTATGACACGCAAGCCAGGTAATAAATTATTGAAAAATGCTGATGAATGCCCTTAGGGCACTGGTTAAGAATCCAGCTAAAAAAAATTTTATGAGTAAAGAAAAAAAAGCAATTAATATTTTGATAGCTTTAAAAGTAATGTCAAAGCTTTCCTTAATTGGATTTTTAACCAGTGCCCTAAGGACACTCGTTAGCATGACCCTAAATTATTTTAGCAACCTTACATTACATGATTTTAATCTCGTCCTCTACTTTATAAAAAGTAGGATCTAACAATTGATCTTCTTCCTTGTGATCTTCATATTTAGGCACCTTAAAAATATTTTTTTGGGAGTTCCTATTTCCCTAATTCTTAGGAGTCTTTCGTCTAAATATTGCTAAAATCAAAGTAAATAGACTTTGAATAGTTCTATTATTATGTCTTGCATTAAATCAATGGGAGTTCCTATTTCCTTGATTCTTAGGAGTCTTTCGTCTAAATATTGCTAAAATCAAAGTAAATAGACTTTGAATAATTCTATTATTATGTCTTGCATTAAATCGATTTCCTATGCAGTGCTTTTCAATGGGGAACCTGTGGGGCACATAAAACCTACTAGGGAGCTCCGCCAAGGCGACCCCTTGTCTCCTTACATGTTCCTATTGTGTGCTATTGGCCTTCAAGGGCTCCTCCATAAAGCTGAATCTGATGGTGTAATAAGGGGGGTTTCTATTTGTCGTAATGGGCCACGTGTCTCTCCCCTTTTCTTTGCAAATGGTAGTGTTCTCTTCTGCCAGGCAAAGCAAACTGAATGCCAAATCATGTTAGATATTTTGGCTACCTATGAAAGAGGCAGTGGGCAGAAAATTAACAAGGACAAAACCAACCTATTCTTTAGCACCAATACTTCCCCAGAGGTGCAAGAAAGTATCCAATAGCTCCTTGGTGTGCCGTCCATAAGAAACTTTGAAAAATACTTGGGCCTTCCGGCCCTTATGGGTAGAGGGAAAAAACAAAGTTTTTCTTACATTAAGGAGCATGTGTGGAAAAAGCTCTAAGGGTGGAAAGAAAAACTCCTGTCTCAGGCTGGTAAAGAGGTGTTGATCAAGTTTGTGATACAAGCCATTCCAACCTATGTTATGAGCTGTTTTAAGCTCCCTAAGGGGTTGATCCATGAGTTGGAGACCATGATTCAAAAATTCTTGTGGGCGGTACAAAAATGAGGGAAGAAAAATTCATTGGGTAAATTGGGAACGTTTGTGTGAAGCAAAAGAAAGTGGTGTTATGGGGTTCAAAGAGATTGAAAAACTCCATGATGCTTTGTTAGCAAAGCAAGTATGGTGCATGATGCACAATCCCGATTCCCTTTGCTATAAAGTTTTTAAGGCGAGATTTTCCCCTAATTGTTTGATTCTAGAAGCCAATGAATGCACAGTGGGGTCGTATGCTTGGAAGAGCATCCTTAGTGCAAGAGATGTGGTGAGAAAAGGCATGGTTTGGCGAGTTGGGAATGGCCAAGCTGTTTGTATAAGGGAAGATAAGTGGCTGCTTGATCAAGTTTGCAAAATAGTGATGCTTCCCCCTCCTTCTCTCCCACCTGATGCTAAAGTTTGCACTCTCATTGATCCTGAGTCAGCCACTTGGAAGGTGGATCAAATCCAGCAATTGTTCACGCCACTTGATGCAAAATTGATTCTCAATATTCCCCTCGATGCTAGACTCCCTCCGGATCGTCTAATATGGTCCCATACGCTAACGGGTGTCTTTACAACCTGAAGTGCCTATAAAATGTTGGCCAATTTAGCTATGGTCAATAATGCTAGTAGCTCTAACCCAAACCCCCATAAGCAATTTTGGAGAGGCCTTTGGAAGCTACAAGTTCCAAATAAGGTGAAGGTATTTGCTTGGAGAGCCTGCAACAGAGCTTTGCCCACAATGGACAATCTCACTAGGCGGCATATTGTTGATGTGAATATGTGTCCGGTTTGCAAGACAGTGGCTGAAGATCCACTGCAGATGGTGCTGCACTGCCTCGAGGTGGAACAAGTGTGGAGGGAGCATGGTTGGTTCAGCCAAGCCATCTCCTCCCCACTAAGTGATTTTACTAACCTACTTTCTAGATTTTTGCAGGTAACAGAGGATAACAGAGCAAACTTTTCATATGCATGGCGTGGAACCTCTGGCAGCAGCGAAACAAACTGAGGATCGGACTCCCATCTCCTCTGTTGAACCTGGTTGGCCCCCAAGCTGCACAGTTTTTGCAAGACTACCTCGACGCACAAGATATCTAGGCTTCAAGCAACTCCACGACTACTTCCGCGCAATCATGGTGCCCCCTGAGCTCCAATTCTTGCAAAGCAAATTTTGATGGTGCAGTATTCAACAGCTCCAACTTGGCTGGTGTAGGCGTTATCATCTGCGACAGAAACAGAGAGGTGATTACAGCCATGTCAGAATGCATCCCTCTCCCAACCACAATGCTAGAGGTCAAAGCAATGACATGCAGAAGGGCGGTGACATTCACTTTTGAAGTTGGCATCCAAGATGTCACTTTTGAATGAGACTTGCTGACAGTGATCCAAGCTCTAAACCATGGTGGTGCAAGTGAGGCCCCATTAGGCAACCTTATTGAGGACATTACAATTTATGCTTCTAGTTTTTCCTCGGTTGAATTTAAGCATGTTAAAAGATCTTGTAATAGGGTAGCAGATGCTCTAGCTAAAAAAGCCAAATATAGTGATGTGTTTCAGGCTTGGTTGGAAGACTTACCACCTGACATCGCCCCCTGGCTATTCTTTATATTCACTAAGACTTTGTATTTGGTTTCTGTTTTCTAATAAAAGCCCAGACGTTGAGTCTGGTTTCTCCAAAAAAAAAAAAAAAAATACTCATTGCCACTTGGACACATTGTCGTTCGATGCGGTATACTTGTTTTTGCCTTTTGTTTTTATTTTCCCCTTACAAGTTGGGCAGGAGATCATGGAAAATGCTTCATCTGCATATAATTTAATAAAGGTTAGTTTTTTGGCATTTTGCTTGCCCCTAGCGTTCCAATACACAACACATATCTAAAAACGATCACATATTGCTTCCAGGTCCTATCCGTTTCCAAGTCCTATCCAATGCACTAGAAGACTGTACCAAAGTTTTATCCCATCCTCAATGTCGACAATTATAACGATGAACATATGAACGCATCTTAACCACTCAAGTTTATTTGAAATGAACCTAACGCCCCAAAAAAAATAAATAAATAAAATAAAATAAAAAATTTCGTCATAACAAATGGAGCTTAAACGTGAAACACAAATAACTCACATTGTTTTTGTTTTATTTTTTGAGTAATAGCAGTCTTCTAGACAAGACCCTTGTTTAACATTTACATTTAACTGCTGAGTACTGATGCCTTCTAAACTTAAACATCAAACAAACAAGGAAAGAGAACATTTTACCAACCCCTATCATCAGTTAAAGGTTAAATTTACAATGTTGGGGATGATCAAGAATTCTGTTAGTAAAAAACTAACTGTACTATTATTAAATTATCCAGAAAAAATTGCTATTATTATTCTAGATTCCTTTCAGAATCCTCAGGTTTGACAAAACAGAAAATTTCCAGTCTGTAAAACTGAATCAGACTCAAGTAACCCAATCGATGACAAAAGATATGGGTGGGCAGGGGTCACAACCAGTATTAATTTATTTCTACAACAAAAAGGAAATTGTACCTTACATCAAAATTGAATATGGCACAGTTTGGATGACATTTAGTCATACTTCCAAACCCTTCAAACATGTCATGTTGCAGAATGCATGGGAAAACGAGGATTTGATTCTATCATAAAATATAGCTTACACTGCTTGCAGATTTTAAATCATAAATATATCAAAATAAAGCATCTCTCAAAGACACCAACATCAAAGTCAAGCCTCTGAAACTCTATATCTAAAACTGAGCTGTGCCAATAAAAAGGTTCATTCCCAACAGAAAATTGACCATACTTCAAATTCTAACACAAAATCCTGGATGCAGGGAGTATTTAAGTAAAAAATCTGGCACACTTCATAACTCCCAGCCAGAAGGAGGAACAACTTCAACAGCACCAGTAGGAATTGGCGCTGCAATTGGATCCCATTCACTTGTTATAGCAGCTGGACCTAGAAAAAAAGGATAAGAAATATGGAAATAAAATGTCAGCAAATGCAACAGATGCCATACCACATACATAGTTTTCTGCATGAACAAATCTTATTTTAAACACAAGATCAGCACATGTTGCAAATATTTCTTTTATTAACATCCAGGAATAATGTAATGGAATTCGAGCAAACAAATGAAGAATTAAATTCAAAGAACAAATGACAATAGTTGTAGTATTCTTTACTGTTGATAGACAAGTTTACCAAATAAGGCCAGAATTGAATCCATCATATGATTTGTTAGTAGTAAATCCAAGCTATCAGTGTTAGAAGAAAAACTACCAACACTAATACACGAACACTTGCACAAATCCTGAAATCAATTTATAAATAACTCTTTTTGCCCATAGGGACACATCAAACATGTTTATAACATTAGAAATATACAAAAATAATAGCAATATAGCACCAGTGCATACAAATATATTTAGACGGACCATATCAACGAGATAAAATTTACATAAAGAAAACAACTTAGTTCTACCTGTTTCTGGAGTCCATGCCGCGGTAACAGCAGAAATAGGTTGTGGAGCATCAGGGATCCACTGGGCATCAGCAGCACCTTGAACAGGCCATTGGTCAGAAGCAAGGGGAGCAGGATTATATTCAATTCCATAATCTGCAATGGGTTGAGCTTCTTCTTCTTCTTCTTGTTGCTTAGCCTCCTCGGGCTCCCGATAGAAAAACAAATCCACCTGCAAATAAAAAGGATGAACCATTTTACATTAGCAATTTAGCTCTCTAAAGGAAAAATAAAGTCCACCAAAAAGAGCCTTCTGCCATCTTCCTTACCATCACTTCCCACCTACTCCCAGGACGAATAGTACCACGCATCTGCAGAACCATCCTTGCCAAAAGCCAGAAGAGACATCCTATGCTATGCTTCCCCTTGTTGTTGGCAGGGATCCCAATATCAACATACCGCATGGGTGAATCGGTATCGCAAAAGGCAATAGTTGGAATATTTCCAAGGGCAGCTTCCTTAATGGGCTGCAATCAGCTTTTGGTAGTGAGTAAACATTGGTACAAATAAGCAACAGTACAAGCAAAAACGATGCATCAATTACATCAATTTAAGCAGCAATCACCTGATGATCAGTCCTTGGATCGGTGAGGATGAGGAGACGAGGCTCACTGAATGAGGTCTGCAACTGATTGGTGAAGGTACCAGGAGTGTGCCTCCCAGCAATAGCATGGGCACCCGTGTACTGAGCAAACTTCAGGACCGCTCTCTGACCATATGGCCTTGCAGACTGTACGATGATGTCTTGTGGGTTCTCAATTGCAACAATAACCCGGGCTGCCAACTGAAGCTTTTCCCATGTCTTCCCCACATTGATTATGTATATTCCTAAAAGTCAAAACAACACTAATCAAGTATTAGACAAGCACACAGGTAATCAACACATAAACATCAATTTCCCCAGTCCATATATGTATAAAGGACATGAAAAGCAGCTCTTACTAGCACTTAGTGTACATTAAGAACTGAGCCCATTATTCAGAAACTTGACTTGCAATAAAATTTAAACAATCTACTCTAAGAGCTATTTAAAAAATAGAAAAAAAAAAAAAAAAAACTCTATATACATATACAATAAAGCTTTAAAACCTACAAATCTTAAACAATTCCATTTACAGATGAAATGCAAGGAAAGACAATCTGATAATTGATAAGCACAATTTCACATTTCAATCCCTGATTCAAATGGATCTTCATTTTGAAAATGAAAATCTTAAACCAATGCAATACATCCAAACATAATCAATACAATGTTCTTATTTCTGCCATACTCTACTAAAACCCATAAAAACCAAAGCTACCAATAGTGAATTAGTGTTAAAATATTACGTGGGTATGGAAAAATTGGACACCCAATTAACTCTACTGTTACTAATAATCAAAACCAATCCAAAACAATAACAAAAACCCAGAAAAGAAAAAGTGAAAAAGAGACAGAAAAACCAACCATCACTGCGCCTCTTGAAGACATAACGCTCCATCTGGAAGTCGATGTTTTTGGTGCCCAAGTGGACATGGGAGGCCAACATCATCTGGATATCTTTCTCCTTCTGTGAGAGTTGCGCCGGCGTGGCGGCGGCGGTGTTTTCCATGCTTGCTTGCTCGCTCTTGCTTTTTTGTGAGGAGAAAGAGAAACTGTGAAAAACCCTAGCCTGCCTCTCTGAGCTATGTGGGTGCGTGGTGTAGAGCCGAATATAAGAGAGAGCGGAACTTGGGTTTTACATTTAGGTTTTCGATCAAATACATAAAACACCCCTAAAGTTTAAACTAATATCATATATTACCCTAAAAAAAAATATATATATATATATATATATATATATAAAAAATATCATATATTGCCAAGAATTTTAAAAACAATTCTCCAATTTACTCCCTAAACACAAACTATACTTTTAATTATGAGTGATAATTCATATTCGCGTGTTGGATTCATATCATGTTAACTCGTGAGTATCTGACTATATGAGTCAACACTAACTTGACATGTTTATTAAACGGGTCAATATTTCTTAACCCTAACATGACTCATTTATTAAACGACTCAGTTGTGTAAACATGTTTATCAAATTTTATCAAAATGGAAAAAAACAAAAAAATAAATATTTTTAATATAAAATTCAAAACTAGCGAGTAACTGCATCACAAATAATCATTCAAAACTAAAGCATATCTCAATATCACAAACAATCAATCACAATATGTCAAAGAAAGTAAATCACAACAACTAATAAGTTTATATACTTAGGATTTGAAGGGTATATTGATAAAATGTCATTTAATTAAACGGGCTCTATGGGTTGAACACTAACTCAATCCGTTTATTAAACGGGTTAGTCGTGTCAATTCAAATATAACTCGAATCCATTAAGTCTCAATCCATAACTTGCTAATTATGTGTCGTGTCGTATCAGGTTTGTGAGTCATGTCCAATTTTGTCATCCCTACTTTTAATTCAGTTTGAAAGCTTATGTCTCGTTAGCCAACGATAAATAAATAGCAACCACATATTAATAATGAAGAATGAGAAGCATAAAATTTTTCAAATGGTGTTTAGTGACATTTATACATAGGGAGCAAATTTGGAGAAATTATAAGATCTACATGGTGAACAAGTGATGTGGTCCACCATTCCACTAAAAAACTTCTACTTATTTAAAATTGTTAGTTAGAAAAAAATTTTAAACATAAATTAATTACTAACTCAGCAATTTTAAATGAATGAAAGTTTTTTAGTGGAATGGTGGACAAATGACGTGGTCCACTAGAGAACTCTATAATTTCTTGCAAATTTGATATTTTTGAAAAAATGTAGTACTATTTAGTATTGGTTCAAACCTCAATAGTTTTTTTTTTTTTTTTTAGAGAGTGTCAACAAAGGTGTCCGTTCCTAATGATATAGTTCTTTATCATCAGACCAAAACACCAATCAGTTTTTGGTGTAGGCAAGAATTAAACCCAAAATCTCCTATTCAACCATTAGAGATTTTATCAGTTGAACTAACTAGAATCCACCAAACCTTAAGAGTAGTTTTTGTATTTTACCCTTTTATATTCAGTAGCGAGAGGGTTTTAGGAATTAGGAAACAAAATTGTGTGAGAACTCTAGCATGCTCTTAAATGACTTAAATGCCCCTCATTAGCTACTTCAATATATATTTTACACCTTTTATTTTCTTTCTTTACTTGTTTATTTATTTGTTTATTATTATTTATAATTCAACAGTTACAATAACAACAAAGGGAGAATTTGAACCCTTGACATTTCTGATAAAAATACCTTATCATCAGACCAAGACACCAATCAGTTTTTAGTGTAAACAAGAATTAAATCATAAATCTCTTATTCAATCATCAGAGATTTTATCAATTAAACTAACTAGAGCCCACCAAACCTCAAGAGTAGTTTTTGTATTTTACCCTTTAATATTCAGTCGCGCAAGGGTTTTAGGAATTAGGAAACAAAATTGTGTGAGAACTCTAGCATGCTCTTAAATGACTTAAATGCCCCTCATTAGCTACTTCAATATATATATATATATATATATATATATATATCTTACACCTTTTATTTTCTTTCTTTATTTGTTTATTATTATTTATAATTCAACAATTACAATAACAACAAAGGGAGAATTTGAACCCTTCACATTTCCAATAAAAACACCAAGAAGTATTAGTTAAGTTATAAAACTCTTCACATTTTTTTTCCCAATATTGTTAGGGGTAGGAGAGGTGTTGATTGTTGAGGTAAGGATAGCGAAAATGTCCTGACCACTTCCATTTTATCACGCTTTCTCTTCTTCTTCTTCTTTTTTTTTTTTTTTTAATCACGCTTTCTCTTATATGGGGTTTTTTCCCCCCCTATACAGACAATGAGAGTGGTTAGGTTTTACCCTTTTTCTTTTTTTTTTGAGGAACAGGTTTTACTTAATCTATCCTAAATGTGTATAGATATTTTTTTTTATTTAGTATATATTAAGTTATTTATATATAATTTAATATTTTTATACATATCAAGTTTGTAAGTTATCACACCCAAAACACAAATATTTCTTTTTTAACACTCTCATAGTCGCTCAATTATTTTCTTCCTCATCTTTATCTAGTTAGTCCAAAAGTCACTTTCATTAAAAATGACAAAATATCTTTAATTTGCTTGCAGCCTGCCCCACTCTCACCATGTGCAAGTTTTCTTCATCCTAAAAAAAGGGTAACACACCCATCATCCATCTCCGTCTTGCACTAACTATTTCCATCCCCATAATTAGGGGCCTGAAGAACCCAATCTAGCCTAATATAAGGGGTCGCAAACTAATTTGAATGGTGGGTTGGGGGAATCTCAGACCAATGATTTTAAAATTTTCAACCCCAATGTTGGATGGAACAAAATCTCACTTGAAAAACTTGATTCAAAATATTTTGAAACATGTTTGGTAACAATTTTTGTTTTCTATTTTCAAAAACTTGTTTTTGGGAATATAAAGAAAAAAAATTTTCTTGTATTTTTGAAATCAAAAACATGTTTGGTTAGTTGAAATTAAAAATATAATTTTTTGAAGAAAAAAATAGAAGATACTTGTAAGGACTAGATTTGACTTGAATCCAGAACAGGAATGGATCCAGGTCCACGTAGCCCAAACAATAAATTTATAGAGTGCAGGGGAGAAAGCTAGTCTAAATCTTGGGCCGAAATATTGGATTTTAGCGTTAAGAGGCTAGAGCTACACGCGTAATCTATGCAAAGAGTATCCTCGGACATGCCCTAGTGCTATGATTTGAGAATAATTCCAGTCCCTTTTCCTTTCTCCTTCCTTTGTCTTATATACTATGGCTTTTTTACCTTTTTCAACATCCACGTGTGGACTTGGCGTTGAAAGTTCTTTTTCTCCATCCCTCTTGCCTTTTCTTGAATCTTCCATTCTTAGCTGGAAGGCTGCCTGCTCACTGTTCAGGTATCACCTCCACATTAATGCGGCCAGAAGGTTAGCTGGGCGGCATTTAATGCAGAGGTGACAGTACCCTTAGATATTTGTTATTTCTTACTCTTATCTTTTATTTGATATTTTCCCCTTCATTTTGTTGTAAGGTTTGTCCGAGGTGTTACTCTAAATGACTGATAAGTTTACCAGACACCTCGGATAGAAGTTCAGAGGTGACTATCGTCCTCGGACATGGTCAAATCCCCCACGAGCACTCTTTACCTATCCTCGGAGGATAATTTTATCTCTTCTTTTGTTGATTGTCCTCGGATATTCTCTCACCCTCAGATTGGACATTGGGCCTGGACCTTTCTTACACAGTTTGTATATATGAGATTAGATATTGGGTCTGGCCTCTTCCAGCGTAGTTTGAACACAGGGTACAATTGGTCCCCACAATAGCCCCTCAAAATCTTGCTTTTCGGCTCCTCGGGAGAAAAGGAGGATTTTGATTCTCTCGTCGGATCTGCCTTGTGATCTGGTTTTATTGGGTCAAATCGCAACAACACGTGTTTATCTTCTTGCGACTCGCTCCTGACTCTTCAGTGACCAGGATGCGCCTTCATTTAATTTTGGCAACTCCTTTGTCTCCCACGTTCAACGGTTGGATGATAATCCAACGGCGGTTGAGCCTTCTGGGAATTTGAACGGGCGAATTCCCGCTCCTAATTTTTGCGCAACTATAAGTAGACTTTCAAATCAATTTCTTGGCACTTTTGAACGATTGCGCTATTCTAAAACCTGATACTTTCTTTCTTTCTTTCGCTTCTTTGTGCGTCTACAAATACAAAAATCCTGTCCGAGGACCATTTCTCACACCTGTAAGTCTTCCTAAACTATCTCCAACTCTTATTCCTTTTATTGTAAAATTTTCCCTATAGGACCTCTTAGAAAATGGGTAGATTTAGGGAGTTAGTTGACACCGAGGAGAAAATAAGGAATTTTAGGACTAAGTATAACATCCCTCCGCATGTGGGCGTTAGGTACGCGGCACAGGGCGAGTGGTATGATGAAAGAAAAACAAACGAGGTTGTCATTCCTATGATCGCCTTCATAGAAGGGGGGATGACCATTCCCATGGGCACCCTTACTAGGAATTACCTTAGGTATTTTAGGTTATCCCCCACACAATGCGCGCCAAATATGTTCAGGGTATTAGGATGTATAGAAGCCCTGAACGAAAGAATGAACCTAAACTTGACCCACCATGATATAAACTGGATTTACAACCTTCAGCACCTAAAAAATCAGGGGTACTACTTAAAATCCAGGCAAGCAGAGGTCAGGATGATTCAGTGTCTCCCTGTATCTAATAAGGGATTAAAAGAAGATTTCCTAATCTTCTCTGGGCAGTGGCATGATGGCTTACCATGCCCAGTTAAAGAGGGTGAGCCAGGTGGGGAACTAACTTACTTAATCTTCATGTTTAACTTTTCATATTCTAGTATTCCCATTGTCATCGGCTGATACTAAAGTGACTCCTTATTGTCTCTACTGACACTGCAGATCCCCGCGCCACTACGCCATCGTTACGCTTAGTTAACAAAGCCAGCTTGGATAGAGTTCTCCGAGCTGAAATTTACGTCAACCCATCAGACGGTCAGTTAAGAGTAGCTCATCTCATCCTCGGCTACAGCCCTATATCACGTGCATTCCAAGCTCCTTCGTGCGTGATAAAGGCTAAGGATCCTCGGCTTCGCAGAATTAGCGTTGCTTACGAAGGGTTCATAGTCCCCCAAGGCATTCCTCTTCCAGAATACTCCCAGCATACCGAGGCATTGCCCGTTGCCAGCCTCGTAGAAGTTGTTCCATCTTCTCCCCATGTTTCTCAAGTAAAGGAGGAAGAAGAAGTTGAACGAGAGGAAGAAGTTTTGTGGACCTAGCCTCGGCCACAGACGATTACGAAGTCTTCGACTTACTCACTCCATCACCTAACACTCCCGAGGATATGGGCATCCAGAGGAAGCCCTAACGCAGTCTCCAGGAACTCTTGGAGAGCCAACCTGGAAGGGGGGAGGCTGGGAGGCCCACCCAACCAAAACTTCCTCCCCCTCCTCCTAAATCTCCTCCTCGTGCCCCTCAGCCAGCCCCTCCCTCTAGGACCGAACAACCTGACCCTAAGAGAAGAAGGGAGCCCAAGGGCAAGGAGGTAGTGGAGACTGGGAGGACTCATTCTTCCAGTGAAGAGGAGGCCCATAGGCCAACGAAGCAATTGAAAATCGACAATGCCCCCAGCCGAGGACCAGAGATGGGAGAGGTTCAACAGTCTGAACCCCGAGCATGGCTTCCAGCTCCCATGCTTGGGGGTGAGCCTCTGACCGATGATGCATCGATCAGAGATTACAACGGGGGCATTAGTTGCCATGTGGCTTCGGCGTTGGAAGAAACCCTCCTGCTCCCCAAAGACATGGTGGAACTACGAGGATTAAGGAGGAACGAAGTCTTTCTCCAAGCCAAGCGATGTTTAGGAATGGTATGTATTGTTATTTTTTCAACCCCCTCTTTTTTTTTTTTTACTTGGCATAACCCTAATTTCGTGTTACTTGTGCATATGCACGTTATTACTCTTACATTTTTTTTTTGTGTTTGTTTTGTTGTTGTCTTCTTCCCTTTTTTTTTTTTAAACAGGCTGTTCAAAGTACGTTCAGGATGGAAGAAATTTATCATTCTGTTGCACAGCAGCTGGATGAGGAGAGAAGAAAAAGGATCTCTGCTGTGCAGACGTTGACCATCGCTGAGAAGAGTAATGCTGACCTCAAGGAGAAGTTGAAGACTGAGGAGCAGCAAAGGAAAAGCGCTGAGGCCGCATTGAAGGGTGCTGAGACACAGGCCGAGAGCCAAAGGAAGCTGGCCAATGATATTAAAGGGCAGTTGGTTACGACTAAGGAGCAAATGGCAGCCCTTAGGCAGCAGCTTAAGGAGGCTAACAAGCTTAAGGACTTGGCCGAGAAGGCCAGACTGCAGGCTGAGGAAGACAGGATCAAAGCTAAGAAGGAAAGAGACGAGGCTGAGCAACACGGCTACGACGTTGGCGTAGCCGAGACCGAGGACGCTCTACGGGCTGAGGTCCCTGCAGTCTGTCGTGCCTATTGCACCCAGACTTGGGAGGAAGCCCTCAACCAAGCTGGAGTTGACGTCTCCTCTGAGCTAAGGAAGCCTGAGAACATTGTCTTTCCTCTGGCCTTGCGGATTCCTAACCAGAAAGATGCAGATCCTCCTGCTTCTCAGCCAATCAAAGAGGCTCAATCTCAGCATCCTTCATCAACCAGTCAGCAGATCCAGGGCAAAGAGCAAGAGACCTTAAAGGATTCTTCTCTGGATAAAGTGACTGAGGCACCTCAGTCTAAGGCAGCTTCTCAAGACTTTGAAAAGCAACTAGCCTTGGTCACTTTACCTGCAGAAGGGTCTCTTAAGGAGAAGGAGAAAGAGGACCCTCCTGAGGCAGCTGACAAGGCTTCCAAATCCAAACTCCAGATCAAATTGAAGCCTTAGTTTTATATTTGTTTTTTAAAATAGTGATAACGATTGTAATTTCATCTTCTGTGCTTAAAGACCAATTTTGATAATGTATGAAGCACTTTTCTCTATTTCAAATAATATTTTCCAGCATTATTATTTTACTTAACTGTATGATATTCACTTTGCTCTGTTCTTTGTTTACTTTCAAAACACGATACATTATCAAGGAACCAGCATACATTAGTGAGGAACAAGATGCATTAATAAAACATAATGTTAATCTTTCAAAAATGTATCTCCCTTTTACTTAGTTCACTAATAAGTTTCACAATTTCCAAGCAATATCACAACACCTAAACGATAAGTAGGATGTGAACATATTGAAACATACTTACACTTATTTGACATCCATGAAGTCAATCATGACCTATAAAGCAGGTCAAGACTTAATCCAGAAAATAATAACTTATATTCAAGATCATGTTCTAAAGATTTTAACACAACATATATTCCATTGAATATATTCCTTAACACTGCAAGGACAATTATTTTTACAAGGTTCATGGTCCGAGGACTAGACACAGATGATTTTCCATTTCTCATTTTAAGAGATGTTCCAAAATATTAATTCCCACTAAGCTTGTGGTTCGAGGACCTGACATAACTTAATTTATGTTTAATATTTCAACAGATGCTATAGGATATTAATTTCCACTAAGTTTGTGGTCCGAGGACCTGACATAACTCAGTTTCTGTTTAATATTTCAATAGATGTCATAGGATATTAATTTTCACTAAGTTTGTGGTCCGAGGACCTGACATAACTCAGTTTCTGTTTAATATTTCAATAGATGTCATAGGATATTAATTTCCACTAAGTTTGTGGTCCGAGGACCTGACATAACTCAGTTTCTGTTTAATATTTCAATAGATGTCATAGGATAAATGAAAGCAAGGAAAAAACACAATGTAACTTTTCTTATCAATAGTAATATCTTTTCAGATTATTTACATTCCAAGGATGAATTACAGCTCTTTCATCTAAATCTTCTAAGTAGTAGGCTCCTATTCCTACCACCTTCGTAATGCGATATGGTCCCTCCCAATTGGGCCCCAATTTTCCCCAGGCAGGGTTTTTAGTGTTTCCCAGAACTTTCCTCAAAACCAAGTCCCCTGGGGCCAATGGTCTCAACTTCACACTCATATCGTAGCCTTGTTTTAGCTTGTGTTGATAGTAGGCTAACTGCACCCTAGCGTTTTCTCGTCGTTCTTCAATTAGATCCAGGTTCTTCTTTAGCAAGTCGTCATTTCCATCCAAGGTAAATGCGCCAGATCTCATAGTAGGGAAACCGTTCTCCAGTGGGATTACAGCTTCAGCCCCATACGTCATTGAGAAGGGGGTCTCCCCAGTAGACTTCCGAGGTGTTGTCCTGTACGTCCAAAGAACGTGTGGTAGCTCTTCAACCCATCTTCCTTTGGCGTCATCCAACATCTTTTTAAGTCCATTCACGATGACCTTATTAACAGCCTCAGCTTGTCCATTTCCTTGCGGATAGGCCGGAGTGGAATACTTGTTCTTTATTCCCAGGTCAGAACAGCACTTCCTAAAAGCTTTGCTGTCAAATTGAAGACCATTATCCGAGATGAGGACGTTGGGAACCCCAAATCGAGTAACTATGTTCTTCCAGATGAATCTTTTGACATCCACATCCCTGATATTGGCTAAAGGCTCAGTTTCGACCCACTTAGTGAAATAATCTGTGCATACTATGAGGTATTTCTTGTTCCCTACAACCTTTGGGAAAGGACCCACAATGTCTAGGCCCCACTGAGCAAAAGTCCACGGACTAGACAGAGGGTTAAGCACCCCTCCAGGCTGATGAATGTTTGGTGCAAACCTCTAGCATTGATCGCATTTCTTGACATATTCCTGCGCCTCTTTTTGAATGTTTGGCCACCAATATCCCTGGGTAAGAGCCCTGTGAGACAGTGACCTTCCCTCTGTATGACTTCCACAAACCCCTTCATGCAATTCCTCTAGAAGTAACTCTGATGCCTCTGGGTGGACACACAACAAATAAGGCCCAGAGAACGAATGCTTGTACAGTTTTCTATCCTCGGATAACCAAAACCGAGGAGCTTTCCTCCGTACTTTATCAACTTCAGACTTTTCTTCAGGCAGTACATCTTTTTCCAAGAACAGTGATACAGCATCCATCCAGCTCGGACCCAGCGTAACCTGATGTATCCGTGGAGCACCATGATGCGTCAGAGCTTGCGTATATAGGTCTTCCACCAATACTACCCGAGGCAGATCCTGGGCCAAGGACGTGGCAAGGGTGGCCAATGAATCTGCATGGGTGTTCCCACTTCTAGGAACATGAGACAAGTCAAAAACTTCAAACTTTTCTTGTATACTCCTGACCTGACCTAAATATTCCTGCATTCTTGAATCTCGTGCCTCTAGGTCACCTCTTACTTGTCCCACAACCAGTTTTGAGTCCGAAAAAGCCCTTACTGCCTTTCTCCCCATTTTTTGAACCATCATCATTCCCCTCAACAAAGCTTCGTACTCTGCTTCATTATTCGTAGCAGAGAAATTCAGTCTTAAGGATTTCTCGATGGTAATTTTCTCAGGGGATACCAGTACTAGCCCCACTCCTGATCCCCGTTGATTGGCTGCTCCATCAACATATAACTCCTAAGGCGGTAGGCCCTGAATAGAGGCCACACCTACCAATCTTTCATCAACTGATTCGTCCCCCATGTCCACCTCCTCTGGACATTTAGCAAACTCAGCCACCAAATCAGCGAGCACCTGTCCCTTGATAGAGGTACGGGGCATGTACTTTATATCAAAAGCCCCTAGAATCGTACCCCACTTAGCTACCCTCCCTGTATAATCGGCGCTCCTGAGCACTGACTTGAGGGGAAGTTGAGTCAGAACGACCACAGTATGCGCCTGAAAGTAATGGGGAAGTTTCCATGTGGCATGCACTACAACTAGTATCGCTTTTTCTAGTGGCAGATAGCGCACCTCAGCCTCGTTAAGTGACTTGCTCACATAATAGACTGGTCGTTGTATACCATCGTCCACCCGTATGAGCACAAGGTTTATAGCATGTGAGGCAACGGCAAGGTAAGAAAAAAGGACTTCGTCCACCAATGGGCTAGACATTATGGGTGGATGGGATAGGTAGCGTTTAAGCTCTTGGAATGCCCTGACACACTCCTCGGACCATTGAAACTCTTTCCATTTATGCAATAAAAGAAAGAAAGGTCTACACCTTTCCGCTGATCTAGATATAAACCGATTTAATGCCGCCATCATTCTAGTAAGCTTCTGGACTTCCTTTGGATTCCGAGGTGGTTGCAAGCTATTGATTGCTTTGATCTGATCTGGGTTTACCTCAATCCCCCTATGAGTCACCATGTATCCTAGGAACTTTCCTGACCCTACTCCAAAGGAGCATTTGGAGGCATTCAGACGCAACTTGTGCCACCTCAGGATTTCGAAAATGCTCGTAAGATCTGCTAAGTGCTCAGATACTAACTTGCTCTTTACAACCATATCATCGATATAGACTTCAATAGTTTTTCCTAGCCGTGATTCGAACATTTTTGTCATCATCCGTTGATAGGTTGATCCTGCATTTTTTAGCCAAAAGGCATTACTTTGTAGTGGTAGTTCCCCACAAGAGTGACAAAAGCCGTTTTTTCCTGATCCTCCGCTGCCAATGGTATTTGGTGATAACCTTGGAAGGTGTCCAGGAAACTCATCCGAGGATGGCCTACTGTCGCGTCTATCAATTGATCTATCCTCGGCATAGGGAAGGGATCTTTGGGGCAAGCCTTGTTAAGGTCTGTAAAATCCACGCAGACACGCCATTTTCCTGTCTTCTTCTTCACCACTACGGTATTAGCCAGCCATTGGGGGTAGAAAATCTCCTTAATAGCCCCTGCCTGTTTGAGTTTAACCACCTCAGTCTTTATTGCCTCCACATGTTCACTCGAGGGGCGCAAAAGAGGTTGCTTTTTTGGAGTAGTTGAGGGATCTACATTTAAACGATAACAGATGAATTTTGGATTTAAACCAGGGGCTTCATAGGCATCCCATGCAAAAACGTCTACGTTTCTCCTCAGAAGCTCAACCAGCTATTCCTTCTCTTGTAGGGGCAGCCGAGCCCCAACCTGGAAGAATTTCTCTAGGTCGTCTCCTATAGTCACCTTTTCTAGGTCCTCACAATTCGTTTCGTCATCTGGCCCCCCGCGCAGTGACGATGAGGCTCTTAACTGCTATAAATCATTCTCTTTACCGGTCGAGGCGCCAGTCTCTGGTTTGTGCTGAATTGCCGCAATTAAGCATTGCCTAGCCATAGACTGGCTTCCCACTATCTCGAGCACTTGACCTTCAGAAAGATATTTTACTTTCTGATGAAGGGTGGAAGAAACGGCACCCAAGGAGTGCAGCCATGGCTTGCCCATAATGGCCGTGTACAGGGAAAAAGCGTCTACCATGATAAAATCCACCTCGACCACATCCAATCCAGTTTGCACAGGCAGTCTGATCTGGCCCCTAGGGACAACCATCTTACCCTCAAAACTCACCAAAGGCGAGCTGTATCTAGATAAATCCTCGGGCTTTAAACCCAGACCCTTAAAGAGGTCAGGATACATAATCTCCGCTGCACTACCTTGGTCAATCATGACCCTCCTCACATCGTATCCACCAATTCTAAGGGTAACCACTAGAGCATCATCATGTGGCTGTATGGTTCCCTGTTTGTCCGCTTCTGAAAAACTCAGCACAAGAGGGACATTTGTCTTGACTCTCTTCGGCACTAAATTAGGCTCATCATCGGTGTAATGGGATACTGACATTATCCTGGAAGGGCAGGATCCAGTCCTCCCTGGGGCAGCGAATATAACATTGATGGTGCCCAGAGGAGGCTTCGATGCAGGAACTCCCTGAAACGCTGCACCAGTCTGGCCTCCTCGGCCACTGGAATGATGCAATAGATGCTTTAACCTCCCTACTCGGACCAGCTGCTCTAAATGGTCCCATAAGTTCCGACAATCTTCAGTAGCATGACCATGATCTTGATGATAATGGCAGTATAGGTTTTGGTTACGATTGCTCGGATCTCCTGCCATTTTATCCGGCCATTTAAAAAATGGTTCATTCCTTACATTCTCCAAGACTTTCTGCACTGGTTCTCAAAACACAACGTTGACTACCTGGGCGTTGGCAGATGCAGATTGCCCTGAGAAGTCTCTCCGAGGACGATTGTTCTGCAACCGATCCGACCTGGAATCCCTCCTTTCTTAGGGGATCACCTTCGTTTTCCCTTTACCCTACAACTGATCTTCCTCAATTCTCCTGTACTTGTCAATCCTATCCATTAGTAAGCGTACACTGGTGACAGGTTTGCCAGTGAGTGACTTTCTCAAATCGTGCTCCGCCGGCAGCTCCGCCTTAAATGTACTAATGACCACATCATCATAGTCCCCATCTATCTCGTTAAACATTTCCCAATATCTATCCGAGTAAGCCTTCAAGGTCTCTCCCTCACGCATGGACATTGATAACAAAGATCCTAAAGGCAAAGGTACCCTACTACACGTGATGAAGCGGGCGCCAAAGGACTGGGTAAGTTTCTTAAAAGAATCAATGGAATTTGCCTTGAGGCCATTAAACCATCTCATTGCCATTGAACCCAAACTGGACGGAAAGATCTTACACATCAGGGCCTCATCCTTTGAATGGACGGCCATTTTTTGATTAAAATGGCTAACATGCTCCACTGGATCTATCCGGCCGTTATAAAGAGAGAAAGTTGGTTGATTAAATTGCCGAGGAAGGCTGGCACCCTCAATCCGACGCGTGAAAGGCGATCTGGCTACTTGACTTAATGCCTCGTTCATAGCTTTGTTTCCTAGGCCCTTATGCAAGGTACTTTTGCTCTTCCACCTGTAATCATTGTACTCTTCACCGCCGGAGAAGGTTTCACTGGGTGGAGTTCTAGATCTTTACCTATACGTATCATCCTCTGTATCCCCAGAAGAAGGCTCAGATTCAAATGATGCTCGCCTCCGCTGCGCGCGACGTAACCTCTTCTTCAACTCATTAATTTCACGTTGCATGTCTTTCTCATTCTCTGCATGGGACACGTGACTTTTCCCACGCGATTGGCTCCTATTAGTGTGCACGGTTTGCCCACTTTGCTCACGATCTCTCCTTTGTTGAGGGTTGACCTCCGAGTAGCTATGCTGCGAACCTCCTGATGCCGCCTGGTGCGGATTGTCATTACCCTGATGTGGCCCTATCGTTGGTTGATGCGAACCTGATTCTTCCATTTTATGCGCTAAACCAAAATCTATTTCTGATCAGATCAAGCAGCTTCCCACAGACGGCGCCAATTGCAAGGACCAAATTTGACTTGAATCCAGAACATGAATGGATCCAGGCCCACGTGGCCCAAACAATAAATTTATAGAGTGCAGGGGAGAAAGCTAGTCTGAATCTTGGGCCGAAATATTGGATTTTAGCGTTAAGAGGCCAGAGCTACACGTGTAATCTATGCAAAGAATATCCTCGGACATGCCCTAGTGCTATGATTTGAGAATAATTCCAGTCCATTTTCCGTTCTCCTTCCTTCGTCTTATATACTATGGCTTTTTTACCTTTTTCATCATCCACGTGTGGACTTGGCGTTGAAAGTTCTTTTTCTCCATCCCTCTTGCCTTTTCTTGAATCTTCCATTCTTAGCTGGAAGACTGCCTGTTCACTGTTTAGGTATCACCTCCACATTAATGCGGCCAGAAAGTTAGTTGGGCGGCATTTAATGCGGAGGTGACAGTACCCTTAGATATTTGTTATTTCTTACTCTTATCTTTTATTTGATATTTTCCCTTTCATTTTGCTGTAAAGTTTGTCCGAGGTGTTACTCTAAATGACTGATAAGTTTACCAGACACCTCGGATAGAAGTTCCGAGGTGACTATCGTCCTCGGACATGGTCAAATCCCCCACGAGCACTCTTTACCTATCCTCGGAGGATAATTTTATCTCTTCTTTTGTTGATTGTCCTCAGATATTCTCTCACCCTCAGATTGGACATTGTGCCTGGTCCTTTCTTACACAGTTTGTATATATGAGATTAGATATTGGGCCTGGCCTCTTCCAGCGTAGTTTGAACACAGGGTACAATTGGTTCCCACAATACTAAAATGTGTTGTAACTAGGATTTAAGTTTTTAGTTTTAAAAATAGAAAATTGTTTTTGAAAATAGAAAATAAAGGAAAAAAACAGTTACCAAATATACCCTTAATTTTTTTTTTAACACACCTTTCACCTTCATTTGTCCTATTAGTCCATTTCATATTACCTTATCCCCTAACCTTATCCTTATCAAATTTTAAAACTCTTTTTCAGTTTTTCTTGACTAATCACGTTTTCAAATTTCATCTCTCTTTCTCTAAAATCCATTTATCTCAATTTCATCATTGCCTCGTGGTGCTAAGGTATTTCTATCTACTTGGTGGTATATCTAGTTTTTTCTTTTGGGAGGTTGGGATTGGGGGGGGGGGGGGGGGGGGGGTGTTGTTTGGAGAGGTACATATGATATTTTTGGTTTTGTTTTTTTGGAGGTGTAAATTTGTGGAATAATTATATTGCTTTTAACTTTTTTATTTAATTGAAGTTGAGAACTACAACTACATGGATTTATGAATATAGATGTGTATATTCGTGTAAAAATAATGTGATAGATATGCGTTTTTGTGGATGGGAATAAAAATTTAGGCGTAAATATATTTTTGGTCCCTACATTTTGGGCTAATTCACATTTTGGTCCCTAAATTGATTTCGTTCCTATTGTCGTCCCTATTTTTTAAAAATTGTTTCTATTTTAGTCTCTGCTATCATCCAAGTGACGGAACCCTATTACGTGGCAGACGGAGTGCCCTAGTTGCTGACATGGTGTTGACGTGGCACTAACATGACATTAAAATATTATTAAAAAAATTATTTGGCATTTTAATTTTTTTTTAATTTTTGATAAAAAAATATCAATTTAAATTGAAAAAATTCAAAAAAAAAAACTGTTTTAAAGATTGAGAAAAAAAATTTAGAGCAATTATTTCAATTTTTCTTAAACTTTTTTAATAAACAAACACTATTCACGCTCTATGTTGGCGTTTTTGTGTTTGTGTTTGTGTTTGTATCTATTTCATTTTATTCTTTCTTTTAAGATAAACCAAAAAAGTAAAATCAAAACAAAAATAAATTAATAAATATCCCAAACGACATCAACCAGAGATGCTAAAAAACCCAAATTAGTTTCTGTGTTTGTGTGGCATTTGTCTCTCTTAGAATTAGAAGAGGAGATTGGTCTGAGAAAAAAGAAGAAGAAGAGGCAGAGGAGATCAACAACATGGGCACGGCATGCAATCTCCAACTTTTGCTTGTTTGTGTAGTTTGTGTTTGTATCGTTCTTTTGCTTCTTTCTTTGTTCAATCTCCTACTTTTTTTCTCTCTCTAGACCCAAATCTCTCTTCCTTTCTCTTTTTTGATCAACGATGGTGGTAGTGGGTTTGGTGACTTTGTGGGCATGGGTTTGTTGACTGATTGGTGTGTTTAACTGTCTGGGTTCATGGGCTTGATTTTTCTGGGTTCATGGGTTTGATTTTTTTGGTTTCGGGTTTTTGATAATTTTTCTGGGTTTATGAGTTTGATTATTTTCTAAGAAAATCAATAAAAGAAAAGAAAATATTGATTATTTTAATTTTCTAGGCTAGTTTTCATCTTCTTTTCTATAGAACATGAAGAACAGTTTTGGGTTCACCTGCACTGTTCAAGGTTTGCATTTTTTTTGGGTTTGCTCTTGATTCTGGGTTTTATTTCTTGTTTTTCTGGATTTGATAGAGATTAGATTTGGTTGCTGGATTTGGATTTGGGTTTGCCATAGATTGGATTGGTTGCTGGGTTTATTTCTTGAATTTGGGAAGAACATGAAGAACAGGTTGTTATGTGAGTCTTTTGGCTTAATATTGCCATTTTCAATCTTAATTAGCATTATAGGTACTATTTGAACTTAATTGGTAAATTGAGGAGAGAGAAAGAATTTCGGGAACAGTGTTGCCGAAATTCAACAAAAATGAGGAGAGAGAAAAAGAAAAATGGGGAGAGAGAAAGCAGAGGAATTTCGGCAACACTGTTACCGAAATTCTTCTACCCAAAATGCTGCCCGTTCAGTTAAAAAAAAAAGCAATTGCGGCAACGCCATTGCCGAAAAAGGAAAAAAAAAAAATTGTTTTGGCAATTGTGGCAATGCCATTGCCGAAAATGGAAAAAAAAATTATGAAATCTGTGAATGAGTAAAAATAAAAGTTGTCACGTACACAATATTTTTACAATATTTTCACAATAAATCACACGTGATTAATTATTATTAGTTCAAAAAATTTGTGACAAATTAATTGTGGCAATGGCATTGCCGAAAATGTAAAAAAAAAAAAAAAAAAAAAAAATTGTTTTGGCAATTGTGGCAATCCCATTGCCGAAAATGTAAAAAAAAAAAAAATTTGGCAATTTCGGCAATGGGATTGCCACAATTGCCAAATTTATTTATTTTTTTTTATTTTTTTTTTTTACATTTTCGGCAATGGGATTGCCACAATTGCCAAAACAAATTTTTTTTTTTTTTTTTTTTTACATTTTCGGCAATGCCATTGCCACAATTAATTTGTCACAAATTTTTTGAACTAATAATAATTAATTACATGTGATTTATTTTGAAAATATTGTAAAAATATTGTGTACGTGACTACTTTTTTTTTTTACTCATTCATAGATTTCATAATTTTTTTTTTTACATTTTCGGCAATGTCATTGCCACAATTAATTTGTCACAAATTTTTTGAACTAATAATAATTAATCACGTGTGATTTATTGTAAAAATATTGTGTACGTGACAACTTTTTTTTTTACTCATTCACAGATTTCATAATTTTTTTTTTTACATTTTCGGCAATGGCATTGCAACAATTGCCAAAACAAATTTTTTTTTTCCCTTTTTCGGCAATGGCGTTGCCGCAATTGCTTTTTTTTTAACTGAACGAGCAGCATTTTGGGCAGAGGAATTTCGGTAACAGTGTTGCCGAAATTCCTCTGCTTTCTCTCTCCCCCTTTTTCTTTTTCTCTCTCCTCATTTTTGTTGAATTTCGGCAACACTGTTGCCGAAATTCTTTCTCTCTCCTCAATTTGCCAATTAAGTTCAAATAGTACCTATAATGCTAATTAAGATTGAAAATGGCAATATTAAGCCAAAAGACTCTTGTTATGTTCTTACGGAAAAAAATAATAATAATAATATGAAAGTAAAAAAATTAAAATGTTGACATGGCATTGAAAAATGAAAATAAATTTTTTTAATAATATTTTAATGTCATGTCAATGCCATTTCAGCATCATGTTAGCAACCAGGGCACTTCGTCTACCACGTAATAGGGTTCCCTTACTTGGATGATGGCAAAGACTGAAATAGAAATGATTTTAAAAAAATAGGGACGACAATAAAAACGAAATCAATTTAGGGACCAAAATGTAAATTGACCCAAAATTTAGGGATCAAAAGTGCATTTACGCCAAAGATTAAACTAGTAAAAGTCCAGTGCGTTGCACGGTTTTAGTCATTAATTTGTTCTATATTTTTTTTAGAAACTATAACTAAATGAATCATTTTTTTATGTGAACTGAACAAATCATTATTACATCATTTCATATTTTTTTATCTAACATAATTATATATATATATATATATATATATATGTATAGATAATCTAACACCTTAAATTATATAACTTGTGTAATGTCTTTAGTTGTACTGTACTTTAAAAACTATCGAAATTTATAAGCATTAACAAATATTTAAAACATTTTTTTAGAAGAGAAAAAAATTAAAACTGAAGGCAAAAAGAACAACACACACATGAAAAAAAATTTTAATTTAATAATTACAAACAGCCAAAAACAAAATTAAATAGAAATCTCAATTCATTAATTAAGAACAATCCTTTTTTTTAAGAAAAAAGAATATTCCAAATTTCTAAACATTAAAAATATGAAAAACAAATTTAAGTTAAGCAAAGAGAGACTTACATAGGAATTGGACTGATGGATCTAATTTATCCAATTTCTTTTTCTCTTATCCAATTTAAATTGGCAGCGAATTTTGCTTTTAGAAAAGCTAGGCTATACATAAGAAAGTATCAAGCAAAAACCGCAATAAATTAAATCCACAATATTGATGTCAATAACATATAAAATAAAAATAAATGATAAAGCTAGCATAATCTGTAAATATATCCATACATGAAATTTTAACCTATCTATAAAATGAACAAATTCAATAAATAAAAAAGAGAGAGAACAAAAGAGCCACTTTATTCAATTACGGTTTCTAAGTCCAACTTGTACTTCCTTCAATATTGTAAAACCTACCTGCTTCTCATTTGCCTTGCACATCTGAGTCTAGCATATTTACTTAACTAAATAACATGAAAATTTATATACATCTTCCAAGAAAATTTTTTTTTTTTTTTTTTTTTTTTTTTTTTTTTTTTCGGCAAAACAAGAAATGGAAAAGATTCATCTACATGTTACCTGTAGAGGAAATTGAAGTCAACGGCATTTCAAATGATTACCATTTTGCATTAAAAGTTTTCTATATCATGGTTGGTATATATATACATGTATGTGAAAGAATTAAGTATGTCATCTTTATCCTTATCTCTAGCATAACATATAGAGTTTGTTCTTATCATGTAAACCATGTTATCAGGTAGAGAGAAGAGAAGAGATCCATGTATTAAATATATATATATTTTTTAAACTCTTTCATGATTTTTAGATTGAGACATAATTATCAATTAAGGGAATGATATTATTGTAGAGAGTGCAGGTGTGAAGCCGAAATTCTAATCACCCTAGAACTCATAACTCATAAATCAAATAAATTTCCAATTGCTAATCAAATAAATCAAAAGAACTCATAACTCATAAATCAAATAAATCTCCAATTGCTAATCAAATAAATCAAAAGCGAGAGGACATGTTAACGATAACTATGAAGAACTCAAAAAAATATTAGTAGTAACTGTATGGCATTAGGACATAAAAGGTAGGATATTGTGATATACATCACGTTAAATATTTAATTTAATTTTTTTAATATTTAATTTAATTATATGATTTCAATTGTTATAAAAAGTTGATAAGAAGTTGTTTCCATTTAAAAAAATAATTTTAAGTTCTGAAGAAGTTGATATAAGCCCAAAAAAAATAAATTAAAATCAAATACCATAATTAATTACTTTTTTTTTTTTTCTGTTATACCGTAAAAATCAAGTTGTTATTTGTTAACGTTATTAGCTTCTTCTTTTTTATATCCAAAAATTTGAAATTTATTCCAAAAAAAAATTATAAACAAAATATATTTGGAAAAAAAAAAAAAAAAGTAGATAACAAATCCTCCAGTGTATCCCAATGAAATTGGTTTTTTTTTTTTTTTTAATTCATGGGATTAGCTATTCTTCTACATCACAACTACACATTTTAATAGTTTATGCTTTAGATGATTTCTTTTTCTTTCTATCCTATTATTTTAGGCTTTGTTGATAATATTTAGATAGACACACATGAAGTTTTTAGTTGTATGGCACCAACCAACTAAATTTACCTCTCAAAGAAAAAAACCAACTAAATAGATGTAGTGTAGTAATAAAAAATAAGAAAGTTGCCACTTTTCTTTAATAATACACCATACGTTAAAAAAAAAAAAAGAAAAAAAAAAAGATTAGATGAAGAATTTGGATTATAATACGTTACACTTAAAAAATAAGGATTAGATGGTTAGATAAAGAATTTGGATTGTAATATGTGGGGGTGAGAACCCAAATTGGTATAACGGGCCTTGGGCCCTATTCCAGGACTTGGATACGTCCGAGGAGGAGTAAATGAGTAGGAGATGCTCAGTGTATAATCACGTAAAGAAAATATGAAAGGATATAGTTCGAGGAGTCTATACTCCTCGGATACAAAGAATATTGGTCAAGTAGATATTTAGGCAATCTAGGTGACCCTCCAAGAAGATCCAGAGATAAGGATGAACTTCAGGTACATGCAAAGATGATAAGAATGCAGAAATATCTGGAAGTAAAGGTTGCTGCCACCGCATTAAATACACTGCAGCAACTTCTCTGGCCGCATTTATGTGGAGAAGACCTCTGAACAATGCAGTTTCAACCACCACCATTCACGGAGAGCCAAAGAAGATGGTTGATGGGACATATACTCAAGTGGAGGCTTAGATGATGAACAAGTGTACGATCAGGATAGTGTTAAAAGAAACTATATAATGTGAAAGCCCTCCCAGAAATGAGGGATTGGAAATTAGAGAGAGAAAGGAGAAGAAAAGAATCATCGTAGCATTAAGGGTTGTATTAGCTCTCAAACTCAATTGTTCAAATAGTAATTCACCTCCTCGGACCTTCTGTTCATCAAGCTTTATCGGTGTTTTTTTGTGTTTGTTCGTCTTTTAAATCTTTGTTATCCGTTAATCCACTAGCTAGGAGCCCAGCTCTTTCATACACTCTCTACAAATTTATTGTATTAGGCTCATTGGGCTCATATCCCAGATCTTTTGGGCTTGAGCTACAAATTGTGACCCTACAATTGGCGCCGTCTGTGGGGATGAGGAATGGGAGGCCGAGAAGGCTATCCAAGAAGATAAAGAAGAATTCGAAGAAGTTAGAACTTACACAAACTAAATCAGAAAATGATCTTTGAAATCCTCAAAAGGATTCTTGAAAACTTTTGAAGAAGTAAGGTTGGTGATTTGACAATCTTTGTAGGTTTGAATGCTTGAGTGCGCTGGAGATTCTGAACGATTGTGAAGTAAAGAAAAAAAAAATCTCTTATGAGGCTTTATAGAGGGGGCAAGAAATGAGTGAGATTTATCCCACCCAAACCTTGAAGGAAAATGTTGTCCGTTGGATCAAGATCTCGCCGTTGGATGCTAAAGACACAGCGCCGTCTGAAGTAATTAATGATGCTTTGCGGATTCTGAAACGTCAGTAGCAATGATGAAATGCCTAGAATTACGATTCTGCATGTGCAAATTCGAGTATTTTTACATTTTTAACCATTGTTGTTTTCGCAAATCAAAATCCTATTTTTTCTCCTCGAATGCGAGGGAAAAATTAAAATTTTGAGGGGCTATTGTGGAGATGAGAACCCAAATTGGTATAACTGGCCTTGGGCCCTATTCCAGGACATGGATACGTCCGAGGAGGAGTAAATGAGTAGGAGATGCTCAATGTATAATCACGTAAAGAAAATATGAAAGGATATAGTCCGAGGAGTCTATACTTCTCGGATACAAAGAATATCGGTCAAGCAGATATTTAGGCAATCTAGGTTACCCTCCAAGAAGATCCAGAGATAAAGATGAACTTCAGGTACATGCAAAGATGATAAGAATGCAGAAATATCTGGAAGTAAAGGCTGCTGCCACCGCATTAAATGCGCTGTAACAACTTCTCTGGCCTCATTTATGTGGAGAAGACCTCGGAACAGTGCAGTTTCAACCACCACCAACATTCACGGAGAGCCAAAGAAGATGGTTGATGGAATATATACTCAAGTGGAGACTTAGATGATGAACAAGTGTACAATCAGGATAGTGTTAAAATAAACTATATAATGTGAAAGCCCTCCCAGAAATGAGGGATCAGAAATTAGAGAGAGAAAGGAGAAGAAAATAATCACCGTAGCATTAAGGGTTGTATTAGCTCTCAAACTCAATTGTTCAAAAAATTATTCACCTCCTCGGACCTTCCGTTCATCAAGCTTTTTCGGTGTTTTTTTTGTGTTTGTTCGTCTTTTAAATCTTTGTTATCCGTTAATCCACTAGTTAGGAGCCCAGCTCTTTCACCCACTCTCTACAAATTCATTGTATTAGGCTCATTGGGCTCATATCCCAGATCTTTTGGGCTTGAGTTATGAATTGTGACCCTACATAATCAAATTAAGATTTTTATCAACTTAGAAATTATAGGAAAATAAAAATTATATATATATATATATATATATATATATATATTTTAAAATCTAATAAAATTTCTGCAATTTGGTTAAGTCACTTGGCGCAATTACGGCCTCTAAGCCTAACTTTTATTATATAGTATAGTATATGATATGATATGATATGCAGAATAACTTGATGGAGTCAAATTGTTCTCCTTGTTTGACCTATAAAGGGTTTCATTTGCCCGTCAATCAACATTAATTAGGCCTTTCATTTACTCGACAAGGTTGCATTTTATGGCATGTACATCTTTAAACTTAATCCGACCTTTCCTCTTATCACTCCTAATTTGTAGTGATTGCTTATCACTTTCACATAGATCCACAATTATTTCATACATTCTGTCATATTAAAGTTGCCTCAAAAGGTTGAGGTCTTAGATTTTATTTATTTTTATTTATTTTTTTTTTTCCAAATGACTCCAATTCCACCATCCAAGCAACGCAACCCAATATGTACGGATGTGATTGGTTTTAGAGCTACAATTGATTGGGTTTAGATTAACTTGACATTTTTCAAACCTAAAAAGTTGGGTTGAATTTTAAGAATAGCCCAAACCTAATTCATGCAAATCGCTATTTTATATATATTGGGATAGATGGTCACGTAAGGGGAGTTGTATACACAGTGATATGCTCCCATGGTGGAGCCGTGGAGGAATCTAATAATTAAATAGACTAATAAACATGCAGTGCACGTCGTTAAAGCAAAGTCTCACCATGAAATGCTTACACCCCAACAAGAAAAGTTCAAAAAATTGAAGTCTTGTTCGACCAGGACTTTAGTTATTTATAAAAATTAATTTACATTTATAACATTAATTTCTTAATTTGCTGAAATTATGTATAACATTAATTATAGGCTATAAAAGTAGGTACGCTGTAGCTAAAAAAAAATCGCAATCACTCCACAAACCTCTCTATATTACTCAATTATTGACCCCACATTATTAACAAACAACCTGGTCTCTCTTTCTCTCTAATGACTTCTTCAACCCCTTCATATGGATCATGAACCTTCTCAGCAACCAAATACACAAAAACTCTATCTTCTTCCTTTCTTATTCCCCATCACAATCCAAAAAGAAGTTAAATATGCACTTTGTTTTCTCCTTCTCTTACTTTCTTCCTTTGTTATTTTCAACCTTGTAACCCCTATTGACTCTCAGTTCATCTTTGGCATTGGTTTCTTCTCACAAATCCTACCAAACAATCAAAAAACATCATTAGGAGGTTGTGATTATTCTAATGGCAGATGGGTTTGGGACGAAAGTTACTCCCTTGAGTCATACACCGAGAACTGCCAGTTTCTTGATCCTGGCTTTCGGTGCGGTCGAAGTGGAAGAAAAGATGGTGATTATCGTAAATGGCGATGGCAACCAGAGGGCTGTGATCTTCCAAGGTATGGATTCAAAATGGAGTTTCATGCATGCATGATTGGTTGTACTTTCTTTATAATCCATTTGTGCAATAATTATCTCATGTATTCTCGTTTTCATAGCATGTGAGCTGTATAGACTATAAAAGAATAATAGTATGGATCCGGTTAATATGTGCCCTAAGGGCACACATTAAGCTTTTTATTTTTAGAAACATTTTCTCGGGAATTGAAAAAGCTTCCATTACTTTTTCAATTCTCGAGAAAATTTTTTCCAAAAATGGAAATTAATGTGTGCCCTAAGGGCACACATTAGTAAAATCCTAATAGTATAATACATATAACTTTCTAGATTCTAGTTCATATTAAGTTCTTAGGTCAACTCTACAAATTTACTAAGATTTCAGAAATTGATGAAACACACACACTTTTGTTAGCACAAGCACTAAAAATTTGGAACGAGCAAGAATCAAGGACCACAAATATTACAGTTTCAAAACTTTTTTTTTTTTTCCTTCTAAAAATTTAGTCTTTTTGGTAGAGGGAGTTGCGGGACAACTGTGAAAAGTCAATAATGAAGATTTATGACGTGTGGGAAATTGCTCTCATCAAGTGCAACCAATTAGCTATGTATATTGGCTAAGAAAAATCCCCTTATTTTCTACTGTAATATGGAAGAAAATAAAATTTAAATTTTGTTTTGCATCTAATTTTTCATGTATTACTGTGCACCTTGACCTGATGGTCACTTTATAAGTACAAAATTCTTATAGAATGAGTGAAACAAAAGCTGAGGTTCAAATTTTTAGGAGAAAATTTAACACACTTATACACTTCGAATTAGATTAGAGTAAAATTTTTATCTTATATAAACTAAAAAAAATATTTCATGCTTATTCTTTCTCAAAAAAAGAGAGAAAGAAATCATGCATTTAAGTTGCAAAAGGAGACATATGATCCCACCCAGCTAGGCTATGGTTTATTGTGAACAGCGGAGGGTGGCATTATTAAGTATTAAGAGACTACTAGTTAAAGGAGTTCAATATATAGGCTATAGCTTTCAACCAACCACTCATTTTCTTTCTATCATTCCAATTTCCAATCAGCCACAAAAAAAGAAAAAAAAAGATTATTTATTTATTTTCTAAGATTTAACCGCGTCGAGGTAAATTAGATTGAATTGAATGTATTTAAATTTGAATCAATACTTACCAATCAAATGATAAAATTCTGGTTTTTTGTTTAAATGCAGAGACATCTATTACATGAGTCATGCATTGATTGTAAGTTCATCGATTAGCCTTCTTCCAAATGCACACTAGGAAGGAAATAAAACTTTTAGACAGAGAATGAGAGCCAAAATTAAAAATATTACGGGTATGTTTAGTAACTGTTTTTTCCCCTTATTTTCTGTTTTCAAAAACAATTTTCTATTTTTAAGACTGAAAAACTTGTTTGGCAACTCAAAATAGGCAGAAAACAAAAACTGTTTTCAAAATTCAATTTGTAAAGGAAACTGAAAACATGCAAAAGACTGTTTTCAGTTTCTAATTTTCAAAAGTCAATGAAAATATGCATTTAATTTAATAAATCTTTCTTATTTAATGAGTTAACATTAAATTTTAAATCTTAGTTACAACATATTTTAGTATTTTCTATTTTTTTCTTCAAAAAACTATCTTTTTAATTTCAACTAACCAAACATGTTTTTTATTTCAAAAATATAAGAAAATTGTTTTTTCTTTATATTTCCAAAAACAAGTTTTTGAAAATAGAAAATAAAAACAATTACTAAACATAACCTACGTAATTTAGCTTAACGATCTTTGTTTCTAAAAAAAAAAAAAAAAAAAAAAAAAAAAAGAGAAGAAGCTTAATGGTCTTTATTCACAGTGGAGAAAACCATTTAAATGCTACATCTTTGCTATTCTAAATTGTTATTTATAGATTGAACTCTAAATATATATTCTTAAAAATAAAAAAAAATAAAAAACTCTAAATATAAAATATATGGAAAGTAAAATTAGCTTAAAAGAATCCCTTGGACTAAAATAAAGGAAGTATCATTAATATTCCTTGATTTTAGTCGATCAAAGTAGAAAACAGTTAATTTTCTTCTTTCTTTCTTGTTTTGGCCTCATACAATCACATAATTATAGTACTTTCCATGTTACCAAAGATCATTAGGTAAAATTATAATCATGCTTCTTTTTTGCTAATCTCAGATTTAATGCAAGTGATCTCTTGGAAAGAAGCCGAAATGGACGTATAGTGTTTGCCGGCGATTCTATTGGAAGAAACCAGTGGGAATCCCTGCTATGCATGCTTGCACAAGCAGTCTCCAACCAGTCTAGAATATATGAAGTATATGGAAGCCCCATAACTAAACACAAAGGCTTCCTCTCCATGCGGTTCCATGATTACAACCTCACAGTTGAATATTACAGAGCACCCTTTTTAGTTTTCCTCGGCCGGCCACCTGAGAACTCATCTGATCAAATCCAAAAAACCATTAGGGTTGATGAGTTGCACGGTTACTCCAAGAAGTGGATTGGAGCAAATGTTTTTGTTTTCAATGCTGGTCATTGGTGGAATGAAGAAAAAACTGTTAAGATGTAAGGAGCTTCTATTGATGCTACGACTCTAGTTTGTCAGACTTCAATTACTAGTTATTCAACTTATGTACAACTTTTAAATTATTTTTTGTTTCTATACTTTTAGAGTTTTAGTTGCAAAATGAGATAACTGACACTAAATGTTTTTACCACGACTATTGCTGTGTTTTCAGGGGCTTGCATTTCCAGGAAGGTGGCAAAGTAAATATGACAATGGATACAATGGAAGCATTCAGGAGGTCTTTACAGACATGGAAGTCTTGGGCATTACAAAATTTAGATTCAAATGGAAGTCATATATTCTTTCGCAGCTACTCCCCAGTGCATTACAGGCAAGTCTCAGTAAATATCTATTTCATTCGAATTAAAACATACAATTGAACCTTGATACTATATCATCATTACAGAACTTGAATTGAATTAGATTAGTGAACTGTAGCCCAGCACCTGATAAAGTTTTTTTCTCATTTACATGCTTGAATCCTATGCACTCATTTTCTGCAATTCAAAAAGAAATGAGGGGAGGACAATAATAGCTGGAAGGCCTTAATTAGAAGCTCTGACTCAAGCTTTTCATGCATAAATTGCAGGAATGGCACCTGGGATAAGGGGGGCCGGTGTGATACAGACACAGAACCAGAAACAAACCACACAAAGCTGGAGGCAGAGGCGGAGCCATTAAATAATGAATTCATTTCCAATGTAATCAAACAGATGGATTATGGAAACAGGAGTATCCAGTTCCTAAACATCACATATCTAACAGGATTTAGGTTTGATGGTCACCCTTCAAAGTATCGCGAGCCAGGCACTCCAACTCCCTCTCCACAAGACTGTAGTCATTGGTGCTTACCTGGAGTGCCAGACACATGGAATGAGCTTCTCTATGCTTATCTATTGTCAAAAGGATTCAGAACCAAGTGAAATTAGCTTTTAAAAGAATAAAATCATGTCACCACATAATTGAAAATAGCGTTTCAATTTTGACAGCTGTACATAATTTGCATTGGCTTCTAGTCAGGCTAGTTCCTCCCCATTTTCATTCGGATTATCTTCACTGGTTTCCATCTCCTTAACTTTGTCAAGTTGCCTCAAGAGATCCAATCTTTCAGGTCCATATGTGGATGGTATCTGCCAAAAAAACGTGTCAGCTTACCAGGACACACAGGTTTTGGCATCTCACAAGGATTTTAACAAAAAAAGCTGATTGAGAAAGCCTAGCCACACACCAGAGCTGGTGCATATCTCTGAATAGCAGCCAACATTGCTGCATGCCCAACTGCAGTAACCTAGAGGAAATAGTTGTTCTCAACATTAAGTCAGAAATGAATCAATATTCAACAGCCAAGAGAAAATTTACCATAAAAACAATGTTTTCTCCAGTCATGTAAACTGTGATTATGCATAGAAGAGGTATTAAATAGCAGAGGACTGATTTTGCAGCTTTCAATAAATGTACATATATGAAAACCCTAGGTAGATTCCCCCCCCCCCCCCCCACCCCCCTTTTTCTTCTGATAGATAGAAATTATAGATGTATTCCCTCCATTTAGGTTGTACACAAACAGAAGAAAGATATATTTTCCCCATTTAACATTAATGAAAACTATTTCCTCACAACTGGGCAGTCTCAACTCCCCATCTCAAATGATGTGGCAACAATACTTAATTTAAGGGACAGTAATGGTGCTACTCATCTGAAATGAAAGGGGGGAAAAGGTGAGTTAGCCAAGACGAAGAATTGATCAGGGTCTTATAACCTACTAACATATGTCTCTTGAGTTAACATAATGGTTAAGAAAGATACGAGGAAGGAAAGCTGGATAGTGAAAAAGGAGATGCAATGTTGAATAAAAAAAGAATGCTGTCTTGAGGGAATTATTTCCATATTAAACTCACAGGAAGAAGCATCAAAACGCCAATTGGAACAACTGATGCTAAGTCAGTCATCGTTCTTTTGAAAACTTTCTTTTCTTTTTCTGTCAATTCATCTCCTACCAGGGCCCTTCTGAGCAATCCCATAGAAGCAGCAACATCAATAGCTAAAAGCTGGGTTCCTTGCAAGACATCCTGCTCAATTAAGTGTGATTATGATTATATAAGCTGAAATATTCTCATGTAACCAGTCAAGGCAAAGAAATGATTCTCTTAAATTCTGATTAATGTTACTAATTCCAAAGATCAAATGATTGGCCTTGGCTCAGGTAGTAACAGTGAATGGAGGGTTTGTGTAGGTCTAGGCTATTAAAGTATCAGAAACATCAAATTTATTAAAATCAACATTCTTGTCAGGGACCCTTTGAAATTGCAATATTCAAAATGCAGATGGTTTTTTTTTTTTTTTTTTGATAATTAGATAGTTTGGGGAGTGGTGATTTGAACCCTGGATCTCTCTATTGGAAACACTGGGATGTGCCAACTAGTTGATCTACAAGGATCTTGGCTTAAAATAAGACTAATCGTGTATACTAGTTACACCACAGATCATATTGTGACTGATGAAAAACCATAGATATCCATACCGTGCTAGTTTCTTTTAGCTTGACTAATGATTTTTCGATGATACTTTCTTTCTTCTGAACCTGGACCAATTGAGAACCTCTAACATCACACTGATTATTATCATCATCATCTGTAACATTAAACTCCTGAAAAAAATAAAATAATAACACATGATCACAAACTAAAGCCTGAAACAACACCAAAGACAAGCAAAGGAAGAAAATTTTCATGACAATGTTCTGACACAAAGATGACTGCCTGGGCACAACACAAAACTAGCAGGGTCATTTCCTTCGTGTCATAACCTATAACAACCATATTTTTTTATATAGGTATGAAAACTTGTATTAAGAGAAGACTACATCATTAAAAAAATGAAGAAGCTAGAAAAATATATACAAACAACAGAGAAGAGAACAAAAGAATTATGTATCTAAAACGAACAAAACTGGATGCAGCCAAAAATAATCATTAGTGCAAAGAAATAATTTCTCAAAGGTTTGTAGATAATTATTCATGTTCATCACATGTAAGCAAAGCCAAAGACCCCATTAGCCAAAACTTTCTAACGTATTCTGTAGGCATTGAAAATCAAAGCCAATAGCTGGCCAACCTTAAAATATTCTAACACATAGGCCCACTAACTTCATATTATTTGGAATTTTTGGGAGAAGTTCAAGAGTCAAAACCTTTAGGATGGATAATAAGAGGAACAACCCATTCTGCTATCAAATGTTACATCCTAACACTATTTATAGGTGTTATGTATACTAATACCACTTGAGATTTGTAAAAGGCTAAAAACTGATTTAAAATATTAATTGCTTCTTAACGGCTTCAAGATTAATGTCAAGAGGATTTTCAGATAATTCCAATTCAAGTGAAAGTGCCCAAACTATTTAAATATAAAATGAGAGTTTAGACATCAGCTGAATTCTAGAACATGGGCCAAATGCCACAAGAAATTTTAAAATCAACAAAGTTGGCTGGGATTTCAGGCACATTTAAACTAGGCCCTATCTAACATCCACCTGACCTTTGAACTCCACATCCATGGCATTTTTGTCTAAATTTTATATTGTGCACAACTAACTTAAAGAGTATTAGATATACCTCCTCATTTTCTGATTGATTAGCACTTCTTTGGACCCGTTTTTCAAGTTCTCTTAGCTCAGTCCTTAGAAGTTCAAAACGGTGAATTTCATTTGATTCTGAGCCTGCATTATCTATATTTGAAGTAGTCTGCTCCAAACATTCATTTTCCTGCATAGAGAAACAAAATTTTAAAATTCTTTTCAATTGACAAAGCACACCTGCTTCACATAGCAAAATAGGCATTTCAGCTCCCTGAGCCAATGGTTACATTAGCAAAATATAAGAAACCCATAAATCACAGAACCAAATGCCGGGTTAATGGACTTAAAATCACTTGATCTCTCAGCTGAGAATATTGAGTGTAAAAAAACCCTAATAGCTATCTTACTGAAGCTGAAGTAACTCTATTAAAAATTCAAAGGCTGAAAAATGAAATCATCGGGAGAGATTTCAAAGTTCAGAAGTATTGAGACTTCAGCATGTTCAGTTGCATAAATAGTAGGTCCAAAAGTTCCACAAATGATTCCCAATGGAGCTATCCAAACCACTGAGAGCCATTGACAACATGTTTTCAGTTAAGTATGTGGAAACATGTCATTAGTTGACAATGTCAGTCTTTCCAACAGGAAAAGATTAATATTGAGAATCTAAGGGACAGGTACAGTTTACAGTTGATAAATTTATCTAGATCTTGTCAGTCGCTTTGAAATTAATGGAAAGTATCAAAGTTTGCAATTGTAGAGCAAGGAATTCTGTATCATTATGGCTTTACCAAATTGTGATTTACAAACAAGCAAAAGAAGTACTCCCATACTGCCTCCATCAAACTAGTAAAACTTTTTATCCACCCAATTTAGTTACTTTTTAATCTATTATATCATTGCTCAATGCACCTATAGAAAAAATAATAATAATAATAATAATTGCTCAATGCTCATAGAAACTCCTCTTGACCCAAAGTTTGGAATTGGCACTCTAATACCCAAGAGTGGACATCCTTGGAACAAATGGAGCTTTTGGCTTCCTAGAAAAGTGAGATCTGATTAACTAGTGACCTATTTTCCCATGCAAATCCACCTTGCAATTAGTTCATAACCTACAGTCCTACACCCCTAAGAATAAATACCACAAGATCCCATTGACAACCTAAACAAAGCCCTTGTTTGATTTAAACTATGAAATTAATCCACAAACACAAACTTCATTTTCGAAATTAGCAAAGATTTTTCACTACACCATCAAAATATTCACTCTAATCCTGCCATAGCTTGAGCCTGGTACCTTCATGTTCAGACCCAAATTATAAAACCTTGTAATATTAGAGAATCTACCAACAGATTAAATCACACAAACCATAACTTCAAAGGAGCCATTATAAAAATGCATTCCAAGGCCAGCTAAAAGTTCTTGAATCATAATCTAAAAAGGGCTGTTTTTACATAAAGAGGAACAAGTTTTCTGCAGAACAAAGCAAACTTCAATTTGAAAGATCAACAAGGTAGGCTTACATATACGAGAATCCTAAAATATAACAAACGCATTTGGCTATAGCTCATGGCAACGTAAAATTTTATATTCATGTTAAAAGCAGAACTTACGGATCCATCCATAATTGACTCTGGGCCAGGCTTTTTATCTGGAGGGCGCATAAAGAAGCTCCACATAGGTTTATTGAGAATTCTGGAGAGAATTTTTTTTCAAATAAGATAAAACCAACAAAAGAAAGAAATAGCATGTCAGTGGGAAAATTTTAAAGATGAGCAGTAATTAATAAGCTTCCAAAAGGCGGAAGCTAATCATACAATAGTAGTTACATACCTGTTGCTCCTATCCGACACTACATTAGCATTCTTACTGTTTTTCCCTTTCAAGTACTGTTGCTGCCCGCTGATACTTGACTGGGAATGACTGTCACCATCTCCCTGGATGATCATTACAGAAGTAACAGAAAGATCAATGAGAAAATATGCATATTTTAACAAGGATTATAGATGTCATATGCAAGATGCAGATGTGGCCTTAACTGATGGAGAATAAAACTGAAGAGATAAAAAGGAAAGGATTTGTACTGCACTCCTTTTGTTTTTAGAATGCAACTAATATGTAAGCTCGGCAAAGAAGTAAGTGTTGTGCCGATAGCACCCCAGGACTTAAATCAATAACAGGAAATAAACGGAAATTAAATAACAAGCACACACAACGAACGCAAGAATTTTCGTGGTTCGGCAAACTGCCTACCTCCACGGAGACGACGGAGAAATTTCACTATAAAAAATAGGGAGATACAATAGTGCACAAAAACACTCTCAAGAAACCCAAATCCCAATACACCCTAACTCTCTCTCACCCACAAGACAAGAAAACTCTATTCTTCTTCTTATGCGGCTGCTGCTCACTAGGTTAATTGGAATTACTCTAATTCCCTCTCTTGTGTATTGCCATTCAACACAAACCTAATATATATATATATATATATATATATATTATAGGTCGGCTATACTAGGAATTATATTCCTAGGTGAATTTGGTTTCCTAATACTACTTGACTTGGGCTTATGGCAATTCAAGCCACACACACGGCCCACTTCAAAAAATCTCCACCTTGTCTTGAATTGATCAAGCTACACTAGCAAACTCCTCCATCGCCTCCACCTTAGCCCTTAAGGGCTTACAAGCTGCAAACATCAACCAAGTCCAAGTAGCCCTTGAACTTATCTATTGGAACTATCTTTGTCAACATACTAGATGATTCCCAAATCTTATTCTTTTGTAGTGACCCCATCTCTTCTACATCCCTGTAAGACAATGGATCTCCGCTGCTAGTTATGAGAGCAAAGCTAACCATGTCTTCAAAGCCATATCTCTGTGGTGCTTTGTGAACCCGCTTCTCTCTACCTTTAGCAATTGAATAAGACTCTTCTTGTTGCTGTTGTGGATCAATCTCAACATCACCCTTATCACTAGGTGAACTATTCTCGTCAAGCTCCACCTCAACAGTTAATTTCTCCTGAGGACTATCATCACATGTCTCTGCTTCATTCTGTTTTAACATAAAGGCTTCATCAAATATGACATCTCTGCTGGTCACCGTTTTCTTTGAGATTGGATCCCAAAGCCTGTAGCCTTTAACACCTTTTTCAAAACCAAGAAATACACATTTTCTTGACTTCGAATCCAATTTAGAACGCTCTCCACTCTGCACATGCACATAAGTTGGACAACCAAAGATTTTTAGACTCAAATAATCAATTGGTCTACCTGACCAAACCTCTTCTGGAATCTTGAAATCTATGGCTGATAATGGAGATCTATTAATAATGAAGCTTGCTGTGTTAACTATCTTTGCCCAAAACACCTTAGGCAACCCTACATTCAATCTCATGCATCTGGCTCTTTCTGCTAAGGTTCTGTTCATTCTCTCTGCAACCCTATTTCACTGTGGAGTTCCTTTAACTGTGAAGTGACGAGTAATGCCTTCTAATTCACAAAATCTTATGAATTCTTTATCCCTATACTCTAGTCCATTATCTGTTCTAAGGTATTTTATTTTCCTGCTCTCAACCTGTGCTTTCCACTTTTTAAATATGCCAAACACATCAGACTTATGCTTCATAAAATAAATCCATACCTTTCTAGAGTAATCATCAATGAAACTGATGAAGTATTGAGCACCACTATGAGAAGAAACTGATACTGGGCCCCAAACATCTGAATGAATGTAGTCAAGAACACCCTTACTTGTGTGAGAGCCTGTCTTAAAACTGACTCTATGCTGCTTCTCATACACACAATACTTGCAGAAGTCTAGCTTGCATGTCTTCACCCCTTTCAATAAATTTCTCTTGTGCAGCTCTAACATACCACGTTCACCAATATGGCCAAGTCGCATATGTCATAATTTTGTGTCGTCAGTGCTGGACTCCACCGGAGTGGTGACTGCAACTCTTCCTGCAACTGTGTTCCCAATCAACCTGTAAAGTGTGTTTATTTTCTGTCCCTTCATCACCATCAAAGCACCTTTGGTAATCTTCATGATTCCACCCTTTGATGAGTATGAATAGCTCAAATCATCCAATACTCCTAAAGAAATTAAATTCTTTCTAAGATCTGGAACATGTCTGACATTACTAAGAACTCTCACAACTCCATCAAACATCTTGATCTTCACGGTACCAATCCCAATAACCGGGCATGTAGCATCATTACCCATTTGGACCATATCACCGTTGTAAGGCTTATACGTGTCAAACTAATCTTTCTTTGGAGTCATATGATATGAGCATGCTGAATCTAAAACCCAAGATTCCAATAGAACATTGTTACCTAAAGAGACTGAAAGTAAATCTGCACCAACTTCACTGTCATCTGATGTTTCTTCAGCAACACTAGCTGATTCTAGGGGCTTCTTTCCATTCTTCTTCTCCTCTAAATGCTCTTTCAACTCTTTACACTGATTCTTGTAGTGCCCTTTCTTGTGACAATAAAAGCACTCTACGTCTTTCTTTGCACGTGATTTAGATTATGATCTATTCTTGTTGTAGTTTCGTCCTCTTGACCTACTTCTACCCCTATTGCTTGACTCAGACTTTACAATAAGTCCATCAGCCTGAGAACCATCGCAATCTTGCTTCATCTTTATATGTGACAAGAGAGCACTAGTCACTTTCTCGAGTACTATAGTCTCTTTCCCGTACATCAACGTAGTCACTAGATGATCAAAAGAAGTAGGAAGCGACGCTAATAAGAGTAATGCTTTATCTTCATCCTCATAATTCACCCCAAAACTTGACAGTTGGGTGTTCAACATGTTAAACGTGTTGAGATGCTCCAACAGATCAGAACCCTCCTTCATATGCAAACTATATAGTTGCTTCTTCACGTACAACTTGTTCGTCAGATTCTTTCTCATATAAAGACCTTCTAGTTTTTCCCAAACCTCCTTTGCGGTCTTTGCTTTTAGGATGTTGTGAATGACCTCATCACCTAGGTTGAGACGAATAGCGCTAGCTTTCTCATCCATCTCTACCCATTCTACATCCTTCATCATTTCCGGTTTCTTCTTCTTCCCAAGTAAGGCCTTGTGAACTCCTTGCTGAATTAGGAGATCCTTCATCCGCCTTTGCCAAAGAGAAAAATTTCCCTTACCACAAAATTTCTCTACATCGTACTTTGCGCTTGACATCTTTACTGTATTCAAAGGATTGAATCCTAACCTTGCTCTGATACCACTTGTTGTGCCAATAGCACCCCAGGACTTAAATCAATAACAGTAAATAAGCGGAAATTAAATAACAAGTACACACAACGAACACAAAAATTTACGTGGTTCGGCAAACTGCCTACCTCCATGGAGACGACGGAGAAATTTCACTATAAAAAATAGGGAGATACAATCGTGCACAAGAACACTCTCAAGAAACCCAAATCCCAATACACCCTAACTCTCTCTCACCCACAAGACAAGAAAACTCTATCCTTCTTCTTATGCGGCTGCTGCTCACTAGGTTAATTGGAATTACTCTAATTCCCTCTCTTGTGTATTGCCATTCAACACAAACCTAATATATATATATATATATATATTATAGGTCGGCTATACTAGGAATTATATTCCTAGGTGAATTTGGTTTCCTAATACTACTTGACTTGGGCTTGTGGCAATTCAAGCCACACACATGGCCCACTTCAACAGTAAGCATCAGACTACAAACATGTAAAGAAAGACTCGGTTTGAATTAGTGGTTTTCAATGTCAACAGATCTCTTAGTAATACATAATAATAAAATGCACAAAAAGTGCATAATGTAGCACATGATCAGATCATGCTTGCTTAAAAATTTATTAGTCTTAAAAAGAGAAAAGGCAATGGCCATAACATTTCAAGTTCTTCAAGATAGTGAGAAATTTAAATGAGAGGTGCAGTCATTTCTAGTCAACATGTTATGAGCTCTAGCTAATCTTAAATAAAATATTAAAACGTGAAGAAATACCTGCCGAAGGGAGGCTGCTTTTGCTCTAAAAGATGCCTCCAAAAATTCAGCCTCTTTTTTCAGCTTCCTCATTTTCTCAAGGTCAGAACAAGCAGCTTTTAGATGCTCTTTTCCCGAACCAGAACTTGATACATGCAACTCTTGAAGCAATTTTTCTAGTCTTACAAGAGCTTCTTCTACACTCTCCAATGCCTGAAACCAAATGCCAATTTCACCACATCAAAGAAGCCTCTAGAAGATTCCAGATAAAAGTACAAAGTATAGTCTTTTTGAACTAGGACAATAATGAAATTTAGAAATCCATTCATTGGGCTCATCAAGAGAAAGGTTGGATGCCAAGGCTCAAATTAAGCAAGTTTAATTTGTAATTTTACCATAAGCAACATCTGAAATAAATGAAAATAATGACAAAAATAACATTCTTATTTGTGAACATATGGACGTTCTTACATATATAAGGCCATAAAGAATAAGGGGTTCTTTTATTATTATTATTATTATTATTATTATTATTATTATTATATATATATATATATATATTTTTTTTTTTTATTGATAAGTTACACATGCACTCAATGGGTTTTGAACCTATAACTTAACCCTCCATCCGGAAGAAGTTCCATTTGAGCTTGAGCTCATTGGCAAGGACTGTGTTAAATTAAATATTCAACACCAAACTTTGATTCCATTGCATGGTAGATGAATGCAACAACCCATGTAGAGAACTTTCTTGTCTTTATAGTATATGATAATTTACACACTATTGAGTTTTTGTTGCTTTAAAAGTACAAAGTATAGTCTTTCTGGTTTTTTCATGATTTCTTTGGATTTCATATACCAAAATGGTGTAATGAGGTTATTATAAATTGCCTCAAATTTCTGTTTTGACTTTCCTGAAATGTCATAAAGTGGAAGGAAAGATTGTTCATTGTTAAAAAAAAAAAGTAATTTGATATTTCTTATTCACCAAGGAAAGTATTCCTAGTCCACCAAGGAATAGATATTTAAGTTTTACATATGTACAATGTTGCAAGGGGTTTGGTGGCTTTAGCCCAAGAAATCCTCCTACATAAGGAGAGGAGAAGATTCTTAGGGTCCATTTAGATACAACTTATTTTGCTAAAAATTGAAAACACTGTAGCAAAATAATTTTTAAATGTATGAATAGTACTGTGGGACACATTTTTAATATTTTTTTTCTGAATAAAGTGGGTGTGGGTCCCGTGAACAGTACGTGAACACTGAATAGTACATAAACAGTGCTCAACAGTGCATGAACAGTGCACTTGTCCCCTAAAGTTGAAACATGTGAAAAAAAAAAAAAAAACGCTCAACAGTGCATGAACAGTGCACTTGTCCCCTAAAGTTGAAACATGTGAAAAAAAAAAAAAAAAAAAAAAAAAAACGCAGACGCAGTAAACGTGCTATCCAAACAGTCACTTAGAAAAATATGGAAATTTCTTCAAGAGTAACTTAGTAGTTCTTTTAGGGTTTAAACACACCTGCATTTGTGAGCTCAGAATTTGTTATTGTTTAAGTGAGAGAGCAACAATGGGTGTATTGGAACTTTAGGCTTATGATTGTTTCACAAATTTGCTTGTTGGTGGGCATAATGAGAATTGGATTACTTTGTGTTTGTGAGAGTTTTTCTGTGTGTTAAGTTGTTTGTGAGGTTTGGTGAGAGTGATTGTTATCCAAATTGTTGATGTGGATTTTGGTTGGTTTTACTTGTGGATGTAGGCATGGAGTTTACCAAACCACGGTAAACTTTTGTGTCTTATGTGTGTTTTTATTTCTTGTTTATGTGTATGCACTTCTGCTAGTCTCAAATTCCAATAAGAATATTAAACTTGGTCCACTAATACCATAACTAAAAACAATATCAAGACTATAAAGACCATGAAATTTAGTATGCACTCAACTCAAATTCACATAAACATAGAAAAGATTACAGTTGAAAAATCTCAATCAAAAGCAAAAACACTGGCAAAATGAAAGGCAAGACAAAAATGCAAATTAAGCAATGGAGTCCCCAGTAAGCCACGGTGAATCATGTTTATAAGTTTATCGAATACTTACTCATACCTACAAACATGAATTTTTCTAGGAAACATTGTAATCAACCTGCAAGATCCCTATCCCATAGGTGTCTAATCAAGATTCATTTGACTTTGCTGGATTTCAGGTAGAAGTCACATTCACCAAATTTCTTATTCAAAATAATTTTAGTCTTCTACTTCTAAAAGTGGGTATATCATCAATCCAACATTAACTTAAAGCCATTAAGCAAGAGAACATTGACTTGATTTAAGTATAAAAAAGCCAACCTTGTCAAAAGAATCCAATGATTTCTCAAGCGGAAAATTAGTCTTAAATCCAATCCTCTCAACAGAATTCTTACTTTTACTTTCCACCATATCATTCCTGCATCACATATTTTGAAGAAGCATAATCGCAATTACTTGTTGATTCATAAGAAAGTTTCAAGGTTTACATGCACAGACCATCCCATGTTTTACAGGTTCTTTTCTAATCCTTCAAACAAAGAGTACACAAATACACGTGTGCGTGTGTGTGTGTGTGTGAGAGAGAGAGGTGATCAGCCTCCCTTTGCTTACTTCGATATCCGCAATTCGTCCTTGCACTCCATTAACTTGTTGTGCCTAAAAGATAGAAAACAAATTATCATAATTCAATGAATCAGATGCATCACTTTATTGTTAAATTATTACTGAACCATGAAATTACCCTCTAGACAGAAATTTTGCTGCCTTAACATTAGAGGGGTTCTCCAGCCATTCACTGTATTTGATAAAGCTCTGTATCCAATGAGAGCAAACATCTATTACTTGAGGGATAGCTTCAGCATTGGGAGGGCCATCTCTTTTACTTTTATGGCTGTGCACCTGTTTTTGGGTGCCAAAGTTGCCTGGATAAAAAGGAAGCCAATCCAACTCTTCACAGACTACCTATGGAATGCAAAAGCATTAAATTCCATAACTGAACCACAACACATATTAATAAGATCATAATAATCATACATACTAACCTCAACATACAATTGATAAGAACTTATTGATGAAAGTTGAGGATAGTATAAAACACTGCCCCCAATAAGGTACCTGCAAGAAAGAATGGCACAAATAAATAGTCAACCAAACCATAGAAGCAATATTAAACTTAAGGGGTGATAGAAAAGAAGAAAAAAATTTCATAGATCAGAAGCTATACCTAACAAAGCCTTCAATAGGATCATTCATAACATCAAAACCATTAGCAGATAGAAAGGACTTTGTACTTCTGCCTAAAGCAATAAAGAATCCCAATATCGCCAAATCCTTCTCCAAAACCTGTTGCCAATTAATCTTCAATTTCAATAACAGCATCTACATGATTGAAACAATGCAGTTACATGTACACAAAAGTGTATAGGCCTCTAGCATACTTAACTAGTCATTATGTTTTAAAGAAAATCAAAAAGGGCATAGCCCTTGTCAATATATTTATTTTTGATAATTCAATAGTTGGGGGAGGGGAGATTTGTTGAACCCTAGACGTCTATATTGGAAACACCAAAATGTGACAATTAAGCTACAAGGTTCTTGGCCCTTGTCAATGTTAATATATTCTTTTTGCTACCCACTCATGATGAATGGACAGTTTTTTTTTTTTTTTTTTTTTTTTTTGGGGGGGGGAAAAACTTGCAAGTTTACTTTATATTACAAATTGGTTCGCTTCAAATTCTCTCAGGTAAAACCATGTGATTTTAATCTTTGGCTAATTCAGTAGTATTTATAGAACATTTCTAAAATGGTTTTTTCTTTTTCTTTTAAAAATGACAGACCTACCAAATATAGCAACCAGCAACTCACACAAATAACTTTCAGATGTAGCAACAAAAAAAAAATGTCGTATGAATAGCTGGCAAATGGTAACTCGGAACTCCCTCGTTTCTCTGCTATTCTTCGCCTTTATTTTTATTCTTCTATAAATCCTAAACCTATATATATTCTACCAGACCAATAATGCTGATTGGCTATTACTTTGATTCACTATTAAATTGATGATATTATAAATTCTTATAGGATGAGGAATGTTAGATTGGTACTTGAGTCTTACTTTAAAATGATTTTTAGCCAATAATAAGTTCGTTGCCTCAAATCTATCTTAAATCCAAACTCTTTCATTCAAGCCACCTTCGCAGGGCTGAAAGACAAAATGTTGTCTCTAAAGAGACTTTAGCACTAACCTCAATACTTTCAGATGTTGTCAGTCTTGACCATATTTTCTCCCTATCTATAGCTCGTTGCAGCTGCTTCTGTACAAGATTTACCCAGAAAAAGACCTCTTCTGAACCCCAATCGTTATTTACTCTACATGCCGCAGCTCGAGGACCGAAATGAACAAGAAATTCTCTGTGTAAACCAATATCTTTCATAGAATGATAAGCCTTGCGTATAGGAATAAAATCAACCAGCATGTCCATCAATCTACCAGTTATTTCTGGAGTCATGGAAAAGAATTGCGGACAAGAAACTTTTGCTGGACCAAGTTTTGTTATTGCAGCAATGCAAGTAAGTGCAAGCATGAGGACTGATACATCACTTGCATTCCCTGATCCCAATGATGTGCCTTTTCCACAACTGTAAGCAAATTAAAAGTAACATAATCTCTACACTACCTTCAAAATCATTATGCAAAACCTCAACATGCAGTTTTGAAGATGATAACATACACAGCAGTGGCAGCAGTAAAGCGTGCATCCCCTTCAAAATAATCGACAAAGGACGTCACCACCACTGGAACTTGCTCAGAAAAAAACCATTCAGGAGCTTCAAGTTGCTTGGCTGATAATTTATCCCGGATTAAGCTCTCCAGGGGAGCAGATTGCCATAATAAACTGCATTGACTCAAAAATCAAATACATCAAAAAGCCTAGATAACTGAAAGCAGAATATAATATAGCTAAAAGAAAAGGGAGAAGAAGATGGCCATATGGGTAGTTTAGTAATATAAATAGATAGGTTGATGGGAATTACATCTCAATGATATCAGAGATCATCAAAGAAAGTACCAAGAAAAGGCAAAGTATAAAAGACAATAAAAAATTTAAAAGTTTACCATTAGAGATCCTGCCTCCGAAATGAAGGCAAAGCCACAAACTACAAGTTTCCCGGCATTAACTTCACACATAAACTATATCCAAGAATTTTTACATCTCAAACAACCGTTTAAAATCGGCCAATTATTAAAAAAAGGAAAGTGAAAGAAGCTTCCGTGAATTTTAAAGACCATTTAATTTCAAAATTGGCTGTACAAGACCAACAATCAAATCATGCCACTGGAAAGTTGAAACGTAAAGTAAGCACAATTACAATCCAAGATGGGGAAATTCCAGATCCTTAATTCATCACAAGAAACACTATCTTGATTAATAAAGTGGACATTCATATCCATCAAGGCTATATCAAAGGGGGGGCACAAAAAGGCTTTAAATTGACAACAAAAAACCTCACTTTGACAAGCTTCTGAAAATGGATATCCCTTGAGCAACATAAGCACTGATAATATGAAATATGAGCAACTTACTACCTCCTTTGAACAATAAGATTTATATCCCTGTCTCTATGATCACCTCGGGATGAAATCTCACTTGCAGCTTGCAATAAGGAATACACAGAAGCCTGAGAAAATTCATGAGTCTTCAGATAGCCTAGATATTTATTATACGAGTTTAAATTAAGTAAGAACTGATTAGTCAATACCCTAGGACTAAGAATTCAGAGTCCAGCACTCTCTTTTAACTCATCACATACAAAAATCTAGAAGCTTAACCAGGTTGCTTTTCTTTTTTGAAGAGTAACCAGTTTACTTATATGATATATTAAGCAGGAATTTCAGGAAAAAAAGTAGTATAATGTATCAACTAACGACTCTACCAAAGGAAACAGGAAGCTAAAACTGCATTTGGGAAAGATAACACTTTCAATAGATCTATATAACAGTTTATTAAAAATAAATAAATAAACCTATCATGCCAGTGCAAGAGTTTACATTCATACAATAAAGCATTTACCACATGAAATTCTGAAGAATGTCACAATAACTTTTGAAGAAACTTTCATGACTATACCTGATAAGACACTGATTTAACCCATGCATTTCTGTCTACACCAAGCCAGGCAGCTGCAAACCAAGATATTTTTGACAATGAGCCTTGTTCTTTGATTGCTAACTCAAAAATCCTGGCAGCCTCATGCAAAGTCTGGACAAGTCCATCACTATTATCTTCAGCTTGTAGTGACTGATTTAGTTTGACCCTCATTCCCTCCACATCACCACTGGTACTTGCATGGGGACTCCCATTGACTGTTACACCATCATCAGCGGATGCAAGAGGACGGTGTTGTGCCATCCTTCTTGATTTATGAAAGGTTAAATAGGTTTTCCTATATCCCACCAACTGGTGGCTAAGGCCAACATTATTGCTCTCTAACAAAGCAAGCCTTATAAAGCATCTCTTTCTTGAATTACCCCAATTTATTAGGAGATGATCCAAGCTAGCCACTTGCTTGCAGGCAAAACGGGTTCTAACTGGCTCGCACGATAGCCACGGATCTGAAGAGCTGCAAATACAGAATACATAAATGACACAATTTTCACCACAATAGGTGAATCTTAAGGCTTATGGTGGAACATAAAACTACAGGGCTACATCTACTACAAGTCTACAACCAAATCTTTCACCGTTTAACCCACATTTAAACCGCTACAATCTTTAAGGTACCTTATTCTTCCTACAAAAAACAAGGAAATTCTCCTAGTTTCGTGCATAAACCAATATGTGAATCGCACTACTCAAATTTTTTCTATTTTAGTAATCAAATTTTAACTTTGAATGTGGGAAGCACTTCAAAAATGACATTATTTCATCATAATTCCTCATCCATTTTAATTGTTAGAATAATAGTTTAGTGATTAAATTCACTCAGCTTAAACTTTTGGAAAATGGTAATTTATCATGATATCAGATTCAGTGAAACCCTATCTCCAATCTATCACTCATCTAAAAATCGGCCCAACGTTAGCAAGATTGTTAGAATAAATAATGATTTAAGTGACTGAATTCACCAATTCCTAATAGTTTCTTAAACTTTTGGAACAAATGGTAGTTTATCATTAACCACTCAAATACAAACACAATTCCACAACAGTTCCACAAATGTAGTGTAATTACTTACAACGTGAATTGAGGAATTACAGAATCAAGAACTCAAATAATAATAATAATAATAATACAAATTATCTGACTTGGTCTCTGTTTGGTTATGTAGAAAACTGAGTCAAAGAAACTACAATAAAAAAATTCACATTTTCCTCTGTTTAGTCAAAATAAACAAAACTCTTAAAAAAAAAAAAAAAAAAATCAACCACCTAATGCACAATAATTCAAATTGGATTCCCCAGCTCTTTAAAGAAAACTAGAATCAAACGGACAATAATATGTTTAAATTTTTGTTTTATCCTTTTTTTTTCTTTTCACTTTCCTCCACTTTCTCAGCAAACAAACAATGAATTCTCAATTAAAAAAGAAGAATAAATAGATAGTAAGTAGTAACTAACTCTAAAGCGCATAACAGAAATTCGAACTGCCTCAAGTTAGTTAGTTCAACAAAATACACATATATATAGAGAGAGAGAATTGAGTACCTTGAATAGATTAAGCTTTTATGTTGCAATTTAAATGCCATATATATATGAGAGAGAAAATATTGGTCTCAATGAGGGAAAAAAATATTGAGTTTGAGAGGGTAAAGTGATAGATATGAAAAATGGATAGCTGAAGAGAAAGAGAATGAGAAGGTGACGTGGCTAAAAGGGCATTTCTTTTTTTTGTTTTGGTTTTGGATTTGGTTTTCGTAGACGTGGAGAAGCGAACGATCACACAACAGATAAAAATTCTTTTTCAGTCGTTGTTTCTGCTTTTGCGATCTATAATGGAATGGGTTTCTAGGAGTGTATGGACTTTCTGTGCTACTGTGGGTGAGTTGGGGTTGTTGGGTTTAAGCTGTGTTAGCCACTGGGTTGGTCCTATGCTTCCCCAATGGGCTTGAAGCCCAATCAACGACCCCTTATGACCTTATCCCTGTCCATTTGGTTGGGGGAGAAAGGTGAGGTAATTTGTGTGGATAAGGGTGTGTTTGTTTAGACGTAAAATAGGATAGATGAAAAATTTTAGAGCGAAAATGAAAATCAAAATTTTTTGAAGTGTATTTGGTTAGGTGAGAAGAAAGGAAAATAAATTGTGGGGTCCAAGTGTTTTCTCCCTGGATCTATCAAAAAGTTTTCTCCCTAAAATGAAGAGAAAATTGAAGAAGGAAAATAGAGTTGCATAATAGACAAATATACCCATGTCCAATTCCTTTCTTCCTTCTTTTTTTTTTTTTTTTTTTTTTTGTGCTGGGCACATTGCCTCTTTCTTCTTCTTCTTTTCCTTTTTTTTTTCTTTTCTTTCCTGGACGTTCCCTTTCTTTTTTCTTTTTCTTTTTGTGCTAGGCATGTTGCCTCTTTTGTTTTTCTTTTCTTTCCTGGATGTTCCTTTTTTTTTTCTTCTTTCCTAGACATTCCTTTTATATATATATATATATATATATATATATATATATATATATATATATATATATATATATATATATATATTTTTTTTTTTTTTTTTTTTTTTTCTTTTTTCTTTTTTTTTTCTGGGTTATGGGTGTGATAATTTTTTTTTTTTTTGGAACTAAACATGATTTTTATCTTTTAATAAACTGGGTGATTGTTTTTTCTTTTTTTTGGTTGTTTGTCACTTTTTTGTTTTAATTGGCCATCATTTTTTAACAAGAGTGTATGAGTAAATTCATACAAACTCACTTTTTCTATCTCTCTACTTTTCCACTCCCAACCAAAAAAAAATGAGAGAAATTAAAATATTTTCTATCCTCTCACTTTTCCATCCTTCCAACCAAACGGACCCTAAGAGAAAATAGGAGAGAAAACTTTTGGTGCCTCCTCCCAAAGTTTAAAGAGGTATTTTTATCATTTGATTTTTTTTTAATAGTCCTTTTGTAATTTAGTTGGTTTTAAGGGGTTTTTATTTTATTTTTATTTTTCACATCAATACTTAGGGAGAGGAGATATTAACCGAAATGTATGTTTGGAAATGGATGAGATGCCAACCAATTGAGCTATGTCGAGGACGTACGTTTTTGCGACAAGGGCCAAAAATGCAAGATTAGCCCAAATCTCCCATTGGGTTATTTAGAAGTGTTTATTTGTGGAGAATTAAGCCCAAAAGTCCAAATATATAATGAACAAAGGCTAATGGTGCTTTAACAAGAGAGAAATGAAAATGCTACAACTAAAATACAAGAAAATGCAGAAAAAGTACACAAGTCCGAAACTTCGACCCACAGTCAGCGAGAAGAGGAAATTGAGAGAGATTGTGAGGAAGAGAGAGAAAGTTCCCCGATACCCATATTTCCACCCATTGGCTTTAGAATTGTGAGAATGTCTCCTGATTGAGTGGGCTTTTACTCTAAAGTTTTAGCTCTATGAAAAAAATGTAGTTGATTAATTTTTGAGTTGAAGAGAGAGTTTTATATAAAGTTTGGAGTGTTGCTAATGATTGGTTTTTGAGTAGTGGAAGAGGCTTTTATCCCCCATTATACTAATTTGGTGTTTTGGCTTGGGTTACTTTTGTTTAGGGAAGAGTTTGGCATGCTTTTAGTATGATTTTGGAAATAAAGTGGTTGACTCCATCAGCTATTATTTCCTTGTCCTTGTAGGCTTTTAACAACTGCATTTGGTGGCTACAATAGGCTAGCTAATTAGTTTAGGATCAACCGTGTTTTTTGGGTGGAAAAGAAAATATGGTAGCAAAATTAGGTTAGGGCAGAAACTTTGGGCCACAATCAGCCAAAGCATAAAAGCTCTTTTGGGGTGGAAATTTCGAGTATAAGACCTCCTCTATGAGCCTGAGGTGCTACTAGTGTCCCTTGCCCACTTGGTAGCACACATATGTTGGGCTCATGCAAAAGGCCCGAAGGAAATTGACTCATACCCTCCAAACCACACTTCCTCAATTTTCCCCAATATGTTGCATGGGCTTGGGCCATGCTTAAAAGAATAAAATATAATGTAATATATGAATTAAGCTCACAAGCAAGTCGGGCTTGGTTAAAAATGTGTCGCGAAAATAGGTATCAACAAACTGTGAGGCTCTTGGCCATTTTGGAAGTTTAGGGGCATTTTGGCATTTTTTAAGTTTTCAGTGTATGTTGATAATTTTGGAGATTTCACTATTTAGGGAGAGGTCATGTCATTCTAGAGATTTATAGGGTAGTTAGGTCATTTTAGAGATTTTTTGGGATTATTTTTTTCATTGTACAAGTTTTGACGGTAATTTGATCATGTAAAAGATTTGATGAACACTTTGGAGGTTTTGAGGACATTTTGTTCATATTATAGGTTTTGGAATATTTCTACCATTTTGAAGGTTTTGAGAGAATTTTGGTCATTTTAGGGGATTTTTAGGGGTCATATTTTGGAGGTTTCCTTGGAGTATTGGTTATTTTGGAGAGAGAATGGAGCTTTTGTTATCTTGACTCTTGAGATTAAAAATGTATTATGCTCCTTGGAAGGTAGAAAACATTTAGCTCCCAAACAAAGTGATTTTTCGTGTTTAACAAAAATTATTTCAATTTGACAAATCAAGAATCTTTATATGTGTTAGTTTACTCATTTTTCAAAAAAAGAAGCAAACACACGTATAAAATACAGCTTAGCATATATGAATATGTATACTAGGCCTCTAGTCACAATTAGACTACAATTATGAAGAACGTTTTGCACCCAAAAAAGGGACTCAAGATCCTTGAAGTTGAAAGGTACTTTTTTGAAAGCTTGGTTAAATTCATTGTAAACTTTCATAACATAACAGAAGTCAACCGATTTAGATGGAACGCAGCCTCTCGAGGCCACTTGGAATCCACTTGAAAATTGAAATCTTCATGCATAAAATCATTTTAGGCGGGGATTGACTGATAGTTGATTTTGAAGAAAATGACATTTCATCTAATCATATTCTATCCCATGAAAAAACTCATAAAGTGGTTGTAGCTAGGCTTGTAGCTCTTACCATCCCTACAAAGAAATGTTAAAGATGATTTATTCTCTCCTCATAAGCTTACGTACATTCTTTTTAATTTGATTGGCCACAATTAATCTCGCCTATTTGAGTTTAAGAGCATTCATATCGATGCTTGAATAATAGAAAAAGTATCACATTTTAGTTAATCAAGCCCAAAATTCATCCACATCGGGTGATGCAAAATTGTGTAAAAATAAATGATTGCTACAGTAACCGTGTAAATTTACACTGACACTATTCATTTTATATTTAATTTTTTATTCTTTCTTTATGTATCCAAATGATGAAGGAATAGAATGAGTGATAGGTGTTATGTGTGAAAAAATATAAACAATTAAAAAAATCAAGAAAATTTGATATTTTAATGAAATGTAACGTAAAATAGATAATCTGATGGAGAGTATTTTAAAAAATTGATATGTAAAATAAAAAAAATAGATTCTTATATTAAATAAGACAGAAATTTTTACACAAGCTGATGCAAATGTCTATGGGCTTATACGCATTCTTTAACTTGCCTAGTTCTTTTGGCTGAGAGACTTGTCTAATCTTTTTTCATCGGTAATATTGACATGTTAAGCATTGTATTAAACCCAAAGTGAACGATAACAGCAAAGCATAGCCTGCAAAGGTTAGCAAGGCCTTCATCACCACTTGGGGATTACACTTTACATTCCTAATAAAAACAGAAAAGTGCTATGCTCCCCCTCTTACCTAAAAGTCCACACATTAGTTTAGCCTCATGGTACACATAGACATAGTCCGCCCTGCAGTTGGTGAGACTTGTCTAGTTGAGCATTAGAAAACTTGGCTGTGTATTTGAACGGTCTCTGATATTGATGGATATATATTTTGCAAGCTCGTCAATGCTTATGCTGCTAATTATTACACCATTGAGTCCTGCCACACTGCTGCAACTCAAAGAGATTTGATCACAATGTCACTCTTAGTATTTTACTTTATATTCTATTAATCACAGTGTGTAATAAATCTATTTTTTTTTTTATAAAACAACCCAAAGTTTAAAATGGAATAAAAAGTTAATATTCATGTGGTATATAGAACACTAAGAGTGAGATGAAAGATTTTATTCATTAAACTGTGGTCTAGTACCATTGGCTGCCGTATTTTGAAAGCAATGAATGTCTTATAACAAAATATGTACCTCAATGGTACTTGGAAAAGAGGCAAAAAGCATCCATTTAAATTACTTTGAGGGGTTCTTGGTTTGTTTGAGTCTTGTCTCAAGACTAAAAAGAACACAACCAGTGGTGGAGTTAGAAAAATATCTTTGAGGGGACTCTGGTTGATTTTAATCTTTACATGTATATTGATAAGATTATGACTTTGTTTGTTTGAGAGTATTATCTATAGATTTGCTTATAATATATAGTGACCTTGTGGATCTATTGATGGTGGCTTTGGGTATTTTGATTAGGTTTCTGGTGGCTTTGTGAATGTATTTGAATATGTACGTGTTAGTGGTGTGTTTAGCCAAACAGTGCAATCACACATGAAATACTAATGATAAGAATGAATGGTTGATGTAATTAGGTTATCTACTACCTCTATCTAGTCCAATCTAATATCCACGTACATTTGACTTTTCTTTTTAAGCTTCCATTAGAACCAAACCATGGATCACAAGGTACAAACGCATAGATTAAGATTCTAACCAACGAAAAAAATCCCTTACGACAAGTATAGTACTCTAACATGTGAGAGGTTGGTAAATTAAGATCAACTTGACATACAATATAAAATTGAAAAACATGATATTCACTTTTTGACTTATTACGTGCGAGTGACTTGGTATGTTTGCTACAAAAGATTCTTTTCCACCTTATATGAAACATAAACACCGGAGAACAACAGGAACCACCAAACTAGAACCCCAAGAAAAGATTTACTATTGGCACAAACGTCCCAGGGTGAGAGAATAACTGAGCATCACCAATGGCTAATGTACTTATCCTATTATATAGTCCTACCCTTATAAATTGACCATGCAACTTTTATTTTTTGGGCTTAGAATTTACCATGCAAATGATCATATAGATTGGTGTTTATTTCCTTTCTGGTTTAGTGACAAGGGATAGTCTCTGTCGTCTCTGGTGGGTTCAATAACTAAATCACAGTAAAAAAAAAGTATCTCCTTCAAAAAAAAAAAAAAAAAAAATTCCATTATTTAATCTTCATGCTCTGCAATAGCATTCCAAGTTCCAACAACCAGCTCTACAGCCTTTTTTTAAAGAAAAATTGCAAGCTCTTTAGAGAGAGAGAGAGAGAATTGAGTACCTTGAATAGATTAAGCTTTTATGTTGCAATTTAAATGCCATATATATATGAGAGAGAAAATTTTGATCTCGATGAGGAAAAAAAATATTGAGTTTGAGAGGGTAAAGTGATAGATATGAAAAATGGAGAGCTGAAGAGAAAAAGAATTAGAAGGTGACGTGGCTAAAATGACTTTTTTTTTTTTTTTTTTGGTGGTTTTTGTAGGCGTGGAGACCATGGTAACTTTAGGAATTTTTTTAGGGTGGCCACTAAAAAAGATTAAATTATACAAAATTTAATAAAGAGACAATTTGAATATATAAATGTTACAAAAAGACACACACAAATACACGAAATATTGCAATTTTTTGGTACTAATAAAGAGAATAAAAAAAAAGACTAATAAAAGATAAAGTGCAAATTGAAAATACTAATATGAGAATAATAAAGTGACCATAACAATTTCATAATAAATCTTATGCAACAAGTTGTTAGCCTGTTATTGGTGGATAAAACATGTTAATATTGAACTTGAATTAAAGTAATAGCTTACCACATAAGATTTACTGTGAAATTATTGTGAAATTATTATAGATGTAGCATTACTCTTATATTTATTGAACTCAAATTCTTATGATTATTAAGTAAAAATGTTCAAAATTTTTATTAGGACGGTCAAAATATATTAATTTAGTAAATAATATATATTTTTAAAGTATATATAAACAATTTTTTCAAGTAAGGTAGTCACAAAATATATTAATTTAAAATAATTTTTTATATAATTTTTTTTTTGCATGTATAAATTTTTTTTTTTTTTTTTTTTGAGAAGTGAGGGTGGTCTTACAAGTATAGCCGCCAGTGCGTGGAGAAGCGAACGATCACACAACAGAACAAAATTCTTTTTCAGTCGCTGTTTTTTGCTTTTTGCGATCTACAACGGAATGGGTTTCTAGGAGTGTATGGACTTTCTGTGCTACTGTGGGTGATTTGGGGTGGGTTGGTCCTATGCAAATGGGCTTTAAGGCCAATCAACAACCCCTTATGACCTTATCCCTGTCCTCTTGGTTGGGGAGAGGTGAGGTGATTTGTGTGGATAAGAGAAAATAGGATAGAAAATTTTTGGACCTTTTGGTGTCTCCTCCCAAAATTTAAAGAGGTATTTTTATCATTTGATTTTTTTTTTTAATAGTATTTTTGTAATTTCGTTGGTTTTAAGGGTTTTTTTTTTTTTTTTTTTTTGATATATCAATATTTAGGGTGAGGAGATTTGAACCTGAATGTCTTGTTTGAAAATGTTATAAAATGCCAACCAATTAAGCTACGAGGCTCTTGGTCATTTTGGAAGTTTATGGGCGTTTTAGCCTTTTTTTTTAGTTTTGATTGTATGTTGATAATTTTGGAGATTTCACTATTTAGGGGAAGGTCATGCCATTCTAGAGATTTATAGGGTGGTTAGGTCATTTTAGAGATTTTCAGGATTTTTTTTTATTGTACAAGTTTTGAGAGTATTTTGGTCATGTAAAAGATTTGATGAACACTTCAGAGGTTTTGAGGACATTTTGTTCATATTTGAGATTTTGGAATATCTCTACCATTTTGGAGGTTATGAGAGAATTTTGGTCATTTTAGGGATATTTAGGGGTACCATTTTAGGGATTTTTGGAGGTTTCCTTGGAGTATTGGTTATTTTGGAGAGAGAATGAAGCATTTGTTATCTTGACTCTTGAGATTAAAAATGTATTATGCTCCTTGAAAGGTATAAAACATTTAGCTCCCAAACAAAGTGATTTTTCGTGTTTAACAAAAATTGTTTCTATTTGACAAATCAAGATTCTTTATATGTGCTAGTTTACTCATTTTTCAAAAAAAGAAGTAAACACATGTATAAAATACATCTTAGCATATATGAATATGTATACTAGGCCTCTAGTCACAATTAGACTTTTGAGAACTGAGAATTAGATCTTGTTTTCTCTAGAGAACACCCCCAACCCCAAAGGCCCCAAATAAAATGAGAAAACAATTATGACGAACGTTTTGCACCCAAAAAACGGAGTCAAGATCCTTGAAGTTGAAGGGTACTTTTTTGAAAGCTTGGTTAAATTCATTGTAAACTTTCATAACATAACAGAAGTCAACCGATTTAGATGGAACGCAGCCTCTCGAGATCACTTGGAATCCACTTGAAATGTTCATGCATAAAATCATTTTAGGTGGGGATTGACTGATAGTTGTTTTTGAAGAAAATGACATTTCATCTAATCATATTCTATCCCATGAAAATACTCATAAAGTGGTTGTAGCTCTTACTATCCCTGCAAAGAAATGTTAAAGGGAATTATTCTCTCCTCATAAGCTTACATACATTCTTTTTAATTTGATTGGCCACAATCAATCTTGCTTAGAGCATTTGTATCGATGCTTGAATAATAGAAAAAGTACCAAATGTTAGGTAATCAACCCCAAAATTCGCCCACATCAAGTTATGCAAAATTGTGTAAAAATACATGATTGTTACAGTACAACAGTGTAAATTTACACTAACACTATTCATTTTACATTTAATTTTTTATTCTTTCTTTATGTATCCAGATGATGAAGAAATGGAGTGAATGATAGTTGTTATGTGTGAAAAAATATAAACAATTAAAAAAATCAAGAAAAATTGATATTTTAATGAAATGTAATGTAAAATAGATAATCTGATGGAAAATATTTTAAAAAGTGGATATGTAAAATAATTATATTAAATAAGACATAAATTTTTACACGAAGTAATGCAAATGCCTATGGGTTTATATGCATTCTTTAACTTGCCTAGTTCTTTTCGCTGAGAGACTACTCGTCTAATCTTTTTTCATCGGTAATATTGACATGTTAAGCATTGTATTAAACACAAAGTGAACGATAACAGCAAAGCATAGCCTGCAAAGGTTAGCAAGGCCTTCATCACCACTTAGGGTTTACACTTTACATTCCTAATAAAAACAGAAAATTGCAATGTTCCCCCTCTTACCTAAAAGTCCACACATTAGTTCATGGTACACATAGACATAGTCCACCCTGCAGTTGGTGAGACTTGTCTAGTTGAGCATTAGAAAACTTGGCTGTGTATCTGAACGGTCTCTGAGATATATATATATATATATATATTTGCAAGCTCGCCAATGCTTATGCTGCTAATTATTTAACCTTTGAGTCCTGCCACACTGCTGCAACTCAAAGAGATTTGACAATGAATAAAAATATATCATCTATGTCACTCTTAGTACTTTATTTTATATTCTATCGATTACAATTTGTAACAAATTTATTTTCTTTTTCTTTATAAAACAACCCAAAGTTTAATGAATAAAATCTTTTATCTCACTCTTAGTGTTTATATACTATATAGTTTATATCATGCATGAGTCTGTATAATAGACTGGACAAATTTACAACCATGAATTTTCTAAAATTTTCCGACTTATAAAAAAGTTTGTACCTCAACTGTACTCGGAAAAGAGGCAAAAAGCATCCATGTATATTACTTTGTTATTTTAATAAGGGAAATAGTTAATTTTAACAAGAAGTTTTCAAAAATCATTTCTCTAATTAGCAAATCTTACCTTCGGGAGGATTAACGTAGGATTGAGGGAGTCACATTACTTGACGGATTCCCTTAACATGTTAATGTATGTCATTTTCTCATATTTGGAGAATCTTGCATTTACAATTTACAGAGTTGTCTTGTTTACATGAGTTAAGAGCATCCATAGTAGATGTGCTAAATGTACCAAATACGAAATATTTGGCACATTTGGCACAAAAACACAAAAAAACACTTCCCATCAAATGTTCTATATGTGCCATATTTTTACCATTTGTGTCCGTACCGTTACAAATTTGCAACAGTACAGACACAAATGCCAAACCGGAAAATAATATTTTATTCTACTTTTCTCTCTCCTCCCACTTCTTTACTTGATTTTTTCTCTCTCTTCTTAGAATTTGTCTCTCTCTCCCAAGTTCCCAACCATGTTCTTCCTCTTCTCACAATCGGACGTAAGCAAGAAGAAGGCGGCGGCGGCAGCGGCCAAGAGAGGAGAAAAGGCAGCCGCGACTTCGTTGAAATCGGCAGCAGCGTCGGATTCACAGAACGGAGCGGATTAGATTTCTGATTTCTAATTTCTCTCTTTAGCTTGATTTGTTGTGTTGTGGGTTCATAGTTGTATGATGATGGTGACTAATTAGCTTGATTTGTTGGGTTTGCCATGGTGGTGAACGGCTAAGATTGTGGTGGTGGCGGTTCGTGAGCTTGTGGTGGCTGTTGAAATCAAAAGTGTGAACGGCTAATTTGCTTGATTTATGATCTCACTCTTTCTTATTGTGTTTGGTTATTGGTTGATTTGGGTTTCGTTTTGTGCGATGGGTGGGTTTCGATTTGTGTCGTGTGTGGCGGCTTGTGTTTCGGTTTATGCAGTGGGTGGGTTTTGGTTTATGCCATGTGTGGTGGCTTGTGTTTCAGTTTGTGTGGCTTTTGTGGGTTTCGATTTATGTCATGTGTGGGTTTTGGTTTGTGTAGTGGGTGGACTTCAGTTTTTCTGGGATGTGCAATGGGTGGTGGCTGTGGCTAATTCAGCGGAGCTGTGGCCATGGTAGTTCAGCGAGGCTGTGATTGGGTTAGATAGGTGGTTGTGCCGTTGCTGTTGTTGATGACAATGGGGGGAGGATAATATATTATTTTAATGTGTAGTAAATATTATTTTAATATATAGAATGGAATAATAAAATATCTGATAAATGGGATGTTGTAAAATAATGTGGTAAAATAATAAAGTAGATCTTTGGTGTGGCAAAATGACATTTTTTTTTTGCCACATCTACTATGGATACTCTAATAGTAACAGCATATATACTTTAATATATAAATCATTAAATTGTGAATTTGTGTGTCTTTAAACTTTGTTTTGAGTTGTCAATTGATGACAACTATGAATTTTCTAAAATTTTCTGTCTTATAACAAAATTTGTACCTCAATGGTACTTGGAAAAGAGGCAAAAAGCATCCATTTAAATTACTTTGAGGTTTGAGGGGTTCTTGGTTTGTTTGAGTCTTGTCTCAGGACCAAAAAGAACACAACCAGTGATGGAGTTAGAAAAATATCTTTGAGAGGAATGTGATTGATTTTAATCTTATATAATTTTTAGGGAGCCAATGTGTAAAAAAAAAAAATATATATATATATATATAATATTTAGTCTTCATAGAAATTACAAAGAGGAGGAAGGGTTTTTTCAAAAACCAAGGAGGCCATGGCCCCCCTTCCTTCGCTAGTGTATGTGTGTATATATATTATATCATCACTTAACATATATTTTGATAAGATTATGACTTAGTTTGTTTGAGAGAATTATCTATAGATTTGCTTATAATATAAACATTGAAAAAAAAATTGAGGGTTCAAGCGTTATTTTTCTTATAAAATACTTATATATATATATATATATATATATATATAATTATAATTACAAATACCCATGTAGCTCCGCCACTAGGCACAACATTCACATTATTAGCAATTTAGCATAACCACTGCCCACTGGATTCCCATATTGTGGATAAAGACAGGCCATTAGCAACTGCATTGATGTCATTTCACTCTCTTGTGGGTATGGTGTGCCTTGTGTTACATGATCAGGTGCGGCTCTACATTGATGTCAGGGTGTGGTCACGGACCAACTTGACCTGAAAAAAAATTATTATTATATATATAATTTAAAATTTTTTGAACGTTTTTACCTTTAAAAAAATTTGTTATTACCTTAAATTTTTTTAGGCTCAAAATAAATAAACTTTCGATCAAGTTTGTCAACAAACTTGATTATAAATTAAGGTTACAACTCCATTTAATATTTTTTTTATTAAATGTGAATTTTGATAAATTCACCGTTGAATTACATTTTTTTCTTATACTTTTCATTCTTTCAAAATACCAATAAAATCAAATATCAATAATTATGTTATCAATCAAATGTTTAAATTTTGAGTTTTTGTAGTCCAAAATTATACATAAAAAATAAGTTTATGGATCGAATAGTAAATAAAATCTAATTAATATGAAATTTGACATGTTTTATAAAAACATAAAGAAATTCAACTATTAGATTTTCAAAATATATAGCAATGTTAGTTTTTTTAGTGAGAGTTGTAGCCCTAAGTTACAACTAAGTTTATAGTCAAACTTTGGTCCCTTGAACAATATATTAGGCTTTTACAAACAAAATGGAAAAGTTTAAGAAAATTTTTATTGAACTAAAATTTTGAAAGAGATGTAAGTTGTAGCATTGATAATGAGACTATCATGTAACAATTTCAAAATAAGAAAATTGGTAGAAGGAAATTGTAAAATTTTATGTACTTGCATTTTTTTTTTGTCAATATATGAAATTCTTTTTTTATTAGATTATACATAATTTAAGTTTCATACTCACTACTATGGCGGCCAATAAATTTGTTATCAGTTTGTATTTGGGCCCCAATTTATTTATATGTATGTCACGATCCTACAGACTAGGCCTTGAACTTCACTTGGCTTGTCTTCCCCCAACCCTTAATACAATGTAGTTTCCCCGGTTTCCCTACATTTCCCATTGGTTCCCTATGTTTTCTTGTGTTTCCCTTACTCTCACTCTCTCTCCCCCTTATTTTTCCAACCCTTAACATGTTCACCTTCTCCTCCTTTTATAGTCTCTCCTTAGTGGGGGAGTTATCATTACTTCCCCACTTGACACACTTTCTCACATCTATTTGAATTCCCAGGAATCTTCATGACTTCAAAGGATTTCCTTGAAACTTGTTTCAGACGCCAATTAGTGCCCAGCAGCGAACTCCTCAAAGTTATTTGACAATGTTCGGTTCCAACCTCAAATGGTTGTTCTCCCTCGGTCTTTCCTTTGCTGGCTTGTCGGTGTTGGGCCCAACTTGGCCCAAGTGTAACTCTATATTACCGAGGACTTGCCCATTTTCATAGAGAGCTAATCTCATCCCCTCCGTGTCTTACTTTAGCCATATGGGCCAACCACACTGTAACTGGCCTTAGCCGCATGGGCCCCTCTTTGTGTTGGGCCTTGGTGACATGGGCCATTCCCAATTCAGGGGTCCAAGCCCCTACAACTGCCTTGAGAAAAATTCCTGGAACTGCTATTGTACATGGCATCATTGTCATAAGAGAATTCGCAACCGCAACAAACGTTGGCACGACATATTTAGAAGCTTTAACATGCCATATAGTAGTGACCTTGTTGATCTAAGGATCGCGGCTTTGGGTCTTTCAATTAGGTTTTTTGTGGCTTTGTGAATGTATTTGAATATTTACATGTTAGTGGTGTGTTTAACTAAGAAGTGAAATTAATCACACAAGAAATACTAATAATAAGAATGAATGGTTAATGTAATTTGACTTTTCTAATATCTGCTACCTCTATCTAGTCCAATCTAATATCCACGTAAATTTGACTTTTCTTTAATTTTAAGCTTCCATTAGAACCAAACCATGGATCACAAGGTACAAACACAGATTAAGATTCAAACCAACGAAAAAAAATCTCTTCCGACAAGTATAGTACTCTAACATGTGAGAGGTTGGTAAATTAAGATCAACTTGACAATTGACATACAATATAAAATTGAATAACATGATATTCACTTATTGACTTATTACATACGAGTGACTTGGTATGTTTGCTACAAAAGATTCTTTTCCACCTTATATGAAACATAAACACAATTCAGGAAAAAAAAAAAACATAAACACAGGAGAACAACAGGAACCACCAAACTAGAACCTCAAGAAAAGATTTACTAATGGCACAAACGTCCCAGGGTGAGAGAATAACTGAGCGTCACCAATGGCTAATGTACTTATCCTATTATATAGTCCTACCCTTATAAATTGACCATGCAACTTTTATTTTTTGGGTTTAGAATTAATTTACCATGCAAATGATCATAAAGATTGGTGTTTATTTCCTTTCAGGTTTAGTAACAAGGGATAGTCTCTGTCTCTGGTGGGTTCAATAACTAAATCACAGTAAAAAAAAAAAAAAATGTATCTCCTTAAAAAAAAAAAAAAAAAAAATCCCTTATTTAATCTTCACGCTCTGCAATAGCATTCCAAGTTCCAACAGCCAGCTCTACAGCCTTTTTTTAAAGAAAAATTGCAAGCTCTTTTCAGTTTTCAACCATTATTTACTAACACCAAAAGCTTTACGCATTCATACCTGCAACAAAAAAAAATATTGGCAATGTATTTGTTTACTCATACATTTGAATGTAATTAACATTTTCCATGAGGTACTCACCCCAATGCTTTCTCTACCGTCATCAATTGCGTAATTGTATCGTATAAGAGAGTACCTTTTTATTTTATTTTATTTTATTTAGTTATAGTTGTACACTTTTTTCTACTCATTTGAATTTTTTTTTTAACCCAAGAAATATCCCTGGAAATAAAATCTTCCAATTGACCAATTACATAAAACTAATCTTACGCCTGACTATTTAACCTAAAGAAAGAAAAGTTTAAGAGCTCCAATTTCTAAGTTTATATTATTTGACATGTATAAATAAAACTAATGGCAAGTATGGCTTTTCTCGCATATAAAAAGCTTGGTATATGGTCTATTTCCATTTAACTAGGTATCCATTGTAGGTGAAGTAGTGGACCATAATACCCTACCGGTTGGAGTTGTTGATTTTCAGATATTTTCTCCAGGAAAAGATAGTTGAAAACTTGAAATTGTCAAATATATATATATATATATATATATATAAAAGACTATAAGAGCTTAGACGCAGCTGTCAATAGGAATGATCTTCCTGAATCCTGATTGTCTCTAATACATACTTGAGGTTGCAAGGACTTTGATGTGCTTGATCAGTCGGTCTCATCTTATGTTGTTTTCGAATCGATGCTCATGTTGCACTCAACTTTTCTGTGAAACTAAAAAAAGCCATTGCTATCATCATCATTTTACAGAGTCTATGAATTATGAAAGCAACAAAAATGGATTTCTTATTCAATTCCAATAATGTAAACAAAAATTCTATAGATTAACGAAAGGCAGGTGGAAAGGAATTGACTTTATTGGGTGTGCTTAGGTAGGAAATGGGGTTGTTGTACATGTTGATATGATTGAGTACAACTGATATGAGACAAAAAAATAGGTTTAGTCTAACTTTCATGAACCACAAAAAGCTGTCATTTACAAAATAATTAAGCTAATTTCCCAAGTATCATGTTACTTAGAGATTGTGGAAGTCAAACAGTACTTCATTTTACATGTGAAATTATGGTACGGCTTAAAAAATCACCATTGATCTAACAGGACCATTAAATTGTTTAACCATGATAATTATTTGCAAGCATATGTAAGAAATGGAATCTTGTTTGCTAAGCCAATAATTAATAATGGATTAGTCAGAAACTTCGTGATTATAAAAATTCCAAAACATGATTCATTATTTGAAAATAAAATTTTTAAAAATGAACAAATGAGGCACTATGGTTTAACCTAGAAACGTTGAGAGGGAGAAAGAAAGAACTACAATGATTTATGATGGCTTAATTAATGTTTGCCGTACTTATCAAATAATTATACAGAAAGATATCTTTGACTGAGAAAATGGATCTACTTCGGGTATGTGTATCTATATATTAATGTTTACTTGCTTGTCACGCATATGCATGTCTTGTCTCATATGCAAATATTACATATGATGGAAGCTTAATTTCAAACAATTCACACCAAACTCTCACGCAGAAAATCGCCAGTGTATCGAATAACGATGTTTATGGTCTGTTTATTATTACATTAGAAAATGTCCTTTCAAGCATTCGAATTTATATAATGATCATGAGTTTCAAGAACCTTTTTTTTTTTTCCTTTTCACATTCCTAACCTTTCACTTTTGCTCATACTAATAAAATTGCTAGTAATACAAAATTATTTACAATATATATTGTGGTTTTGTAATTGAAAGAACATCATTTTCACATTTACATCATTGACATTACTCTTATTATTATACAGTAGAAAGCAAGTCACACAAATAATTTTTTTTTTTAAGTTTTGAAATTTTTTGTTCAATTGAATTTATTGTTATAATAAATATGGTTTCAAATAAGCATATATTGAGTTGGATTATGTTCCTATTAGTTATATTTAAATAAAAACAAAAATAAATGTTTGTTTCTTGAAATTTCAAATTCTATATATTTTGATCCTATAATTTGATACATTCTTTTTTATTCTAAAAACAACAATAAACAAATCAAGTTAGTGATTTCGTTTATTGAATTTATTCTCTATTGGCTTACTTGGCTAACAGAATGTTGATAAGGTAATTTTTTGGCATGGCATTGACAAAGGATAACTAAACAAGCCTCATAGGTTTCCACATATTTTCCCTTATTCATTGAAGAAAAAAAAAATCTCACAGTTCAGACCTAGCAAGTAAAGTGCTACTATGATCATGCTCTGATGAAAAACACCAATTCAAACTGTCCCCCTATCCCTTTTTTGGTAGAATGGAGATTCTTCTAGGGGTTTATTAGGGTTTTTTATTTTAACCCGTAAGAGAAAATACATGACAAGCCACATGGCATGCCTAATTATCCTTTTATCAAAACTTGTAACAAAAATAAATAAATGAATAAACACATTTTGTTAATCACATAAGCAAAAATTAACTTGGTCTGTTTAAAATTTTTTGAGAACTAAAAAAATTAAAAATTTTAGGAACTTTTACCCAAATTTCAAAGATCAATCATACCATATTTTTTGCACCTTTCACATTTGAATGGAATGGCACACACTGACACACAAGATCTAGGAATCTAATAATTTCACGATTTTGTTTTTTTGTTTTTTCAATACGATATCATTACAAGTTTGTAGATATATATATATATATATATATATATTTTTTTTTTTTTGGAGAAAGTATATATATATATATATATATATTAAACGTGATAACTTAAAATATAATTATAAACAGATACGCACAAATAATAAATGTGCAAGAGGAATAATAAATAATAAATAATAAATAATATATAGTTTTTTTTTTTTTAGAAGAATAATATATAGTATTTAAATGAACAAGATTGATAAGGGAAGTTTTTAGAGTTGGTAAAGTCGTACATGTTAGGCAAAGGTGACGGCCCCACCTAACGAACTCGTCAACTTCACGCACATGTCCATTAGCCTAAGTAACGACAAGATAGGGTCGACAGTCCCACCTTAAGGCCAACGATGTCATCCTTTGGGGAGTCAAACACCTCAAAGTGATGACTGGAATGAGTAAACAAAGATAAGAAGCCGACGAAAGGAAGCTGAAGGGAACAATAGAACCTCTAACAAGTCTGGCATGACCTTACTTGGCCTACACTCATAATTCTATAAGGAAATACCTTGCGCACCACGCTCAACCCTAATCAAGAGAGTCCTATAAAGAAAGAACTCCGTAAAATACGTAGATTGAAGAGGATCTCTCCTACAAGGAAACACCTTCTTAACCAAGGCACAGATATTAACCCTACTATAAAAGCTCCGAGACCCTCACAAACCAAGGTATGCATAATTCATCTCAGCTCTGGCATTTTAGAATTGTGTAAAAGTTCTCTAAATTAACCTTCGAAGAGTTTTTGGCCGGTATCACATCGATACTCTCCTAAGAGTTTTCTTTGTTGTTGTTTCGCAGGCCTTATTTCGAGCACGTGAGTACTATGTAGCTTACTAATTATTTTCGGCATCATCAAAGATTATTTTATTTTACGAGAAATGATATGTCCACAACATTTTCACAACATTTTTACAACAAACCATAAGTGACAGGTTGTTATTAGTTGTTATTATTGGGACAAAAAAGTAATCTTAATGTTAGGTTCAAATTTGAACTAATAACATTTAACCACCTATCATTCTCAAACAAAAAAAAAAAAAAACATTTAACCACCTATAATTTGTTGTAAAAATATTGTGGACGTATCACCCCTCTTATTTTACAGATATCATATCATGCTACACGAGATTTCACATATCTGGATCTGTCTCTTTTTTTGCAGAGTAAGCATCTCGAATCCTCTGTTGCCATAAAACTGGAAAAACAATGTGGGGTTCATAATTCCAAAGTCTAGTTTGGATAAATCTTGCTAAGTTGGCTAGTCAATAATAATAGTATTCTATAATGGGAAGGGATTGTGTCCAGTAAAAGTTTTCACTGGACATATCAAGATTCAGACACGTGTCTTAGAGTGGACTCGTGTCCACAATCCAACATATAATTTGTTAGGAAATTGCAAAGTATGGCTCTTTCCCTGACAAACAGATACAATGAGGATCTATATATTCTTGTATTGTAGTTAATTAATGAAATCTATCACTTGGAGTTTCGAGCTTCCAAATATTCACATAACTCAATGCACTATGCACATGACAAGTTAATTGTGACTGAAGTCATTTACCAAAATGTTCAAAAATTCATATTTTAGGGGAACCAAAAAAATAAAATTCAATACATTAAAAACTTTTTAGTTAAAATTTATGGCTACTTTTTACAAATTATAATATTTGATCAGGACAAATTGTATTTCTTCCTAATTACATTATGGTTGCACAGTATATTTGGCAACAAATTAAAAAATTTAACTTTTTGTTTAAATTATGTATTCACATTAATTTTTTGTCTTAATTTTATTTCAAATAATTAAACTTTCAATTTTTTGGAAATAAACTAACTTTTTGCCTTATAGTATACTAATAAGCTACCGAAAATAAGCAGTTCACAAACAGACATGCAATTTCTCCTTAAAATTTCATACTAACAATATTAATTATTGATTATTGGTGATAAACACTTTATACTGAAGATTTTCATCAAATTTAATGAAAAATTCAAACTTTTTTTTTTTTTGGGTTAAAAAAAAATTCAATTTTCAGTTATTTTTAATGAAAATCATTACAGTAATGGTAATGACAGCTCAAAAGTGAAGATTAGAAAGCACTTTGAGTGATGGATTAATAAATATATCCAAGTCCAACATTGTGGTCGTAAGCATTAATATTGACTACTCAAACCTTCGTTTAAGAACACATGCATATTATATATAGTGATCTCTATTTTCCATCTTTGTGACAGACCAGTACTGTAATCTTTCTTGGCCTTATGTTTATTAAACTAATCCTGATCAGGCTGCTATTGACATCAACATTCTAATCCTCTTATTAAAAAATGGAAAACATCGTCACTCAACAAGTTGCAATGTGTCATCATCAAGTCACTATAGAATGCAAATTTAGCTACAAATGAACCGCCATTGTCATATAGTCCATGCTTGAGATTGTGATGCACGGACCTAATCAAATATAAAACTGAAAAACCAGTCTTACTATAGTAAGACTGGTTTTTATCTTGTTAATTATGTTCAGTTTTTAAATTTTTTTTTTTTTTTTTTTATTGGCAGTTTTTAATAATTTATGTTTAGCCATGCTTGATAGTTGATACCTTTTTTTGGATATGAATTTCTTGGATATGAATTTCTCTCTATAGGCATCTCTTAATTTGTGATTCTTTTCCCATTTACGATTAAGATTAGGACATGAAATTTTATCTCAGTCTCTAAGTCACATTAACTGTAATACCTTAATTTGATTGATTGTGTGTTGAGTCTCACATCGGGCATATATTGCGTTAAACTAAACTTTATTAACAACTACGAGGAGCATCAATTGTAACTAGTCATTTTGAGGTATAGTACAAATGTGACTAGCACTTTTCCTTAAGTCATTACATTAACATACAAACAAATAATCAACATTTTAATTTTTAAGAGATTTTAGAAAACAATCAATCAAGCAAATATGTATAATTCATATGCCTAACAAACATGAGAAAGTACATAATTCAGTACACTCTTAGCATATATACAAGTCAGGAAAATTTTATTTAAGGAACAATTTTTAGTACTTTTAGAATCTTGATATACCACCTTCTCAAAAAAGGTAAAAAAGAATTAAAAAAAAAAAAAAAAAAATCTTGATATACCATTGCAATCACAAAAGTGTATTTTGCAAAGTTCTTAATTACTTCATCTGTCACACAAGCAATTCCATTTTTGAAAGTTCCTTTGACTCGATCTCAAGCAAACATTAACATGTTAAATTATTAGCTGATAACTTTTTATAGAATAGAAAATGACACAATAGCATTCATCAAGGAAAAGGAAAATGACATAGTAACTAGCTAGGGATAATGGAGAGTGAGAGAGAGAGAACAGCCTAGATAAGAAAACTCTTAACTCAATAAATCTGATTTTATATAGTATTATTGGGCTTTGTTTTAGGGAAGATTATCAAACAGACTAATTAAAAGGGACTTCTTACTACATATAATATTATATCTTAGCTTATGAAATCTGATTCTAGAAGCATTTTTTCCCCCTGATAGAATTGGACACAAACAGAAAGGTCTATTAATTGGAAGTTATAGAATAGACAGGTTAATATACATAGATAAAACCTATCTTAAAGTCCACATATTATTATAAGATATGCAATTGTAATATATTGCACGATATTATTAAGTATCACTTCAGTCACAAACTCACAATCCTTGTATTAGATTTTTTTTTTTTTTTTTTTTTAAAATAAAGTTGAATATATCATACGGAAATTTCGAAAATGTGAAAAAATATATATTTTGAAATGTCGGCAGTCTATAATATTTAGGTTTGGTAGAATTAAGATTAAGAAAAAGAACAAAGCAGCAGGCCATGATCAATAGGTAAACATTTTAATATTAATAACCGGCCTCATACGTAATTTCCATCTACTTGCCTTGGAGGCTTGGACCTCTCAACTCTTTTGAAAGATATTACACCTTTTAGTGAAGTGTGAACCCTCTGAAGAGTGAGCGACTTCAATTTATAATAATACCCCAAGTATTGAAGAAACCAAACGTTTATTAAGGTTTTTTTTGGCTAGCCGAAGAATTTGTAGCTCAAGTTGCATAGCCTCTACCGAATATATATATACACACACATACATGGGTTATATATACACACACATGGGTTGGGTTCAAGTTATACCTTGTGTAACTCTAAAAAATATTACACTACTCAATAATATGTTATAAAATTCATATTTTAAAAATCACATCATTGAATTACATGTTCTATATATTCTTAACATTTATGCCAATTTTCATGTCAATTGGATGTTATTTAACATTTTATCCATAAACTCATCTTTTATGCATTATTTTAAACTACAAAAATTTGAATTAAAAAATTGATTGTTAACATGGATATAAATTTTTGATCACCTTGGAATTTTGCAAGCATGGAGAATTTGCGAAGATAATGTAATTTAACAGTAAATTTGTCAAAATTTACATCTAATTAAAAAATATTGAATAGTGTAACATTCTTTAAAGTTACACCAGCTGTAACAAGAATTGTCTAAAAGATCTAATCTTCTTACTAATTATATTTAATTACATGCACACATGAGGAGCAAAATAAATAAATTAATATTATGGATTATTTATCATTGTGGTCCTTAACTTTTGCCCTATCAAAGAAAATAGGGTTAATTAAGTTACACAAGGTGTAACAAGAATTGTCTGAAAGATCTAAACTACTTACTAATTATATTTAATTATGTACACACATGATGAGCAAAAAAACAAATTAATATTATGGTTTATTTATCATTGTGGGGTCCTTAACTTTTGCTTTATCAAAGAAAATATGAGAAATTATAATGTCCTCATGGTGGACAAGTGATGTAGTCCATCATTCCAGTAAAAGACTCTCACTTGTTTAAAATTGTGAAGTTTTAAATAAAAACTAAATACTGACTCAACAATTTTAAATAGGTGAAAGTTTTTTTTGGAATGGTGAACAAATGATGTGGTCCACCATGAAAACATAATAATTTCTCAGAAAGTAGGGCTAATTACAATATAAATGAAAGTAATAAATAATATCAACTAGTGTTACATTATAAATGAATGTAATAAATTAATAAAGTAAAACATTGAATCATTACAAGAAAATCTAAGATCGTCCTAAAAATAAAAATAAAAACCTAAGATTGGTGCTGTAATAAGTTTTTCCCCGCTGAAACGGGAAACCTCATTAAATACATATTAAACAAGTGTTATTTTGGGTTAGTTGTTATGTTCATCACTCATCACATCTTTTACCAAAATTGTGGACACGCAAAAAGAAGATTAAAAAAAACACCTTCTAAACCAGGACAGTCCCGGACACATTAGAACTTGAATAATATATAAGTTAATAATAAATAAACTTCTGGTGCTGTAGCCTGTAATATAAGAGTCTGCTGCGTTTGGCTTAATTAGTTCTTTATTATATAAGTTCATTCGTTTATTTATTGCGATTTGATAAAAATATAGTTATAAAAATAAAAATAAAATAAAAACAAGTTTTATACACATGTTCCGAGAATTGAAAATTTGAAGTGTTACATTTAAAAATAAGCGTGACTAACATATATTCTTAAAACATTTGTTTGTTAATGTGTCATTTAAAAAATTTCTTAAAACATTTATTTGTTAACGAATCATTTAAAAAAGTTTTGATATTACTTTTAAAATATATATACTTTTAAAAGTTATTGTTACTTTTTTATTTCTATAAAAAAATTTTAAAAAATGTTTCTTAAATAAATATTCTTATGACATTAATTTTTTTTATTAAAAAAAAAAGAAAAAAAAAAAATCTCTCACAAACTAAACGTGAACTTTGTTTGAAAGTCAAACCGTGTTAAGTGAATCAACAATGATCTGCTACAGCAGCCTGGAGTGACGGTCAACTCATGAGTACAGTAGAAAATGGAAATGAAGGGCAATCTCGTAATTAACGAAAAATTCAAGCCCAAACTCATTGCCAACGTTCCTATATAAACCCCATGAATTCATAAAACCAAAAAGTGTGAAAAAGGTATCAATAGTTTCAAAGACTAGTACCATACATACATGGCTTCCTTGTCTACACCACCACCTACCACCACCACTATCACCACCGTCAATGAAGGCAGCGCCACCTCAATCTCCGCCGTCCACTCAGATATTCTTCAAACACATATCCTAACACGCCTTGATGGGCCCACCTTAGCCTCCGCAGCTTGCACTTGTTCTCAGCTCAATACTCTTTCATCTCAAGAGGCACTTTGGACAAAAATTTGCAACTCCACGTGGCCATCCACCAACACGCCACGTATACGCCACGTCATTTCCACGTTCCCAAACGGTCCCCACTCTTTCTTCTCCGACTCCTTCCCGCTCCTCACAAATTCGGACCACACAAACAACTCTCCCCAAGGCCATCACGACCGTACATCGGAACTAATCTCAGCCGTCGATGTTTACTACAAGGGCAACCTCGTATTTAGTAAAGTGATCGAGACCGAGACAGTTACCGGTTGGTTTAAATGCTCGCCGTTTCGGTTGGACCTCTTGGACCCCAAAGACGTGGTCCCCACACCGATAAAGTTGCTGGACGATGACGACGACACGTGTCGCGATCTTGAGGAGGATTTGGAGCTGAGCTGGATCTTGATCGACCCGATCGGACGGCGGGCGATGAACGTGTCGAGTCAGAAGCCAGTTTCGGTACAACGTCATTGGTTGAGTGGAGAAGTGCACGTGCGGTTCGCGACAATCTTAGCCGGCGACCACCACAGAGGATCATCAACGGAGTTCGTGCAGTGTGGGGTAGTGATCACGTGCGGTGCGTCCCAGGGAAGGGTGGTGCTGATTAAGGAGATGAGTTTGCAGGTGGAGGACATGGATGGGATTCACTTGAATGGGAAGGAAAGTTTGGTAATTTTGCAGAGGGCGATGGAGGGTAAAAAGGGAATAAAGAGGAGGGAAGAGGAAGGAAGGAAAAGATACCAAGAGTTTTTGGAAAGGAAGAAGGAGAGGAAAGAGATGAAGCTAAGAATAGAACGGAGATTGGATATGTTGTGTGTGGCTTTTGGGGTTTTGGGATTTGCCACCTTTTGGTTATTTGTTTTGTGCAGATAAAATAAAAAATTAAGGTTTTATTATATATTTATATCCCAGGTAAAAAAAAAAAAAGAGAGAGTAAGGTTGTTTTATATTTATTTTTTTCTTTTTATTTTTTCTCCAAGTTCATTGGTATAATTATAAAGAAACAAGAAGAAGAAAAAAATTATGACTTCATTTCTTTTCATCCTTTGTACAATTACCTTAAAATTACCTCTATATGAGTTTAGTATATCTTTCTTAATTTAGCAATATTCTTTTATTTTTAATTCTAGGCTGTATTTGAATTTAAGAATTTAGAATCAAAATATTTGGAGAGATTTTTTATGATATAATGCTTTGGTATGAATTTTAGTAATGCGGGTTTAATTTGGAAATATGCAATTTGGCATGGATTGGGCATGTCGTGAGGAAGTTTGGTCACATTATGAAGTTGTTTGGTAGAGATGATAAAACAGTAAGAGAATAGAAAACTTAAATAGGATAGATTAAAAAAAAAAAAGGATTTAAAAAAAGGGAAAGGAGAGATTAGTATTTCCATTATAAATGTTTGGTAAGAGAGTAAGAAAAATTGGAGAGAAAATAAAGCATTTTGTATTAAATTTTTATTACATTTTGTATTAAAAGTTTTTTGTTATAAAGTGGAATAATAAGGTTATCAAATAATGTTAAAGCATTTAGGGTTTGGTTTACCTCCAGTAATTTTTTAACTAGATGTGTCATTTTGTTTTAAATACACAATAGCAAGTGTCAGCAGGTTTTAATCTCTACCTTTTATTTAATTAGTGGGTGATATGACAGTTTCTTATTAAAATAAAAATATATTTCACTTTAAAAATACTGAAAGTAAGTCAAACTCATGTATTTAAGATGTTTTCTATCATATTTTATTAAAGATGGACTCAAGATGAAAAAATCAATCTCTCTCTTTCTTCCTTTCATTTTTTACCAAACCAAACAATAGGCCTATTGTTTGGTTCTCTAGGAATATATCAAAGAGTATGCTATTCTGTGGTTTTGTCAACCATTAGATTGGTTCTGCCTATAAAAATTACATTAATTGTGAAGAAGAAATGAAGAATAGTTTAGAAAGTTTTACATATAAAGGGTAGCTTTCATGGATATATTGGCAATAAAAAAAATTTGAGAGTAAGATATAGACATTGAAAGGAGACATCAGACGTGATGTTGATGTTGTAACTAATAAGATATATCTCTCTTTTTATTATTTACAAAAGCGTAGACTTGATTTTCTATGCCATTTAGTCCCGAAATATTTATGTTATAATATTTGATTCCAACATCAAGCAATCAATGCGTGTAAATTATAATACTAAAAATCCCTTACAAAATAAGAGTTTTAAGAGGCTTGGACACTGTTTTATGATTTTTTTTTTCTTTTTTTTAATTTTTTTTAAAATAATGAGGTTAAGAGCTTTTAATGTCTAATAATACAAATCTTCTATACTTTTTTTTGTGTTACATATTATATTCTACCAATCACAACTTACTATATATTTATTTAAATTTATTTATAAATTAACTCAAGTTTAAAATGAAAAAAAATAAATAAACACGTAATAAATTGTAATTGATAGAATATAAAATAGAATATAAAATATGATACAGTTGTGCGGAGCTAGACCAACGTTGGATTTCATTAATGGAGGCAGAAAATTTTCGTGGATTGGACAAGAGCGTATTTAATGTGGGATAGAAGCAGAATAATTGTGCATGGTGGAAAATTCAGGTTTGAATAGAAAACAAATAGAAAACCAATAGAAAACAAATGTACGTACTTGCTTATTGCTATTAATTTGTCCTAATCGGCCTAAAATTGACTCATTTCTAAGTTGAGTGTGAATGTGTGAATATTGACTTAATTGTCCTGACCCAAGAGCTGTTAGAGTATGACTCGCTGATTTTAATGAAACACAAAAAAAATGCCAAAGGTGGTTGAAAATTCAGGAGGGGCAACCAAACTTATTTTTCTCTTAAAAAATTAAAACATATCAGTGTGGACAATCAAGGTCCTCTCTCTCTAATCACATGCTTTACATGACTTGCAATGGTTATTTTAATTAGGGTTATTTTCCATTATTAACTATTACAGTGCATACAGAATTTGTATTCATAAAGACTTGCACTTCTTCTTTTTTTTGCTGAATAATAAAGACTTGCACTTTAGTTGTATCACACACATTTATGCCTCCTATATAAGCTAGGCACACTCTTGTATATTTTGATAAATCAAAGCAATATTTCTAACATTAACCTTAGGCTATGATATGCAAAAACAGTTTGGTACAAAATTATGAGATGCGCCTAGAAGCAAGCAACCTGCCTAGCGTGTCTCTGGCATAGATTTGCTAAATCAAATAATGGAAGAGTCGAGAAATAGCATGTGAGAGGACTTTGCTTGTAGTGGTCTAACCCATGACATTATGTTTTACCCAAAAAAAAATAAATAAATATATATATATATATATATATATATACACACAGACCTATTTTTAAAATGGTTGTAGGGAGTCAAATTGTGGTCCTCGAATGATTTGGTTTGGTTAGGTATTGCCTTAGTTAAAAAGATTCTAAAGAATAAGAAATTCAAAGAATATAAAGTAGAATGGTTACCAGGTTAATTTGAGCTGAAATGTAAAGAAACTAAAAGGGATGCTAACTGAAAAAAAAAAAAAAAAAAGATATAGACACGTTGAAGTATTAACTATTAACTTATAATTGTTCATCTCTCTTCTTCATGGGTAGTCGACCTTTTATAATTAAACTAACTAGAAATTACCACTTTACAAGATAATGTAAAAAAATAAATAATAAATAAATAAAATCTTTATTGGTAACTACATTGTATCATCACACGTGCGCGCACATACACACATATATATTTCGAATAATTTGATAATTACATTGAATAAGAAAGGGAATTTGAATCTTAGATTTAGATATATATATATATATATATATATATATATATATATATATATATGTTGGAAAATAAAAGGTGCTAATTAAATTACAATATTCTTAACATGACAAGTAATAGGTGGTATATTTTAATAAAAGTAACATGTAATTTAGGCAAAGATGTTTTTCTTGCCAAATTACTAGTCAGTGGTAGCGCCACGTTAAGCTGAGGGTGTTCCAAGGAACACCTTGACCTGAAAATATATATATATAATAATTAAATTTTTTTTAGTTGTTTACCCTTAAAAAAAATTAGGAACACCCTCAATCAAAATTAGGAACACCCTCATGCCTAATGCCCCCAATCACAAGAGCCCAAAAAAAAAAAATTTTTGAACTAAAATCTGAAAGAAAAAAAAATTTGTAACAGAGTAAGCGGCAAGCCCACAAATTCTCAATAAAAATAAATAAATAAAACCTCAATATACGTTGCAAATCACTAAATCAAAAACCTCAAATCACTAAATCAAAAATCACTAAAGCAAACCTAAAGACAAAAACGTCAACAAAGCAACGCAGCAACACGAGCCAACAGACAGATTGGGCATCACCGCATCAAAGATCAATCAACCAAGCTCCAGTCCAGAGCCCATCGCATTGGGATTCGAGCATCGGAGATCGCTCACTGGATCAAATCGGAGATCGCCAATCGGTTACGTCGCTCGCCCCTCAGCCTCAGGCCTCCCTGCTCCGGTGCTCCCTTAAGGTATTTCATTTTACTCTCTCTCTCTCTCTCTCTCTCTCTCTCTGAAATCATTGAAATGAAATGAATGAGAGTCTCTGTGCTCTCTTTATTCTTTAAGACTAACTTTATCTAATTCTTTTGAACTGTGATTGGTTGAAGCTTTAACTTTATTAATATTTTTCCATATTTTTGACTTTTTGGCTTTATCTTATCCGTTAGTGTTGGTGTATGTTGGTGTTGGTGTTGGTGTTGGTGAGATATTAATTGTCTTTTAGTGTAATGTGTATTGTGTTTTGTGATTGTGAAATTTTATGATTGGCAGCTGACTCTTGTGATTGGGGGCATCAGACATGAGGCTTGTCTGTTGAGTGGGGTGGGGGGTGGATGGGCACATGGGGCTGGGTGGGATATTTGAATTGAGGGAAATAAATGCACATGGGATGTGTGCTAGTGCAACTAATAAAAAATAATTTAATTAATCAATAATTAATCGGGGAAAGCAACTAATAAACAATAATTAACAATTTAATTAACCAAAACATTAGAAAAGACAAACAAATTAAATTATGTTAGGCTAAACAACAATTAATAATTTTATAATTAATGAAACAACAATATAACAAATTTTAGTTTATAAAAGACAAACAAATTAATGAAACAACTAAACAACAATAATTAATAATTTTATTAATATTTCAAATGAACTTATAGTTTATTGTTTATTCTTTTGCTATCTTGGAAAAAATTCCTGGGAACTTATGGGAACACCCTGAAAAAATTTGCTGGAGCCGCCACTGTTACTAGTCCTTAACTATTAGACTTTCACATGATATGATTGCCAAATTTAACACTTGTATATTGCCAAGCATTCAAAGATATCTAGTGAATCTTAGAAAAGGTAATAAAACACATTTAGGGGAAAACAACTTTAAAACTAAAAGCTTTCTCCAAAAAGAAAATAAAAAACTTAAAAAAATTAAAACTAAAATAGCGAATTGATAAAAAAATTGATACATATTGTAGGGGTATTGGGCTCAGGAGAGCTCATTATCTCCATATATATTGGGCTTGGGACCTAATCCGAGGACATGAAATCGTCTGAGGAGGAGTAAACATTGTTAGGGGAGTTCATGTTAGTAAATGAAGAGGTTAGTTTTGGTCAAAAGGGCCTAGGAGGGTGGGCTGAGGATGAATGTCTCCTCAGCTAACCAAAGCCGAGGTTCGAAGGGGTGGTCTGCCGTCCAGGGGAATGTTTCAAGAAATTCCATTAATACGGATAAGCATTACAGAAACATAGGACATGGAGGAATCCTAAAATATCTAAGAAGAAAGCTGCTACCACTGCATTAAATGCTCTGCAGTTAACCATTTAACCGCATTAATGTGAAAGTGATACATAAACAGTGGTTTTCAGCCTTACAGCTACTACACAAAGACTTCAAGAAAGTGCTAATGGGACAAGTATTAACACCAACCATCTGGCCTGCACGTGGAGGGTAAAGATGAAAAGGAGAAGAGAGTATAAAAGAAAAAGGAGGCAATGAGAGAAGGGGATTGAGAAACTAAGAGAAACACTGCAGTAATCCAGAATTATATTTGTAATCAAACTTGAGAGAAATATATAAGAATTGATCTTCTCGGACTGTGTCGAGGATGATTTTCTTTTGTTCAAACTTGTTCATCTTCATTCTCTTGTCATCAAGATCTACTTTATTTGTTGTCTGATTTACTAAAGTCTAGTTTTCCAACCCACTCTCTATAAATTTATTGTTTTGGGCTTTTTTGGCCTAAGTCCATTCACCTTTTGGGCTAGGAAATCAAATCTAGTCCTTACACATATTTTTCAAAATAACACCCAATTTACACACATTTTAGAGGAATAATAATAATAATATCTTTTAATTGAATTAATTGGGTTTAAGTATGAAAATACCTAGTACTCTTATAATTATGTCATCTTTTGTCATTTATAGAATATAACTGATTACTTAAAGTCACTTTATCATTATTAAGGGTCATGCATCCAAGTATCCAACCCACCAACTTAACAAAATTGTCCAATCTGATTGGTCCTAACAGTTCAAGGTAGTGTTTTTGTGGTCGGGTTCAGATTGATATGTTTTCAACCCATCAAACCTAATCTATTCAAACACACACACAAGTGTGCGCACACACCTAAAAATCTGTTTAATTTTTTTGCTTTGATTTATTATAGTATTTTGAGAATTTGTTTGGATTAATTTATAAATTTGGAATATGATTTAAGCATATTATGTGAATTGTAAAAATGTATTAAAAAATAGGGACTATAATCGTTGAATGTCTTCTTCTTTTTCCCCTTACAAGAAATGAAATATTTTATATCCAACATGTTGGATTGATTTTTACACACATAATAGGTTGGGTTGGGTTGAGAATTCTTTTAACTAATTCCCCTAAAATTTTTAAGTATGGATCTCTCCGTTCAATTAATACTTTTTTATGGTAAAAATTATGAAAAGCTCAATCTCTACATTCTATAACAAATGAAAAAAAAAATCTAATACCACAAACTATTATACAACTTCTTTGCCACAATTATGACATGGCAGAGTGTAAATGGTTAAAAAAAAAAAAAATGATGGATTAGACTTGTGACAAAAAGTTGGATTTTTTTCAAAATAACACAAATTTGCAAACAATTTCGTTAGTTAGCATGGTTTCAAAACTATTTATCAAACTAACATCTCAAGTGCAAGAGACTCGATTTTGGACTATACAAATCGAGTTTGCAAGGCTCGATTTTCGGCGTTCTTCTTCCCACAAAGAACAAACCCAAATTACAAAGGCAGAAGAACAAACCCAAACTACGAAGGCAGAAAAAACAAACCAGAGATCAAACCCAAGCGGCGACGACGAAGGGTTTATGAGGCAGCAACGATGGGTCTGTTGATGTTTCTCTCTGGATCTTTGGGTGGGTTTCTTGATTCTTGTTGATGATGTTTCTATCTAGGTCTTTGGGTTTCTTGATTGTTGATGTTTCTCTCTGGATTTTGTTGGGTTTGTTGACGAAGTGTTGTTGCCTCGTTGTGAGAGACAAAGAGAGTTAGGTGAGTGAAAAATCGTGATATTTCTCTTTGATTCTCTAGATTTCATTAGGTTTGTTGTTGTTGACAGAATGTCGTTGCATCTAGATTCTTTTGGGTTCGCTAGGTTTGCTAAGAGATTGAGTTCTACAAACTTGATTTGTATAGAAAATCGAGTTCAGTGGACTCAATTTAGCACTCAAAAATGAGTCTTTTGCACTCAAGATGTTAGTTTGCTAAATAATTTTGAAAACGTGCTAACTAACGAAATTGTTTGCAAATTAGTGTTATTTTGAAAACAAATCTCAAAAAGTTGTGGAATGGTTTTTTGTACTAAAGCTACAATAGGAGTGCACAAGTGTTCTTTGTTTCCTTTTCAACGTGGACTCAAAACGCTTTTTGATTTTAATGTCTTAAACTCACGTGTTTAGCCACTTTTGTCAACTTCTCAATCGAAAAAGTGCATGGCATATACGTGTTAAATTGTTAATTATATTTCTTCTCCACATATATATGGACTTGCGTGGAATCATTCTACAAAGCCATGTAGATTTGCACGCACTCATTTCGTAACCATGTGAACTTCTTGGACCCTCGACTTTCATGCAATCATTTTGCAAAGCCATCTGGACTTCTTGAACCAAGCTGCACAACACATACCCAAGTTACGCAATTCTCTCACAGTAGAGTGTCTAATCTCTAATGACAGAATTTTGCTACAATTCTAAAATGTTCAACTATGAGTGATAAGTTCATGTAAAAGTGATGATTCAACATTCATAGTCAATCACTTTAATAAGTTGTGACAAAATATGTGGTCATGAAATAACTATATAATAGATAGTCAACCAATTGTCACCTCCAATGGCAATGCACCTTTTAAGACCATGAAGCTGTATCAAGGCAAAAATCAGATAAATTGTCCCCTCCAATGGCAATGCACCTTCAAGACCATGACGCTGTATCATGGCAAAATTCGAAATAATTTTAGTGCGTATGATCTTAACATATTGTCACTATTGTGTACAAGGTTCCCACCGCAGATTCCTTGTTATGCTTCAAGTCTTGAGATCGAGAGTCAGACTCTCTAGCTCCAGATCAGATTGGTTTCAATCTCAAATACATATATGTTCAAGACAAATGAACTCTCTCAGTTTGCAAAAATATTAAAGTATATCACAACCTTTACTCATTAAATGTTCAAGACAAGTGAACTCTATCTCACAGATCACACTTAAAACTTGTATTCAAAGTTTGTTGGATTTTGATCTAAAATACTATCTGATGTTGCTTCTAATGATGTGTGGTGCTTCTACTTGTAGCAGACACATGCCTTGCGACCAAAATTAGATTATTAGCTAGAAAAAGTTAACTCAGACATTTGGATAAGACATAATTTATAGGAATCCAACTTTTCCTGCCATTGTCCTTTACACAAATTATATCTTCATATAAGTACTTGACTGTCGTCTTTCGGCTCTGGAGGCCCTCTTGCTATTGGCATTCCACCTCCAAAATCGGATTTGGGTTTCGCATAGTCCACAAAAACAACACGCCCATTTAATGCCTGCCAGTAGTTATTTGTAATTTTTGAATTTCAAAGCTTAAAAGAATCAAATGCAGAGATGAAAACAGGGGCTTACCTTTCCGTTCATCTCTGAAAGGGCTTTCTGAGCTTCATCTTCTGAAGCGAAGGTCACAAATCCAAATCCTTTTGATCTGTCTGAGACTCTGTCCATTACAACTTTAGCTGGAAAAAGAAAAATTGTTAAGCTCCAACTAACTGAATATTCCACTGGCTTGAAGAGGGTAACTTAATGTTATTGCATATGGAAAGGCCATTGTCACCTTCAACAACTTGACCATATTGAGAAAATGCTTCTGATAATCCTTTGTCATTGGTGTAAAATGACAATCCTACAGCATTGTGAGGGAAAAAAAATCTTTAGCAAGTGCATAACATAACAAAAAATTGAGAAACTATACAGTATATAGGGCAATAAATGCTGCAAAACTATGTTATCCTTTTTTTTTTTGGAAAGTCTATACAAAACTTTTTGTTGGCAAAGATAATATGGAAAAATGATTTAGATAAGAAGCCAAAAAAAAAGAATCAGAAAAACTCTATGGCCTTAATCTATTTAACATACAAATACAAAGAGAAAATGTTTCTATATGATTTGTGTACTTTTGACAAGGCATGTCGCTAAGTATAAGGGAAACATTCTACTAAAATTCAAAACTTAAATAAGTAGCAATTTTATAAAAGATTCCTATGCTCTTTTAGTACAGGTCAAGCCTCAATGCAATGGCAAGTGCCTTTCACTAAAAGCAATAGGTCATAGGTTCAAGTCTAGGAATCAGCATTTCCCAAAAAAATTGGGGGTAAGCTTGCCTACCAATCACCCCTCCCAAAACTTTCAAAAGCAAGAGTTTTCAGCACTAGGTACAACCTTTTTAGTGCCTTTTTAGTACAATTCAATGCACTTCTTTTTTAATATTATGAGAAGCTTAGTTACTTTGAAAAACAATCCTTGTGCTGCTTCTCAAAATTAGCAAGAGGCTAAAGCACCTTTGATTTATCTAATGAGATGCTTCTGTTCTTTAAAATGACGAAACACCCTATAAAAGCCCCCATCAAACGGAGTTTAAAAGGTTCAACTGATAGAACCATCCAGTAATCAAAATTGGGATCTGGAATTCTGTGAGTAATACAAACAGCATGTATAACACAACAGTATATTGATCAGAAAAACATGAGCTAGGAGAATCACATCTCTATGTTGGTTACAGAAGATAAAAAGGCTTTCACATATACAAAAACAATCTCAAGATTAGTTATTTTGTACCTAAGCAAAAAAGATAAAACACTTCCACCACTTTATTTGGAAATAAAAACAATCTGAACCATACATGAATATTGATAACCATAAAGGTTTTGAAGTAAATGTAATCAAGATTAGCATGAGTTCTTAATTAAGGTCAGAGCCACGTACATGGTTGTATTTAAGGATTTCAATAGTACCCACAAGACCATTCAGCTCTCTCTGGAAGCCTCACTTGGTTATGGATGAATTAAACGAGCATTTTGTAGAAAAAGGTGAAAGAAGGAAACGCAAAAAAACCCATATAGGTATTACGTCGAACAGGTTATGGTCATAATTCAAGTAATCCAAAACAAGCTGGTGACGTTGATAAACAGCGAAACATACGATTGGTTTTCGGTCACACATAAATAGTGGGTAATAACTACTTAACGTTTTGAGATGGTACAACGTCGTAAAGCAAAGTGAAACAAAAAGTTCGGAAGAGAGAGAGAGAGAGTACCTCCAACGAAAAGTTTGGAAGCTATGCCTCTGGAACAAATGAGAAGAGTTGGAGGAAGGAGAGAAGTGTATGATAGATTAGGATTATGCCCAACTAGTCTTCTAAGCGCCGCCATTCGATGCCACACACACTGGGTTCTGCTGCCAGGGAAATACTCTTGAGGGCTTAGAAATGATGGAAACTATTCCGCGATATATATATACCTCTGATCCTAAGTTTTTTTTTTTTTTTTTTTTTTGAAGAAACCCTTTAATCCTAAGTTAAATATAATTCATAGAATTTTAAATTTACAATCTAAAATTCAATTCTCAAACTATGTAACCACGGCCTAGAATTTTATTTAAAGAAATGATAAATATTCGAAATTAAAATGATAAGTACTTAAAGTTCCAGGATAATCTATTTTTAAAATCTTAATATATGAAATAATAAATGCTCAAAATTAAAACAATAAGTGTGGGGCCAAAGAATTTGGCAACCCCGGCCCATTTCATGTCAAGCCCAAGGCTCACGTCAAGGAGAAAAAAATGTCCGAGGACGAACGAAAAATGTCCAAATTGCTAGGAGACGTTGCCGAGGACAATCCTATCATCAGCAAGCCAAGGTCACGGAAGGAAAAAACGACACGCCGCCAAAGGCAGCCTCCTAGAGCGTCCAAAGGGGAAAGCATAAGTGCAATGAGTCAGCCATGGGAGTATGGTGGAGGAGCAATTCAAGGAGAAACTGTTACCTCCGCATTAAATGCCCACAACTAACATCCTGGCCACATTTATGTGGACATGACTCCTGAATAGTGTTATATGGGTCACCTCAACTCACAAAATGTCAAAAGGAGTGGCTGATGGGATAGGCACTCAAGTATAAGCATGGATGACTAACAAGTGTAGGACTAAGATGGTTCAAAGGGAACTATATAATGTAAAAAACCTTTCATAAGGAGGGGACCAGGAGAATCTTAGAAGAACATTATAGCGATCCTAATCCTCCTTGTACTCTGTTTAATTAATTTATATAGAAACTCATCGCCTCGGATGGTGGGTTCATCTCTTCGAATCATGAGTTCATCCGGCTCTGTGTTCCTAGTCCATACTTAATCATCTTTTACATCCACATTAGCCGTTGTAAAATTCATTAAAACCTAGCTCTTTGACCCACTCTTTACAAATTCATTGTACTGGATTCGCTGGGCCTAGATCCCATTCACTTTCTGGGTCCAATCCAAAAATCAAGACCCTACAATAAGTACTTGAAATTACAGGGTGATTTATTTTTAAAATCTTAACTAGCCTCATTACATAGGTTTTGCATGTTCGATGAGGTTTTTTTTTTTTCTTTTTTAAATTAAAAAAAATCTGTGTTTTTATTTTATATATATAATTTTTATTTTAATAGGAGTTAGAATTGCATTTTTACCAGATTATCCTTTAATTTTGTCTCTACTTAAACATAAAGGTGTAAAGGCATTTTTGAAATAAAAAATGAGGAATCCAAACATAGAAAACCTCTTAAATAATGGTATAGATATATGAAATGATAAACCTCAAAATAAAAATGATAACTACTTGAAGTTACAAAATAATCTTCTTCTTTTTTAATTCTAATATACGAAATGATAAATACTCAAAATTAAAATGATAAGTAACTTGAAGTTTCAGGATAATCTATTTTTAAAATCTTAATATATTTGACAATTATCAACACATCCTATCTTTAATCTTGAATTTACGAGGCAAAAAAAAAGGGGGTAAATCTACTCCAGCGAAATGAACTAAGTTCTCCATTTCAAATATTAATAAAATAAGATATTAGCCTTCCATTCCATGTTGTTTCATTCTTTTCATAAAAAAATTTTTATTGCTCAACTATGAAAAATATGTCTGAATATATTCAGACATATATGTATGACACTGTCCTGGTGCTGCTGGCTGTTCCGGTATGATTTTCTAAATGTTTTTGTATTGTCATAAAATTAATAATAAATTCTTTGAAATAAAATTGCCCATTCATAGGGAAATTAAAAATGTAAAAAGAAAATCTTAAACAAGGTCTTGAACATTCTGATAACAATTTTTTTTTTTTAGTTAATACAATAAGATATGAGCCTCCTATGTTAGTTTCATAACTTTTATAATTTTTTTTTAATAGAGTTGTGCAACTATAAAAATAAATAAATAAATAAATAAAAAATTAACTTGGTTTTAACATTTTGATAAAAGGATTTTTTATTTCCTGAATAATGTTGCTACATTCATGTACTGAATAGAAAAGCAATGTTTTATTTCCTATGTTCACAGACATAAAAGAAAATTATGGACTCATCATGAATCTCTACAGATAATTCATGAGATTTTAGATTGAATATAGTAGAAGAGGATATTCAAACAGAGAGAAGAAATCATTAAATTATGAGGGGCAATATTAACAACAAAATAGGAAAAATCAATGCTAGTTTTGTCACCGCAATGCAATAATTTCATTTTCTTTGCATTCTCCCACATCAATTACCATAGTACCTCTCTTGTTAGTCGGCAAGGTCCTGCAGCAGTTTCTTCTTGGAGGCTGTTCAAAATACAAAAGAACGATGTAAGTTATCAATCATGATAATAATGACAGATGATATGATTATAAATTAAATTTGTAACTCAAGTTGACTAAATACATTTTCTAGTGTCAACATCAATTCAATTAGGCAGTATCTCATGGAGTGTTGATTATTCTTCATGATTCAATCCAACATTCTCTAACGGGGGGTGCCCCTATGGTCACGCCTAGGGGATGAGTCACAATAGTCGCCCCCGTCCCCCTTCTATCTCATCAAAAAAAAAAAAAAAAATTTTGATTACCTTATCCCACAAATATGGGTTGGGCGTCTTGTAAACCTCCACTCTTTTAATTTGAGAAGGAGTTGGGATTTGCCATTCGCAGTTTGGTAGCAGAGTTTGATGTGGAAGATATTCAGTGGCTGTTTCATTTTTATTTGACGAATTTTTAGCAGTAGAAATGTAATACACAAAAGGTATTTGACATTTGTGCATACTATTAGGGCCAGTGTTGAAGGTGAAAGCAGTATTATCAACTTTATGGTGCCAATCAACAAAGGTTCTTCTAGGCAATTCCATATCTCTGACTAAAAAAGTGCCTCGGAATATTTGTACAACGTAACCCCATGAAACAGGTACTGTCCAATTTCGATTTTTGTCGTAGCAAATGGATTGTTGCATCAGCCCAGCAGAGTCCATCTTCATTGGGCGCCTGAATCGTTTTAGGGCGTCCACTTCGTCCTTCGTGTTGGGGAATATGTAATTAGTCTCCATGTCTAAGTGGTGTAACGAGACTAGAGGCGCAATTGGGTGCGCTGCACTAGGTTGCCATACACATCAAACTAATCACCAATGAGAAGAAATAAAATATTAGAGATGAATATTTTTATTTCCTCTATTCTATTTATAGCTAATTTTTAGGCATGTTATTAATTTAATTCATCATTGTAAAACTAAATCCATTGATGGAAGACAACAGTCTTGCTTAAACCCATTGATGGCACCTAAATTAGCTTAGCTATTAACAATTAATAAAATATCCCTATCTATTTATCTAAATTCTATATTGTTTGTATAATATTATATTTATTGGAGAAACCCGACACACTAGTTTTAATTACACACATAAAGGGTTACAATAATAGATTTACAATAACAAATCTTTGGCGCAAAAACTAGTTCCCATTATTATGATATTACTAGCCGTGAACCCGCGCGTGGCGCGTGATAATTATTTTTATAGTGGTTTTATTAAAAAAAAAATTTACAATTTAAACTAATCTAATAATGAGTAATGTATTTCGTAATTATATTTTTATTTATTATAGGAACAATCATAAATGTAATATAAGAACAATCCAAAATACCAAAAAAACGTAATCTAAAAAAAATTATAATAAAACTTAACAATGATTAATTGAACAAATATTAGGATAAAATTTTGTTTTTGATAATCTATTAAGGTTATTTTCTTTGTAGAAATTATAATTTCGGTCACCCAAAACATATTATCAAATAAACAATTATTAGAAAAATCTAAGAATTAAATTTCTATACTTGCATTGTAATAAAATAATAATAATAAAAATAAAATTGCAAAAGTTAAAATTTGTCACAAATCCGGTTATTTTCGTTTGGCTAACCTTTGCTTTTCTTTAAATAAATGACATTATAGAGTACTTCTAATACAACTATTAAGAGTACTTTATCCACCACAAAGGATTAGAAAATAAACAAAAATTAGTAAAGTCTCATAGTTTAACATCTAAATTGAGCACTATAAAAATCATGCTATATAACATAATAAATACCAAATTATCCAAATCATGCTATTTAATAGAATAATATTATATTTTTATATGCTATATTTAATTCTTTAGAACGCAATAGAATAACATTTAACAATCAAAGAGAATAAAAAATAAAAAATAAACAACAACAACAACAACAACAACAACAATTTAAAAAATAAAACTAAATCACAATTTAAAAAACAAAACTAAATTGCATTAACCCAAAATAGAGTTTTAAAGAATATAAAAAATTATCAACCTAAAGTAGAGATGCAAGAAAAAGAAAAAAATCCACCAAAAAATCTAGAGAGAGAGAGAGAGAGAGAGGGAACCCTTTTTTTTTTATAAGGGAAAACTATGCATAGAATAAAAGAGATAGTGACAAATTTATAGTAAAAGGGTGTGAATAAGAAGAGACAAAAATAAAAGAAGATGAAGGGAAAGATGAAGAATGATATTAATGTAGAGGATAGTGGGGAGATGAAAAGGTAAGGGAGGGAGAAAAATTGAAAAAATAGTGGGGAGATAAAATGGTAAGGGAAAGAGAAAGGTTTGAGAAGTGTAAATAGGGTGATAGTGGAAGTAAATAAATAAATATAATTCTTTAGAACGCAATAGAATAACATTTAACAATCAAAGAGAATAAATAAAATAAAATAAAATAAAAAACAACAACAACAAAAATTTAAAAAATAAAAATAAATCACAATTTAAAAAACAAAACTAAATCGCATTAACCCAAAATAGAGTTTTAAAGAATATAAAAAATTATCAACCTAAAGTAGAGATGCAAGAAAAAAAAATCCACCAAAAATTTTAGAGAGAGAGAGAGAGAGAGAGAGAGAGAGAGAGGGAACCTTTTTTTTATATATAAGGGAAAACTATGCATAGAATAAAAGAGATAGTGACAAATTTATAGGAAGAGGGTGTGAATAAGAAGAGACAAAAATAAAAGAAGATGAAGGGAAAGAGGGAGAATGATATTAATGTAGAGGATAGTGGGGAGATGAAAAGGTAATGAAGGGAGAAAACTTGAAAAAAATAGTGGGGAGATGAAATGGTAAGGTAAAGAGAAAGGTTGGAGAAGTGTAAATAGGGTGATAGTGGAAGGAAATAAATACATAGTGGGCTGGATTTATTATAGGGTGATAATGGAAGTAAGTAAATAAGTAGTGTGCTGCATTTATAGGGCTGAAAATTGTAAAGACCATTTTAAAATTGTAGGACAAATTATATTTTAAAAAAGAAAAGGAAAAAAAAAAAAGAATAACGTGACAGCTGATGTGGCGCAATGTGAGAGAAGCAGAATTAAATGCTACGCTTCAGCTTTTAGTAATATATAGATTATAATGGTTACTTTTAGAAATGTTATCTAGCTAAAATTCTACTGTAATTTGACCACTTATCAGTTCCCTTTGGATAGAAAAAGCATTTCTTACATGAAGTTTCCAAACTCTCTCCTATCTATATCTTAACATAAATACAAAATCAATTTTCATTATTTTAACAAAAGTTTAGTGGAACAAACAAAAATGAGGTTCTTAATTTCATGCATATTAATTAAGAAAAAAAAGAAAAATCTAACCTGGTGAAATCCTTTTTCCTTTGTGAGAGGAACACCTAGTTCAGCCATGCAAGCTTGAATTCGATCATCTGATCCATACAAACCTGGATACCTCTGTATACACTTATCTTGCATTTTCTCGAGTGCCATTGCTAATGGATAACTTATAGCAAATCCACCACCACCATAGGCCATATTATAAGAGAAGTCTATGTTTTGCAAATGACTTTCAGATGTACTTCCAATATAATACTAGCTATTATGATCATACTTCTGCAAAACCTTGACCAAATTATCAGGAACAAAAAATGTGTCCTCATCCCCCATTACAAACCACCTAACATTCTTCATGTCTAACCTCAAGTTCCAATATAATAATAGCTATTATATTGTTTCCTTTTGTTCCAAAGTTTGGCTGAAGCTGCAATGCCAAAAACTATATGGGAAAGATTTGTTTTTTCTAGGGAGTTAGGAGTTGGACTAGAAACTATAAGGGAAAGATTTGTTTTCTTAGGAGTTGGACCAAGGGATGATATAGCATAATTATATTGCTGATGGATTGAGAAAGATTGTTTGGGACAATAATATGGCTTGTATATAAATGCAAACAAGTAAGAGAGGATCATAAATATAAATAAGCAAGCAATTATTCTTTTAAGAGAACAATAATTTGAATATTTTGCTTTCATGGTTGAGTTCAAAGGTTTTGATTCCTGGAACAAGGAGTGAGAGAACAAAAGGCGTTTGGAAGAGGAATAAAAATTTAGCTAAATTGAAACACCACAATATTGAGAAGAGAAGAGAGTTAGGTGTGAATTCAAATGGCATAATCCATCTATAAAACTTTAAAATAAAATTAGAAAAACTAAATAAATATAACACGTTTCTAATATTCTATTTAAAAATGTTTTCAAAAAAATTATTTAAAAATAAAAATAAAAACACCCTCACGTTCAAATTACTTTTTTTTGTTTTAATATTTATTCCATCTCGTGGAATTTAAAATATTAAAAAATATATATTCATCATTCTCAAAAAAAATATCCACTTATTTTTATCAAACTCGAACTTATCAACTAAAGCCCTTCACGTTCAAATTACTTTTTTGTTTTAATACTTATCCCATCTCATGCAGTTTAAAATATTTATAAAAAAAAAAAAAAAAAAAAAAAAAAAAAAAAAAAAAAACTATTCATCATTCTTAGAAAAATATCAACTTATTTTTATCCAAATCAACTTTTGAACCCATTATCAAACTCAAACTTATCAACTAAAGCAACCGTTTTTTTTTTATTAATAAACTATTACATTTTCATTTTTCACAACAAAATTATACAAAATCTTGACAAACACGAGTCTCGCATGCCCAAGTCTCTAAGACATTCTGAGAGGACAATTGCAAAAGAGACACTATTGCTGAGAATACAACTACTATGAAATAATAATAATAATAATTCAAGAATTCAAGTTTGAATTTCACTGCCAAATGCCTCAGATGATCGATTGGAAGGAATAGGTCCAGCAGGCAGTTTGGTCACTGCAACCAAAATGTGGGCCTAACCCAACACCCCAACTAAAACATCATCACTTTCATGACTGTAGCCAATGAACTAGTAACCTTACATGTCAAGGGTGCACTTCTGCCACTACACATGCTCCTACTGACACCAAAACCGAGGCTAGTATTAAGTGTTGCTAAAGAACCCAATACTCCTACTACTGAATTTCTTCAATCTTGCCGACCCACCGCCTCCGTTACCTAACTTGTTATCGCCGCTAACTGTTGAATTTACTACATCAAAATCAGGCAATGACCTTGAGGTCACATTATCTTCAACTCCCATCACAAACTGTCCAGCTGAAAGATTGGCTAAAGCCCATGCTGCTGCTAAGTAATCACATTTCCATAGTTTTGTGGCAGAAATAATATCCCCAATGATCTTATACTGACCATCTGGCATGCGCTCCACAACAGCAACTGCACTGGGGTCTTCAGTTCACCCGACTTGACTTCTTGTTTCAACAAGTTGAGCATAGATTGACATATTTTTTCACATGTAAAAAAATCTACCCATATACATTTCAAACTGGATTGAAGTGTATATTCAGTTTTTCCAAATCTACATTGGAATCCAGTATCGGTTTTTCATTATTGATTAAAAAAAATGTTGTTAGGCTTGATATCTTGACCTAAACAAACTATATTCAAACAATAAACAAATCTCCAAACATTTAGCTGGATGAATTAAATTTTATCCAACACCAACACTCCATCAAAACCCAACCCTCTAGAGGATGTCATTTAATGCACATAACTTCTTTTTTTCTCTTCATTTTTTGATAATTCAATAGTTAGAAAAGAAGGAATTTGTAACTTCTCCATTAGGTACTCCAAAAGGTATTAATCAAGTTACAAAACTCTCATTTTCTCTTTCCCTCTTATAACTCCATTAATATTTGCATATATTTCCAAACTTAAAAAAAAAAAAAAAAAAAACAGTACACAAACTCGAGTAGCCTTTTCAATTATTCCTTAATTAGGCTTAACTTGTTAAAATGACAATCATATCTACTGCACATTTGCCAAAGAATATTCACTTCTTCAATTTTCCTTTTAGAGGAAAGTTTTTTCACTAACTTCAAACAGCTGCTCATTAAAATGTTTCCATTTATTGGTAAGTTTCATCAGTTTTACATATTGCTAAATAAAAGCTGTGTCCCATTTTGAGCACCACCTTTTTTTTAATCCACTCTCCTCATAAGATGTTATGCGTCACGACAGGTCTCAGTCACATCCAGTGAGGCAAAGCAAGACAAATCTTGTGCGACTTTTAGTGATATATTCTTTTAGCCCTTTTTTTTTTTTGTATCCCTCGAAAATACAAGACATGAAAACAGAAATGTCTGCATCACAGAAAGAGACTTTCGAGACATTATGTGCAGGTTCACCATCCACTAGAGCCGAAGTTCATAATACTTCTTTTTTGTTGATAAATGTTCAGAATAGCTGGTTGTCCCTAACGTCTGAGCAGAGATTTGGACACCAACAATACAATCCAAAACAATCTAATGAACTAACAACAAACATATAAACCTCTGAAATGAACAAAAATGTCTATTTCAACTATTACCAACATTCTATTCAAGGGAGGAAAATGAAATAAACAAAACCCAACAAGAGAGCGCTACCCTACATCCAAGAAAGCAACTTCTCAAAGTAGACAAGTTTCCAAAAAGGCTGAAGTATCAGTAAAGTTACACAAAAAAAGATATTGCACAACGTTTTCCTCCAATTTAAAGAGATCTCCTCAAACCTGTGGTGATTAAAATAACCATCCACCTGTATTTTAATCATATGACCCATTAAGTAGCCCAAACAAGTGTATAGCTATTAAATAGGTAATGCGATTAAAAATAGACATAGATGATTGGTTGAATCGCCATATTGTGGGCTGGGGAAACTTTCCTCGACTTGAATTGGAAGAAAATTATGTTCAAAGATATTATCCACCATCATTATTTATGGAACCAGAGCTATATACAGAACTGATTTTTACACACATGTTTAGATCAGCAATATCTTCAGAAGGAAAGCTCACTAGTTCTCTAGAGGTACTCAAGGATGGTGCACCTTCACTAATGCTTTGTAAAACATGTCAATAAATTGATCATCCTAGCAAAAGAACAGTTCCATGAGTCAGCCAGTAATTTGTTTAATAATAATAACAACAACAATAATACTAATAATAATAATAACTTGAGAGGCTGGGAATGTTGGAGGCAAGTACGCAACATTCAACCACAAGGATCATCCACCGAACCACATACCAAGTTGCAGTTAACAGTAAATACACGACAATTTAGCAGAAATAAATAAGCCTCACCATACAAGCACAGTAAGGTGTCAACATAATCATGCATACCATGATTCACAACAGTTCCTCTCGAAATGGTTTTACTTATACAAGAACAAATTAGATAACCAGGGAAAAAAGAAAAAAGAGAAGATGGAGATACCTGAACAAGCATCAGAAGTGCATCGCGAACTTTGTCTCTGCTAATAAGAAGTCCATCATTTGAAGGAGAAGAACTCGGAGTAAGCGACAATGGTGGAGTGGGTGGTGGGAAGGGTTGAAGCATTGGAGTGCCATATGGACGTTGCAGATTCAGGGGAGGGTGAAGGACAGGAGCAGTTGGCATAGATGAAGAAATAGGTGGCATTATCAAGGCCGATGAGGAAGGAGGTGCAAAAAAAGAAGAGGGCTTCAGAAGATTAGCGACCAGATTGTTGCTGCTGATTGGATCAATGGTGTCTTGAAGGGGGGTTGGATTAGATGGAGCTGAAAGAGAAAGTGATGGTACTTGTGGAGTTGGTGCAGTAGAAGAAACAACACTAGATGAATGAGAAGATAAAGGGAGAACTGCAGAAGAATGATAGGGCTGTGACAGCTGTCTAGAGTTCGCTACATTTGGAGCTCCAATATTCATAGCTGTCTGCAATAGTAGAATTGAAAAAACTAGTCAGGAAAGGGACAGAATGAATGTACTAATATTAAGCCAAGGCAAGAAGGTAAGGATGCAGACTTAAGGGCATCCAATGTTGCAAGCATCCAATATCAAATAGATCACTTTCAGAATATAGAATGGAACATCCAACCCAAGGCTACAATTTGTTGTTTGGAAACTTTTCAAAATCAACAGAAAGCTTTTGGTACCATCTGAAGGACCAGATCTCAATTACATCCATAAGCATTACACACATATGATTCATCTTAGGATGCAAGCAACATGTTTTGAGAGAAACAAAGTAGTGCTTAGAACACAGAAAAAGTAGCATGTCACCAACATATCCACAGGAAAAAGCTCAAAATAGAATAAAACCAGTGCTCCACTATATCTAAGATATTGAAGAAAAAATTTTGAAGTATCAATGTTAAACTAGACCACATACATTAAAAAGATTCCTAAAGGAAGAATCTTCAGGTGCATCAGTGGCAGATGATGATGGTTCCAGAGGACCTTCCATTAATGACATGGATGGGACTGCTTCAAGTTCCTCAAACTCACTGAGTACAGAAAAAAATTGAGGGGATAAAAAACAAGAAAGAAAGAGAATTATTCACAATTTTACAGCACAGTTTGCAATCAACAAGATAAAATTATAATGCAACTAGCAGAAACTATTACTGAAGCAGAATGCCATTAAATACAAGTTTTGTGAATACCCAAGGACCAACCCGGGAAACCATAAACATCTTAGACATTACATCATTTTGAAAAGAATTCACCATTATTGTTGTCAGCATTTTTTTATGGTTACCTTTTGCTTGAAGATACTTTTGACTTTGTAGGAACTTTTGAATATGCATTAAGTATCCTGTAGAAAGGAAACATAAAAATGTAATCTATAAGACAACTACTAATTATAAATCTCCATCAGATAGAATTATAATGTAAATCCTATACAACATAAGTAGAAGAAGATTAAATCCAGATATTTGAACTTCAAGTTATTGGTTATCGATCCCAATACATGCCCTAGTTACTAATTCTCTGTCCTACTCAAATATGTTAACAACATCCTCTTGAATTTTTCCATTGTTATAGATAATGAATAACAGGACCATTATATGTTATGCTATTAGTTTGTCAAAAAAGAAAATTTTAGTTCTATGGTTTCAAATTGACATAACGATATGTGCCTCAAGAGAGACTATGCGTATTTATATTTACTGCCTATTTAAGACATGTCAAAGGCGTGGTAGTGTGAAGATAATAGGATAAAAGGAAAATGAATTAACAGTAAAAATAAACTTGAACAGGGGGAAAAATAAAAATTAAATTAAATTTTATAAAAAAAAAAAAAAAAAGGAACCATGCAGAACTTGCAATAATCATTGATGAACAATGAGGCATATTTCGGGAGAGGTCACATGGTTGTCTAGAGATGTAATCTGATTTGAGTATTTGACAAAATTAAAGTGAAGGCAAATCGTTTGTTAGAGTTACAACATGATTTAGAATCTTAAGGTTATGGTACGAAGAGGGCATAAACAAAGTCTATGGCATGCTGATGAAGTATGAACTCTAGCTCAAATGACAATATAGACAAGGAATATATTGTACCTGCTAAATAGATTTGCAACATCGTCACACTCCCGTGGATTGTAAAACCAAATTCCATTAACCTCTTGGGATGCGTTCCGGTACAACAGATATGGAACTTGAACTTCATACTCAAAATCTCCCAAGAGATTCTCCACTAGGTTATCTGTTAACGGGTTAAAACGAAAACAAACATAAGAGAAAGAAAATGTCAAGACCCAGGTGACATATGCTTAAAAGATACAGGCATTTCCAATAAGTAAAACCAGGAACCTAAACCAAGTGTAGCTTTTTTTTTAGTAGATAGATGGGGAAAGGAGGAGGAGAGTTCGAACCATAAACTAAGTTTAGCTTTATTCCTGGCCGGAAATCAATCAATGGTGTACACACCACATGATAATCATGACATTAATTGCTTCATTCCAGAAAGTTTCTTGGTTCAATTGCTATGGTATAACCCCTAGTAAGGTAGTGCAGAGAAGGGACTACAAAGTCTTCTTCTACATAGTAGCCTAATGCCCACAATAGAGAGCATTCAAAGCATAGCAGGAAGGTTAGGTAAGCCATTCCTAGAGTTGACTATAGCAATCAAATAGGCCATCATGTTCCCTAATTTCAAATGGGCCTTGGTTTTTTCTATTCTACACCATGAACTAGCAAGATCCACACAGATTTTTAGCATTGATTGACATAATTCATATCCATTTATTAAAAAAAAAAAAAAAAATCATCCTCTTTAACAGAACAAAATCAGAAAATTAAAAAAAATTAGAACCTGTGTTACGCCTATTCATTACAATGAATTGGAACCGCGGTTGAGTATTCCTAACAATAACAAAAACAACAAACCACAACAACATTATTAGCATTAGACAAAACAATTTATAAACACAACAAGCTTAACTAAGAAGTTGGGACATAAAATAAATCTAAATAACATAAAAAGCATAGCTCATTAACACCAAACATAAATCAAAAACACAAACAAACAAAGAAAAAATTTTACCTCTTAACAACAAAAAGAGATCCTTCAACGTCTTTGCGACTCTGCAACCGCCAAATTTGTTTTTTACTAAAACAAAAATTATAATAAAAAAAAAATACTTTGTACTGGCATTAAGTAAGTGTAGAAGGCAGAGTTATAAGTCAAACAGTAGAAAAATTCCTAAAAATCGTTATAGTTTCCTACATTTTCTCGGCAGCCAAACAGGAGCTAAAAAGAGAGAGAAATAGAGAAACGAACCCATTGGTTGCTCTCGATGTTGAACTCGTAGAAGGTGACGTGAGCGGCGGTGATTAAGATCTCTTCGATGAAGGGATCGATTCTTTGGAGCACAGTGAGGTTGAGCATTTTTGTGCTCTGTTGATCCAGATTCGGCATCAATTTCCCTGTCTGAGACATTATTCACACCAAAAAATATATTAAAAAAACCCTAAATCGAAATTAATTTTCCTTTTGGAATTTACTTTCCCGGGAAAGTTATAGAGAGAGAGAGAAAGAGAGAACAGAGCATGCGAGTGAAAGACAGAGAAGAAAAAGTTTTTTGTTGTTTTTTACTGTTCTACTACTACTACTGGAGTCGTCTACATCTGCTTAATATGATATAGATCATCGGTGCTATGAGACTTGAGAGCTGGCGTTGAATTTACAACTATACCCTTTCTCTGCTTGGGTTTTTTAATTCCGGATTTTATTTATATATGTATATATATGTTCTAGTGGAGTAATACCTAAGTATGTCCAGAACATGATAGATGATGATCTCTCCTCTTACAATCATGATGGAGTCTACTTGTTAAATTTATTGTGAAGTTCATCATAAATGTGAAATGAGGGAATACCATTTCACTATGGTCTAAGATTACCTAAGTATTTTTCGTTTTGGTTTATGGGTTTTGTACAAATTTTTCGGATGACTTTAGTTCATGAACATGTCTCATTTAACGTAACCAACTAAATAAGTCAAGTTTAGTGCACATGACAAAGCATTTGTCAACGAGACTCTGAACATGTTTGAAGCAAAACATTTTTCATGAAAATGTGGGATTGATTTTTTTAGTTTTTATTGTAACTAAAATTATGCAATTGACTCTCTTATTAACACTTCCATCACTTTTTATTGGATGTAAAATGATTATATGAACACACATGTCATGGTGCAATACCTAGGGTAGATATTGCAACTGATGCAATAGTTCTCAGCAGCTGAGATTGAAAGTTAAAAAAACAACTTTCCGTCTCAACCATTAAATAAAAACTGAGAAAAAGTAAAAAAAATCAAAGTGGTTTTTTTTTTTTTTTTCTCTTTCTCTTTCTCTTTCTCTTTCTCTTTGTGTGAGAGAAAGGGTGTAATTGCACCTAATGCAATACCTAGAGTATTGTAGGTATTGTACCAAATTCTAATCTTATATCATGAAGTTGTTGTGGGACTAGCTCAAAGCGGCTTAAGGCACTCTATTATTATTATTTTAAAGATGAATTTTATAAGTGTTGTTGAATAATTGGTTTAACGCCCCCTATTATTTAAAAAAAAAAAGTTTCAAAATTTGTGGGACACTAATTAGTTTAAGGATTTAAGAAGTCATTTTCATAGCACAGGGTTGTGTTTGATAGTGACCCCGTAGGGGATCTCTCTATTATTATTATTATTATTTTTAAGATGAATTTTATAAGTGTTGTTGAATAATTGGTTTAAGGCCCCCTATTTTTTTTTTTTTTTTTAAGTTTCAAAATTTGTGGCACACTAATTATTTTAAGGATTTAAGAAGTCATTTTCATGGCATAGGGTTGTGTTTGATAATGACCAAGGTTTTCAAATCCGGACCGGACCGGGAGGTCAGATCGTGAAAATTGGGAATCGGGATGAAAACCAGTTTTTTAAACATAAAGAACCGAATATTTTGTTAATTCCGTGAACCCCTAATAGCGGGGTTGGACCACACGAACCAGTGGCAAGAACCGTGCGGTCCAACCCCTTAGCTTTTTTTTTTTTTTTTTTAATAAAACAACTTAACATAATTTTATTCTACTTAATTAAATTATCCATCTCTTACAAGGAATAAAAAAAAATTATAATTAAAATCCTTCAAAGATATTCAACTTTATTTCAAAAATTAATCATAAATTTTAATGCTTTCATGGTTATTATTTTATTTTATTAACTTTATTATTTAATTATTAAATATATACTTGAAAATCATTAAATTTCCCTCACATATATAGGGTCATTTTGAATATAGCTGAAAACTGAAAACTAAAAAATACTGTAGCAAAATAATTTTTAAATGTGTGAATAGTACCGTGGGACCCATTTTTAATGAAACTGTTGTTGAAAAGTGAGGTTTGTGGGTCCCGTGACTAAAAAGTTGCTGAAAAAGTGACTGTGTGTGCACTATTCACACCCCAAAGTCAACAATCACAGCTTAAAAAAAAAAAAAAAAAAAAAAAGGAAGAAAACGCAAAACGTAGACGTGGGAAGCGTAAAACGCGATTCCCAAACGCACACATAGATATATTAGTCAATTTTGCTAGTTTTATAAATTTAATATATATATATATATATATATATATATTTTTTTTTTATTTAGGTTTTAATTAATTATTAAATTAATTATGACATCATCACGGTTCGACCCCAGTTCGACCTTGATTTAACCTCAAAAATTTTGAATCTCTCCCTTTTACGGTTCAATGAACAGTCCATGTCTGAAAATCTTGATAATGACCCGTAGGGGATCTCTTTATATTTGACCCAAAAAAAAAAAAAAAGAATTATGAAATTTGCTTCTTATTAAAATTTTCTATATCAATACATGTGATCGATGCTTAAAATTTTTTTTTCTTCTTTCATGACAAATTATTTAAGAAATAGCTACAATTAGCCTCCCATAAAATTTCCCAGTATAGCATCTAATTGTATGTTTTAGCTTATTAAAGCCTATGGAAGCTGATGTGTGCAAGTTCCACAAGCAGAGGGGTGGAACTCAAAATAAATAAACAGGGGTGGACTTCTCATGACCCTAACAAACCCTTATTCTTTCTACTTTTGATTTGTAGGCTTTACTCTTCATTGCCATTTGTTCTCTTTGATGTCCTGAATGTAATGCCAAGAATATGCCTTGTATTTTCCATAACTAATGATAGATGCGGAACCAACCAAGGTTGGTTTTCTTTATAAAAAAATAAAAATAAAAATTGTTGGTTTCGGTTGCTTTTGGTTGAATCTTTAGTCACCCAACTTGGCACAACGTCCAGTGCTATACTTATTTCATACAGCAAGGCCTTATGCAAGAGAACAAATGAGCATGTCAAAAGAGCATATAATGCCTGAAATAACTTAGCTCCTTGGACAATAAGATATTAGTCAAGCACATTCAATGAACAGCATCACCAGGATAACCACAAGTATGAGAGGGTTTGTGGTATTAGGAATTACTCTATTGTTTAAGGAGAGAACCGCTACAGACACAACTTGCATCTTTAACAAGTACACAAAACGCTTGAGTTAAGATGCATGAAGAAAATGCTAACAAGATTACAAACCATCACCACAGATAGCACACACTATGATGCACAACTAAAGAATAACAATAAATTTTCGTAACATAGTTGTCTTGAAACCCCCACTACAAAATCCCTTAAAACTAGCCTGACAATTTTGACAAGCACAATAGCACTTTCAACTAAAGTCCAGCTCAAACAATCTCCTAAGCAGTCACTAAAATGTAAATACTTATACAACATATCGGTAGGTGACATATCGGCCAGCAGTTTCACTTGGCCGGATTATCTTCACAACTTGTCCACGCTTCAGCCCATAATATCTGGCAATTGGATCAGTCACTTGAATACGAGGTAGCTACATTCCAATCACCCAAAACGTAATCAATAAAATATCAAAATTTGATGGTATATGTAAGAAAAATGCATTCAGAAGGGGCTGACATCCCAATCTTGAGGGATGGTAGAAAAAATTTACATGATCTACATAGATAACCCAGTAAGGAAAAAAAAGGGAAGAAGAGATTGCACATTCAAATTCGCTCATGATCATGTGATTGAAAAGGACGCCTTCATTAGAGAAAAAAAGTTGAAAAAGATATGTTAACATTAGAACATAACATTTGGATAATTACAAAGTTGTTCAAGGTAACATAAAGAGGGCACTCTCATAGTAGCCTCATTGTCTGATTACGTAACTTTGAAATATTGTGGCGGTTTTGTGCAATTGCAATTAGTTTACAACTTTTTTTTTTTGGTTAAGGAAACAGTAATACTTATTAGAACACACGAACAGCAACTAGTTTACAACTTAGTTTGACTTATTACATTCAATTCTTAGATTGCACTTTGGAAAACCGAAAACCCCAAGAATTTGTCCACTGACATAGATCATATCTAGTGATACCAGACAGTATAGGACACTGTAAATAACAGATAACCTGAGCCCAGTTGATTTGTTAGGACCCTAACAGGCTTTAGAGAACAGCGCTACACTCAAAATCACTAGTATAAATTTTCCTCAGCTCTGCTCATTAGCTCTCTTATGAACCTAGTCCTTCGAAGCTTTACCTTATTTCAACCTCAAATTTTTATTTTATTTTTTGTAGGAACGGATTTCATTAACCAAACAAACAAAAACAAAAGTAAGAGTTTGCCACAACAGGGTGATCACAGTACAAATTAGGACTGTTGAAGGACATTAACAAAGCCACATCATCCAAGGATACACACTAATAGCAAAAGTCTTTCTACTAAACACAGCAACATTTGGCCAAAGTTTTAGCATATTTAGAGACCAATCTATAATCATGGAGCAGACTAACAAGTTTCGTGTTGTCTAGCACAAAAATGATGCTCTAATAATTGATTTTGCGTAATAATAATCATTTCTTAAAACCAATATTTATGTGTGTGCACCTAAATAGTTAATTTTTGGCATGTTAAGGCATATTTTCTGTAGTATAAGCTTCCAGTCTCAGCAACAAATCTCATAGATTCTAACAAAGTTTTAACTGCTATCAGTTTCCAAATATTTGCAACTGAAATGTTAACCTACACTGACCTGTGTTTCTTTTACGATGTACCTCTCCAGCAAAGTTTTCTTCTCCTCAGTTGTAAGCACCTGATGCTCGAGCACAAGAACGTGCTCTTTAATGTTTACCATCAGCTCTGCCTCCTGTATGAATGGATATAAGTAAGAATTTAAGAAGAAGAAAAAGAAAAAAAAAACTTATTTACACTAAGCTGCATTTGAATATGTTCCACAAATATCAAGCAAATTGAATGTCACCAATAACACCTTACACACAGACATAAAAGAAATGGTTCGTGTATCACAAAGATGTCCTAACTTACTTATAAAAAAAAAGTCCCAAGATGATTAATTTGTCACTTTTAGAGTAAAATCTCTTCAAATTGATGATAAAGATGATAGATCAGTTTAAAAGGAAAGAAAAATCACTACAAAAATTTCTTTGGGAACATCTTTGACCAAAGTTCTTCAACCATCAAGTTGCAAGAATGGGTGACTGGTTGAATAAACATTCAAGCTCAGTAAACCATCAAAACCACCACTAAGAAGACAAACTTTCAAGTTCACTCAAATAGCTAAACCATCAGACCCACCAAGACCCTTGGGAGATGTGCATACTAAGCAGGCCATTGCAACAGCCCTGTTGTCTACAATACTAAGATTCTTTGGGTAAGAAAATAATGGATAAGCTAGACAATAGACATAATTTAAGAGCCACAACTTTGTTCTTATAACATTATGAAGTCATTTTCACCTGGAAAACCTCCAAGTGGAACTTTGTAGATATCTCACTTATACAGGTCCTCGCAAAGGGGGTTAAATTTTGTTGAACAACCAAGGTTGCTCTGAAAACATTCTCTGACTTCATGCGATTGGTGTAAGTCTTCATTGTCTTAACACCAACCTTTTGTTCCTCAGGGAAGAAAACATAGATCTGGTATACAAGGAACAACCAGTAAGAAAACCAACAAAAGAATGCATAGAAGTATAAAAGGGTACCACGCATCGTACATTCTGATCATATATATCAAAACATATAACCGGTTTTTTTTTTTTTGAATCCTAGATGTTTCTGTTGGAAACACGAGAAAGTGTCAACCAGTTGAGCTACAAGGCTCTTGACAGAAAAAATAAAGAAACTATGCACGTAGAACAGTTATAACATATGAATTGATCTAGCTCCACTTTCCCTGATCCCAAAAGAATCATAGAATTAGTGATATCAATGACAATAAAAATGTAAATGCTAAAAGCACATACGAGGAAACTCTGCACAAGGAAGTACTAAACTATACTAGAAGCAAGAAAAACTCAAAAAATAGGCAAGCAACATCAATCAAACCTTGGTCCCAAAATGTTGGGGTTAGCTAGGATTCCCAACAGGCTAATCAGGGTCAGCCACATTTGTTCTTTTCCATCATTCCATTCTACCCAAAAGCATACTCTATGTTACCTTCTTAATTAACATGTCCCATTTTGATTGAAATTGGACAGTATAAGTTTGTCAATAGGTTCATATTATTGATGATATAAACAGTCAATTTAAAGTAAAAAATTCAAATATGGGTTCAAAGATTTAATTTAGGGTTTCTAAGTTTTTTTTTCCCACAAGTTGAGTATCAAAAAGTAGAATAGAATTGAATATAGAGAAAGAGAAAGATTGATGGGAAAACGAACCTGATCAGAGGAATCAGTTCGCTTGGTTTTGTTGATGACGAGGTCTTCATGCTCTCACCGTACTTCCTTCTGAACTGGTCTTTGGTCATGTCAACCTCAAAGTCAGCAACCAAATAACCCCGATCCTTAAGTATTTGCATCACCGTTTTTCGTATCCTAAATAGCCTGTTTGTTTCATCCTCCGACAGCACCATTGCAAAGCACACCACAACTTTTCTCTTCGAAACAAATAAGAAAAAAGGCTTTGACGACAGAGAACAAAACCAAAGAGGTTTTTTTTTTTTTTGTTTTTTTTTTGTTTAAGGTTCTAGTTCTGGAGAGGAATCGTGACTCGTGTACATAATATATGTTATATCGTCGGTGGTTAATGGTGAAATTACATAATATATGTCATTCATCTGTCTATAAACAGAGGAAACAGGAGAAATAAAAACCGGAGGTGAGCCGCTCCCGGCTTTGTGGCCCATTTTTACATGGGATGGAAGATGGACCTTAGCTAGTAGCTATGGCCTGTTAGGTAAGATTTATATGGTTGTTATTTTGTGGAAATATGTGTGGATTAAAAAGTATGTGAAAATAGATGTAATGTTGTTTAAATACTAAAAACTGTTATTTAAACAACAGTAACAAACACACCCTATATATTGGGTCTAGTCCATAAAATACTGGACCCAAGCCAAATTCTATGAGTTACGACTTACGTAGGAATTCATACCATCTAGGTCTTTATTGGCAAGTCATTTGTGACATTTCCTTTATGCCTATTTTCCTTTTGGGCTATACTAAAGTTTAGTAAAGTTTTCAAGTTTTATACCTCAATTTACATTAGTGTTTTTAACACAGGCATCTTCCTATCAAATAATAATAATAATAAAATAGATATTTATAATTTAAATCCTCCACTCTCTTAACTATAAAGATCCTATAAAGTTTGAATTTTGCACATATGATTTAATTGTGTTGACTTCCTCCTTGAATCAATTCAATTGTGTTGATTTTCTCCTTTACTTTCCTCCTTAAAGTTTCAATTATATTTTTTTTAAATATTTATTAAATTTTTTTTAGCTTAAAGAATAGGTCTTTTAGTATTTTTATCGTATGTCCTACCTATATAATCTCCTAATTTTATACATTAAATACCACTTGAAAACTTATATTACAAATTAATTTATTTTTAGTGTTGCAAGACGTCAAAATAATGATTATTTATTTATTTATTATAATTACTTACAACAATATAGAAGAGAGATTTGAACGTTAGACGTCCTCGTAAAAAATACCAGGAAGTACCAACAAAACTCTTAACAATGGATTTTTTTTCTTCAAGAGAATGAAAAAGTACCGTCTAAGCTTTATAGTAATACAATAAACAAAGGGGTAATTGCATTTTTTCACCTTAAACTATATCACATTTTACACTTTGTCCCCTAAACAATTGAAATGCACGAATGACCCCCAAAGTTATAACTTTGTAACACTTAAACCCACGTCATTTGTTTTGGTATTAAATCTAATGGAATGTAACATTAAAAGACCAATTTACCATCTACTGTATGTTTTGGAGGGAGGAGTAAATTGGATTTTTGATGCAAAATTATGTTAGCTAGACTTAATCCCAAAACAGACAACAGGAAGTTAAGTATTATAGTTTTATAATTTTGAATAATCAATTGTGCATTTCGATAGTTGAAGGAGCAAAGTTGTAAAATTGGGTATAATTTAGAATAAAAAATATGTAATTTTTCCGTAAAGAAAAGCTTGAACCGGGCACAAAAAGTCAATGCGCATGGATTACAATAATTTTTCATTACAACACATGCCATACAATCAAGTAGATTACAATTTTTCAAACGTCACACAACAAAATTCAAAGTAACACTGAAAGAAATTCATAAACAACAATACAAAAACTAAAATTTATTTAAACAGCTAGCTAGCTGGTCCATCATCTTGTCAAGGCTTTCGGATGGCCAAAGCAGACAGCAAAATAAGGAACATGAAGACAACAACCGAGACGAATGCTGCCACCACAGCACCACTGACTTTCTGGCAGAAATCACCGTATTGCTGACAGATAGCTAGCCAATTTGTGTTGGAATTGCCATTGTGAGCCAAGTAGACTATGGCTGCAGCCGCAGCAGCAGCTGAGGTGTTTAGAGTAAGCGCCACCTGAATTTAATAGACGGATTAATTTAATGCCAAAGTTAAGAAAAGGTTAATTATTGTTTCATAATCTCGGATGTGAAATGTTTCTCACAATGTCCACACTTGTAACACCAAATATTCACATTGTGCACACTATTTGATGTGAAAAAATCAAAGACTACTAAAAAAAGTGATGGCAAATTATGGTGCTGAATTAAAAGGTTAAAGAGGTTAATTACTGTGTCCAAAACGAGTAGGAGCACTCTTGGTCCGACTGCTTGGGGGCGAACGATGGATACTATGGAGAAGGGAAGAGAAAGTACAAGGTAGCCACCCACTATTGCCATTGCAATGACGAAAAACCTGCATTTTTTTGAAGTCTCAAAAATTTTAATAAACTTCATACGTTCTACATGCATGAACATATATACATATTGACCATTCACAAAGTTTGTGTATAAAATGTATGATACAATTTTGCTTTGCATAAGCGGCAT